>CADWAE010000115.1:1200000-1839471 GCA_902982915.1 Phalloptychus januarius | reverse complement strand
TTTCTGCAGACTTTTAGTATGGGGCTTCCATAGCAGATTTGACAGCCATGTAGTCACAGCATTGTTCTGCCATGCTATTGACATCTGAGCTAGCAGCATGACTAACCTCAGCATTGCATGGCAGAGCACCTATTGTCAGCACCCATTTAGAATTTCTGCAGAATTTTTAGTTGGGCTGCCCATAGCAATGCATAAGGAGAGCAGTGTCTGGCTTGGCAAGCCAGACACTGCCTCCATGCATTGCATGGCAGGCACCTATTGTTCTACACCCAATAGAATGTCTCTTTATTTCTTTATTTATTTTTCTTACGTCACCGTAATGCGGCTCGTACCGCTAGCGACCCACCACAAAAGTGGTATCAAAACGTGCGGCTCGATCCCGGGAGGGAGCTATTATTTTTATTGGCAATCGGAGTTAAAACGGCGACGTAAAAGCGTCCAAAGTGCAAAATTACCAACTGCCGAAAACGAAACAGAGTGTAACTGAATTAACTGCCGCTTTTAGAGTGAGAAAAACAGTGGATTTTTGACAAAAATTATTTTGAAATCGCCCTCATGCCTACAAATATCGCTCGATTGCTCTGAAAGTCGGTCAAAACATCGCACCGAATGCCTGCTCCGGTAAAATGTCTTCAAAAATTTTCTAGGTCTTACGGTTTTCCGTCAAGGTGCTTCAGAGCCAAAACAAGTGACAGGTTTACTCAGGCTCTGAGCCATTCATTTTGAGACTTTTCTGAAAGTTTCAGAGGCAGCGCAGCCATTTTTCTCTCGTCGCTGTAATTTCTGTGTTTGTGCAACAGATATGAATCGCGGTAGTATCGGAGAACAGAAATCGATCTCCCACACGCTTCAAACGGTTTTCAGATCGGCTTTACCGATCCTGAAACAGAAGCATCTCTTTGTGCTGATTTTTTCATCAAAGCTCAGGTTGATAGAATTTTCTCCACTTTCTCTCTGACAGTTGACAGAGGACTAATCACCATAGCAACGGAACACAGAGGCCGGCAGAGCAGCTGGTTTGAACTACAGAAACGTCATCACTTTAGTTCTGAGCAGAATGTCAGAACTGTCTCTTACTACACAGCTCAGCTGATCACAATGTTACAACTAGAATGTTTTGGGCACCATATAAGTGTTTTAACCCAACCAGAGTTACTCATAAGATTAGTGTAGCCATTTATAACAAAATGTTATTAAAATAAAAGCTTGAATATTCCTCTCGGGCCTTTATTATCTTTTCTCTCAGGTTAGTGTGAAGCAGTTAGAAAAACTAACTGCTTTAAACAGGTTAGAACTACAACATGGTGGAACTGTCAGTTACTACAGAAGAGGGATGAGCTGTCATTTAGAACTACAACATGGCGGAACTGTCAGTTACTACAGAAGAGGGATGAGCTGTCATTTAGAATTAAACATGGCGGAACTGTTACTGACTAAAGAAGAAGGCTGAGCAGAATGTTAGACCTACATTAATGGCAGAACTCTTTTACTACAGAGGAGAGATGAGCTGGAAGTTAAGAACTAAAATGACGGCTGAACCACAGCTACTCATAGGATTAGTGTCACCATTTATAACAAAACTAACTGCTTCAAGCACTTAGATTTCTGTCTCTCCCTCTGTGTCTCACTCATAACAGTTGAGCTGCTCTTTAGAACTACAATGAATGAAGGTTTGAACTAAAACATGGCGGAACTTTCTGTTACTACAGAGGAGGACTGAGCTCGCATTTAGAACTACTTGCTGATGTTTGCATTATATAGCTGGATTAACAAAATCACTGTTACAGATGGGATTAGTTTGGTTATTTAAAATAAAGGTCATTGGACATTTCAAAATAAAAGCCTTTACATTTTTCACATCAAGTAATTGCTCTTTTGAACTTATTACAACTGGTTTAGCCCAACCATTGTTAGATATTGGATTAGTGTGGCCATTTCATACTGAAGCTAAATGAACATTTCAAAATAAAAGCCTAAATACCCCTCTGAGATTAATGCACGCGCAGGCGGTGCACATAATATTATCCTTATTATCTGTTGCCCTAAGTCAGTGCAGCCGCAGGCGGTGCAAATAATATTAGCCCTTACTATCGTTTGATCTCAGGTTAGTGCACTGTCTTGCGCAGCAAGACAGTGCATTAGCATTAGCATTAAACAGGAAAGCTTTCCCTGTTTTTCTTGCTTATTAGGCATGTTTAGTATACTGACTGAGTAAGTCAAATAGACACATCATGCTAGTGATACCACACATGCCAGTGACAGCATTTATGCTAACATTAGCATTTGGCTAATTTTAGCTTATACACCAATTTCAACATACAGATTTGCACAAGTCCATGTTAGTCAACATGCTTTTGCTTCTGCACATGCTATTGACTATACTGTAGCTAAGCTTAGCATTGATGCTAACTTTTAGCATCAGAACGCTGGGTCCAAACCGACGGGCACACTTTGGCAGGCCCCATTTAAATTTCTGCAGGAATTTTCTAGTTTATTTATTTATTTTTCTTACGTCAACCGGAATGCGGCTCGTACCGCTGCGAGCCCACCCACAAAAGTGGTATCAAAACGTGCGGCTCGATCCCGGGAGGGGAGCTATTATTTTTATTGGCAATCGGAGTTAAAACGGCGACGTAAAAAGCGTCCAAAGTGCAAAATTACCAACTGCCGAAACGAAAAACGAAACAGAGTGTAACTGAAATTAACTGCCGCTTTTTTAGAGTGAGAAAAACAGTGGATTTTTGACAAAAAAATTATTTTGAAATCGCCCTCATGCCTACAAATATCGCTCGATTGCTCTGAAAGTCGGTCAAAACATCGCACCGAATGCCTGCTCCGGTAAAATGTCTTCAAAATTTTCTAGGTCTTACGGTTTTCCGTCAAGGTGCTTCAGAGCCAAAACAAGTGACAGGTTTACTCAGGCTCTGAGCCATTCATTTTGAGACTTTTCTGAAAAGTTTCAGAGGTCAGCGCAGCCATTTTTCTCTCGTCGCTGTAATTTCTGTGTTTGTGCAACAGATATGAATCGCGGTAGTATCGGAGAACAGAAATCGATCTCCCACACGCTTCAACGGTTTTCAGATCGGCTTTACCGATCCTGAAACAGAAGCATCTCTTTGTGCTGATTTTTTCATCAAAGCTCAGGTTGATAGAATTTTCTCCACTTTCTCTCTGACAGTTGACAGAGGACTAATCACCATAGCAACGGAACACAGAGGCCGGCAGAGCAGCTGGTTTGAGCTACAGAAACGTCATCACTTTAGTTCTGAGCAGAATGTCAGAACTGTCTTTACTACACAGCTCAGCTGATCACAATGTTACAACTAGAATGTTTTGGGCACCATATAAGTGTTTTAACCCAACCAGAGTTACTCATAAGATTAGTGTAGCCATTTATAACAAAATGTTATTAAAATAAAAGCTTGAATATTCCTCTCGGGCCTTTATTATCTTTTTCTCTCAGGTTAGTGTGAAGCAGTTAGAAAACTAACTGCTTTAAACAGGTTAGAACTACAACATGGCGGAACTGTCAGTTACTACAGAAGAGGGATGAGCTGTCATTTAGAATTACAACATGGCGGAACTGTTACTGACTAAAGAAGAAGGCTGAGCAGAATGTTAGACCTACATTAAGGAATTTTCTACAGAGGAGAGATGAGCTGGAAGTTAAGAACTAAAATGACGGCTGAACCACAGCTACTCATAGGATTAGTGTCACCATTTATAACAAAACTAACTGCTTCAAGCACTTAGATTTCTGTCTTCCCTCTGTGCCACTATACAGTTGAGCTGCCTTTAGAACTACAATGAATGAAGGTTTGAACTAAAACATGGCGGAACTTTCTGTTACTACAGAGGAGGACTGAGCTCGCATTTAGAACTACTTGCTGATGTTTGCATTATATAGCTGGATTAACAAAATCACTGTTACAGATGGGATTAGTTTGGTTATTTAAAATAAAGGTCATTGGACATTTCAAAATAAAAGCCTTTACATTTTTCACATCAAGTAATTGCTTTTTTGAACTTATTACAACTGGTTTAGCCCAACCATTGTTAGATATTGGATTAGTGTGGCCATTTCATACGAAGCTAAATGAACATTTCAAAATAAAAGCCTAAATATCCTCTGAGATTAATGCACCGCGGCGTGCACATAATATTATCCTTTATTATCTGTTGCCCTAAGGTCAGTGCACCGCCGCAGGCGGTGCAAATAATATTAGCCCTTACTATCGTTTGATCTCAGGTTAGTGCACTGTCTTGCGCAGCAAGACAGTGCATTAGCATTAGCCTTATCCCGTAAAAAGCTTTCCCCTGTTTTTCTTGCTTATTAGGCATGTTTAGTATACTGACTATAGTAAGTCAAATAGACACATCATGCTACTGATACCCCACATGACAGTGACAGCATTTATGCTAACATTAGCATTTTAGCTTATACACCAATTTCAACATACAGATTTGCACAAGTCCATGTTAGTCAACATGCTTTTGCTTCTGCACATGCTATTGACTATACTGTAGCTAAGCTTAGCATTGATGCTAACTTTTAGCATCCGAACGCTGGGTCCAAACCGACGGGCACACTTTGGCAGGCCCCATTTAAATTTCTGCAGGAATTTTCTAGTTGGGGCCTGCCCATAGCAATGATAAGTGAGAGCAGTGTCTGGCTTCGAAGCAAGCCAGACACTGCCTCCATGCATTGCATGGCAGGCACCTATTGTTCTACACCCAATAGAATGTCTCTTTATTTCTTTCTTTATTTATTTTCTTACGTCACCGTAATGCGGCTCGACCGCTGCGAGCCACCCACAAAAGTGGTATCAAACGTGCGGCTCGATCCCGGGAGGGAGCTATTATTTTTATTGGCAATCGGAGTTAAAACGGCGACGTAAAAGCGTCAAAGAGCAAAATTACCAACTGCCAAACGAAAACGAAACAGAGTGTAACTGACATTAACTGCCGCTTTTAGAGTGAGAAAACAGTGGATTTTTGACAAAAAATTATTTTGAAATCGCCCTCATGCCTACAAATATCGCTCGATTGCTCTGAAAGTCGGTCAAAACATCGCACCGAATGCCTGCTCCGGTAAAATGTCTTCAAAAATTTTCTAGGTCTTACGGTTTTCCGTCAAGGTGCTTCAGAGCCAAAACAAGTGACAGGTTTACTCAGGCTCTGAGCCATTCATTTTGAGACTTTTCTGAAAAGTTTCAGAGGTCAGCGCAGCCATTTTTCTCTCGTCGCTGTAATTTCTGTGTTTGTGCAACAGATATGAATCGCGGTAGTATCGGAGAACAGAAATCGATCTCCCACACGCTTCAAACGGTTTTCAGATCGGCTTTACCGATCCTGAAAGAGAAGCATCTGTTTGTGCTGTTTTTTTCATCAAAGCTCAGGTTGATAGAATTTTCTCCACTTTCTCTCTGACAGTTGACAGAGGACTAATCACCATAGCAACGGAACACAGAGGCCGGCAGAGCAGCTGGTTTGAACTACAGAAACGTCATCACTTTAGTTCTGAGCAGAATGTCAGAACTGTCTTTACTACAAGCTCAGCTGATCACAATGTTACAACTAGAATGTTTTGGGCACCATATAAGTGTTTTAACCCAACCAGAGTTACTCATAAGATTAGTGTAGCCATTTATAACAAAATGTTATTAAAATAAAAGCTTGAATATTCCTCTCGGCCTTTATTATCTTTTCTCTCAGGTTAGTGTGAAGCAGTTAAAACTAACTGCTTTAAACAGGTTAGAACTACAACATGGTGGAACTTTCAGTTAATACAGAGGATTGAGCTGGCATTTAGAACTCCATGATTCAGTTACTACAGAAGAGGGATGAGCTGTCATTAGAATTAAACATGGCGGAACTGTTACTGACTAAAGAAGAAGGCTGAGCAGAATGTTAGACCTACATTAATGGCAGAACTCTTTTACTACAGAGGAGAGATGAGCTGGAAGTTAAGAACTAAAATGACGGCTGAACCACAGCTACTCATAGGATTAGTGTCACCATTTATAACAAAACTAACTACTTCAAGCACTTAGATTTCTCTCTCCCTCTGTCTGACTCTGACTCACATAACAGTTGAGCTGCTCTTTAGAACTACAATGAATGAAGGTTTGAACTAAAACATGGCGGAACTTTCTGTTACTACAGAGGAGGACTGAGCTCGCATTTAGAACTACTTGCTGATGTTTGCATTATATAGCTGGATTAACAAAATCACTGTTACAGATGGGATTAGTTTGGTTATTTAAAATAAAGGTCATTGGACATTTCAAAATAAAAGCCTTTACGTTTTTCACATCAAGTAATTGCTCTTTTGAACTTATTACAACTGGTTTAGCCCAACCATTGTTAGATATTGGATTAGTGTGGCCATTTCATACGAAGCTAAATGAACATTTCAAAATAAAAGCCTAAATATCCCTCTGAGATTAATGCACCGCCGCAGGCGGTGCTCATAATATTATCCTTTATTATCTGTTGCCCTAAGGTCAGTGCACCGCCGCAGGCGGTGCAAATAATATTAGCCCTTACTATCGTTTGATCTCAGGTTAGCATTAGCATTAGCCTTTTCCCGTAAAAAGCTTTCCCCTGTTTTTCTTGCTTATTAGGCATGTTTAGTATACTGACTATAGTAAGTCAAATAGACACATCATGCTACTGATACCACACATGCCAGTGACAGCATTTATGCTAACATTAGCATTTGGCTAATTTTAGCTTATACACCAATTTCAACATACAGATTTGCACAAGTCCATGTTAGTCAACATGCTTTTGCTTCTGCACATGCTGTTGACTATACTGTAGCTAAGCTTAGCATTGATGCTAACTTTTAGCATCAGAAACCGACGGGCACACTTTGGCAGGCCCCATTTAAATTTCTGCAGGAATTTTCTAGTTTCTTTCTTTTTTCCATACTCGAAACTTCTCTTCCCGGCTGCTGCTCTACCGCACGACCTACTGGAAGCTTTTCGCGCCACTGCGTCCGGCGAGCGAAAGAAGCGTGACACGCGATTGGTCCGACGCGAAACGTGCTGTTTGCATACTCGGCGGGTCGACGTGAAGTTGTCCAATAGAATGCTCCGGTTGAAGGGTGACTCCGCCCTCGCGGAGAAGTGCCGCGAAAACGAGCAGGAAGTGGTCGAGGAAACGACACGATGAGTGTGCGTTTTTCATTTTGTCCACTAGATGGCGACAAAAAACATTTTTCTTTCATCACAACTCGACACTTAGACAAAACTACCCAGAAGGATCATATGAATGTACTAGAAAGCAAGACAGTAGAATGAGCGTCATTACGTCCTTAAAACCTTAAAAAAAATTAAAAAAAGAAAATAAGCATAAAAAGATCAATTAATATAACCTCTTCCAAAGGCATTTAGAATCAAACATATCAAAAACAATACTAGATGTCAGTTTGGATGCATGATTAAATATTATAAGCTGTCGAAATATTGATGGACTCCTCTGTCGTTTTGATATTCCGTAGATTATAATTGAAGGATGGAGATAAATCCAGGGCATTCCAGGAAGAGAAAGATGCAAAAGATGGAAATTGAGCCATCAGAATAACAGCAATAAACACTGCAGCCAGAGCCTCAATGGAATGGTTTAAGCAACAGCATTTTTATAGTCACTTATAGAATGGCCTAGTCAAAGGCCAAACTGTAATCTAGCGAGAAAACCGGAAGATTTTTGGTCACAAACACTGTCAATCCAATGTCACTGAGCTTGAGTTATTTTGGAAAGTGAATACAAATGCCACATTATACAGATTTTTTTTTTATTTGCAAAGGGTATTAAAACCATTTGTAAATTCCTTAGACTCTTCAATTATTCTCCACTTTGTGTTAGTCGAGAAATACCACAAAAAGATAAGTAAAAGGAGGAGTTTTGAAAAGCAAAAGTTTATCTGTTTTTATTTAAGTTGCATAAAAAATAGCAAATTAAAAGAATTTTGCATTTCTATACATTAGAATACATAAGATGTGTTTATTTTGGGGAATCAAGTTAAAAAGAATTAAACTTACATGTCACCCAGATTTATTACATACATGATTCAGGCTGTTATTTTATTTCTTTTGAATTATTGGAGCAGAACTTGCCGCTTTGTTATGCAGCCATGTTATAACATTTATTTATTAAAACTCATTTGTTATTGACCTGATGGTATTTTTTACATTCTATGAGAAGCCGGATTTCAGTTTATTATTATTATTATTATTCAAATTGTACAGAAACAAACACTTGAAATGTTATCACACACTCTATGGAATGAATCAATACAAGACATTTTTCATGTTTTAAGTGAAAAATCTGTCAGCGGAGCAACTGTGTTTTATATATTCAAGAAAGACTTAAAAAAAACTCTTGCTGAAAAGCTATTTTTACGTTATTTTCCCCCCGTTATGTCAAGTCTATTTGATTTAGACTAAAAAAGTGGAGTAGCTACATGTGGGTCCCACATGGGTTTGTCCCCGGTTTCCATGGTAGGGCCACTGCCATGTAGGGCCCTTAAAGGCCCCACAGGGGTAAACCCCTGTGGGGCCCATATTGTCTGCCCTCCTTTTCCCCATGTGGCGCCCACCTAGGTGTGCTGGCTGGGAATGTAAGAACAAATCAAACAACTTAAATTTAAATGAAAAGGAAAGTATTTTTAACATAGCATTTTTGAATTGTCAAGCGCGTTGTATTAACTGTTGGCTGTTAAACCTCCCCGCAGGGCGTTCCCGGTCAGTCAAACCCCGCCCACACTTCCAGCTCTCCCGGGCTGTCGCGTCGGGTCAGCCGCTGGGCTTTTCTGCCGGTTTCCTCCCGAACAAAACCTCCTCCTCGGCTCAACATGAAGGAGTCGTCGGGACGTGCGGGGCAGCGTTAACGGGCCTTTTCCTAACGGGCCCTCGGGCTGGTCGAAGACACGCGAGAGTTCGGGGGAGAGCAGCAGGTGTCCGCCCTGTTCGGCAGCCGCAGGTAAAAGGTTATTCCTCCTCCTTCTCAAAACCGCTTTATTCTATTCTAACACAGATGTTGCCGCTATGGAAGTCGCGTTTTCATGCAGAAAACCGCCGCACAAGGAGTATAACACACGACTTTCTTCTCTTATATGATTATAGGCATTTATTTATTTATTTGAATATCAATGAGGTCAACAAAATCAACCGGCATTGAAGAGAACACGTGTAGCCTTAACTTTTTTTTTTTTTTTTTAAAGAAAATTTCTCACAGTAATTTGTGGGATATTCTATGTTTTTTTTTTTTTTTATTAAAACTCAAGGTCAGACATGTACTGTTCAGACTGTGTTGCCAAACAATTCAGAAGTAGAGAGGTGATGGCACACCCTGCAGCAGAAGCAACGGCTCCATTCACAAGTAGCCAATGACAACATTGGCGTTGGCTTGGATTCCTTTCAGTAGCTGTCATTAGAGGTGGTAATTCTTGCAAGTCGGACCACATGCCTCAGCTGTTATTGGGGACACATGCAGGAGGAGACTGTCTTCACCTTTGTTTGGACAGGAGCACAAACACCATGTGGATTGAGCATAGAAAGCAGGTAAGGTGAAGGGAACTATATTTGCATGGCGATTTTTCGCAGGATACAACAACGTGGTGGTTATCAGTAACGCAACCACAGAACAAAAAAGGACAAAAAGATGTAAAGCTATTTAAAAACAAGCAGAACAAGCGGGTCTTTAGCTGCTTCTTAAAACAAAGTCAAGAGGGCGCAAAGATGGACGTGCATTCCACAATCCAGGAGCCGTATCTCTAACAGACCTGTCTTGTCTGGTTTTAGGACGAGTTCATGGAACCGTTAAAAGTCTTTGGCCAGACGATCTCGAACCACGAGAAGGGGAATATGACCCTAAAGGGTCAGTGATGTAGCTTGACCACACCGGGCTTTGAAAGTAAAGGCGAAAAATTGAAAATGAATTCCGAAATGTACCGGTAGACCATTTAAAGACATCAAAAGACAAGGTGAGAAGAAACAAAAAGCGTGAAATATCATCTCCGATTCAACTTTACACCAAAGTTCAAAGCTTTGAAATATTTCTTTGCTGAAAGAAGTAGTTTCTGGTTAAACCATGAGTGTGGCACTCCAATGTCAAGGTGGATTCAAAGGTGATTCCAAGATTGGGTACGCAACAGGAGGCACAATTTCTTGGTGTTATTTAGTTCTCAGGGGAGATAAGTGTTTCTATCCGCTTAATATGTCTGATGCAGTTTATCAAGCAGGACAAATGTAGATATTCAGTAGACTTAAAAGAGCAACGTCTTGAATATCATCAGCATATAAATTATAACAAGCATCAGGGAACTGCCTGATTATCTTGCCTAAGGTCAGGATGTGTAAAAGAAAGAGAAGATGTTCCAAAACTAAGCCCTGTGGTACCACACAAGAAAGTTCTTCCAGGAAGGTAGAATTTAAACCATTTGAGTCATGTCAGATGGGTCATGGGGCGCAGTTGGACTGTCAATCAAGATGCTGTGATCAACACTGACAAAGAATTATTATTGCAAACAAAATGTAGTTCTCGCCCTGTCCAGACAACAAAACTGAATCCTTTTGAGTTCATAATTATAACATGAACTAGTTCTCAATCATTCATCCCCTTTTTAAAAAAAAATAGAAACCAGAGTGTCATGCATCAGTTAGCATATTGATGATGTCATCATTTACACACTTCCAGATACACACTCCACTGTCCCCATGCTCTCACTTTTGAGGGTAAATAACACTAAATAGAGCACTGCTCTCACTTTTAAGTTTTTTCCTGTGTGAAAACATTAAGTTCAAGGTTCTCCATAAAGTTGATGCAATTCATGAATGTGATTCTTTGGGAAAAAAAATAAATAAAAGCTCAAAGGAACTGTTTTATGCACAAAATGTTCATTATATAGCAACTAGGGTGCTGAACGGTGTAGAATCCAGTAATCCTTTACTAACACTTTTTCCTTCATCCACAGGGTTAAGGTAACAATCAGAAGTCATGTCGGCTGACATTCTGCAGGGGTTCAGCACCTTGACGCTGAGCGTCAAGCAACTCAGCCGACTCCTTCGCCTCTCTGACCTCCTCCCTTCTTCCTTGCCGTCACCTTGCCCCACCGTTGCTGCCTCCCAGGTCCCCACTCTGTTCCGAGAGCCCTACATCCTGTCGGGCTACCGCCCCGTCCAGCAAGACTGGCGCTGTTACCTCCTGAGCCTCTTCCAGCGCCACAATGAAACCCTGAATGTGTGGACTCACTTGCTCGCAGCTCCAGTATTGCTGCTTCTCTGGTGGGCCAACATGGGCGCCCTGGGGTACACCTTGGATGCAACCTCCCTGCCTCTCACCCTCTTCATGATGTCTTCTCTCACATATTTGTGCCTAAGCGTGACAGCTCACCTCCTGCAGTCTCATTCCGAGCGTGCGCACTACTACTTCTTCTTTTTGGACTATGTGGGTGTGGCGGTGTACCAGTACGGCTGCTCACTCGGCCATTACTTCTACTCCTCTGAGCCAGCGTGGCGAGACAGTATTGGGATGATGTTTCTGCCCGGTGCTGCCTTCTTTGGGTGGCTCTCCTGTGCCGGCTGCTGTTTCGCAAAGGCCAGGTATAGGCGGCCATATCCACTGCAGCGTAAAATCTGCCAGCTGATCCCCACGAGCCTCGCCTACATGCTAGATATTAGCCCCATAGCCCACCGTCTGCTCACCGTCCCCTGGTCACAGGAGGCCGCCCTCCCCTTCCACGCCCTGCAGATTGGCTCATTCATTTTGGCCGCTTTCTTCTTCTCCTGTCCAATTCCGGAGCGTTTTTTCCCCGGTCGCTGTGACTTTGTGGGCCAGGGTCATCAGGTGTTCCACCTGTTCCTGTCCCTGTGCACCGTGTTCCAGCTGGAGGCTTTGTTTCTGGACTACGCCAGGCGACGGGACACAGTGCTGGGTGTGTTTGGAGAAAGGCAGCTGTGGTGGGCTTGTGTGTCCTTCCCCTGTCTCTTTGTGTGTTGCGTCCTCACAGCTCTTATAGCCATGAGGCACATGAACAAAAAACTTCAACATGCAGAGAAGAAAAAGTGACCTGTGCATTTCCGTGATTTGTAAGAGTATTCAATCGGATGCAACTTTTAATTTATGTATTTAACAGCCTGTACCTCTGAAGAGTGTGATCACTTTAAATATTTAAACAATAAAGCCAGCTTTAACAGAATCTGTGCTGGTCCGTTTATCGGGTCATCTGAAAATTCCTGAAGGGTTTAATTACTGAAAGAAATGCTTGGCTCAGTGTACCTCATAGTTAGCTAAGTATGGCTCAGCCAAATTGTTAACAGTGGACAATGCTCCCACTGAAACAGTTCGTGCACCAGATTGACCTAACCCCAAAAATTACTTGCATTCATTCATAGGCACATTCACTTGAAACCAGATGTTTGCTTACACTGAATAAAAAAACACATCCACCTTTTTTTCCTCATTGTCTGAAATTAAATCGGATCAATCTTTGATGTGATTTAAGTTAAAATTAGGAATATTATTTGGCTGGATGCTTACGGTCATATCCCATTTGGAAGACCAACGTCCACCCAAGATTTAACTTCCCGGTTGATGTCTTTGAATGTTGCTGGAATGTCTCCAAATGTTCTTTTCTCATGATGCGTTTTGGTACAAGATATGAAGTGCACCAGTTCCTCCTGCAGCCGTTGTGATGATGTTCTCAGGCCTGTAAGGGAGTTGCGTCATTACGTTTTCTTCCAATAGTAACAATGGTCGTCATGGCCAAATAGTTCCACTTTAGTCTCACCCACCTTGCGTAGATGGGTGGATTCCTTTCCAGATCAAGTCCAGTCAACTGAATTGACCACAGGTGGATTCCATTTAAGTTGTGGAGACATACACATTTTGAGCTTCACTGGCAAATCTTTTGAACATTTATGTAAATGGTAACTCTTGGTTTTGTATTTTCGATGAATTTGCAAAACGCACACAGAAAAAGAAAAGAACGTAGTGTTGTACTTGTGTAGAATTTTGAGGACAGAAATGTATTGTATGCATTGTATATCTGGTAAATCATTTTTGCCATGTCTTTATCCTCTCTGACGACCCAATGATGACATATGTTCAGTCTATCACTTCAAAGATGCAAAATCTTACCAAGTATTTCTGTCTCGTTTCTGGTGCAAATACCCTGTACAGTTAGAAATGAGACAAAACTAACTCAGAAGTAAATTTTCAGCAAGAAACAGGAGCTTGATTCAAGTAAATAATTCCTTAATTACGATAAAAAAGTACTTAGTGAAAAAATGTCTTGTTATAAATAAAATAATCTGCCAATGGAACAAATAGGTTTTCCTCAATATTAAGGACTTTACTTAAAATAAGCTCCAATATCCTGCTGAAAAGTTATTTGTAAGTTAGGTTTGTCTTATTTCAGGTGTACTAAGATGTTTAAACTAGAATTAAGCAAAAATCCTTAGGACAATGCCTTTTAAGAGTTCTTGATTTACAGGCTCTGAAAGTGGGTGAGAAATCGAGCTCCACAGCAGAACAGAGCCTCCTCTATACTTACCAATGGTCATTGAGGTGCTTTTCTTTCACACCAAACCCAGCTGAAAAGCTCCACCAGTCTCTCTCTAAAGCAAACGGTTCCAGCTAAAGCACCAGCAGCATTTAGCAAACTCCTGCTTTACGTTTGTGTGATGGTAACTTTGTTTTTCATACATCACTCCCAGTTTGGATTATTGTCATGGAGACTTGGTAACCCCAAGATATTACTCTTTGCTGCAGTTCTCCAAAAATGAACTGTGGAGAAAAGTATTTAGCATTGGCCAAACTTTGAATACTCCCTTGCTCTTGTTGCCACAAGCAGAAGAAAGTACAGAGTGAGAGAGCAAATCTGGATTATTGCATTCAGCATAGTGGCCAAACCAGAATCTGGGGATTTAGGTGAACAAAGGGACTCATTTATCCTCAATGCAGACTGATTCAGGGCTCATCGGCAGGTCGGCCCTTCAAGTAGGTGAAATGCCCGAACCGACCAGGGCTTTTAAGAAATGTGTTGGCAGGAAAGGTCACCGGGGTCACACGCTCGTTCTTGCATTGTGCAACAAGAAAGCAAGGTAAGCATATTCACTTCTCAGAGAATCTTGACACAGTATCTTATTCCATGAAGCTTGAGGGCTCGTATACTGATGTAAAACAGAAGAAGATCTTTGTTACCTTGTCAGCCTACAGCAAAATGGGTGTAGGGTGGTTCTACCAGGTGTTTGCTAGGTGGGACCTTCTGTCTCTTAAGCCACCCTGACATAAGAACCACACCTTCAGTTCCCAGTTTGTGGAGTAAATTCTGCTGAGACAGGTTTCAGGGCCGACCCAAGGATTGGAACTCCTTCCAAAGAAAACACTTTGAGGGATGTCACTAAACTTTGTCAGTGTTGTGCATTTTGAATTACAACTGAAGGCACTTATGTGCAATATTCTTATTTTAAGCTTTTGTTTGAATCTTCACCCCAGGCTATGTATGTCTTTGCATAACCTTATAAAATCAATTGTGCAGTTGTGTAAACTTTGGAGAAAGTTTGTTGTTTCTTCTCCAGCAAACAGGCTTTGTTATGTTTTACCTGCGAGTATCAGATTTCACTGTGAGCAAATTCCAATTAGCGCTTTATTAATAAATGGGTTTTTACTTGAGATTTAAAGGGTTCAACATTAATTGAGGTTTTCCCGGAGTGGCCGAATGAACCCTGTGGATTCATGCGCTCAAGCAGTAATCCTATTTTCCTCTGTCAGGTTGAACAAAGAGAAGTTATTTGTTAGCCGGTTTCCTGTTTGCAAGAATTAGGCTTTCGGGACAGCAGTCCAAATATGTGAAATTGGCCATGATTTTCCCTCCATATCCTGTGTTGTGGGAGAGTGGCTGCTGGTTTTCCTTTGCACTCACAGACATTGTTCAGACATCACTCAGATATGAGTGGTATCTTCAGCAGATTATGTAATAGTGAAAAGATGAGTGTTTGTGAGTGTGTGTGTGTGTCCGGAAGGGTGTGGGGGGAACCAGTGCACCAATAGACACAAAATCAATACACAACATTATATGACAGGAAACATTTTGTGATTGATTGATCACAAAACAACCACAGACTTGTGAATGTGGTTTTCACTAGTTTAGACTAGCAGATGAAAGTTCCCACACCATGTTTAATTTTTTTCTGCCTCGCATATACTATCCATCCATCCACCATCCATTTTTTTTACACCCTTGTTCCTTAGTGGGGTCAGGAGGCTTGCTGGTGCCTATCTCCAGCTAACGTTCCGGGCGAGAGGCGGGGTCACCCTGGACAGGTCACCAGTCTGTCGCAGGGCAACACAGAGACACACAGGACAAACAACCATGCACACACACACTCACACCTAGGGAGAATTTGGAGAGACCAATTAACCTGACAGTCATGTTTTTGGACTGTGGGAGGAAGTCGGAGTACTCATAGAGAACCCACTCATGCACAGGGAGAACATGCAAACTCCACGCAGAAAGACCCCGGGCCGGGAATCGAACCCAGAACCTTCTTGCTGCAAGGCAACAGCTCTACCAGCTGCGCAGCCCTCATATATACTATATGGTTAAAAATGTAGGGTCAGGACTCGGGTTACCTACTGAACCTTTACACAGTGGACTGAGGAATATGAAGAAAAAAACATTTAAAACAGAATCGAGAGGCATCTGAACAAGCAGCTTTCATCACACCGGCACACCGAGCATTTTGCAGTGGAGACTCTGGACGCCATCGTCTTGTGAATTTGTTTTCGGGTTCATGCAGGAAAGCAGGAAAAAGTGAGTGAAAGGTCAGATTTGAGTTGGTGGGATGTAGCTGGAGGCTTCTGCTTATGTGGCCTCTTCCTTAAAAAGCAAAAGGAAGACCGTCTGCAAACAGGACAATTTTTTATCTGGTCCATTGTGTTGGTCTGTATGGGTCTACTCTAGTAACCTCTGCTGGAAGTGTCTTTTTCTGTCGAGTTAGGAAACAGCAGAAGAGAGTCCACATGCCTGGCATACTTGTGCAGGAGTGGCTTGAGTCATTCACTCTGCTACTGTAGTCTGTTGGCATCTCACCTAATACACCCACAAACCAACAAAAAGAAAAAACCCTGCACATGTTTATGTGCAGAAGTGTCTCCCTGATCTCACAACGCGACGTCGCCTGATTTCTATCAACGACAAGACGCCTGACTTCTATAAATCGATGGCCTTTTTGGAGGACAGCGCTGAAGCCGCTCTAATCCAATCAGACCCGGGTTCCGCCCCACGTCCCGCTGCAGAACAAAGACCCCCTTTTTTTTTCTGGTAATACCTTCCTTGTGAGAATAATTTAAGCAGCTTGACTTCCTCCATCAGAAAGTGGGAGAAAAAAAAACAAACAAAAAAACAACCGCAAAAGAATTTTCAATGTATTTACTGAATATTTAGAAGAGCCTTTTCACAACAAAGT
This sequence comes from Phalloptychus januarius, assembly GCA_902982915.1. Taxonomy (NCBI): domain Eukaryota; kingdom Metazoa; phylum Chordata; class Actinopteri; order Cyprinodontiformes; family Poeciliidae; genus Phalloptychus; species Phalloptychus januarius. Next base: position 1,822,993 of record CADWAE010000115.1, on the reverse strand, counting down.
GATGTATATATGTGAAAAACTTGCAACATCATGTGTTGGAGCTCTGACTCGGGTCCCCCAAACGCACAATTATCTAAAGAGGCGGCAGTTATCCCTGCCTCTTGTTGACCTTTTTCTATTCCACTTTTTTTCTTCCACTTAACTTTCCACTTTACGTGCTCAGACAGGTCTTCCTTCCGACGTTAATTCTCTTTAGCAATGACGTTTTGTGGCTCGTGTGCTTTTTAGAGCACAAGTGTCAAACTAAAGGCCTGCAGGCCGAATCTGGTCCCGCCACGTTTGAGCCGGATAAGGTATGCGCTCAAATATTATTTGATCAATCTAATCAGATCGGTGTTTATTTGCATTGTGGAAAATTAAGTTCAATGTGTAAGGATGTTCATAAATACAGAGACTTTGCTTTAACAGTGTTTTATATCAATGGATTTCTAGATTACAAATCATTTTCTATTGGTCGTATTGTGTGTAATATTCTTATTTATCGGAGAAACCGATGGTTAAACCATCGTCATCAACATAAAAAGAAGCAAATGCGCAAAGTACAACACTGTCGTTTTATCTAACTTCGTTTCATTAAAGTGACTTAATGAAATAAACTTTTTGATGATGTTTAATTGCACTTTTATTTGTGCCCTTTTGCTACAAACATACTTTATATGTTTGTGCATGTTACATCATATTACATCAGCGAATGGCATGATGAAAGCAACTTCGTACTGTTATTATTACTTTAACCAAATGTTTATTTCAAAAAAGTAAAATGTCAGAGAAAAAAATTTTATAATTAAGAAAACAAAATATATATATATATATATATATATATATATATATATATATATATATATCATAATATTAAAACATTAAAAACCTCCATCGCCAGTTTTAAAAAGGAGTGAGACAAAACTCACCTCTTGTCTCATCCAAATATGTCCCACATTAAACATATTGATCTTGTTTTTACTCATGTAAAACAAATTCCAAATTTCATCTATACAATTAATTTACACAATGCTTACTATCTACAGCCTCCCGTAAGATATCCATACAGCTACATTCATCTTTACCAAAACAATCAAAATAAAAATCTCTTCCTGTTTTTTCCCCCCCTGCAGTGCCGAGAACTGCTGCTAGGGGGAGGTGTTGTGTGAGTTAGTGTGTGTTTATTTTTTCTGAACGCTCATATGCACCAAATCCAAAAAATAAAACAATTAAAAATATGCACTAAATCAGCATATCTCCATAAACCAACAGCATGCACGTGGGTTACCATCATTTCACTGCCTTTCCTTTAAAACCTAAAACTTCAACCAGTTTCAATATCCCATTGATCGGCCTGCCAGAAATTCTTTTGGCATGACAAAAGAAAAACATGCATTCCTGCATTCCTTGGGGCCCCGCCGGCATGACGAGGTACCAAGGCATTCGTCTGTGGATGCAATCGAGATGTGATAGTGCAGAGACAATGAGCGACCTGTGAGTTTCTGTCAGCGCCTCCTTCGCAGCAGACAGGATGCCAGCCCAGCGCTGTCCCTCCCTAACCTGAGCGCTGAACGAGGCTCTTAAAGCTGGGCAGGTGCATGACTGACAGACAGTAGGTGGAACAGCTGCGCCTGAGCTTCAGCACAGCCGAGCCGAAAACAATGTAAGTGAGTTGAATTTATTTGATTATTTATATATTTTTTTTTTGTATGTTTGGACATTTAATTGTTCTGTAAAACGTTACAGAACAAGTTTTGGCTTCAAAAGTGTCAAATTTACATTGAAATAGTTTTTTAGTGGATTGGGAACTACTAAAAAGTCCAGTCCTCTAGACTAGCGGATAAGCTAATTTTCGGATAAGCTAATTTTCCTTTAGCTTATTAAGGAACAAGGTTTAAAAATAAGCTTAATATGCTTGTATTGTATCGCATTAGTGTGATAAGGGAATAACACATAACTTATTTAGATATTTACACATGACTGTGGCCATATTTTTGCTTAGCAAGCTGACATTGCTCTGCTGTATCGGTGACAGACGATGGCCCCGATAGCGATGGATAGCGTTATGAGCTGGGTCTCATCCCCGGAAGTGGCCGTCATCGCTTCAGTCGCCTTCCTCGTGCTCAGCATCACTCTTCTCGCGCTCTGCACCAATTGCAACAGGAGGTGAGAGAGGACACTAACTTTTTACTTTATGTATTTACTTGTTTATCTATTAAAAGTAAATTACGTCAAGTCTGGTTTCCTCTTGTTCCATGTTGAGTAAATGTCGCTTTGCTGCCATGTCGCGACGTAAGAATCACAGGAATTGAAACGACGCCGGCGAATAAACGATTAATTAAGACCAAGAAGTTTCTGCTTGGGCGGCACGCATTTCTGGTGATTCACGTTGCTCCGAAAGGGCTTTATAATTATAATTGGCATCCCATTTGTGTGAAAGCACAGCAGAGAGAGAGAGAGAGAGAGAGAGAGAGAGAGAGAGACCTGTCCGACCTGACAGGTGGTTTTGGAGGACGGGCGTCGCCAGGTTGTGGAGGAAGAATCATGGTGCGGGTAACCGGGCCAAACGGGTTGGGCTTCGAGCCGCCATTGTCCTGATCGGATCTTTCTATGTAATTGCGAGAGTTGCACAAGCCTCACATAGGACTGTGTACACCCACGTGTTTCTTTGAGTTTTGAATTAGTGACAAACCAAGCATATCAGTGAGAGTGACAAAGAGGAAGAAAACATTGAATGCAATTTTTTTTTGCATTCAATGAATATTCCTCTGACTGCTCTCTCTCTCTCTTTTCTTTTAAAGAAAAGAATTATTAAACTACACAAATCAACTGATTGAAATATGTACAAAACTGCGTTAGTATTGGGTAGTTATTTAACAGAAAAGACATAGGGCACGTCCTACGCATTGAGGTTTTGTTAAAAGACTATAAGGTTTTAAGTCATATTTAATATCTCCACCCCAGATGCTAACTCACTTGGCATCCTCATTTGGTGTAAACCCAGATTAGCCTGGAGTTAATGGCTAATCCAGGAGAGAACAAGACCAATACGGGCTTCTCTTGTTTTAAACCAACTCCTCCCTTAAAAACAACGCAGCATTAGCAGTAAGACTTAATGAACCAATAAACTGTTGTACTGATTGGTTAATTATAGGGATGTCAATCATTTATTTTAATGGGAGATGGAGTTGCATTGCTGATTATATATGCCAGAGTGACTGAGAATCGAACACATTTCGAGTGAAAACTACCCTCTGATGAGAGAGTAAGACAATGTAAAAAGCAAAAATATAAGTCTTATTATAAGTGTCATCTATTCAAATGCTGGTTTTTTTAAAGCTATTAAATCTCTGTGGCATTTACACTGGTCTACGAAACCTGTCTGGTGACATGTTAGAAGGAAAAAACATTGTGGCCATGACTTAGTAACTTGTGGAGACACTTGCTTATTTTGTGGAAACGACTTAATTATCGTGGTCAGAAGTATTTATAGCCATTGCCGCAACTTAGACAAATTGTGAGACGAGTCGTGGCCATGAATTAAGACTTGGGCACGAACTAACTGGGTCGTTTAGCCAATAGTGTGCCAAGTAGCACTTGGCCCAGGTATTTCAGCTTCCCAAGTTACATTGACTTTCCAATTTTTTGGTTATGTTTTTCAAAAAAAAAAAAATCTATGAATAGGCAGATTTTCCACAAATACTGAACCACGGATAGTCGGGGCTTCATTGTAGCAGTCTTATGTAAACGTGGTTCTAAAATCACGTTTTCACGATCCAGTTTGACTTTTCCTTTTGGTTTTTGAACTGGAGTTGTCCAAAGACAGAAGACTCCTGGTCTTTAAGAAGCAACAATTGTTCAGATTAAATAAACTCATATGTAGGTAAAGGTTTACAAATTAGAAAACTTGCGTACCTTAAAAGGGCAGCGTTATGTAAAGTTGACGTCACACTCTAAAGTCCTTCGTCAATTTTGTCTTCCAAAACGTTTTGAGTTGGGTCTAAAGAACAGGGACGTTATCCAAACAAGTGAAGAAGACTTAAAGAAAGGCTTTCCTTTCAGGTCCTTCAGTAGCCATAAGCAGAGCAACTGTGCTGCACGTTACAAAACAGTCAAAAAAAGTTGGCGCTTCATGATATCTTGGGGATGATGGTTCGTTCTGGCGGAAGCAATGGCGGCCTGAAACAGCTGACTGAGTAATTCACCCGAGGCTCGGCTTGGCGTCGACACGAGCAGGGATGAACAGTTCAGTGCACTGGAATTGTGGAAGGGCAGCGAAGCAGGACCGGCCGAGCGCCGGAGCGGGGCGATGACTATCGCAGGTACACAGATTTATGACAAAGAGCAGGACATGTGAACAAGGGAAGCCAGACTTACAGGTGAAAGTAAAGGTGGTAAATTCTCCCAGCCTTAAGCTATAAATCAACATTTCACAGATAAATAATTCATCATCCACAGACAGAGGGCAGAAAGCAGATGATGACTGTCTTTGTGTCACCTGGTGATCTGTGATGTTTTCTCTTGCATCCACAGGGGCGACAGCGGCTATGACGTGAACGGTACGATGGTATGAGCACCCTCCATCATTTCATCATCCTCTCTTCCTGCCGTCACGTTTCCCTTCGTCGCTCTGTCCATCAGTCTCCAGAGAAGCTCTGGATGCAAGTTGCATCTGTTGCGGTGCATTAGAAGCAATTAGCGGCTGATCGTCAGCAGTCAGTCAGAGGATGTACGAGGTTTTGAGGCTGAGGCTGCTGCTGTTGGTCCCATAGGTTCTAAACCCACACAAAGTCATCAAACATTGAAGATGCAGTTGACCATCAAGAGAAAATCCGACATGAGTTAGTACAATGGCATCAGAAGATCATTTTCTGTGCCGGATTAGTACTACTGTAGATCTTAATTATTTCATTGGAAATCGCCAAATTGTTCTTACTATTATTCATTACATGTGTATAGGCCAAAGCATATGTGAGTACAGCGGCTGCTTAGAGCCTCCACACCACAGGGGGCCCCCAAGAGTAAGGAGTTAGCCTGTTGAAAACAATATACATATATTTTTAAATTGAATAATACGAACTAAATTCTATTACACATGCTATTTTATAGTTGGTGCACATACAATAGATGAATCTGTTATGTTGTTGGCAGATGCCAGACAGCATACTTAGGTGGGCCCCAAATGGGGAAAAGTTGGGCAGACAATATGGGTCCCACATGGGTTTGTCAGCACTTTCCATGGTGGCCCCACCATGGAAATGTAGGGCCACCGCCTACATGGGCCCTACATGGCGGTGGCCCTCCATGGGAAAACCCGTATGGGGCCACCATGCAAACTGCGGACAAACCCATGTGGGACCCATATTGTCTGCCCTCCTTTTCCCCATATGGGGCCCATCTAGGTATGCTGGCTGGGATCCCACCGTTCAGGAAATATAAGACATCAAACTTAACTAGTTTACTATGAAGTCAGTGTTTGTTGGCTGATGTTACTTTCAAATAGTTCAAATAACATGGGTTTTCCCACATTAAACTCCTGAAGCCCCACAAAAAGACTTCTTGTTCATCGATGTAAATATTGTATATGTACATTTGATTTCATTTCTATTTAAAGAACCACAAACAAGAACTTTAAGCGCGACAACTGATAAAGTACACAGATTAAATAAGTAAATAACATTATTGCGAACTAGCTCACATAATTTGGTTTTGCAAAAACTATGATAAATAAATAAGCTTTATTTGCATTTTTCCCGCACACTAAAATCACAATGAATTAAGGAAATGAGCGAAATGTGATGATGAGATAAGAGAACCACAAAGGGTTTGTTATAAATCTCTCTAAAAAAAACTGGATCGACTCTGAATTGGCACATGAAGCACGGGGAACATTCATGACACAGTTTAGACTGTGAGAATTAACATTTGTTGAATTATTGAAAGTGTGTTTTTGGATGCATATTGTTACTGAACACCACAATAATTCAAAGTAAGCACATGATTGTACCCACAGCGCTTCCTCTGGTCGTAAAAAGAAACTACTACTCCACTGCCAGTTATGACTTGATGTGTTTTGTATGGAGGCCGTTTATTTAATCATTAATATTCCTTACACACGTCATTAATTTGTTACAGACAATTTATTCAGTATAAGAAACAGACATCAAATATTAAAGCTTTTACTGACTGCAGCCTGCAGCACATCAGATGCAGATTTCGTCTGTCTGGATTACAAATCCAGGTTACTGACGCAGTTCTGGTCAGAACCGCTGATCTAATTCGCCGGTAAACCAATCAAGTGTCAGAGTCAATTTCACAAAATGCAGTGGCAGATTCTTTCACATTTTACTCCGGAACAGAAATATTTGAAAAATAAAATAAATGCTGAAATTATATATATATGCTTTTGGCATAAAAAACAGAACTTTGCATTAACATTTTAGTTTTTTTTCTTATAATTAATTCAGTTCTTGCCTTATTTAAGCACTTACTTCATTAGGGTATTTAGTTTACATAATTAGGACATAGCCATATAAATAACGATCAAATCTGTGGGGCGTGGAACCTGAAACTGACAGTTCTTTCTGTTCACCAAAAAAGAACTGGTGAACATGATCAAGCTGTCACTTTTGCATCACATTTGTTGTTTCCCATTCCACACTGAGGTGTGGCACTACTGAGATAATTCACCATCACCAATGGCAATCTATATATCTATCTTGGTGATGTATCTGAGCAGAAAACAGGAAATGTAGCCCAAGTATCGGCTGCTTTAACAGCTGACCAATAAAACAGAATTTAGAAAACTTCAGTGGAGCTTAAGAGTTTGACGTGTTGACTGAAGAAAGTGGGAGTACTGAGGACTCCCAGGCAACTACAACAAGGGGCGAAATATTATAAATTCCAAGACCACCACAAACAAAACGACAAACTAATGCGCTTCATGATCCCAGAGGAATGACGTCCACCCACGCAGAGAGACAGATACAGTTTTATCAGATGTTCTACCTCGAAATGTCAGCCGTTCACTGGACATTACGTGCCTGAACCGAGAGGGAAACCGAGATCAATGCCTCCACAGGAAAAAACATCCGCTGATGATTGCGCGGAGGTATTTCGTTCGTCTCGGGTAGTTGTTACTTTCCTGTGCTGTGGTCAGTGACCTTACTCTACAAGCTTGAGCTTGGAGGCGTTGCCGCATGCCATGCATGAAGGAAGCTCCGAAATGTTGCAAGACTGCCTCTCATCGTCCTGGATCTGTTACGTAACCTGACAGGCTGACAGACTGCAGGCCGATGTTAGAAAAAAAAAAAAATCTCGATGGGCTAGTAAGTAACTGGGGAAGAGAAACTGAGTTGCTCATTTCTTGTTTTGCGAACTTCAAAACAAAGACTGTCCAACAATCTCCCCCTAACCTTTCCAGTGTGTCTATCTTTATTTAAGATCATGTTGACTTATAGAAAATCAAATCTCATCATTTTCTACTTTCAGTCATTTATTATTATTAAAATCCTCAGGAAATCCAGTGGGAGTTAACAGCCAAATGCAGATGAAAACAGACAAGATAGGTTATTAAAAATTTTTATCTGAGAAAGAGAAATTGTTGGTTTCACGTCAAGCATCGCTGCGCTGCATTCCAAGTGGGAGGAGCATAATAACAAGATGTAGATCTTCCCGAGCCTGAAGAAATGTTTGGAAGGTTTTCGGAACAGAGCCGTGTTTGAGAAAAAGACATATGATTATTACCGTTTCAGAAAAGCAGGTATGACGGAGTCAGAGGGATGTTTTCCAGATTTGTAAATCGATAAGTAAAAGTTCTGATCTCTGGCAAATAGAAGAAGCCGGGTCAATTTTGACAAGTGAGTTCCACCGAAATATGAAGTGAGAAATCTTTAAGCAGGGTGATCTCCTACATGAAGACATTGGAGTTACTGTGTGAACTTGTCTATCATAAATTAATTCAGTGTGTAGCAAAAGACTGAATCAACAGAAGTAATGTATTCTTCACAGTCTCATCGGCATCAATCCAGAATTTACTATTTGCATGGCTTACAAAAATTGGTCATTTAAATGGCCTCAGGACAGAACCTTGAGGAACACCAAGCTTCCGGCTTTACAGTTGTAAAGCCGAAATTTTCAATTGTGTAATGAAGATGCAACATTACTTCCAAAAATGTGTAATTTTAATGGTCTCCAGACCAGACCTTGAGGAACACCAAGGAAAATCTTCTTTCTTAACACTTACAGATATTAAATAATATTCTTAAGAACTCTAAGTAATTAAGTTCACCGTGAGAAATATGACACATATAAACCAAAGTTTAATGAAAGAAATGACATGTATTGAAAAAAAGATAGGTGTTTCAATCTTTCTGAAATAGCTCTCATAGCTTGGATTTGTTTTGACACCTGTTGTATTTCAGTGTAGCTTTAAGAACTCAAAAAGAATGTTTTATACCAATGTGCGACTGGAAACAGTTTAACATATTTAGCATCGTCAAGCAGCTTTCACCTTGAGCGTGAGACAAGGAGACGAGGAGAAATGTTTTTTGAAAAATGTATAATGAATAACGTGACACCATTACCATTCCCTAGTTTTAAAACAAGTTAAATGAGAACGCTGATATGATGCATTCACATGGAGCTAACGCTGTTGCTATTCCCAGCAGCTGTCTTGAAACATGACTGAGACAGTTGCCTGCAGAATAATCAGAAAGTAACATTTTTTAAAAATACATTGTGTCTGTGCTTCAAAAAGCTAACTGAGTACATTTAGTTTCCTTTCTCAAACAACCACCGGTTTGAGCTGGAGTCAAGATTTTCTAACATAGTGGCATTATTGAAAACTATTCTGGGTATACACTACAACTTTATTACTTTTTTAAACCTTCTGTGTGTTTCTCTGTGACAGCGTAATGGAAGAACCAATGGGAGCACAAAATCAGAAGGAGGTATGTTTGCTCGAAATGGAAAGATGCGTAGCCCAGAAATGGGAAGCCACGTGTCAAAAGACCTCACAATTTCCTTCTGCATTTCAGGACAAGACTTTGACGTCACAGAATGGAGACCTCACATATTGCCACCAAACACCCTGGAAAGTTTTCAATCACCAGCCAACCAGCCAGCCACCGTTTCAACTGGACAGTAATATCGCAAGCACACAACAAGAAAACGCCAATTGCAAGACGAGGATCATCTCGTGTTCAAGATGATCCGTTTGGTACAATGTCCCGACTTGACATTGTACCAAACGGACCGATGGATGGAAAAGGGGAGGAAGACTAAGCTAAAGCTAGCAACCATCTTTTTGACAGGGATTTACTTATCTCGATAAAAGCATTCCTTTGTTATCTGTGGACTATGACTTTGAAAGTTCGTTTCCGTCACCCATATTTTGCTGCTTAAGGTGATCAGAAAATACTAGGTTTCTCTTAATTTACCTGTGCAGCTACACAATTAGGACATCTCACTCGAAATGTGTAAAACAATTACAAGCATAAGCAGTAAAAAGTAGCATACCCCTTCTTAGCTTGCATGTTCTTGTATTAAACCAGTTAGGATGTCTAGTCTTTTAGTTCATTTTCTATTTGGTGCTATCTGCTAATTTGACGCCTGTTGTCACATTAAAAAATAATTACTTTTAATTGTGATGCTTGTTCAGTGCAGTAAGTCGATTGTTTTCGGTTTTTATGCCCACATCGTGTGTCTGATCGTCAGTTCAGTCCGGACTGGATTCATACTCAAAACAGAAGCATGCATAATTTGATCAACTCTGCAGTCTGAATAAAACATCTACCGCTTTCCGTACAAGCAATGATGTTATTCTCATGCAGTCCCATGCAAACACTCTGTCTATGCCAATGTTTCCCAACCCTGGTCCTCAAAGGCGCACTGGCCTGCATGTCTCAGATATTTTCTTGCTTCAGCCCAGCTGATTTCAATCGACGACTGATTAACAGGCGTTTGCTGAACCACAATCAATTGAATCAGACACATTAAATCACGGGAACTTCCAAAACACGTAGGACAGTGCGCCTTGAGGACCAGGGCTGGGAAACACTGGTCTTTGCTGATGAAGGTTCTCTCAACTTAGGGTGGAAGATGCTGAACCTAAAGTAAAGCTAATGGCATCTTGTACTTTCTGACTAATTCAGCTAATAAATATTTCAGATATTGGGACCACTAAACGCTAGAGCATTGACCCCATACTGTCAAGGCAGAATAATACAAATTCTATACCCCCTATTCCTGATCAATCTGCTCTACAAAGAGCACAACAAAAGTGACACAAATAGTTCAAAGGCATGACAGGGTTTGATATTCCAGAAAAAACCTCTTTGTTTCTTCACAAGACCTTCGTAATGGGTTTTTCAAATATGGAACTGTATGGGAAGGCAGAAAACAGAGTGACAGGATCTTCGTAGCTCTGGCCAAAGAGTCATTCACCGTTTACTCAACATTCTAACAGTGAAACCAGTGGTTTTGTTCATTTTTATTCTTTGACGATTCTTTTGAGCATGGATAAATTTGAGTATTTCGAGACAAAAAATGTGTAGATTTGGTTGAGCTTTATGAAGGAAAAAGAAACAACTAAATTGAAATTCTTAGAAATTTGTCATTAGCTGCTTTCCGACGTCTTAAAACAATATGGTTTCAAGTGAGTCTCCATGATTCAAAACTTTTTCTAACAGTGCAACGTAAATATATTTACTGTTCGCTACAGAAGCTACCCTTGAGTTATTGTCCCCTCAGCTGAGCTTCTTTACAGCTTCAAGTTGGGATTTGCATGTTTTTTGCTCCCTTTTTTTGGGCAATCATCTTGTTCCCGATGGCGGTGGAATGATGTTTCCATTGAACATTTTCTTTTCTTACTAAAATGTTTTTCTTGCCTGTTGAAGTGCTTAACTCTGGGTGAGAGATTTATCTTGTACTATTCTGTTTATGAATCTTTATTATCTATTTGATTACTTTCTTCCTGTTCCAGTGGTTGAACAGTTTCCATTCCGGCTTGGTGACGTATGTGAGGTTTATGCTAAATTATGACCTGAAATGTAAACACTGCAGCAGATTTCGGTGGGAGAGGCACCAGGGACTTTTGCAGAATTCAAAGAAAACCATGCCTGAAAGCGGGGTGGAGTCGTCATTCTTGTAATGCCTGTTGTCATGCCATCCATTACCATATAAATCAACCGACCTGTTCAAATACCGCAGGCCTCAATGAAAGGCATGTTTGTCATTGAGCCTGCTTTTCCTGCCACAGTGCGTTAAAGGCTGTGAAAATCCATTCTGTTCCACATTTGCGGTTTTTTTTTTGTTTTGTTGGGATTTCAGGGAGGAAGGGCAATAGTGTTTGGTAGAGGGTTGGGTGGCCAGACTCACTCATCTGAATTGGTTCTGGGTTTTGAGACCTATGACTCTTTAATTGAGGATTAGTTTATCATAGTTTAATTCCAGGCAAAGCCCCGATTGTGGGTTTGAGCTCTGTGTTTGTCATTGCCCCTTGCATGTCCTCACCCAGCCAGCATACCTAGGTGGGCCCCATATGGGGAAAAGGAGGGCAGACAATATGGTTCCCACATGGGTTTGCCCATGTGGGGCCACCGCCATTTAGGGCCCATGTAGACAGTGGCCACCAGGTGGGGCCACCATGAAAACTGCAGACAAACCCGTGTGGGACCCATATTGTCTGCCCTGCTTTTCCACATATGGGCCCCACCTAGGTATGCTGTCTGGGCAGTTATCTTAATTTTGTTGATCTCCTTGTCACCACCATGTCATTGCTGTTACTGATCACTCAGCTGTAATCACAGCCTCCACTAATCCAGTAACCACCCTCCCAGACTGTTTACTGCTCTGTACTTCTTACTTATCTATCAGAACTGCTTTGTGTGTTTGTTTCAATCTCAGATTAAATTTGTTAGTTTATGTGGATCTTTGAGATCTAGCAGTGACATTTAATATAAAAGGTATGGTTTCCATATCAACCTGCCCCCTGGTCATTCTCTGGCACCTCATCATAGCTGTATAAGCAAATAACCAAAAATGCAGTTATCTTCAACAATGTTAGTTCAGGTATACTTGCTCAAATGTTTGTCAGTTTAAAGGTTTTAGCAACATTTCTGCCTACACTACATGCAGACTTTCTTCCAGGGTTACTTTAAACCAATCGCACACATCTAATAATGTAAAAGCACCTTAGCATCTCCTTAGCATTTGGGGATGCTAAGGTGCATCTCCAAATTGCACCTTCGCTTACCTATGAGCTTAAGTTGACTTGTAAGACGTCATCTATCTATCCATATATTTTCTGTACATGCTTGGTATGTAGTGCTACAGCATCTCCCAGCAATAAGTAAGAAAGGTCACCAGTTAGCATTTTCAACAGAGAGTTTGTGGGATTAATTGTACTACGATGTATTAGAAAATTTCCCCGTTCTTTTCAAGAAAATTTATGAGATTAATCTCAAAATGTTTTGTTCTTTCTAGCAAATTTACAACTTTTCGGAGCTCAGAAATTTGCGATGGACTGGTGACCTGTCCAGGGTGACTCCGCCTCTCACCCATTTACTGCTGGAGATAGGCACCAGCACCCCCCGGTGGCCGCACAAGGGACAAGCGTGTAAGATAATGGATGGATGGAGCCCAGAAATGTCCTTGTTTTTTCTAGAAGAAGATTTCTGGGATTAAGCTCAACATTTCTGGATATAAATCAGGGTAGTTGGAAAAAACACCAGGTTTATGACCCGTGGTTTTCAGAGGCAATACCATGAGGCTTAAGATGCTTCACTCTCGACTTTATGGTCCAGCTATCTCCTTGGACTGAAGGCTTGATTCTGCAGGAAGGACACAGTGCTGCACCTCATTCCTTTCCTGACCTCTTTGTGTGACGCATATATCCTAACATACTATTCTCCAGCTCTTTTTCAGGAAAGACCAGTAGGGTATGGATGGGCGGCTCTGGGGCCGATGGAGATGCCTTAAATGTGTTTTGTTGACAGGAATGCTCATTAGATACAAGACATTTTTAACCATAAAGGCCTGAAGACCTAACCAATATCTGCAACTCATTCTGCTGCTACATCTTGAATCCCTTATTTTGCAAACAAAGTCACCAAGCTATGTTTAAGGTGTTGTGTTTTATCCCCACAAGTAGCTATTTGATATCTAAATGTTTGAGTTGCAGAGACGCATTGGAAACTGTCTCAGGACTACTGCAGAAGCTAATGGTCTTCCTTTACTCCGCTATTGGGACTATAGCTAATGAGCGGCACGGAAAATGAATGACACTTCTAGATGCTTTGGAAACAGCAGCCAATAGCATGCACAGTAGCATTGCAGCTAGGTTTTTCAGCTTCCTGAGCTGCATCTTCTTTCATCCATCCATCCATTTTCTATACATCCTTGTCCCTTAGTGGGGTCGGGAGGGTTGCTAGTGCCTATCTCCAACAAACGTTCCGGACGAGAGGCCGGGTCACCCTGGACAGGGCGCTAGTCTGTCGCAGACATCTTCTTTCAAATATCTTAAATATACACTACAAAAAAAAAATCTACGAATAGTGACATTTTCCGTGAATAAGTAAGAGTTATATTCATCTACGAATACCAAACATGAATAGGCAGGTGTAAAATGTATACACTTTTTTCACCCAAAAATGTATACTCCGTTTGGATTGCTTTTTATTGTCTTTGAAGATGCTTTTCTCTCAAAATAATTCTGAATTTAAATCTGCTGGAGGTATGAAGAACTTTAAACTTAACCATAGGTACATGTCAACGTCAAGGTTTTCAGGGCCAGTCCGTATGAAAACTGTCTTACCAAAACAATGTTACATTGTCAATGTAGCAACTTATCATTTCTGTAAAGTTCTTTAGAAACAAGAACAATAGAAAGTTTTGTTCTATCCAACCAAACCACTTTCCAAGCCACAATGCTTTGGGAGATTTTAACCAGGCTCGCCTGATACGTTGACGATAGTCTTCACTTTGCCATTGTGCCTATGCAATGGTGTGTCATTTTTTTTCGACATTACCTTTACCTTCATTGTACCCTGTTGCGTATACAACCAGCTTCTTGACCTTAAAAAATTGCTAGTTGAATAATAAGGCATGTGTCACCATAATGTTGAGGTCTGAAGTGATTTACCACGTAGTTCTCATTAAATAAAAAGAAATAGTTTCAAGGGATGCGGACTGAGTTTTAATCTACCTACACCTGATAAACAACAGCAGAGTAACAAGCACAGGTCTCATTAAATCCTTTTTAACTCTGTAACTGTAATGTCTTGATTTCCAATCGCCTCGAGTCCAGCTGAGGCCCAGCAAGCGCTCCAGGGTAAAACTGAAGTTCGATCCAGAGGAACTGAGTCGGGTTTAGTTGTACCATTGCGATAAGGCCTCGGCTATCCTCTCTCAGACTGTATCAGCGCTCAGAGCCTAAAATCCCTGCTGACTGGATGTCTGGTGGAGAGGGTGCAGACAGCCGACACTAATCCGGCCTCTCCAACACAGAAACAAACACGCCGTGTACACACACACACAGTGGAGTCCTGTGTGATACGCTGGGCGATTCGTCGTGTTGATATGCGAGAATACAATTATGTCAGGTGTTCGACTTCTGTGTATGTGTGTGTGTTTTTTTTTTTTTAACTGATGGATTGTTTGATGCTGACAAAAAAAACAAACACTTGTCGTTCAAATTAATATGGAGGTTGCTCTCTTAAATTGGATTAAAAGCAGTCAGATTACACAGTCTAGACTAAATCTACAGGAAATATTCATATGCTGAACATTTGGGATTTGCATTTTTTTTTTATTTTCTTTTTTTTATGAGGCACTAGTTAGAGGTCAACTCTGAGTGACCTGTGATTGCAGAATACATTCTCAAAAAAATTGCCCATCTCTTTTTAGGGAATTTGTTGCAAACAAGTGCATCCTTTTTACAAAAAGCACACCACAAGCAGGGGGAGGGAGGAGGCAGGAGGTGAAGAAAAAAATCTATTTTGGTTGTTTATGTTTTTGGATGGGAGCCATGTTAGATGTTTATCCGTCTGAAAACACATGAGGAGCAGAACCAACAAGGAAGATGTGCTTGTGCTGCAGACAGACAGACAGACAGGAAACAGACACGGTGGATGCTGCTGCTGCTGCTGCTCTGGTAACCCCTCACCTACATCATCCTCTTGTGCACAGCGCGCCGTGATATCTCTGCGCTCTGCCCAGCTGTCACCTCCGGCATTGGTCCGCCGAGCCGACACACGTAGGCACGTATCCGACCAACCCCCTTTTTCCTCCCGCAGACTGTAAGAGCCGGCGAGAGGGCGGCGGGACAAGCCGAGGCAGTGCGAGGCAAGGCAGGCAGCGACGATCCGCTGCTGCAGCAGCTCGGACCGGGACGGTCGGGAACCGAGGTCGGAAAAGTAAGAACATCCAATTTTGTATAGGAGGCGGCAGATGTTGCATTGCTTTCTTATTGCAGGAAAAAAAGAGATCTATTTTCTTTTACAGCATGGGAGGAGGGGAGGAGGTGTTTCTGTTGAGCTCGGTCTGCGTTGCCGGGTGGAGATCAGTGAGCTTGTTGGTGGAGGGGCGGATGAAAAACTGACACTTTTTCTGTCGTTATTTCTTTCTGTAGCTCATCGCAAAAATAATCGCTCGTTTCATGCATTTAAAAAAATACGTATTTCTCCGTTTCAGCATCTATACTACTTCAGATGTATTTTTTTTTTTGTTCGCAATAACGTCTGCAGCCTTTGAATATGCACCAAAAAATATCTATATTGGAAGGATCGCGGTATTTATTACGCTTCAATTAAAATGTTCGGTGTTTTTACGTTTGTTTACGTTCCTCTTGCACTATTTTTGCGGTTTCGTCGTCTTTTGCGGTGGGTTTTAACGTGACTTTAACGTGGGAAAAAAAAAAACTAGATATTTTTCAGCCGCGCTCCCTCGTCGAGTTCCGACTCTCCCGGTGAAACTCGTGTCCGAACACGTTGCTGGAGCGGGGGTGTGTACCCGAGAAAGCGGGACGCAGCCAATCAGCGTCCGCGTTCCGCCCACACTGTGCCGCTTGTTTACTACTAACGCCGCGCCCTGATTGGCGGAGAGCCGGTGGGGGCTCGAAAATAAGCGCTTTGTGCTGCGTTTAGGTACGTGGAAAAGTACAGGATAGCGGGGCTTTTCTTGTGCCATGCACCGCTGGGGGTGGATTAAAATGGAGTAAACAACTTCCACATGCACAGTAAAGGGTTTGGTAACAGTACCGGACGAGATATAGATACAAATATTAACGTTTCTCATGTCAATAAGAATTTTTCATTTTATTTTTGCTGTATGTGTTTTAACCCATTTAATCCCAAATTTTTCACAGACATGAAAATATTAAAATCAAGGGGAAATAATTTTAAAAATTCTGGAAAAATATATGAAAAAGTGTGTTTTGTGATTGGTCATAATGGTGACCGGTGGGATAATATGGTGTTCCTACTAAGTGCTTTTTCCAAATAGAAAACATCATAAAAGGGGAACATTGTTTCTTTATTTGAATATATCTTGCAGCAGCATTATTTTAGTGCAACATGTAAAGTTGCTCTGTAAAGTACAAATTTTACTTATCTGTGTATTCTAAACCAAGGTAAATTTGAGCACTTGAGTGTTTATGCATAATTATATTGAACTTCAGTCAGTTGTAGTTTTATCACATTATTCTAGATCATAAAGATAATATCTATAGTAGAGGGGTTCATTTATATTATTGAAAATCATCTGTCAGTAATAAACATAGTCCTGGGATTTTCTTGAAATAAAATCATGGAAATGTGCTTTATTGCACATCAAAATGTGCAATAAAGCCTGGGCGGTGCAAGAGCAACATCTCTGGAATGTAACTGCTTATTTTAATAGTTTAAACACCAAACGTACCTTAATATGGATGGACCAATATACATAGTGGAAACCGTTAGCATGCAGAAGCTAACATCGTTTATCGCTGCTTTTGGTGGCTCGGCCAATCGACACCAAGGAAAATAAACTGCGCTCACGGATTGGCTGCTTTGGAAGCCAACAGCATGTCAAGTAGCATTGCAATTCGTTTTGCCGTATTTCAGTTGGTTTTTGTTGTTGTTTTTTTGTCATTCATGTAATAACCAACTAGGCTAACGGCAGTTAGCAATACAGACCAACAGCAAAGTAATTTTCTGTATTTCATGCATTCAGACAGAAAGGAAGGTGACTTCTAGGATTTCTACGATGATTGATTTAACGAGATTAAAAGGGTCTAAAGAGCAGGCAAGCAATCTGTTTTAAGAAAATTTGCAGCATGGTGGGTTGCTAGTAAAGCAGCCATATCCATCTTCCTTGGAGCTGATCGGCGTTAAAATATTTGGTGTTTCAACCATTAAATAGGCAATTAGAAGCATTTTTTAGAGGGCATCTCAACCATTTCAGACGCTCTTTGCATGGGCCCAACCCATGCATATCTGTTAGCCACCCCAGGGGTCCTAAGTTAATGGTTTCCAGTTGATTTTCCACACTGGGACACACAGTAGGAGAACCCACTTTTTGCAACATTAAAAAAAGCTCTTTAAATGTCCAACATTTGAGTCTCTGTTGGTGTGTCTTTTCAGGAATCGCTTGTTGATTTTGGCAGCTTTGAAGTGCCTGAGCAGTTGAAAACACACCGCATCTTTGCAGTGGGGCCATTTCGTTATGCTTTTCTTCAGCTTTAGTTCAGTTCCTGATCTGTCCCTGCTGCAGCTGAACGCAGCACTGCCCTTTTCACCCTTTTCAGGCGGCGGGCCAAAAGTACATGCAGCCAAACGTCAGATTACGTCCGCTCAGAGTTTGAGTCACTCTCGTGTTTTTGCAGGGGAGGAGGCAAGTAAACGGCTATAAGATAGGAGCTAAATCCATTCTTTCAAGTGTGTTTCATCATCTCGGATCTCCTGTGGTGATGCTGCCTTTCACCATCGGGCTCACAGATGCAGGATGAATATTTGATTCATTTAGAATATTTTGGCTCTGACAGAAATCGACCATTTTCCTTAATATTTTTTTCTGCTTTAAAAAAAAATAAAGCAGAACGCTGCACTTTAAAACGTGCAGAACGCTGCGTTTTAAAGATGTTTACACAATCCTGATCTTTTTCTAAATTTGTCGCATTACAACCGGGGATGCGCCGATGCGCTTTTCACTTCCGATAGCTGTACCGATATATGATGTTTGATACCGATCAGATACAGAAAAGCAGAGCTGAACTGACTTGAAATGTGTAGATCTGCCCTCATAGATCGAGCATGTTAACGATATCCGATCTAGAATTTTTTTTCAATATTTGAGCCTTAGCAGATGAATACGGTTGGGTTATAAAAGAATGATAGATGCACTGATATGAAAATTTGGACGATAATAATAATACGTCTGCTATGGCCTATGCCCGATATTTGCCAATATTTTATATGTTGTACATGTATTTCATTACATACCGAGTGGTGAACCGCATCACCACTCGGTTCTTCACTTCTCTTCTTCAGTTAAACTTCCCACAATCCTTTTCTGCATCACTAGCAATGTCATATAGCCAACCTCCTCAGTTACTCCTCCAGAAACAAACAGCAAAAAAAAATTAAAAAAGGATTAAAAGCTCAGGTTTTACCTATTGGACTGATACCGATATGTTGATACCAATGTTAATGCCGATATATTGCGCATCCCTAAAAATGGATGACAGTATTGCAAACCATGGCCACACAATATTAGAAAAACTGAGTATCGTGACATTATCGAATGCTGAAGTAAATACATTGCTCGCGACTGACCTACATTTTCCTGACTGACCCTCTGAGCATATTTTTGTCCTTAGACTTCAGCATCTTTGCTAGTTGGATCTATTTTAATGAGAAGGCATGAACTATCATTGTTCCTCAATAAACACGGAACCGAATCGGGTTGCACTTTCACATCACGCAAGTCGATCTGCTGACAACGAGCTACGCGTGTTTTCAGAGGTCTGTGGCCTACAACTTGCAGCATCCGTCTGAGCAACATTCGTACAGAGGAGTGGGGGATTTCCCCTCTGTACCTGACTGTATGTTCACTGCTTTAATATCACAGCATTCACAGTATGTTCTTACCTGAAACAGATTCCATTGGTTAATTCTCAGAACAGTTGGATTCTAGAAGAGACTCTGCTATGTTTGTGGACTGCTGTCTTTAGCTTTATCATCATATCTCTATGCGGCCCTGTGCTAACCCTTACAGTTCTTGGTGGTTACTTGTTTATGTCGACCGTCTGAAGTGGATCAGTTGCGCAACATCGAACGTTTTGGTATCGATGCAAAACCAAGTAAATATAGGACCCGTATCGCTGATACTGATACCGATACTTTTTATTTAAGTCACATATGTCATCAATCTTACCTTTGGGTGTTTTAGCGGCAGGATGGGATTTGGACAAAATTCAGGTGTTTACAAAATATTTTAATGACATTAATATGATTAGTGTGCATTTAAAAAAAGTATTTAATCATAAATGAAATTATTGCAAACAATTAGAATTCGAGGACAAGTCAAAACAAAATCCTTTTTGAGGTCGAGTTGCAAAACTCCGGTGCAAAGTTAAAACATGATTTCAAGAATCCAAAGTACCAATATTATCGATGCGTCGCCGAAAACTGGTGTTTTGCTGTCGAAAATGAATGCACACACCTAAATCGTGGCCACTGTAGTGAGTCAGTGTATTACGTAACTCTGCTGCAATCCTACCAAGACGCGGCCGTCCACCGAAACCATCATGCTGGGGAAGCAGAGCGTTAATCAGTGCAGCAGCCAGGAGGCCCACCGGTTGCCACGAATCAGACCTTTATGGACGAGCAGCAAGAAGGAGGAGAGAAGGGAAAAGAGAAGCTGAACGTGTGATACTCTTTCTCATTTGAAGTTCACTGCAACTTATGGAGGGCTTTCCAAAAAAAACTGTGTGCTGAAAGAGTAACATTGTACTGAACTCTCTGCGAATAGCTGAAGTCCAATTCGAGGCTTTGCAAAGTGATCTAATGCCTCGTTTCCCCAAATCTGTTGCAGGTGTCTCATCTGAAGCCAAGTGTGACGTTGTGCTGAGTCCCTCCCCCACCCCTTCACCGTGTGCAGCAGCACCATGGCAGCTATGGGACCAGAGAGCGGTGGTGGGTCGGGGCCGGGCGGGACGGCGGCCTGCCGGGCGGGACGGCAGGACGGCGCGGCGGTGCTCAACCAGCAGACTCCGGTGAGAGGCTGGAGCAAAAAATAACTCTTCTGATGAAATGCTCCCACTTGGAAGGTGTTTTTTTTTTATCTTCTCATTTGAATCGTACCAGTAGAGAAAGAGTGGCAAAGTTCAAAGTTCAGTCTTTTCCAGAGGAAAACAAAGCGTTCCTGCAGACGGGATCCGTGTTTTCTGTTCTGATTTCGCTATCCGCGGCTCTGTTCACGGCACGATGGAGGCTTAGTCGCAGAGGATCAAATTGTGATTTTCACCAGGTTTAAACACTGTGTGTGTTTGTCTGGTGATTCATCCTGATCCAGTGAAACCAGGAAGATGCGGCACGTCACCATCGGCTCCTGGAGCCCTCCCTGGAGCCCAGACCATAGCCGAGGGCAGAAACGATTAATTGGATCGAATGCGATTAATCAATTGTTGAAATAATCGTAGACTAATTTAGCAATAGATTAATCATTAACTGACTTGAAAATATGCCGTTTGCTGAAATAACATCAGATTCAGAGCAGTAATTATGCCAAAACTGTTAAAAAATATATACATGGATTTTGCATTTATGATAATAAAAAAAACCCATATCTGTAAATATGTAAATATATTCCCTTAGAATTCGTCAAGATTCATAGTTTTAGTTTCACCCAATACAAACTCAGTAAAATAAAAATAAAAATCTACTGTTGATGTTGGAAGAATTTTTTTTTTACCTGCAGATGCATCCTTTGCCTTACATAAACACAAAATGTTTATTTTCTACTGGAATCAAAATATGTGTATTTGTACATTCTTTTAAAATGTGTTTCTAATATCGTATAAAAAGGTTTTATGTATCTAAAAAAAATTAGCAGAATGTGTCAATTTTTTAAAATTCTTTAATAAATTTAATTGTTAGCATAATCAACAGATTAATCAATTATTAACATCATTGTTAGTTGCAGCCATAGAACAGCCATAGAACAGACTTTAAAATACTTTTGTGATTATCTGTGATTTATAAACTATCAATCAAGCACCCAGATCTCTCAGGTCTTCCGGTTCTGGTTCTGGTTGCATCACCAGACCAGAACCAAACATAGAGCAGCAGCTGAAGCGTTGAATTCCTTTTAATCAAGGTTTAAAAACCCACTGGTTTGATAAAAAAAAACAAATTGGGAAGTTAGCTGCTTTTCCATTAGCAATGTGCGCAAAACTTTGTCAATATTCTGCTAATGTAAAAAACAAACAAACACACACACACACACAATTTTACAAATTTCAATGTTTAAAAAAACTTAAAATCTCACGCAAATAACTTTGTTTCACATGTCAAGTCGATAGAAAACATGCTGCGCGATGATCCTCCAACCACTTCCTGTTGTCTTCTTCTTCATAGTTTCTGCCAATGGTAACATCCTGTAGATAAAAAAAAAAAGTGGTTCCATTGGGCTTTGGTGAAATTAACTAATTTCGATACAGGCCAAAAAAAAACCCTCCACCTCATCCTAGCGTCAAAACTTTGCTTTTGAAACTGGCCTGTTTCCATCCATCCACTTTCTGTACACTGTATTACCCATTAAGCTAATTTATTTTCAACATGTCAAATTTTTTTAATTTGACAAATATTCATTTGTATGTACAGTAACCTGCCTTTTATTAATGAGTGCATTTGAAAAACATGCCATGTTTATTTCTTGTTTTACAATTAGTGACTGTCTGATGTTTGTCATGGTGTAAAATCACTTTGACCTGGCTTGTTGTTGAAATGTGCCACACAAGTAGACTTGACCCGTCTTAACACTGTCACCTCGTTCCTCCGCCACCTGAAGCTGCACGCCCAGGCCGGCGTCCAGGCCGAGAAGGCGCTCGGCCATCATCACAGGGCCAAGACGTCAGGCTGGGGCAACTTCGCCGCTCCGCCGCAGAACGTCGGCGCCGCCACGCACCTCGGCTGCGTGGCGCCTAGAGGCGACACTCCGTACAGGTGAGGCAGCGACGTCCGGTGCTGGCGTAGCGGGTTGCCATGACAGTGAACGTTTAAAGACATCTTTGCGGGTTGCTTCTCAGCTTCCGGAGCCCAGAGTCCGTGGAGATGGACGAGATAATGGCCGCCATGGTTCTGACCAGCTTGTCCTGCAGCCCAGTGGTGCAGAGCCCTCCGCAGACAGACCCGGGTCCAGGTCAGTCTGCGATCTGTGCTGTTAACTGCTGATTCCATCAGGGCTAATGTTTTGTAGATCTTTCAGGAACATTATTTGTAAAGCGTATTTCCACTGGGACACTTGTTAAATATCAGCAATTGCCCGTATTTCTTAGCATTTATATACAGTTTTTTTTTAGTGCCCAAAAAAAACGCAGAAGCAGCTGATTATTCCAGAGACGTCTTACATGAAACACTCCCTCCACGATGTTCCCTCCGTGGTTTTGTTTCTGTGGCCTAAAATGACTGATTTTGCAGCACTTTTCCAAAAAGTTGTAGTCCGAAAACCTCGGGAAGTTAGATTTGACTTTGTGGAGGAGGCAGCGTCGAGACGTAACGACGTTGGAACGCCTTCCCGAAAACTAAAAGCATAATCTCGTCCGACTCCAGCTGGCTCGTCCTCGTCCGTGGACATGGAGAGCGGCGGCGGAGAGCTCTCCGACAGCGGCAGCAGCGGCTACTGGAGCTGGGACCACGGCAACGGGAGCCCCACCCCGTCGCCGTCCGTCGCCGAGGTGGACAGCAGCCCCGACGAAGGCCTGCACATGGAGCTGGAGCAGGGCGAGGAGCTCACTGCCAAAAAGCCAAAGGTGAGCCGTCTGGGCGGGAACCTCTGGAGGGAAAGGCGCCTTATCCGGGGAGATGGATTCAGCCCACGCCTCCGCGCCGCCCCGCGCTTCACCTCTGCTGTCTGTTCTCTCTCCCAGCAGAGCTCCCTGCGAAGTGTGTATAAGTGTCTGTGGCCCAGTTGTGGCAAAGTGCTGACGTCTTCTGTTGGAATAAAGAGACACATCCGTGTGATGCACCTGGGGTGAGCTGACATCATCGGTGCTTCGCCCACAAGAACACTCAGTTTCACTCCATCAGTTTATTCACAGTGTTTGCTCCATGACTAAAAATAAAAGATAAAAGAAGAAAACGAGTTGAAACACACACACACACGCACACACACCTATGGATAGAGGGAACATAGGATGTAGAACAGGGGACACATCTGTTCTATAGTGACTTTAAAACTAACCATAAAGTGTGCTCCTATTTGGCTAACTAGCTAGGAACGTGCTCAGAAATCTCTGTCTTATTGTTGGCTATAGCCAGTATTAGCGAAGTGTAGAAAGACAAAACTTCCAGAAAGATTCCAGAAAGGAAGTAGCTGGCTGCTAATTCAAGTTGCAGCTTTTAAATAACAAATAACAGGAAACACTACAGTGAAACTACAGAAATCCACGCAACCATATGTTTACAGTTAGCAATGCTAACTGTGTAAATTAAGCTAATCGTTATTAGCCACTGATATAAGAGTTTAAAATAACGATACAAACTTGTTTTATTGCGGAGCTGTGTAACAGCAACTGCTCTTTTTCACAAATATACTATGACATCGCCACTGATTCCAGTGTGAATTATTTATGATAATTTAATAATAATTGAACAATGACATGTAACGTTAATAAGAGATTTTTTTTTCCTGCTCAAATGTCAAGTTAAGTCAACTGAGATTTATTTTTCAAATAATTTTGTAAACAAAAAAAAAAAATTTTTCATCTTCATGTCAGTTTGTTTGAATGTGCAAAAGATATCTAGGGATGTTTTGGAAATAATTGTATACTATAAACAGTTTATAGCTTATAGGTAGTTTATAGGTAAGATGGGCAAAATTTTATATGAACAGTTTGGCAGAGAAGTAGAAAATTTCTGTTTCAAGATAAATTGTAACTGTAACTGTATTTAGAAAAATGTGTCCTGCCGAGCTTTTTAAAATAATTCAAATTGGCCACAAACTCTCAAAATCGGTGCTTTTCTATTCGTAACACGTACATCGTCCCCATTGGGGCTAATTTGAAGACGGGAAACGATCCTGTTAGCTCGTTTAGAAGCAAACTAGCAACAGCAATTTCATCGTTTCTCATTCTTCTAAATATTTAATCCCCCAAAAGAAATCTGAAATCTTCATTACCAGATCTACTCAACCACATGGACTTCCTGTAGTCAAGCACTGAATGCTCGGTATTTAGATTCTACGGCTCAATAAATGAGGTGAAGTCTCAGCTACATCATGCAGCTTTAATGGTGAAATAGGGAAAACGACTTCCTGGTTTGGATTTGTGTGTTTCATCCATCCATTGGTTCGGGTTTGTGATGATATACGGCAGTCTGATGTTGGGGGCGGGGGGGGCTCGCGTGCAAACTGTTTGGCCATCATCCAGTCTGAGCGGGCGAGAAAACCAGAGAGTTTAGCCCTTCAAGACATTTCTCAGCCTCAAAACAGCATTAAAAAAACAAGAGGGAATAAAAATTTCAGCGTTTTGAAGAGCTCTGAGTTGGTGAGGAGAAGTGAGAGTCTCTATCTGGGCCACAGTGAGTGGTGCTCTGAGTAACGCTTCTTCTTCTTCCTTTCTCTGTCCACTACCATGTCCACCCCCACACACGCTCACAAGCAGCAGTGGATCCGATCAGTCCCAGAGAGAGGAGGACTTCTACTACACCAAGATCTGCTGTGAGACCATCGAGGCCGGTTCCGGTTCGGCTGCCGGTCCGGCCCAGCAGACTCCGGTCCAGGCCTCCGCTGCCCGCTGGGCGTCGTGCGGGCTCCACGGGATCCGAGCTCCAGATCCCCGTGGCTCACAGGCCCAGGTCCAACCCGGTCGCCAGGGCCAACCAGACCCAGTCCGCTCAGCCAGTCGGCCCCCAGCAGCTTCTGGCAGATCCATACGGAGCATCTGTATCAGGTGGGTGCAGATGGAGGGAGCGAGGCGACGATTTGGGGAAGAGGGGTCTCTGAGTTGTTCTCGGTCAGCAGCGGTTTTGGTCCTAGAACTCTATTATGACTTTACTGCTGTTGAAAGATGAGCTGACTTTAACCGAGGCAGCGTGTGGCCGAAAAAATGTAAAGAGCACAAAAGTCTTTTCATGTTTCACATGAATCTCAGAATGACTGACAGTTTTTTCAAGATGGCCACCATTTTTACACCTTCTAAACCAGTCATTGACATAAAATGCTACCAATTTTCATGACTTCGACTAACTTAATGTCACATCATGTTTTTGTTTATGGTTATCCATTTAATACAGCTTTAAAGTGGCAATATGTAGCAAAATGAAGATGAAGGAAATGACTGAGAGACAGCCGTCGTTACGGTTACCGTTAGCTTCTCATATTTAAAATGTTTAACAGTTTAGCGTTAGTGGAGCTAGAAACTCTTGTTTAGCGAATTGCTGCTTAGTGAACTTAACATTTTGGTTAGCTGCGTCCGCCACCGGCAATATCTACTGCCAGTATTAGTATAAACACATATTCTCCTTTACAACCATGGCATCCATTTTGAAAAATGTCTACCGGAAAACAGAATCACAAGAAGAAAACATAGTGTGATTTCGGTAGTTCAACATAGCCTGATATATGGAGTTTTAAGGAAAAATATTTTCAGGAAAAACAGATTTTTCCTGAAGCCGCTTCTCTTGGCTCCATAGTCGTTGTTGGAAGACGCAGCACGGGCATCAGATCATACAGGTGTTCCAGAAAGAAGCAAATACAAAGGTTCCGACCGGAACTTTTATATGTAAAAAAAAATAAATAAATAAATTCAATTAAATCAATTAAATGTGTTCAAATCTACATAATTAATTACTTTAAATTAACAAGTTAAAGTCCTGGCCATAATTTATTATTAAACTATTATTTATTGTTTATCTCGTTAAAGGAAGTTGTAACTGACTATAAACCTTAAAGTTTCCGGGTTGTTTTTTTTTTTACTGTGACAGATCTACTCCATTTATAGTTGTGTTTTCTGCACTTTCACGTCACATGCTTGCAGTGCTGGTTCAAAGACTCTCCTTACCAGACAAACTCCCCCTCCCTCCTTCCCCTTCAACCAGACGACATCTAACGAGCCAATGAGCTACAGTGTTGTTTATGCATCACAAAGCAGCACATTTCACTGCTGACCTGCATTTACCCTGAGCCACGGAGCCTGTAAATGGATGCTTTGTGACAGAAAGAGAGAGAGAGAGAGCGCGCGAGCTGCCGGCTGACTCGCTCTGTCGGCGAGACCAGACTCCTGCCGGCCTGCGAAAGCCACGGAAAAAAAAAAAGAAAGAAAGAAAGCAGGTCACCGGCAGCAGCCAGCCTGCTCTGTGCCGAACACCAACAAGAAGTGGTTCCCAAAGCCGTTCATTTAATCTCAAGTACAAAAACCTAACCGCGCGCGACTCGAATTTACTCCTAATTTCCGCCGTGAGCTGTTAGACCGTAACCCTGGACTCCCACGGTCTCCCCTCGCACCCAGACGCTTTTTCCCTTTTACTGCCTGGATTAACACGGTTAATACTTTGTCTCTCTTTGTTTCACTCCTCTACCGGGCTGTTCTGGAGGGCGGCTCGCTGGAAGAAACGGGGCCGAGGGGGAAACGGGTTAAACAGCACAGGAAATGACGAGCAACACCGTGACGGTTCAGTTGTTTCGTCACGATAGCGGGTTTGCTAAAAAAAAAAAAAAAAGAAAAGTCTGAGCCTGATTAGTTTTGCCGGTTCATCGTCAATTTTGTCGGAGCCTGAACGTCTAAAAGTTATTATTTTAAAAAATGATAATAAAAAAGAAACAATCATTAATTCAAACAAATCCACGGCGTAGTTAATGATCTGCAGCCCGGCGCTTCCGGTTCCTGTTTGTGCTGTAAACAGCCGCAGTAAAAACGCCTTCAATGTGAAGCTGTGATCCTGTCTTCGGTCCGGATCACAGCTGAAGAGAGACACTGAAACTGTTCAGAGAGTCGATTTGTTACTCGCTCTAACTGGAACTTAGAAGGTAGCCCATGTTTCTAAGCGGAAGCATTCAGAACGGACCTCATCACTGCGTATTTCTACGCGCTTTCAAAGAAGAAGCAAAGTGTAGAATGTTAAAAAAAAAAAACTAATGTTGCATTCCCACAAATGAAAGCAGACTGGTTTGTTTAAATCACTGTTTGTTTTTATGGTTCATTCTTTTTTTTTTTTTTTTTTTACTTTACGTGCGTTATTGCAGAGTAATGGCAAGTTAAAGTTCATTCAAGATCCTTCTATAAGAGTTGTTGTGAACGGACATATCAAGAAAATTTTTTTTAGCTCCAGTAGCAGTCAGTGTTGCAACAAATCTCAAGAGGCCCCTGACTGAAGACTGTTACTGTATGCTTCCGGTTGTAAAAACAAAAACAAAAACGACGTCGCCACAGCTACACGTCACAGCAACTGTGCAAAAGCAAAGGAGTGAGGGCAAACATGATCCTGGCTAGACACCATCCAGGATCAGAGGGAATAATTGTCCAAACATGCAACACTTTGACAAAACATAAAGAACAAGAGCAGAGCTAATGTAACAGAGCCAAACCATGAGAGGCCTAATGCTACAACCTAGCATGAAGGCCATTACTGCCACCGGCTGCTGTAAACAGTTCACTTCAGGAGCTGTTGTTGTTTTTTATTTCCCTTTCAGAAAACTGTGAAAATAACCAACGATTTGGATACTGGAGGAAACTGACTGGGTTTTGGTTAAAAGGAGGCCGTTGTGCAAAATCTATGGCATAATAGAATGTGTGTCAAAAAAAGAGTTGGCACTTCTTAAAGAGACAGAGGCCCAATTTCAAGGCGTCAAATTTCTTTCAAGTCATCTTTGATATACATATGTACAACTGAAGGTAACAAAGTTAGTTGATTGTGCAATAAAACGGCACTTTGTGCCTGGAAAACACATTGACCGCCCCACCGCCTGCAACAAATTCACGAACTGAAGCATCACACTAAAGTTGGTCTTTGGTTATGGAAATCAATAGGATGTAAACTAATAGAAAAGGAAGGATTTATAGTAGAGATTATAATGGAAACCTGAGAAAAAGCATACGAATGAGTGCAACTGGTTTATCAAAGTGTCGCTTAGATTGAAGCTGGTAACATCCATCAGTATCTTAGAATCTGAGTCCATTTACAAACTGGAAGTGAACCTGCTGAGTTAACTGAGGCTCCTGCCTTCTCCTCTTTGTCTTTCTCCAGGCTTGCAGCCCTGTTCAGGTATCCATGGCCCCCAGAAGCCCATGCAGTCAGGGCTGGACCTCCTCTGGCTCAGTACCTGGCCACAGCAACGCTCCGGTGAGTCTTTAGTCTGAGCAAAAAAGACCACGCTAAAGCTAAACATCTACTGATATCAAACTACAGCCCTCCATAGTTGTATAATTATAGTATTAGCAGTGTCTGCTACAACTCTACAAATAGTGTGTAGAAACATCTGCTACATGTTAGCTACTAATGTCTTAGTAGCTGATAAGCTAATGTCTTACCTTAAAAAAATTTAAGCTCACCCCTTATCTACTAAGATGTTAGCTTAGTAGCTAACGTCTTAGTAGCTAGGACATTAACTACTAAGACGTTTAGGTTAGTAGCCAAAAATCTATTAAGATCAAAGTGGGCCCTAGTTGTATAATCATTGTATTAGTAGTGTTTGTTACACTACTAATAGTAGTGTGGACATACCGGAGCTGCTAATATCTTAGTAGCTGTTAGCTGTTAGTAAATAAGCTATTAGTAGATAAGTTATCTAGTAAGGCATTAGCTGTATAGCTAACGTCTTAGGTGACATTTTTCAAGCTAATTATTGTATTAGTAGTGTTTTTATGGATGTTTCTACAAAAGTATGTAGAAACATCTACTATATGTTAGCTAGTAACGTCTCAGTAGCTACTAAGCTAAATGTCTTTGTAACTAATGTCTACTGAGCTACTAAGACGTGTAGCTCAGCAGCTAAAAGTCTACTAAGATCAAACTGGAGTCCTCCATAGTTGTATAATTACTGTATTAGCAGTGTCTGTTGTTGTTCCAAGCGTTTGCTTGTCCTCCGCAGATGGTGAAACCTCGCTGCCGCTCAGTCAGCGTCGGGGAACAGTGGCTGCAGCAGAACAGGCTGCAGCCAATGAGCGCGTCTCCCTCCCGCAACCACTGCTCCTTCAGGTAATACAGCCTCCATCAGACAGGCTGCAGTAGCTGAAACACAGTGCCTTCACGCAAATGCTGGAGTTACAATTGAAAGTCGGGGGATAAAATGCGAAGTAAAGATTCAAAAGTGTTAGTGGCTTTGTGGCCTAGGCAGCCAGGAGGAGTAGAAAATCTCTCTGGTAGGATTGTCTTTATTTACATTTGCATCCTTGAACTAAAGTCGTAGTTTTTTGGAGGGTGTAAAGGAGCAAAACGGTCTGATTATACAAATGTATAAGGCAGGATAAGGGCTCAAAAAACTAAAATTAAAGACAATAATCAATAACAGAGGAAGACATGAAGCAGCAAAAGTAAAAGATATATGAATAAAATAAAATAGAAAAATAGAAAAGTCTTGAACCCATTAAGGAGCCCTGAGGAACACCAAACCCCTCTCTGAGTTTCCTCATCCCACACTGTTTTAGTTGAAGTAATTCGTTTGCTATCATTTAAAGAGTCAGGCTTTTTTTTAAAATTAAAATCTAGGACCACCATAACTCCAAATGCTTAATTATCTATCGATTATCTAAGAATTAGTTCGATCTTTCAATATGTAATTACTGTAGATTTTGCGATACAAGTTATGTCTTAAAATGTAAGAAGAAAGAAGAAGAAAAAATGTAGATTGCAACGCCCTCACACAAGTGGAAACAAGACAGAAATAAACATCACTTGTTTGGCCCGGTTCCAGTCATCAGACCGATATCGATATGTTGAAAACAATCACATATCGATGTTCGTGCCGATACATCGCGCGTTCCTAATTTAACATGTTACAACCTGATGCGTCTGTACATAATACCAGTCGGTTTGTGTCTCGATCCAGGAAGGGCCGTGGGGAGGCCAAGAAGTGCCGCAAGGTGTACGGCGTGGAGCGCAAGGACCAGTGGTGCACCGCCTGCCGCTGGAAAAAGGCCTGCCAGCGCTTCCCCGACTAGAGAACGCGCTGAGCGGACGGACGGATGTGTGCGAACAGACTTTTATCGAAAAAGAGAATACAAGAATATAAATCAAGAAAAACTAAATTCTTTGTGTTTTCTTCTCTTTTTGTTTTGTTTTGTTTCTTTCCTAAAAGGAATGAAGTTGGACTCTTTGTGTATCTTTGTATCTCAATCCTGAAAACTGAAGTTTGCTGATGGTGCTGTTGACTGACTTTGACCATGTGATGTGCTAAGCCCTCTCTTCCTTTGCTTTTTTGTTTTGTTTTTTTAAATCCAAAGCTCATGTTGCTGCCCCCCCCCGTAGCTCCACTGTATTCCCCAAACCGCTACCTGGATGTCTCCTTTCTTCCAGTCTTTCTCTTCCAGTTGTTACACAGTGGTTATGATGTGCATTATATCGTGTGCTCTGAGCTCCGTACGAACATTTTATACCTTTTTGGTTTTTTCTTTTTTATATATATATATGTATATATATATATATATATATATATATATATATTATCGTCTCGTCTAGCCTGTGTAATGGGCTGACCGATGTTGTTTTTCTTCTTTTTTTTTTAATGTTTTTTGGCACTTTGTTGGAATATTAACTCACAAGAATAAGCTACATTTGGTTCGACTCAACCGAGTTCCTTCCATGAGGCCGAGCTCCTTCCCGCAGGCGTCGGCACACAGACCCAGTGTTAACGGTTTTATCAGTTGAAGGTATGTTTGGAGAATCGTCACGGCAACGGGAATTTAAGGAATGAGTTTGTACTAGAGGAAATATATTGTCAAACACAAAAATAAAAAAAAAAAAAAGCACTGAGAATTCTGACGGGGCTTCGTTTCCTTCTGCAAACGGCGCACACAAGAGGGCGACGGCGGCTGGTTGGTTTATTTCCAGACTGTTTATGAAGACAGAAAAACAGTTAAAAAGTCAAACATGTGGTCTGAACTGATCACTGTTCTCCAAAAAATAAAAAATAATTTTTTTTTTAAGCTTCCTAAATGTCAACACAGTGTGTAATCACCCACACACACACGGCCATTAGCGTGAGTCACTGGATCTGTTACGCTAGTAAACACTTCAACATTAAGATCCACGGTAATGGATTTGACCTGCTCATAATGGCAAAACAAATGCTACTTTTTTATTTATTCACTTATTTATTTTCGTTCTGTAATTGTTTTGTGCGTCACAGTAACCAAACCGCAGTTCTTTACTCAGCTGGTACATTTATAGATTTTTTAAAATTTATTTATTTATTTTTAGGATTTTTGCAGAAAGGCTCTTAAAACCACTAAGTAGATAATATATACAGTAGATAATTCTCTGGGAATCTTCTCTAGATCTGTCTGGATGCTGAAGCTGGTGGCTATGTAAGAAAAAAAATGAATTATGTTTATTTTTTTTAACTGTTTAAGTTTTTATAGTTTGGTTATATATAACGGAAATTGATGATCAACACGTTTAAAATTGACCCCTAATTATTAGGCACGCGACAAAACTAGTGTGGATTCCAAGTTCTGCAAGTTTATGCAGTGCAGACCGTTTTCATTTATTTATTTCGGCCATTTAAACCTTCGGACACTAGGGGGCAGTAATGCTCCACGGGGAGAAGCGACGTGGCGGAAATCTGCTCTTCACTTCGTCTAAAAATCAACTCGACGTTCGGAGCTCGCGAGGACAACTTTCACATAATGACCAAAATTTGAACAAGTATTTTATATTTATTTATTTTTCCTTTACGGTCATTTTTCCCGCCCCCGTCGTCGTTGTTGCTCGGATTGTGCAGAATTCTGTCGAGTTTGCAAAGTGCAAAAAAAAAAAAACAACAACCCAATTTTATCTCCATTGTGTTCAATTAATGAAATTTCTTTAAGCAGAAAATTGGACTCTCCTCGCAGTAATTAAGAGTTTGTGCTTCAGCGCTCCCACGGTCCAACCTTATTTACAAGTAATTGAACTATCTCAGAAACACGGCGCTGGTCCATTTCCAATTTAATTACCTAAATCTGCGCTGACATTCGTGGAACTTAGAATTTATGGTTCAGTTATAGGTGGGGATTAGTTTGGAGTCTGAAAATACGTCTTTTTCTTTAAAAAAAAAAAAGTGTAAGTCTGTGTTGTTGCTGCTAGTTACATTTTTGAGTCAATTTCCGTCCAGAACCACAGAACTAGCTTTTCTTTTAGAGATGCTGTGTTAAAGTATTCATTCCCCTTGAGCTTTTTCACATGGTGTCACCACAACCAGAATATATCAATATGTCATATAATCATTATGTTGGCTATTTCAGACTTTATACTGAATAACTAGATTTATACTGAGATTTAGTGATTCACCACAAGTGAAGGATGGTATGAATGAATGTGGTCAACAAAATAGGCCAACTTTTATTTGTTTATTTTAATTAGCACAATTTGCTGGTAAATTTTTATCCACAAAAAAAAAAATTTTCAAAAACCTTTTTCCAATTTCTTTCTTTTTTTCATAAACCCAAAATTTTGAAGTTGACTATTTTTCTTTTCTTTTTTTTTTTTTTTTTTTTGTCCGGGGAACAGAATTGACCTAAATTTGTTGGTGTATCTTCAAAATAAAATAGAACAATTTTTTTATTTTTTGAAAATCTGGAAATTGTCTATTTCTCTTTTAATAAGGCAACAGTCTAATGCCTTTTGGGGCCTGCCAGTAGTTAACACTGGCAATTCTTTGCCCATTTTAACTGAGTCAATTTGACCAATTGGTTAAAGTCAATTTAATAAAAAATTTCCCGAAAAATTTGTGACATTTTATTTTGGAAAAATTTGACCTACGTGACCTGAGTCAAAAAGCTTGGAGACCACTGGACCAGATTTCATTAAGGGTTATCTGAGTGAAAGGGGAATAAATAGAAATGCATGTCACACCTCTTAGGTTTTTATTTTTCAAAATGTTTGAAATCCATAATTTCATCTCTTTCTCTGCCGTTATTTTCCTTCTATTTCTCCGTGTTGGTCTAACACACAGAATCTCCATGAAACACGCAGAAATTTGAGGTACGGTCACAAAATGTGAGGTAAAGTGTAACAAAGTGTTTGTACGGAGCTCTCTCGGTGGAAAAACTTCACAAACAACCAGTTTTCCAGTGTCACTTGGGCCCTTTTTATTGTATCGACACACAAAAATATATTCAATTGCACTTCTCTAACTCTTTTATTTCACAGAATGGCATGTAAATATGAGTTTAATAGGAGGGACATCAAAACATTCTCTGTTACTTAGGGACACGAAGAGAGAGGCGTGGAAGAGATGAGAGTCTGTTGTTCTGATCACGTCGACAGTTCAAATCCGAGGGAGCCGCTGAGAACTAAAAGGTGGGATGAGCTGAGGTAACCCGAGGGCGCCGGACGGAGAGGCCTCACAGTTTGCTTTGCCTCCAGCGCCGGTTCGTGGGGAGGCCGCCGGTACCGGGCCGGCCGCTGCGGCTGCTGCTCCTGAGCCGCAGCTGCTGGTTCACGTTAAACCACTTCGGACTGTTCCATTGGCGGGCGGATTTGCGGACGCCGATGAAGCCCCCGTAGCGCTTCTGCAGAGCCCGGACTGGGGAGCCGATCAACTTCCTGTACCCGTGGCGCCCCCTCTGGAAGCCGCCGAAGCGCTTGGATAAGGCGCCGCCCTCGGAGCTGGCGTCCCCTCCCAGCTGGCCGTTGCTCTCGAAGCCCTGCTCCCCCCTCTGCTGGTCCTCCTCCTCGGTCAGACTGACATCCAGGTCCCGCAGGCTCCCGCCCTCCTCCGAGGAGCCCAGCAGCGGGGTGTCGTACTGGACGCTGCGCTCATCCCACGGTGTCTCGTCCTGGTCCTGCTCCGGGAGCGGCTGAGTTGCCACTGACTCGGCGTTCAGGTCGAGAGGGGTCAGGTCCGCCTCCTCCCCGGCTCTCTTGAACAGAGCGCCCCCTTCCGCTAGAGTGGGCTGGTGCGACAGCTTTACGGCACGCCTGCACACTTCCCATGTTAGTGAAGTGGAGACGTGACCCTCACACTCCAACAGACACACCTGCAGAGGGAAAAGGAAGTGGGATTTAGACCAACGCAGAGATTAAAGTGGCAGTATGGAACTTTAATTTAAAAAAAAAAATTGTTTCAACAAAAATATTTGTTGAAACCGTGACCTTCTGGTGACAGTTTGGTATTCAGACAGATAAACTGTGGGAAAAAAAAGAAGCTCCTCCTCCTCCCAGTGATAACTATAAGCAACCAATCAGAGCCAGGAGGAGGGGCTTAGCGCTGTCAATCACTCTCAATGTAGAGCTCCCCTGTTTCTTATAAAAATTATTTTAATTGGCATTTTATTTAACATATAGCAGTGAAGGTTAAATCATCAGAGGAGAAGTTTTATCTCAAGTTACATCTAAAATGTAATCAATCTTCGGCTGATCAATTTAAAATGTATTAATTTAGTCGGTAGGGACAATGCACCAACAAATCAAACCAAAGCCCCATTTCTGGCTAACATGATGAAAACTGTTCCTCCTAAGCAAATATTTGTCAAACAGACATAGAAAAGACTATTGGGGCCTTTACACTGTAAAATAATGTTGAAAAAGGAAGTAAACATCATATCAGAATAAAGAGAAATACTGATGTATAAAAGCAACTGAAAGATGGTAGGCTGAGTTCTCATTAGCTTACTTAGTCTGGACTTTAGTTGTTAAGTTTAGGCTAAATGCAGATTTAAAAACGTCACATCTTCGACATTTGTTCAAAGTTTTCGGTACTCAGAAAACATAAAGTAGCATAAATGCTAATGGCTACCTAGTGAAATCTCAGCCTTCCCTAAAACTCTTCACTCAGGAGACATTTATTACTTCAGTTTTGTAACCTAAGAAATCAAATCATAACCTTATGAAAGCCAAACTGCAGTAGAGTTAATGTGGCTAATGTGATAGCAAGAGTTTCAGTTTTTCAGGGAAAAATATGTTTTGTTAAAGCTATTAGCCATGCTAAGCTAACTTAGCGTGGGTACGCTCTCTGGCCTTGAAAAAACATTTTCACTTTTTTTTTACTTTAAGGTGGATGGGAATCGAATCGTCTTGAAATATCTCGTGTATGCTGTTCACAGCTTGATAGCAATATCGGGATGTATTTGGAAATGTTGTTGTTCTTGATAAAATGGCCGCCAAGTTTGACTTTAAACATCTTTTTTTTTTAATCTGAGCAAAATGAAACAGGAGTTATCATCATAATAGGGTCCAATTTTGTACATGAAACCTGAGATAAAAGCCTTAAACAGCCCTACAAAAACCAATCAACGCATGTCAAGTAATCGGAGGGATGTGTACGCTCTCGTTAGCTTGTTAGCAAAGAGTTGCTAATTGTAGGCCTACAAAATCTCATTGGAGCTCACATGTGTCCAACTAATAAAAGCCTATTATTCATTAAATATTGTTTTTAGTTTGATGAAATACGTAAAAAAATATTTTTTATCTTGGTGCTCCTTTTATTCATTTAAGCTAAAAAAAAATCACCTAGAAATAGTAAGATTCACAAGGTTGAGAAGAAGTCCACTTAGGTGAAGCTAATCTTCTCTACAGGTATGTCTACATTAATAAAAAATAAATAAATACTTCAAAAGGCCTTACAAAGCCTTTCATCTTCATAAATGGCCTTTATGACTAAATATTAAAGTATTTTACACATGTTGTAAAACGATGGCATGCAATCACATTTCTTTACGGCTCTGCAGCAGAGCCTGACTGCTTGGACACTGCATTGCGGGGGTTAATGGGCCTTGTCACTGCCGCGGTCAGCGTATATGGAAAGTTATGCACCAATATGAGATGTCCGTCATTTGACAGGCGTAAAATCAGCGACCGCCGAATGACTGACAGCACCAAATTGAAAGACGTCGCCAAACTGGCCTGAAGGACGGCAGCTGAATCGTTTCCTTTGTCGATACCTATTTATTTCTGATTGACTCTTCGGCTATAAAAATGATGTGTTTTTCGCTCTTCAAACGACGCCAGTGATATTTTACAACTTTTTAATATCGCGCAGGTATTGCTGTGCAGTTTTAATGACTTTCCTGTCAACTCGTTGTTATTCCTGACTCTTTGATTTCCTGTCAGATTTTTTTAAAGGGTCTCAGCTTTGCTGTTTGGACATGAGACTTTGGTTTGCATTCTGAATACATTATAAGCCTTTTTCCTATCGGCGGAAGACTTGGTGCAACTTTTTCACATACGGTAATGTCAAACAGTCATTCGTTATAATTTTATGCGATACATCCTCACAAAGCAGTGCAGAACGGCTCCAGGAAAATAATGTGGAAGGTAAATACCATTCACATTTTGTAAGTTATTTGTGTCATTTGCTCCCAGGACATTCACATACAAGGATGTTACTGCGATGTGTTTTTTAATGGTCTTAAGAAAATTTTTTTTCACTCATTTCACATTTTTTAACGCCAGTTCATAGATACAGTAGTTCAGGGGTGTCCAATGTGTGGTCCGTGGGCCATTTATTGCCCTTGAAATTTTGTTCAGCCCACTTACCACAAGTCAAGATCGCTAAGAAGAAAATAAAAAGGATTACAAGTGCCAAAAAGTCAAATAACAGAAGAATCATAAATGATTAATGTTTGTACATGTTATAATTTTAAGAAAAAAAGGCAGCATAAATAGAGCCAATATTTAAAATAATGTTTCTTTAAACCACAACGTAATAAATAAAAGACGTGAAATTTGTTAACCGTTAAATCGTTTTAGCTCATCAACTGGTCCGCTTAAAGATATAGTTCAGATTTATTAAAACTACTAAAAACTAAGAGCTACAATGTTATTATTAAAAAGGTCATGTTGCCCTGACCTTTTTGAAAAGGTGGAAGCTAACAAGCTAGCTGGATGCTAAATCAAAACGCCTAAAATTGCAGTAGTTTAAATTTGCTGTACTTCATGTTGGTTTATGGCATAAAATCCCAATGAAACGTTGCGGTTTGGGGTTGTAACGGGACAAAAACTGTAAAAGCTCAACTGGTGTGAATGCTCTCAACAAAACATCGTCAAGGAGCATCAAAAACTCCAGAGAGTGAAAATTACAAACCTCTAGACAAATCTCCCTCTGATTTTAAGAAAAGCGTTTTCCTCCCCACCATGTTCTCTCTTTTTTTACCCAAACCCTGTGCTCTCCGAGTTAAAAGTTTCGAGCCTACGCTGAGAGGCGAATCCCATTTGCTCTTCAAAACCTCGCTCCAAAACGAGATAAATTGCCGTTGTTATTGGCAGACCTGCTCGCATCACAGGAGCGAGAGAAGAGGGAGTTCCGCTGCGGATCTATCAGCGGAAATTAATTATCCGTCGTAAATTAAATGAGCACACCAAGGGGATTCTCCACGTCAGATCAATGGAGCAATCTAAAAGGAGTTTATGAGTGAGCGGAGATGAAGGTGTGTGTGTGTGTGTGTGTGTGTGAGAGAGAGGGAGCATTTAGTTCTGTTTTTATATAGATAAGAGGAACTTTCACAACCGCCTTCACAAACGGTACCCTCATATGTACCCGGTGTACTGACTACTACCAACATCCAGGTTCATGGCTGTTGAACGCAACAGCAGTGGAGGTTCGGGGGCTTGGAGCGCTAAATCCGTCTGATTAGCTCATTTCACGGTAGACAATTTAACTTTATTGAGAAGGGAACACGCAGGTGCGTCAGCGAGCGCCGTAATTCACCCCTGTATCTGCGCGCGCCTGTTGCCGGCTAAGAGCGGACCTTTTCTCAGACGGAATGCGCTCGTTAATAGCAAACCCGCGTTTTCCCCTCGCTCGTTCGGGTCAACATGTCTGCTTTGGAACGGGCGAGCAGGAGCTACACCTTTTGTTTTGCTGGCCGACGATGCGACGCCAGGTGGCGAGATGAATTAAAGCGGTGCCATCTAACAGCAGGTCGGAAGTATCGTCTCGGCAGTCGACGAGCTCAGGCGTTAAGAGAGTAATCATCAGAAACGAGTCTACTCACTTGATTTGGCCCATTTAGAAACGCTTTCTAATTCTGAGGTTGTTTAGAAGCCCATATTTGAGGCTGTGTTGAAAAGGGACATTTGACAAATTGTCACAATAAAGATCAGAATGCTAAATTTCATTCTAATTCGTTTTTTTATCAAGTAGACTCAAAAAAAAAGAAAAACCCCATCATATTCAAGCTGCACCATGTAACTCCAACAAAGAATATGTTTTATACATGCACATGTTATTAAAACAGTCAGAATGTCCTAACAATTTGCTATGAGACAGATAATCTGTGAAAAGACTGATTCTCCTCCCTGAGATACTGCTGCTCTCTGATAAAATGAACAGCTACCAACCAAAAACAACCAATCGGAGCCAGGAGGAGGGGCTTAGCACTCTCAACCATCATCATGTACTCTCTGCTAAAATTAGTAATGGCGGAGAAACAAAATACTGTTACGGAAAAACTATTTCTCCGCCGTCATCAGTGGCTATGCTAACTATCCTTAGCATTCATGATCGGCTCTGCTAGCTGCAGGATAACAGAAAGCAACGGAAGGAAAGGAAGTGATGATTGACAGTGCTAAGACCCGCCTCTTGCCTCTGATTGGTTGTTTCTAGTTAGCACTGGGAAAAGGTAGAGGAGCTTAATTTTTTCACAAATTATCAGTCTTACATTATACTGTCACAACATGGAGACAGTTTCAACAAATGTGTAAAAAAATATATACATTTTTTTTAAAATAAACATTACATACTGCAGCATTAACATGAAAATATCTTTGTGCTTTTGCCAAAACTCCAGCAGCTTATACTTCAATTGAAATCTACTAAAGGAATGCAATGTTATTGCATTTTTGCCAATAAAATGTTTAATTTCTTATTCAGAAAACGATTGAACAATTTGTTTATTTGCACCTATAAGTTATTTCTAATATTGCATATGAAAAAATCTGTAGAATGTGACAAGGTTTTGTTTTTTTATCTATATAGAACAATCGATAGCTAAAATAATTGTTAGTTGCACAACAATGTAACAAGTTTTCCCAGCTGTTTCCTGTTAAGCTGATGTCTTTAACACTAGGAGAGGATAGACTCTTTTAGCTTATTCTGAAAAGTAAAACTTCATTTGCTGAAGTTGAGATCAGATTCTCTGGAAAGAGCTCAGTTTGACACCTTTCTGCTGCTTTGTTCTGAGCTGTAACACTTAGAGAACTCCAGGAATCCCGAAGAAAGCCTGTCGGAGCTGCTGAAAATCCTCTAATTAAGACCAACAACACAGATAATTAGCCCAAGTGTAAACAAAACTTGGCATTTACCTTTGAGAACAATATAATTCATTATGTAATGAATAGAAAGGCAGAAGATGTGTGTGCGTACAGTATGTCTCCTCTACCTGTGTGTGTGTGCCTACTCCGGGAACAAATCAATGGGTCCTGACATTATAACAAACAGCGGCGAACTCACACACACACACACACACCCAAATTCACACACATATTTGCGTGGCTATCTTTGTGGGGACTTTCCATTGACTTCCATTCATTTCTACAGCCTAAACCTTACCCTTATTCTTATCCTAACCCTAGCCATAACATATTGAACCCTAACCCCAACCAAAATTTAATTCACACCTTCATCCTAAATCTAAGCCCTGACCCAAAAACCAGGCTTTGGTCCCCATAAGGACAGTGGGTCCCCACAACGTAGTGTCAGGAAAATGGTCTCCACAAAGTATTACAAACAAACACATGCTTACACACCCCCCACACGCACACACACACATACACACACCTTCTCTCCATCTGGAGCAGGAAACAATGGAATTGCTCTGCGGATTCCATCTGGGGCTCGGCTCAATGGGAAGGCGCCTAACACAATGAGGAGCTGATCAAAAGTGTCAGTCACCGATGTAAGCCCGAGATGATGCTACAGAGGAGCAGTCAATTACATAGTTCTATTACAACTCCATAAAGGTCCCAGCTGTCTCTCCGCGCGTCATTATCAGCTAAATTAGCCGTCCTGCCGTTATCCATGGATGCCCACAGATTATTTTTACCCCCGCTGACGTCCTCAGAGTGTTTGGAAAGCCGAGTTGGAAGTTCTGGGTTTGAGAGGAGGAGGAGGGGATCTGCTCCTTCCCGGCTGAGAGGCTGGCGTTTTAACGTCGGTCACGAAGTGTTGCGCAAGTGTCATTCAAGCTTTGCAATATCCGAGGTCGGGCTGAAATATAATATATATATTTTTTCCCAGCTAAAGCCACGTCTCTCCAGTTTTCTAACAGTTTGGTCTTATGCAATAATTGTCTGACAATAACCACTGTTCAACAGGTACTCATGGTTTTCATACATCTGGGTTTGCATCATTAGTGCTCTCTTCAGCCAATAATACTCCTTTGAGTAAAAAAAAAAAACGTGTCTCAAATGTCATGTTTTAAAGCTGTAATTTTTTAAAATTTATTTTAGCTTTCCTAATGAAATGGAGCAACATGAACACGGCCGTCATGCTAAGAAATTTTGCTGGACAATAAAATTTAATGCAATAAATCATAATATTGACAGTTTGATTTTCAACTAATTCGCTGATAAAGGTATCATAGTGCAAGTTTGCCCTCTCAAATGCTAATAAACAGAACTCCACTGGAACCTGGAGACATTTTAAATGTCCGAGATAAAATCTGGGGACCAAAAACAAATCAATAGAATACAAATAAAAGCCTCACACAACCAAGAACATAAATAAAATGGATTATGGCATCTCTGTAAATGAGATATTAATCATCACAATGGGAGTGATCAAGCTAATTTAAATTTAACAAGCCATTAATTGATTAAATGATTAATTGCTTATTGCGAAGAGCATAGGTATGAAATTGAATTCTTACAGTATGTTTTATGGTGTTAATTTGAAAAAATCTGATGACAAAAACGCATAGCATTGATTCTATTTTAAACTAAAAATCAGTAGTGATTCCCGCTACTGTTCAAAAAAATTTTGCTAAGTTTTTAAGTGATAATAATACTACGTTTCTTTATTGATATTTTGTATTTTAGAGAGAGTATTTAAAGTTTTACTGTCCTAAATAACATATTTTTCCTGCTCTGTTCTTTAAAAAGGATACAATGTAACAAGCTGGTTTATTTTTGAAGTTACCAGCTAGCCTGCAGTCTGCTGCTTTACAGTACAGCTGGTTGTTTCCTGAACAACTGGCACAAACCTGGGCCTCAAATAATAGCCTAAGTCATTTTTCAAAACCTTTTAGCAAAAAATTATGCTGGGCGTTATTTTTGGAAGGCGATGACATGCAATTTAGACCCACAAAAAAAAGCAAAACAACAGAGCCACCCATATACTCACTATGGTATCGAAGGCTTCTTCCAGCTGTTGCTGCTGTAAGAGCAGCCCACAGGCCACGCATTCCCCCTGACAGTCACAGCGCGCGGGAGTGAAGAGACATCCCAGCAGAACCACCAGGCACCACACAGGGACCTTCATGCTCAGCACGGCCAGACGGGCGGGCAAGCAGGCAGGGACGGACCAGAGCCCAGCAGAGATCGCAGTCAGTCAGCTGGAGAATCTGGGAGGCAATGCTGCTGGGATCTGGCTCCAGCCTACAAGGAGAGAAGCACACCAGAGTGACAGCAATATTGCATCAATTCCATTTCTTTTTTTTTTTCTTTCCAACAGATAATTAACTGGATTTGTGTGGTCAGTTGAAAGCGTTGGTGGTGGAAGAGTGTTCAGCCAACATCAGGAGATGGACGGCGTGGGTGAGGATTGAGAGAGAGCGCAACCTCAGGCAATAATAGATGGGCAAATTCCAGTGGGCAGGAATCGTCCTCTGCTCCAGGGGTTGCTTCATAAATTGGACTTCTTTTCTTTTTTTTCCAATCGCAGAGATTGGGGATTTGTTGCCGTTTATAAGTGGCTGTAGGGATTAGCTTTAAAGCACAACATGGGTCATCACCCTAGGCAACACAAATCGGCACACAGCTGTTTTCAGTCTGTCTGATAAACGACGAAATGATGGAGAATGATGGTGGCGCATATGAGTTTTTAAAAAGTTCTGACATAATAGTAGAACTTCATTATGTATTTTTAAAAATATATTAAGATATATATATATATATATATATTTTTTTTTTTTTTTTTTTTTTTACAAATTTTACAAATGAAACTGTCTCTACATCCTGGCAGTGTAGTATGAGACAGATAATCGGTCCAAAAAAAATCTAGCTCCTCTGCTTTTTCCAAGCGCTAATGAGAAACAACCAATCAAAGCCAGGAGGCGGATCTTAGTGCTGTCAATCATTTGTGCTCTCTGCTATGCTACAGCATCTTCCCAGTAGCAGAGTCTGCTAGGAACGTTGCGGCTAGTCAGCCGAGCAACCAACGAATAAACACTTTTTCCTGGAACGTTAAGTTGTCCCCACTATTAGCATATTTAGCAGCGTGTACATGAAGATGTTTGACAGCTTTAAAACCCCGCCCTTTGGCTCTGATTGGTTGTTTCTGACAGGGAGCGGTTTATTTCACGGAGCTCAATATTTTTCAGAGCTTGTTTTATGACATGCTGCCACGACATGTAATAGAACTTTTCTTTTTTTTTTTTTTTATAAATGTTACAATCTGCAGCTTTAAGTCATTATTTTAAAAAGATGTGAGATTCAGCTGGAGGGGTGGGCAAATAAATTCGAGAGTCCCCTGATGTGTGACTGTGCCAATAACGGAGTGAACCAGGTGCACAGGGTTGACCTTCATTCCCTGACCCACATCTACTCTGTCGCTCTCCTCTATATCAGCCGATAACACGGAGAGAATGAAGGAAAACAGCCTCTCAGAACATCACAGATTGCCTGTGCTCAGCGGCTCGTCTGCCTCAGCAGAAACATTTTCTGTTGCCTCTGCAGGCCTGCGAATCTAAAACACGCCTATCGTCCAGACACAAAGAACTAAGTGAGGTAAAGAGAAATTACATTTCCATTTGTTGTATTTTGCAAACGCCTCAATGCCAACAAGTGAAAGCATGTAAAGGTAGCAGGAAGAAACAGCAAACCTAATTTTCAGGAACATGATGAACATAACCACGGAATCTTTTTACCCGACAAACATCAATTGTAGTTTTATGTATTCCTTTTACTCATTGCCATTTATATATTAGGATCTGAGACTCACTTGCTGCTTCAAGTCAAAACTGATGCCATAAAATATTTAAAAATACAAACAAGTGTAATGTAAATATATATATATAGATATATATATACAATAAAGCATAATGATATAATTGATACATGATACACTTTAGTTTAAAGGGCTGATATTAAATACATTTTTATGCGCAAAGGTTTTAACACTGATGTCACGACCAATCTTTGGTGGATTAAAGAAAATAACTCAAAAAAAACCACTCACATTCAAGAATAGTTCAGATAAACTTCATATATGAGTTGAATAAGACGTGTAAAAGTTGACCCAGTCATGAGCTACTATTCACCTAAGCAACATCCCAGCCAGCATACCTAGGTGGGCCCCATATGGGGAAAAAGGAGGGCAGACAATATGAGTCCCACATGGGTTTGTCTGCGATTTCCATGGTGGCCTCACACTGGTTTGCCCATGTAGGACCACTACCATATAGGGCCCATGAAGGCAGGGCCCATGTAGACAGTGTCCCTACATGGACAAACCCATGTGGGGCCCATATTGTCTGCCCTCCTTTTCCCCATATGGGGCCCACCTAAGTATGCTGGCTGGGATGTAAATACGGTTGAAACAAGAAACTGTTCACACAAAAACATACATGAATCTCTAAATGTGGACAAAATGTCAAAATATGCTAACCAAGGCTAACTCCACAAATTTTTATAAGACTAAACTTTGAAAGTACATACAAACTAACGTATATTTCCTGACTGAATCAGGACAATCGCTT
The DNA here is from genome assembly GCA_902982915.1 of Phalloptychus januarius. Taxonomy (NCBI): domain Eukaryota; kingdom Metazoa; phylum Chordata; class Actinopteri; order Cyprinodontiformes; family Poeciliidae; genus Phalloptychus; species Phalloptychus januarius. The sequence goes on along the minus strand of CADWAE010000115.1, from coordinate 1,778,763 downwards.
TCTTAACTACAATAGTTAAAAACAAAACATGTCTCCGGATGTTGTGTTTGGAGGATTTTATCAATTGGCGTAGACCTCAATGTTTGTTCCTCACGTGCCCGTGTTTTGTCTCCACAACGTTGACAATAACGGTCACGTTCTCGAGGACTCCCGCCAGAAACAAGAGTCACTTGACGCTTAGCCAGGAAAGACTTCGTGCCTCGCTGGTAATCAGTTTATCAAGCAAGAGCGAGTTCTTTAAACACTGCCTTGAGGTAAGTACTGACTCTGAAGCAGTATGTTGGAAAAAAGCTCAATGTCTGTAAAGTCGAAGGGCTGTGGAGGAAGAAAGACTTTCATTCTCGGCGTTCAAAGGAACCTAGCTACATAAAAAGTTTGTGTGAGAAATATTTCATCAACATTGCCAGCCCACGCAGAGCCAGTAGTAGTGGATGTAATTAGTCACAGTGAGCCCGTATCGAAGGGGTAACAGTGAAGGGGTACACCTTTGAGAATAAACTGCTCAACAGCACTCATCCATGCTGTTGTATGGATGAGTGTGCTCAGGTAAAAATGGATGAATAGGTAAAAACTAGCACACCGCGACCACTTCCACTTCGTCACATTACCACTTGAAGTCAGCGGCGTGTGAGACAGGTCGGGCACGGCTCCGGCAAGCTTCCACTCGTCTTTATGGGAAATCATTAAGGGAAACCTTTTTGCTTGTCTCCCTGAAATGTTTTTGTGTGACGATTATTTACCCGCCTGCTGACTAAGTCCAGTTGATATTGTCATGTTCTCCGTTAAGTGGCTCTTTCTAAGTTAAACAAATGAGCACAGGGTGTTACAAAGATGCAGCGTTCACACATTAATAATAATTCTACTGAAGTATTTTAAATATGAGTTGACATTTCAAGCTTCTGTCCGGATGCTTTTGTCAATACTATTATTAATAAACAAAGTCATACAATATTCATAGTAATTAGATAAAAGGCGTCCGTTTAATTGCCTGCATGTATTTAGGCATTGTTTTTTTTTTTTAGGCATTTAGAAAAGTATAGTGTTTCCAGTCTTTTAAGTATCAGTCCTGTAACCCCCTACCATAACCCTAACCCTGATCCCGAGAAACTTTCTGGAGATCCCTACTTATTTTCTCGAGATCTCGGCTTATTTTCTCAAGATTCCAAGAAACTAAGACGAGATCTCGACTTCTTTTCTCGAGAAATCTCCAGAAAGTTTCTCGGGATCTCGAGAAAGTAAGTCGGGATTTCTTTTTTTTTTTTTCTCCATGTCTCCTTAGGGGCTCCGTAGGAAATAATCTAAACAAGTCATCAAAATATGATGAATTTCCAAATCAAAACTTGTTTCTTGTTCAGCAGAAGTCCGAGATGCAAGGTCAATTTATCGTGCAAGTCAATCTGTTTGTATTTCAAAGGTATTTCCTCCATTTAAGTTAACTAAAATAATTTTCATTTATTCCAGCCTCGTAAAATATAACCAAAATGATAAAAAAAACCCCACATTTTTGTTAACAAATAACACAAGCCCATCTCCTCGTGGATATTTTGTCCGTAGCTTTGAAAGAATCGCGGTCCCTTTGGCCATTTCGATAATTCTTGCACAACGCTCATGTTTTAGCATCATCTCGCGCTCATTTTCTTCAGACGTACTACACCACACGCGAGCCATTAAACCAACAATGAAAAAGAACCGTAATATATTCTTTCACTGTGGCACTAATACTCCATCATAGGGAATAACTTTGCTATATGAAGCAACTTGGGAAGAAAAAAATAATAAATACCCCCCAAAAAACATCAGGAAAAATAAAGAATTTTCTAAGACATAATCTTGTTTTTTATTTTTAATTTCAATTGTCTTGCATGGATGCAGGACGCTCGATTAGCTTGCTGCGTTGTTTTGTTAGGGAAACCATCAACACGTCATACGGACCCATAATGGAAAATCCCGTCAATGATCTGGATCAATAGACATCCATCTACTTGTCCCTCAACATGATCCAAATGTAATTATCTGTATTGACGCAGTGCAGGTTAAAAGTGACACCATTTTTACTGATGTTTATTATATATCTCACTTAACCTCATCATTGTTCAGTAATTTATCCCTTAATCTGCGACTATTGCCCAAAGGGAGCATGTTAAATACAGAGTACACACATTTGAGTATGTTTACAGCACGACAGTATAGCTGCAGAAGTCCCATGCTGGCTGTGGTGAAGGCTATTTTGACAGCCTTTAATTTCTGTCTTCATTTTGTCAGAAAATTGCTAACAGGTACAGATTGCGCTCAGCCACGTGGAAATGTGCACAGAGCCAAACGATAAACCTGAGATTATCTTTCTGTGACTACACTTTGTGTCTTTGTGAATTGGTGTATGTTAAATAAAAATAACATGTATAACAGCTGGAGATGTTGCACTATTTACAGTTTAAGATCTAAATGCTATGTTTGAAAGGTACTAGGAAGAAGTAGAAGCTTGTTGATGGATCCATAGTTGTTTTGTCCTTGAGCTGTTGTCTTGAATACGACGTGGTCTCCTCAGCTAAAACCCTCTTTTCAAACTGGGTGATGTTTGGACATTACTTTATTTCTACGCTAAGACTATTCCACTGATTTACTCCACAGACGGGAAGACTAAATGTTTTCAGTAAAGAGCTAGAGCTGAAGGACAAACTGTTCACTTAATAAAAGCCTAGCAGAACAAAAAGCTACTGGGAAAGCAGTAAAACTGACTGAACATGGGAGTACAAGGAGTGTAAGTGAACAACAGCAAGATTTTCACAGTTGATGGTGGTAGCATGTTGGAGTAACATTAGTTTGTTGTTTTTTTATACTTTTGGAAAAAGTTTGAACCATTGTCTTTCTCTTGTCATGGACACTGTGCAGATGGAATGATTCTTGCTCTTAGCCTTTTCGCTTTCTACATGGTGTCCATTTTGTACCTATAGGCGGCGTGTTTTTCCGAAATCTCTTGCGTGATTGCCCCGTCAAGTATGCGCTCCTCCAAAAGTACCGTCATCTCTCATCCAGTGACGTAAATCCAATTAGAAAAAGCAGTCCCCCAATCGGATGCACCAAACCCATCTTGGACCGGCTAGTACCACCCCTGAGGTGGTTACAGAAATTGGAAAGAAACCACGATGGATCTGCAAATTGAGCCAAAACTCACTGGGGCTATCAGCCGGTTCTCCGCTTTACCAGAAGAACCGGTAATGCCAAGCCTGTGGACAAGAGGCTGCAGAAGATGATCTCTGCTGCCCAGAAATTGAGTTTTAGCATGTCAGTCAAGCAACAGTCTGCATTCAAATACCTCTTCAGGTTTGGAGATCCTTCCTACGGACAACATCGCCATCCACGACTCTTTAATTGTTGTTGTAAATGTTACCATCCAAATATCTTCAATTTCCCTTTTCGGTATTTAAAGTATTTTTGAATTGAATCGAGTAGAAAAAGAACAAAATCTAAGGCTGAACACAATAAATCAACCAAACCGTGATTGTTGAGACAAACCCAAACCTTTATATTTTTGTCTTGTTGATTCACAAAAAAAACATATTCTGTCCTTCAGAATAATAAGTTTTTTCCTTGCAGGCATTCAGTGGTCTCAAAACCACCATTGTGTTATTTTAAAGCCGCTCTTTGGCTTCCTTCACCTCTCCGTTCATACACCACATCGCACTTTAGCTGCCCATTATCTCAGATCAATGCACTCTCCACCAGTGGTTACACAGCGCGTCGACATAAAACACTCACCGATCTTGGCACATAAAGATAAATCAAGTGTCGCTAATGGTTCCGCGCGGTTAAGATGTTATTGGTAGAGCAGAAATTCTAATCGTCTCTCCCTCCTTGAAAGTGACCACATCGTCGTGAACCTTAATAAACGTTCTGGACTTTTATTAAGGTTGGTTAAGATTGCTGATGGATGAAACTGGAATCTTGCGGAATAAGAGGAAAGGGTTATGATTCCGAATGCTTCAAACAAGAGGGGGAAGCATTGGGCAGGTGGGCTGAAGAAGAAGGTAAGGAAGAGGGAGATGGGGAGAGACAGACACATAGGGACCTCTGGGTTATCTGCGCATTAACAGACTCCTCTTTGCTTTTCAGCTCCATGCAGACAACTAATGGATGAGATAGAGAGCGTAGGGGCTTTGTCAGGATCGAGCACCGGGCTTTTCTTCTCCACCACTCACATTCGTGACACTCTGGCGCCCTCCAAGCCCTTCGCCGGAGCTCCTAATTTAGCCTTATTAATTCCCACCAAGTTTGTTCTCGATCCGCATAAATAGCCAATCGCATCCATTCACCTGTCTTCTTCTTTTTTTTAGGAAAATAAAAGTAGAGGCATTGTGAGACGACCTCTATCTAATAGCAAGACAACCAGGCAGCAGTGGGAGGTAAAAAAATTGATACACCGCCTTCCTTTTTCAGTGGAACAAAAGCCTGGATAAGGGAGAAGTGTTTTTCAAGGTCTGCATTAGGCACAAAACATTTTTTTATCTATTTTTTTTCTCCAATACAATACAGTCCATAAGCATAGGGGTAAATAAGGACTTCTAAAAAGTTTAATGGACCTTCTCTGCTCAGTTTCCACTCAAAGAAAAGGTATGTAATGCCTCCCTTTCCTGACTGCCTCAGCGACCCTTTGAAAGACCATAAACCAACGGTATCGGACATTTCTGCTCCCGCATTATTATCCTCTCCGACAAGAAATGGACCCAGTTAATAAAACCAAATGCATGAGAGCAGTGGCCCCTTTGTGACGGCCTCCTTGCTAATTCAACAGGAAGAACATTTCTTTTGAAAACATAACATTTTCAAGGCCTTTGTTAACTCTAATGGAAGCGCACGACCATCCGCTTGTTTCAGAGAGATGCAGGTAAAAGCATTCTTCTCCGCGAGATGGAGGGACGCGTCTAAAAACAGCGCCGCATCCGGCACTTCATTAAAGTCCATTTTCCCTTAGCTTTCATGCCGGCATTCATTAAGGAGGACAAGGTCGCTTCGGCGGGGGCACGATGATGGAGATCCATTTTCGAGAGCCACCCCTTTCGGGCAGCGTGCACCCAAGCTGCTGGACGGATGATGTCGTCTTCGCCTCCACAGGAAAAGGCCCCTTTGTTTCCCCCAAAGATCCCACTTTCGTCCCACTGCCGTCCTTCAAAGATTAGCCCCTCGCGCCCATCCCGACACTCTTGCTGTCAGACAGATTATGCAAATGAGGTGAAACGCTAAAGGCTGAAGAGTGAAGTGGCATGCAAATTTATAGGCAGGGGTGGCCGATATTTATTTGTGGGTGGCAATATCAAGACGGAGGGCTGAATCACTGCTGGAAATAAAGCAGAGATGAGAGTTTGGAGGGTCATGGCTCAAACTGTTACACAGATTATTGAATTTGGGGAAAACTTGTGGCGCCGGGGGCCTCCGGTGGTTTGGATCTCCTGGCTTGAAAAATAGGTCAATTTTGACACATCAGAAAAGTATTTAAATCTTCACTAGTATTGATTACTGATAATTTACCTCATCATATCTTGGGCCAAAAGACTGTATGGTGTAATTCTGTGCCCTTTCATTTTTAACTTTGGAGTGAGATTAATTAATTAATTCTTCTTAAAGTAACACCTAACGCACTTAGCTGTTCTTTTCTCATTATGCCTGATTCCTCACTTCCAGTCTTGACTAGTTCTACATTAAAATGGCAAATGTAGCTGCGGTAGCCTTTTTGGAAATATGAGAGACCTCTGAAATATCCTCACTGATAAGTCTAATACTCCAGTAAAATATAATCAAAATTATTTACATTGGATTAAAACTGGACGTTAGAATCGACGCATTTTAAAAAAAAAAAGTACAATTTCGATCTTTCACACTTTAAAAAGCCTATCTCCAAACTTGCTTTTATGTCCACCCTTGTTAAGAATAAGTAATTACTTCTTGGGGCAAAAAAACATGAGTTTTTTTGATAAATTGACAATGCGCTTAACTCAGAAAGTTCTGGTGACACTTTGATGTCGCTTTACATCATCTCTCCAGACTCCAAGAGCTCGTCATATGGGGTACCACTGGGTTCAATACTCGCACCTATTCTCTTTCTTTGGTATATTTCCTCCGTAAGCCAAACAATCAGGCTTCTGGTGTCTTATCACTCCTATGCTGATGATATTCAGCTCTACTGCTCTCTTTTAAGAAGCACTTTTTTGACCAGTGAAAAGTGCTATATAAATAAAGTTTACTTACTTATTTACACATATAATTCTAGCCTCTTTAACTAATTCTTAAAGGTAAAACCAATCACTGGTGATTGGTGACTTATTGGTTTTGTCCTCTTCCTACTTATGGAATAATCTCTTCCGTTTAAGCTGCAAAACCAGCTGACCCTTTAAGTCAGACGTTGTAACTACCTTGTTTGGCAAATCAGGGGAGTAAGAGTGGTGGGCTGACTTCTTATCCCATTCAGTAAACACACAAAGGTATTAGCAGGTTAAGTTTCTGCTTGAAGTGTTATAAAAGCAAGCTAGTGAGTCAGATGTTATTATCGGTTCTATTGAACCTGTTGCAAAGATCTTAATATGTTCCACTTCAAGTACCATCTACAATAAAAATGTACTGCACTTGGAAACAAAACATTGTTGCTGTTTATATGCTAGTTCAGATAAAGCAGGACAGAAATCCTGCAAGGAAGAGTGCAAAAAATATATATATCATTCTTGACTCAGGTTACTCAAATTTAGTCCTCAAGTGGTGCTATTCTGCAACATTTCGATATATCCCATCTCCATCACATCTGAACCAAATTACTGACTCGTTACCAGGCCTCTGCAGAGTTGAATGACTGAATGCTGATGGAAAAATATAGCCATTTGATTCTGGTGTGTTGGAGCAGGTATACCTCATGAAGTTGCAGCATCGTACATCTCGAGGACTAAAGTTCTAAACCAGGTAACCGACATTTTTAGTCTAACACTTGAAGTCTGATAGACTTCAAGGCATGATATGTTTTGTTATTTTAAAAGCTAAATGGTAGAGATTGTCATACATTTGCCAAGGTAGATAAGATTGGTGGATAAGATCGATTTCACATGTATCGACCAACAATTTCCCAAAATTGAGGAAATTGGGTGCACCCCTATTAAATAAATTGTGCAAGCAATGCAATGAGGCAAAAAAAACTTGAACACCACCCTGTAGGAGTCTGCAAGATTACTGGAGCAGTCGAGCAAAAAGGAATGTTGGCTTTTAATTCTTCAGTCTGCATTTCTTTTTAACTCTAACCACTCTGAAGTCCAAGCCTCCCAGAAAGACACATCCAAGACACCTGAACCCCCATTTGTAGCCTACAGGTAACTTTTTGAGAAGCTTTCAGCTTGTGAAGGATTTAGTCAGCTCATCACAGGATGATAGTCGAAGTAAATCCATCCTGTGCAGCCGCTGATAAAGAGTCCGTGACTTGATGGAGAGCTCAGACGACCAGGAGAGGCTCTGGTGTCGGGCCTTTCCTCGCGGGGTGCTTCCCAAAATGACTAAGTCTGAGTGCGAGCCTAATCCGATTTGGGCGTTTTTGCCACGACTGCAGCCGATCTCCCTACTGCGTCCGTCACCTGACCGGTTACCACATGCGTCCTCTATGTACCCCCGACAATGCCAGTCATTTTTTCTGCCTCGCCAATTCTCTCCGTCATAATCGTCTTCATATCTGCTGGAAAATCACAACCCCTGCTACTGTCTTTATCTTCCACTGCTGTTATTTAGGAAATTTCATCTAGTGCACACTGCTGAGAGAACAAATTGAGTTGCAATAATATAAAACCGCGCTTCTTTTTTTCCTCCCTCATTTCCCACAGAGGCTATGCTAACACTCATTTATCCCAAACATTAAATGGGAAACGATGCGCCTCATATTCATGTTTGTCGTCTTTTCAAAACACAATCGCATCTGATCAAACAAGCGTATCGTCTCCACTGTCTTCATTAGACATACAGGCGGGGTGGCTTTTATTTGCAACTAATGGTAGAGGCTCAACCTGGTGACACTTTTTCTGCAGTCAGCCAAAGCATCAGATAAGTCCTTCATGGTGGGAGAATCACACCAGCAACCATCTCATTTGGCCCCCACGTAGCTGGGGTTAATAGCCCCAAAACAATATTACTCAAGCGCAGCGCAAGATCTCAGACAGAGCGGCTGCGTTTGGGCTGATAAACCCTCAACTCAGGCGGAAGCCGATGTTTGGTTTAGATATGAGAGTCTGCAGGAGATAGCAGGGTCACTGTGCTGCGGAGTGAATTTCGATGCTTCACCGTGCTCTAAACCTGCAAAGAGAGACAATGTCCATTTGCTTGGCATAATAAGAACGTAGCGACAAACACTGGAACCATCGAGGATGCCACTCCGAAATAAAAGTTTGATGAAAACGTCAGAAAACATGTCAGTCGCCAGACCAAATTGCCTGACGGGTGGGAAAAGCGGAAAGCTTTTTAAATTCTGCAGAGTTAGGCGGCTGACGCTGTGTGTCATCATTGATCTGGTTGCTGTTAAGATGCGTTGACACCCGCACGAATCCATTGGACACGGAGTCCGGGGAAGGCAATCTCATTCGGCCAAGACGAGCTCCTCGGTTTTCCCGGGGTGACGACAGTGAGGCCAGGGTGGGAGGATGGCTGGTGGAGGAGGTGTAGAAACACAGAATACACGAGGGCGGGGTGGACGGGGCAAACAGATGATAAATTATCTGGACGTTGGGTTCTGTTTGGGCTCGGGTCGCAGAAAACCCAAAGATGGTAGGCATCATCCGATATGAGGCTGAGTGAGATAACCTTGAGTAAAAGATTAAATGTTTTCCCTTCATGAACACGGAAATTTGAACAAAGCAAATGATCTAATCACTTTTATTTGAACAGAAAGCAACAGTTCTATTCTTCTTATTATTGTTATCAACATAAAGTATCGATCAGGGGTGACTAGCCAACATGCTGCTGGTGGAAACTGGGGCTTTAAAAAACTGTTATCTCAATCAGAGTTAACCACGGCACCCTTTATTTTCCACCTCATTGCTGTTCATGTCCTTAATCCAAACAAATTTTTGGATTTGGACAAAATCCAAAAATTTGCCACACTTTTCCCACACTTTTTTAAGTGTGGGAAAGTGTAGAGAAATACTTTCTGCGAGCTAAAACAGCAACAGGTTGGGGAGGGGCACACAGTCAACTCTACTTTCCATGCACCTGAGGAAAACTTTTGACTTAGTGATGTAGTTTTTTTTTCAGACCTCGCTACTGGTAATCATTTGATCAGCATAAAACTGCAAAACAGTTTTAATAAATCAAACTAAAGGCGAATTAAATTCAGACATTCCTTTTTGAAGTTTTAAATGGAAAAATTGGATTTTCCGGAAAACTGTTTTTAAGGACATTCTCATTCAAACTTAAGGGCATTCTCGAAAACAAACTGTCGACAACTTAAAAATGCAAGTTTTCTACGTAAATACCGAACAGAAGAAATCTTTTCAGTCAATCAAATTTACTTCCAAAACCCTACATTTGTTGCTGTCCTGCAAACATTTCAGTCTTCAAAAACCCATTCCTCTAATGTGGAGTCGTTTATCCCAGAATGGAACATTAGGCACCCGAGTATCGTCTTTTTTTTTTTTTTTTTTTTCCTCCCTGATAATGGGAACAGATTATGCACATTCATTACCATTATCATTACAACCATCATCATTATTATGTGTTTAGCATAATAACACAGGATCCACTTCTGATGCTTTTCTTCTCTTTCTCTTTTCCCAGACCACCGGTTGACACCGGAGCTGCTCCCGGGAGCAACGAGCAGGCTTTTGTCAGGAGACTCTTTGTGTGGTTTAATCTGACGCGCGGTAATCCCACAACAGGCTATGAATAAATTGATTCAGGAGTGGCATGGTGATTAGCTCATTGACCTCTGCCGGGGCTGTTTTGGGTAATCCACCCGTCCGTCCCGGAAAATAGAAAAATGTCCTAATAGTTTCAAAATTCCCTCTTATTTGCATGTTTGGTACGTGCATGAATCGCATCGGGTGCCTCTCTGCACTTTTCTCACCATGGCTTTGTCTCCTGTTAATGAAGTGGTAATCAGGTGCAACGTGCGCACTGTTGATGGTACCTTTAGAGCCACAGGGACATAAACACAGTAATGGAAAAAAAAAAAAAAAGATCTTCCTCTATGTAAGAAGGGTTGTTTACAGAACCGCCTCAGAGATCAGATATCAGAACCATCAAATTGGTGGGAGATAAGGGAGAGAAGATTGACTGGACAAAAAAAAATTATCTTAAAGGGACATGTTTAAAGAGATTCTTTCATAAACCCAGGCAAACGTATCTATCCACTCAGGTGGGCTCACCCTCACATGAAAGAAAGTTCCCCCCTTACCTGTGTCGGTGACGTAAGGATGTCTCGGAGTCCTCCCTTCTGCAGGCTCTGAGTGATTTGGTGTCTCGGCTCGTATCCTTAGGCTGAGGGTTTCAACAACTAAACGCGTGCCTCCTCTGAGGCTCCTTATAATGGCACACCCCCTTCCCTCCTGGCTCAACCCTCCAGTTCCCTCGCCACCCTCCCCTCTTCCTGTACATCACCATTCATATCGCAGGAGTGCAGAGGGGACCGGTGGGGGGCGGAGGTGGATTCCCCCGTTCTGTTACGCAGGAACACGAGCCAGCGGGCCACGGTGACGTAAAGAGGCATTGCCTACGCCACCGGTTTCATCTTCATTCAGCCAACTAATGGAGGTGGGGGCTCTAAAAATATGCAGCACCCACTTGGATTGATCTAGAACATCTCTGTTCAAGCCAAAACCAAACGGCGACCTACTGTTAAGGTCACGGAAACAATGGCGATTCCAATCAGTTGCTTGGAAGGTGAGCCGCCAGAGTGAAAGCCAGTGGCTTTGGTCGATTGGGTTTTGTGTTGGAAAAGGTTAAAGTTTCAAGGTATGTTATTGCTGGTAATGATGCCACATTGATGGGAGACAGTATTATATGTCTAATTGAAACGACGAGTTCTGTAGAGCAGAGAAGTCGATGGAAGGAGGCGGTGCTGATGACAGGTTAGTCATACAAGACATTCTGTCCCCGAGCTTTACTGAGATAAAGCTCGGATGCTTAATTACTGACTTTACTTAAATAATTATCATTAAACACAAGGTCTTCAATCATTATTGACCCAAAGGTCTCCTGTTAACCTGTGACTAGAGGTAAGTGATTGCAAAACACTACATAAGGTTGAGGTTTAATGAAAACTATCTATGTAAGTGGGGAGTTTTTCTCGTCTTCTTTTTTTAGGGCTGTGAAAACGTATTGAAAATTTCCGGGGGGGAGGGGCCTCTTTTGTTTTTGTGTCACATGGATGTTTCAGACCATCAAACAGGTTTTATCATTAGACAACGAGAACCTGAGTAAACACGAAACACAGTTTTCAACAATGATGATGTGGTTTTTGAGGGGAAATGTGAAACCTTTGTGTACCTCTCGGTCAGAGGGCTCCCACGGAGGTCATTTTTGCCTGTTTTTTTGTTGAATCAAGACATCTGGTCTTAACTCAACAAAGTGACGCCTGCGGTGCGTTAGATGTCCTTGATTCTTCCGTGTCTGACGGATGAGTTGCCAATACCCTCTTGGTCAGTTTTGTAGGCTGGCCTCTGCTAGACAAGCAGGTCACTAATCCAATTAATCACAACATATTTTTCTCCCTTTGCCACAATTTGCAAATTACAGACTGAATGCAACCTGTAACTCATGAACAACATTTGAGTACATTAGGAAACTTTTTGGCATCCCTCTGAGGAGCATCAGAGTGTTGCCAAGGAGACGGATACCAGGGTGTCCCTATGCCATGATCAATTCAATTAAAGTTTTTTTCATCAAGGACAGTAAACAATGTTGCATGACAAAAACAAAACAGCCATTGTTTTGTATGAAGGTTTTCTAACCAATCTTTTAGCCAAGATGACAAATGGTTTAACAAATGTTTAAAAGAGTCTTTGTTTTATACACAATTGAACCTGATCCTGATTAGTGTTTTGCGACCAAACCTTTGATTCTGGGTTGCTACCTACTGTCCATCCATCCTGAAACAATGCACACCACAATTTTTACACATCAAGTAGTAATAATTGAAAGATGCAGGAATCCAACCTGTTCATTGCGCTCTCATGGAAACCTTCTCCTCTGGGCTGGTGCATTGCGTATGAAGCTATGTTTCCTATCTGCGGCCCCACTTTCACAGATCAGCAGCCAATGGGTGCTACAACAATTATGTCCCCCGATAACAACAAGGGCCCTCGCCAAAACCTACTTTCACGGCGTCGAAGTTCAACGCTTCAACTGTTTTCTCATCTTGAGCTGCTGATAGCCTCGGCCCCCTGTGAAGGTGTGAAAGCACCGGCCGCGGGAACCTGCGTGAGGTCTGATAGTGATGGATGAATCGGGGCCCATGGTGAAGCGGAGATAAGCAGCCCAGAGGCACAGGCAGCCCCAGCGAGGCCTGTCTGTCGTTGATATCGCCGCCGTCCACCAGCTGTCCAGTGTACGTAAACGCTCCTCTGGTGGGCCAACGGCAGTGATTGCCTCGATGAAAGGGACATGCTTAACTTCACAAAACCTTGTCGCTGAAGCGTCTGGTGTTAGCGTTCGTGCAACTGTTCGATTGGAGCTTTTTGAGCATGAAGAAAACATGAATTGACTCATGAGAAGAAACCCAACTGTTGAGTATTTCATTGAAAGGATTATGGAAATCCCTTTGGAACTTTAGTGCAAAATCTGTTACTAAGCGATCAAAAAGTATGTCGGAAAAGCATCCCCCTTTTTTTTTTTTTAAAGATTTTGTCATTTTACAGCCACAAAGATTTAACAGCACGATGATGTCAGCACCGTGTCTCATGGTAACAATGGAGATGGGAAGTACAACGCGCAGGGTGCTGCTGGCAGGCAAAACACTGAAAGAACCCTTTTGCACACTTTGCTTGTGTCAGATGACAATAGCAACTTCTAATGGCTTTCTTTCAACTATGTATTTCTCTTTGCCTCTCTTTCATAAAGCCCAGATTTTTTCAGTTGCATTTATACTGAGATTAAAGGAGCAGTAATATGTGTTTCCAAGCCACATGGTGCAAATATATTACCTAATTTACCTTCGGTTATAGCAATTCTTTCTCTCTCATCTTATATGTATATATGGAAATTTTATTTCAAAATTTAACACCTTGAAATTGGGACTCTGTCTCTTTAAAAACTCATGCTCTTTCTGAAACTCCGCCTTCAGGAAGTCATCCCAACACTTCTCCTCTACTATCCCTTTAACAACTTTTTTTTTTAAACAATTTCACTGAGAAGTAGCTCCTATAATGAGCTCAGCAGATGCTCGGTTCAGTCAGGTGTTTGCTAATAACTGCTGGCTAGTCTGAAGGAGCCGAGTGGGAGGAGTCAAGGAAGAGGGCTGCTCTGTGTGGTGGAAGTTTCGAAACCCCATCTCCGAGGAGGAGCTGCGCCTTGAAGGTGATGCTAGGCATTTTGCACGTATGAATGGTTGCCACGGGAGATCAGCAATTTCTCAAACAATCATGAATGAATCAAGGCAACACTCCAGGTATGTGTTTGATGAGGGAATAAATGTATAGCCTCATGATACTGCCCCTTTAAATCATACAGGGGGGATTATTTGATTGCTCCACTAGATTTTATTTTGAGGTATCAAAGCAACTTCTGGCCGAATTTGATCTAAGAAGCGAAATCCCCATGAAAATCTTTTGTTTTTATGTGGAAAAAGCTGCTGGGGTTTGAATATTTTTTTTCGCAAGCAAACTGCATGTTGTGTCAATTATTTGCATCGCGGAGATGAGCTCAGCCCCTTCCAGTAGCAAGGAAAATGACTTTTTGTCATTTAATAACAACATGAGAGGATTAGAAGCATAAATAGCCCCCAATAGAAATGGGCAATTGCTGCGAGAAGCAGCCGCGCCGCCTCGTTAAAGCTATGGGAAACAATAAGCATTTATCGATTTCTAGGAATAAGGCGGCACAATTTATCTCTTTCATGCACAAAAATGGAAGTCACATTGTTCTTTTTTGTTTGTTTGTTATTGTTTTAATTCTTTTTTTAAATATGAAATGACGCATTTCAACATGCTCTTTTACAAATATATATCTATATTCTTCTAACAAAGAATATATATATAAATATAAACTTGTGTTTCATCTGCCCCAAGAGATTTCCCTGTAATAAATTCTGCTTTCAATAATGAGACGTCATCACATGCAAATACTTAAATCAGAACTTAATTGTTCCTATAATAGATGAAGAAACTAAAAAAAAAAAAAAAACTCCCACTGACATTAATGACTGCATGAAAATAAAGAGCAAAGCGAACCAGAGAGTAAGCTTTCTCTGTTTTTTTTTTTTTTTCACGGTGTTGATGGAGGAGCGGGGTCGGCTGACGGCTCGTGAGCTTCCTGCCGATATATTCCCGCAACTCTGAACAGATCGCCGCGTGCATCCCGGCGTTCGCCTCTCCATTCTCATCCGGCTGATGTGTTTTACAGCCCCGCCGCACAATCAAATCCACTGATGTGAAACTCGGTGAGCGATCCATAGCGTGGTTTATGGACCGCCCGGGCTTTCATCTGTCAAGATAAAGCCGATTGTTATTAACAACGGGACAGAAAACGATTTTTTTTTTCTTCTTCTTCTTCCCAGGGAAAAGAGGGCCACATTTCCATCCAAAGAAGCCAATTTCACAGAAAAGAAGAATTACTCCTCGGTTCGGGAAAACTGCAGCGTCAACCAGTCGGCACTTTTGGGGGGAACTTTTATTTCAGAGTGTAAGCGTTCAGTAAGATATACGGCAGTGCATCATGTCTGTGTATGTGCAGCCCGTTTTAATTCCGCTTTTCCACTGGCACTTATGAAATATTTGAAACCGGATATTTGCACACTCTGTATAATAAAACCGTTTTTTTTCCTCCTCGCCGTCTGATAGATTCCACTTTTCCTGTACATCAGTTACCAACTCCTTGTGTCATTTTTTTAGTTTTTATTCTGCACATACCCTAATGTCTCGTTTTCACAATTTTTATAATAAAAGGGGCCCATAGGACTAGTCTGTACTTCACCATTCATGGTCCAGATGGTACGGTTGCCGTGGAGCCTTAACCGTATGGTCGCACAATAATAGCTGCGTTTCCATCGACAATGTAATTGCGCAATTTTTCCAAAATTAATTAATTTTATTAATTTGAAAAACGCAAATTAATAAAAAAAAATAAATAAATAAAATGTATTTCAATCAAAGGTTTTGACGCTACCCAAGCAGGGAAAGGCTGGGACCCATATGGGGAAAAGGAGGGCAGACAATATGGGTCCCATGTGGGTTTGTCCGCAGGTTCCACGGTGGCCCCACAAGGGTTTTCCCATGTGGGGCCACCGTCATGTAGGGCCCATGTAGGACCAGTGTAGGCGGTGGCCCTACACGGGTCACTGCTGTAGGGCCACCATGGAAACTGTGGACAAAACCCATGTGGGATTGTCTGCCCTCCTTTTCCCCATATGGGGCCCATCTAGGTATGCTTCTGACCTAGAGGAAATTCACAAATAAACCAATAACAATTTATCAATAACTGGAAGTTTATGTTTTACATCCACTCCACCCTAAAAAATAAATAATATATATATATTTTTTTAAATCAAGGGCCCAAACTCAATACGAGTATGGAAAGCGTGTCTTTCTAATGGAAACCTGTCTTTCTGAGGAAGATGGTCCCTGTCTGCTGTGGAAGCGAGTGTTTTCACGCCGTTCTGTGAAAATATTTACTGCTGTTTGCTGTGGATAGACCTGGGGATTAAACGGGAGGGTTCTGACCTCAATCACGAAAATAATTACTCTTGCCCTTCCTATTGGCGCGCCACTTGATTAGCATGCAAAGCCGCCACAGAAAAGCGCCATTAGTCTGAAAACAGAGGTGATTACAACTATAATTCTCATTGAGCTCATCCACAGCTTTTTTTTTTTTTTTTTTTTTTTTTTTTCCCCCAGCACCTGTGAAATCTCTTTTCAGTTAGTTCAATCAAATGTTGACTCTCCTTCCTCAGCTCGGTAGCTTTCTGATCCTTTACCGTATATATTTATAAAAAGAAAAACGCTTTCAAAGCAAGTGAGATATGATGATAGAATAAAGGGCTTCTGCTTTGAGATAAAATTCAAGTGAAGTGTGACTGATTCCATCATCCTGAAGTAATGAAGAGCCTTCCTAACCGGATCCCATCAGCGCAGTCATCAAAGCCGCCTCCCTCTGCTCGGTGAATCACGACGTTTCCTGTTAGACTCGCGCACGACGCTACGGCTACGTGCTGGTAGCTGTCATCACCCTTGTTGTTGTTCCTTTACCAAATAATAGTCTGTACCCCAAACAGCAGCGACGCAATGTGTGTGTGTGTGTGGGGGTGGGGGTGTGTGTGGGGGTGTGTGTGTGTGTGTTTTGTTTTGTGACCAAAAAAGACTCCAAACAGAACTGAGTCAGAGGGAGTTTTATCCTCCTCTCTGTGTTAGCGAGATATACTCTAATCTCCTCAGTTGTTTGGGTTTTTTTTGTATGTCAAAGAAATGGCATCACGCTATGAAAAAGTGCCTACGGCTCTTGAATTTTCTTCATGTGTTTTATCATGTTCCCATCATGAACTTCAATGTATTTTATTGGTATTTTATGGGACATATCAACAAACAGGAAGACTTGTGCAAAGCCTTTAAACGGTAGGAAAAGCATAAGCTCTAATAAAGAAGAAGTATTTTTGTTTTCCAGGCACGTAGAGTTCAAAACTACTTCCAAATGTTAAAGTATCAAAAATTATTTAAAAGAAATGTGACTTTGTAGTTTAATGCTTCGAAATTGGGCCTCTGTCTCTTTAAGAAGCATTTGCTCTTTCTGAAGCTCGGTCTTCTGGAAGTCATCACAACAGTTATTTCACAACGTTTTTTTTTGTTTTTACAAACATTTCACAGAGAAGAGGTTCTAAAACACCGCAGAAAATCGACGTCATCGTTCACAACTTCTGCTTCTGTTCACTGATTGGCCCGTTTGAAATTCCACCGGATAAATTCACCTCAATGGGGAAAATACAAGACGGAGCAGTGAAGGGAGATGAGAACTGAGCGGCACTACCTAGAAAGGCAGTGGCCAAGCTAGTTAAAAAGTAAATAAATAAAATGTACAAGTTTCTTTGTTTGGGCCCTCAAACAATGTCAAATAGGCAAATTATCTGGTGTTTTTACAGGGATGTCAAACATGGAAACTTTCACATAAAAGTGGGAATAAAAAGTAAGGAATGTACAGCATATTCTTAAAGTACAAAAAGCAAACAGCAAGGAGAAAAGTGTGAAATGATAAACTTAAAAAAAAAAAATCCAACCAACAAATATACCGTAAAACATCAGCACCTGGTTGAAGTAGGTTTACTGCAGTTAGGCAACGAATGCTTTTCAACTCCAGAAGAAAGTTCAACAAAAAAACAACATTTTGAAAATTACCAAGTGATTTATTTGCAGCAAAATTAAAAATTAAAGCAAGTGTTTTACATTAATTAAAGTTTGACCTAAATAGGAAATATTCCATAACTTACCTATTCATGGCTGTGACGTGGGCCTGCTGTCTGTCACTGTACTTTGTCGCAGGTTCTCTTGCTGTCCTGACAGGCTGAAGTCTTTGATGGTCGAACAGCTCCGCAGGACGGAGTCTTGTCTGGTCCAACTTTTTTATTTCAGTTCCAACCATAAATTCTCAGCTGGATTAAGATCTGGACTCGTTGACGGTCATGTTATGAGGTTGATGGAAGTAGTGCCTTGGTGGCAGTTATCATCTGAAGGACAACTTCATCCCAATGTTTTTCAGGCTTCTTGTTTATTTTGAAACTATATATATATATATATATATATATAGTTTTCCTTCCAATTTCATTTTCTTAGCTGATTTCTACACTGACTCGATCTGTCCATTGTCCGCTTCAGCCAGCATACCTAGGTGGGCCCCATATGGGGAAAAGGAGGGCAGACATAGTGGCCCCACACGGGTTTGCCCATGTAGGGCCACTGCTCTGTAGGGCCCATGTAGGCGGTGCCCCGACATGGGCAAACCCTTGTCGGGCCACTGTGGAAACCGCAGACAAACCTATATGGGACCCATATTGTCTGCCCTCCTTTTCCTCATATGGGGCCCACCTAGGTATGCTGGCTGGGTGTGTTGCATGTTCTGTTTTGTGCTTCCCACCCTCAGACTTTATTTCCCATAATCCACCTAGAAGTTTCCACGTTAACATTGTGTTTGTACATTCCTCAAAAACTTTTGGCCACAGCCGAGTCGACTGGAAACGACAAATATCTCTGGCGCACTTGAAGGTTGATTTACTGTTTAATAATTTCTTCCATTGTTCTATTGCTCTCATGTTAGGGCATTCTTCTCCCCACCCCGCTGCCAATCAGCCATGCAGGTGCAGCAGCTCCTTAGGGTTTTGCAGGCACCCTCTTCATCAAGCAAAAGAGAAAAAGAAAAGAAAAGAAAAAGATCCATAATCAAAAGTTTTCTGGTCTCCTAGACTTTTGTTTTGTAGTGTAAAATGACTTAAAACATCTGTCTCCCAATGCAGCAAAGTTGTAAATGTTGGACCTTAAAAGCTAGCAGTTGATTCAAGCAACACCATTCTTCTTAAACAATGAAAGACTTGTTTAGTTAAGGTCGTATTATGTATTGCAATCTCAGCAGAGAGCTGTGCTGATGGTCTAAGCATCACCAAAGGCTATGAAACATTTTGATTTCAGAATATAGATCTTCTGTTGAGGCGTCAGTGTGTGCCATACATCATACTGGCACGCTGAAAAAAATAAGTAGTAAATTGTTAAAAAGCTTAATAGTTTTTTGTCATTTATTTCTGAATTGAAACTCGAGTATAATGAAATCTATTAATGTATTGGAAACGCAGCAATCTCTCCGGAAGCGGTTGAGTTTAGTTGAGGACGCGCCGGAAGTCGATATTTAAAGGTAAAGGGATGTTTGTGCTTGAAACCTGCGTCAAATTTAAACGTATTCATTCTGTTTATCACCACTTTATAACTATGTCATGCGCCGTATGTCATGCATTATAATATGTCTTTATAATGCACTAATAGATATTTCTGAAACCACACCGTGTTTTATTGTGCTGTATCCTCATGTGTTTACAGACAGAAGCAGGCTGTGACCAATAGGAACGCCGTGTACACGTGCCCTCGAGAATTCGAATGATAGCCAATCAGAACTCACGAGCTGAGTTAAGCAGCCAATCACAGTAGACGTTGAAACAACGCGGGACGTTCTGAATGAGAAACTCGGAAGTTTGTTTTGTTTGTTTCTCCAGTTTGGCTTTTTTTTTCCAGCTTCGTTTCGGTTGATTGTTGAGGATTAAACCCAAACTAACGCGCATTAATATTGCTCGGGACGCCCTGTAGCTTATATCGGCTACGTTTTTGGAGTTTCTAAGACCAACTACGGCCGTGTGGGTAAGTCGGAAATGATAATAAAAAAAAAGAAGGTAGAAACGCTTCCCGTTTTGACAGCGCCGTGTTAAACACGTCAGGAAGTTGAACCGAAATGTTTAAATCGGTGTTTGTACTTTCAGTTTCTTTCCTATTAACTTTTAAAACAGTGTAAAGTTTTCACCTGAGCGTAATGTCGCAGTTTGAGGTTATTTTAGATGTTTGGTTCCTCTTCATGTCATCTTAAACGTGTTTTTATAGCTACAAAAGTACAGAAAACGGTGGTTACGTCGTTTCTTGTCAACCTAACACGAGTTGCTCTGCTTCTTCTTGACGTCAGGCTGCTTGCAGAACCATGGAGGAGTTGTATACCTTGGACAGGGAGGTGGGAAGGGGCAGCTATGGTGTTGTGTTTGAGGGCCACATGGCCAAAACGGGACACAGGGTGGCTATCAAACGGCTGCCCTGCAGCAACCCAGAATGCATTGAGCTCTACCTGCAGGAGCTGTGGGCCATGAGAGCCACGGCCAAGAACCACGTCAACGTCATTGCTCTGCACAGCTGCCTCCTTCAGACTGGATCCAGGAGCCTGAAGCCCCTCAAGCCCGGAAAACTGCCCCTGCGACTTGTGGAGACCGTGCTCAAGGGGAGCGTGGCAAACCCCCAGAGGGGTCAAAGAGGCAAGAGCTTGTCAAACACCCCAAGGACGAACTCTGCTTCCAGACTTCAGGACAAGACCAACACGGTGCTGGGTAGAGCCAAATACGAGGAGGGGAGGAGATCGACTGGTTCTGATTCCTTGACCCCGCAGCGACCTCCAAGCCGAGCCATGAAGAGGTCAGCGCAGAGGCAGTTGGAGGAGGAGGAGGAGGAAGTGGAGCAGGCTGGATCTCTGCGCTGCCTGGCCCTGTGGCTGGTCATGGAGTACTGCGATGGAGGAGACCTGAACCAGTACTTGCTCTCTAGGCCCCCGGACGCCGACCGCAACCACAGCGTGGTGCTGCAGCTCTGCAGCGCCGTGGCCTTCCTGCACGCCTTGGGCATCACCCACCGAGACCTGAAGCCGGACAACGTCCTGGTCTGCGTGACGCCCAAAGGCCCCGTTATCAAGGTAAGGTCGTCGATTTGGGGTCCGTCGGGATCACACATTTCCAGAAATGACTGCGATGCACGATAGTATTGTTTCCTCTTTTTATTCAAAAGTACTTTATTGATCCCAAGGGGGAAATGAATTGTTGTAACTCAAATTATTCAAGATTCTTCAAAGAGTTTTAGATGGTGATGGCTGTCAGGGCAGGAAGCGTGTCCTGTGGCGGTCTGTGTTACAGCGGCTTTGAAGAAGCCTCAGAATGAAGGAGTTTGAGACAATTTTCTTGTATAGTAAAGTTCAACGATCCCAGAAATCATTAAACTTTAATTTTGTAAGGAACACTTAACACTGGAACTAGAAGATGCTTTAAATATTCAAGATAAGTAAATAAAACCAAAAACGACAAATAAAACCAGGTCGTCCGTCCAGCCTTAAAAAGTCTTAATTTCATGTATGCAAAATTAAGGCCTAGCATGAAGGTGAAGCCTTAAATATGTGTATCACCGAGCAACATATTAATAAATAAAACCAAAGTATTCAAACATCCTTAAAGTCTTAAATTCCTACATCTAAAATTAAAGTCTTAGAATATCTTAAATTAACTAAAAAAAAATTGTTTGGCCTTAAATACATTAATCACAGGTCTTAAATTTAGCCCTATTTAGCTTTGAAGCTAGCTGTTAACTGTATTTTAAGACCTTAAAACTAGCTTTCTTTCTAACTAAAATGTCAGTTAGCAAAAAAAGAAAGCTAGCTAGCTTTCTGGTTACTTATTTGATTTTATCATGCAATTAATTCAGTTATTGGTCATTACAATGTCGCCCTGAAATCTAGTAGTTTTTAGTAAATGCAACACTGTTCAAATTCGACATTTAACTCGGGTTATTTTAATGTGATGGAGTGTCTTTAAGCACCAACGTTGCGTCTCAAGATGAAAGCGTTAAAATGTGTAAAGGTTCTATAGGTAAAGATTCACAACTGGTCCAATTGCTTGATTTGAAGTAGTACTGAAAAAAAACACTGAGCCTAACGCTAAGAAACATTATTATTGTTTTAAACTCTAATTAATCAGCAAAAAAACCAAAAAAAAAAACACTCTTTCTCGAACAAAACATCCGTCTTGGAAAGGCCACTCTGTGCGTTCTCGTCTGGCTCAGCGCTCTGGGTAAGAGCCGCAATTAGCAGTTTGTCTTGATTATGATTATCCCGCCGCTCCTCGACTGATCGCTTGATCCGTGAACCATCAGGGCCGGTGAAAAATGTCCTTCAGTGTTTCCCCGAGGCGAGGGCCCATCATCAGTCATCAAAGCCAGAGGTATTCAATAAAACCCATTAAGAGTAACGAAGCGTTTGAGTTGAAACATCGGCACGTTTGGTGTTCAGTCAGAAAAACGGACGAGCAAACCTCCAGGAGGAATGACGATGTAAGAGTCGTACTGAAATGTGTAAAACTGTTATCCATATTTGACCACACCACCTTGCAAACGTGAAAAAAAGCTCATGTTTCTTTAGCAGAGACCAAAGCTGGTCATGGAGGCGGAATCCAATTTCAGAAACATCGTTTTTCTCTCATATAACATGACCTGAAGTTATAGTTAGCAATTGTTAATGTGACAAAATGAAGAACGTTTAGGAAAATGTAGACTTTTTGTAAGGATATTGTAGAGTGTTCAAATGTTTTCAATCCCTCCTAAGTACTTTCTTTTCTCGTTTTCTCATTTTCTCTCCAGCCCTCTGTGCGTTTGCACACAGCCTGCTCTAAAATGAGCAAATGGATAAAAGCCACACTCTTTAAGAGCGAACCATAAGAGATGAACTCTTATGGCTCATGCAGAATGAGTTTGTTATGAAGGCAGAATCTGTAACAAACTTTTCAGGAAGCTCCATGTTAGATATTTACAACTTTTAAAAAATCTCGACTTGGTGAAGCGGAGAGAGAAATGGAGTCTTGAAAGAAGACTTTTGCACGTTTTTCTTTGGCTCAGTGATTTTTCTGAACTTAATCGACTGAACCCAGAGAATTGGTCAGTGATTACCAGCAGGCTTCATAGGTGGTTTGCTGTGCTATGTTTTGATTGCTGGTATTGATCGACTGCCCCCCCCCTCCCCCCGGCACCCCTGTACCGCTCTCCTCCAGGCACACACAGATCCCAGTTTTAAAGGGGCAGTACCATGTAAAATCAACTTTCTTTTAGCTTTACATTATGTTGTAATGTTGTTTCTTGATCAAAAACATACCTGGAGATTTGCTCTGATTCTTTCATGCATGTTAAAGGAACCCTTTAATCTCCCGTGGCGACCATTCTGTGTGAGCTGTGCAAAACATTTGGGTGGACCCAGTTCCACCTTTCAGGTGTAGCTGGCTGCTCCTCGCAGCTGCAGTTTCCGAGCTTCTGCTTCACAGAGCGGCCCTCCCTTGTGCCTCCCTCACTGGGCTCCTTCAGACTAGCCAGCAGCAATTAGCAAACACCTGGTGGAACTGAGCATCTGCCAAACGCATTATGCAAGATGCAAAGTAAAAAAAAAAGACAAAAAAAAGTTGTTAAAGGGTTAATGAAGGAGCCATGTTGTGATGACTTCCTAAAGGCGGAGCTTCATAAAGAGCAAAAGCTTCTTAAAGAGACAGAGGCCCAATTTCAGGAAATAAAATTTATTTTGAGTCATATTTTATATATGTGCATGTATAGCATTTTTATAACAACTGAAGTTGCCACACGTTGCCTGGAAAACACATAACAGTGCACCTTTAAACTTTACTGTGTCTGGTTTCTCCGGCAACCAATGTGGCAGAAAACAAGGCATCAGTTCAAACGTGACTCCTCTCCTATTGCGCTTCTGGAGAACTCATCTCAAATGTAAATGCATGTTTGTTTGTTTTTATTTTTTCCCCCTTTCTTTTCCTCCTCCCACCTCCTCTTCTGTCTGCATCAAATCTCATCAAGGTGGCGGACTTTGGCCTGAGCAAGATGAGCGGCGCCGTGGTGAACGGCGAGCGGTGCCGGCAGCACTTCTCGTCCACGTGCGGCTCCGACTTCTACATGGCCCCCGAGGTGTGGGGCGGGGTGAGCTACACGGCCCAGGCGGACATCTTCTCCCTGGGAGTCATGTTCTGGGCCGTCCTGGAGAGGATCACCTTCGTGGAGGAGGGAACGACGCAGGAGCAGCTCGGTGAGCGTCTGCTGAATATTAAAAATGGTACACAACATACATTCATCGTCCGTAGAAAGGTGCGGCCCCATCCAAATGGCAAAGAGATGAATGATGATTTCCGCTGTTTGCTTGTTGATATGGATTATAGCAGCACTAGGACACCTTTCCCCCCTAAACCCTCACCCGCTTTCCCACTTCTCCGCTGTCCGACCGTGACATCTGCTGCACGCTCCTCCTGAGCGCCGCACTAAGAACAATCGGTTATAAAGTACAGTGGTGAAACATGAAACTACTGCTGTGCAAGATACTCATTAAATTGTTGCTAGGTTACCAATGGGTGAGTTAAATTGATGCACCCAGATCTCGATGTCAAGAGATTTCATCTCAAAGTGACTTCCTGGTAATTTTTCTTTCTTTTTTTGGAAGAAACTTTCTTTGAAGTATCCGTTTTGTCTAAAATTCAGTTGATGAATCAGCAAAAGGAAAACGCCCTCAACGGTCAAAGTGGCCTCTCGCTGACATAGAAAAAGCCAAAGTGACGTCGCTGCCATCACTGTGTGTAGCTCCTCAACGTATCGCTAGCTGGGCTGCTAATAAATGTAGTTCTCCACACCTGAATGAATGTTCTCATATTAAAGGCTGGACATTTCTACGCTCTTTAGTGCATCTATTCATTTATTTTCCCAGTCTGCAGTTTGTGCGCGTGTGAACCTTCAGTATCGCTATCATAAAACCGTCACAGTCATATTTAGCTGTCAGTTATTTGGACGTTATATCTTTACAAACAAAACTCTTCATGGCTTTTCCTCAGCAGCTGCGTACTGCTCCCCGAATCTCAGTCAGGTTGATCATGAGTGAAATCTCCTCCGCGAGCCGCTGACATTTCAAACCGTCTCCCTCGGCTCGGTCCCGTCTTGCTGTCAGAATCCGGCGTCGTCGCGTCTTAAAGCCCCGGCGCGCCGGGCTCGCCTCGCCTCGGCTCTGCTTCTGCTCTCCGCCATCACGGAGTAATGAAAGGGCCGTAATACAAATGTCTAGTTTTATTTTCAGAAAACGGCAGTCAGAGCCGATGGGGTGTATGTGGAACCATTACGGCAGAGTTTAGTGCCTGCGGACCTCTCTGAGTCATTGATACTTCATTTAGCTGAGTGAAACGTGGTTGCTGTCGCAGGAAGAAGCGGAGCTCAGCAGACGCTTTAAAACGGCTAAGTGGAATTAGCCCCTGTAGCCATACTGTCAGTGAGGCGATGCAGAGAAGCAGCATGAGAGAGATGTGACCCTCTGGGGTTGTTTTTGTGGGGGTTTTTTTATATGCTGGGAGAAAATAATGGGATCTTGATCAGATATTTGACATTCTTTGGTCACAGTGAATCTTACATCTGTTTGGTATTGGTAACCCTGAGTCCTTCAACCTGAAGCCTGACACTGTAGACAATAAATCAATTAATTGAAGGATAAATTAAAATGAGTTCAATGCTTTTCATTAAAGAGATACTCCACTTTAAAATGGTTGAAAAGCAGGCTGCAAATGTTTGACTCGCAGTGGCAAGTAGTCAGTTTTTCCTGTTTAAGCTAAAAGATTCTTTTTTTTTTAAATGCAGTTTTGGTGACTGAGTCTTTATATTCCTTTTTCATTACTGTTTCTGTTGTTTTATTTATTTTGGCTGCTAGAAATGTTTCCCAGTTCCAGTGTTACCTTAAAAAAAAAAAAAAAAAGAAATTATTGCGATAAATGATCATTTATTTACTTAAGAGACCATATTTGATTACTATAGTAATAATAATGGCTTATGAATGCAAAAAAAATATTTTAATTGAATCTCTAAAGAATATTTAAGGTTTTATTGGCTCTAGTGGCCTTTATTTAACAGTAAATGAACAGGAAAGAGGGAGATGAGAGAGGGGGAAGACAAGCGGCAGAGGTCGCCATGCCGGGAATCGAACCTGGGACGGCCGCGTCAAGGACTAAGGCCTCCGTATGTGGGTTGTGCTAAGCCCCTGCACCACCACAGCACCTCCTATCACAATAATTTCTGGGACAATTTATCGTCCAGCAAAATCTGTTGTTTGTGACAGACTCGCCCAACCCAACTGGAAAACTTCAGTCTTCCAAACAAAACAAACGTGACTGGATAGAACTAGATAAAACATCCAGAAGTTCTGTTAAATTCTCACTAATTGGAGATTATAGTATATGAGTTTAGAATGATCAGTCTTTGTTTTGTTTTTTTCTTTCTGTTTCTAATTACAGGTGGTGTACTAATCCATTTCACTGTGGCGTACCTCTAGGTTTTGCATTCGGCTCCTATTTTTTCTGTAGCACATGTATCATTTTCAGCTTATATTGAGTGCTTTTACAGATATTTCTTATCACTATTCAGAAAATAAGACAAGAAATCTTTATTTTTATTTATCTGTCTATGGAAACTCTCATTCCTTCACCTCCTTTTCTCCTAAATCTACACTTAAGAACCTTGGATATAGTTTTACTAAGGTCTTATATTAGATAACCATGTTGTGCCACTAGTTCAATTTGGCGATATCTGTCTGCTTTATGAAATCATATTACACATTTTTGTTTAAATTGTGACATCTTTAGTATTTATTTTAGTATTTATTGCTATGATTTGTGATGATTTGAAGCTTGACGTTGGATTCAAAAGAAGAAAATTAGTTTTCCTCTTCAAGCCCTAAACAACACAAAAGTCCAAAGGCAAAGTTTTATTTTTAGCTTCGGTAGAAGCACTAATTCAGGCTTTGAAGCGCAGGAAAAGTGGCCATTTTTATGGCCTTTTTTCTTTCTTTTTTTTTTAAAGGACTCTAATGGCCATGTAAAAGGGTCCATTAACGTAGCTTCATTCTTTCTCTAAATGCACAATTTATTTGACGACACAATAGTGGGAGGGGAACCTGCTCAAAAACCTAAATGCAACAATGGGTTTTTGTTCCCTTAAACATCAATTAATTAAATAACTAACTTTACAGAGAGAACTAGAACTTTTCACGTCCGGCGTCTGATTCATTTTTGGTGATTAAAAACCAGTTTGAAAACTGGATCATAGGAATGCCAATCCTGTGATTAAGCACCAGTTGATGCCTTCTTAATTACCCTCATGGATAATCTGCCTTCATTTTCAAAACAGCTATGTTTCGGCAATGCAAATAGCGCTTGTTTTAATCGTCATTAATCTACAGATTTTTGTCACTTAATCAGCGTGGTCCAGACAAACTCCAAGAGAAATTAGCAATTCAAGTTATTAGTCTGATCTTATCTGCTGCTAAGAGCAAGAAGTTTGCTTTTTGCTTTATAAAGGGGGCAAAAATAAAAAAAAAATGGAGTTTGTTCAAGTCTTCTCGCGGATTAACAACAGTAGAGTGTTCACACCCCGTGAACTTCTGTTTTACAGGTTTTGTCTAATGGCCACCAGCTTTGTTTCCACTGCCAAAGTGCGCAAAACTTTGTCGAGATTCCACTAATGTTGGGGAAAAACACAGTTTTGCCATTGCGGCGTTTCCATTAAATCCGAAACGTAACTGCAGTCGCCTGTGAATAAGCTTGGTCACGCAACAAATCGCTAAACGCACTGTGTCGTCGTCCTCCGACCACTTCCCGTCCGCTGGTAGTAACATCCGGTTGTCGATCACGTGACTCGTACGACGCAAAGAACTGCCTTCCCGCTGCAAGAAACATTTCTTGTTTTGATGTTACGTATAATTAAACACCTTTTGGCTCTTTGGGTAAATGCTCTGAAAAATAGTTTGAACATGAAAATATAACAATTAAAAAAAATAATAAATAAAAAGCTTTTTCTTGTTACACTTCAGTTTTTTTCTGTTTCTATGGGCGGATGCTCAGAAAATCTAAAAACGGACCGCCGGGATTTTGCCTTTCTCTCCGGTTTATGAGGTTTGTCTGGAAACGACACAATCCGAACTAAAGACAGCACTTCGGATTAAAACTCATCCTAAGTCTTTTAGGTCTTATTGTTAGACATAAAATTTCATTTGGCTTCAGTCTTCAGTGCTTACCAAAATGATTGCTCGCAAACGACCGCAGATGACTGCTCATTTGTGGGCATTTTGTTTTTTAAAGGCATTTAACAATTTAAACTGGGTGCATTTAAACTGTCAAACCCTCAACAAAAAACTAGACTCCAGGGCAGCAGTTCTCTGGAAAAGGTATATGTCTATGGAGCCTTTGCTTTGAAAACACAGACCTCACCAGTTCGCTAAAAGAATGACCACTCATTTATGACAGTGTAAAATATCAAAGGGGTAAATACTTTGTAAAGTCACTAAAACAGCAAACAAAGCAGAGTTGAGACTTACTGGGTCTTCCATCTTTGAAAGGAAGGATCTACGATGACAGACTGCGCACTGAGCGTGCAGCAGTCTGTCATTTAAGGAGACATAACTTGTATTTATCAGAATTCCTTTATTGTTATTATGTAACAAAGCGCAACAAAATAAAAAATATTTATACATATCTGAGCCGCTGTTAGCTCTTTCCGCCATCTAAGCTGACTTTCCTGATTGCTCTGTGGTCCAGGTGCCTACTTGTGTAAGGGCCGGTGGCTGATGCCCCTGGGGGAGGCCCTGTGGGAAAACGCCGACCTCCAGCTGTGCATCCCTATGAAGTTCAAGAGGGCGCCGCCGCTGCCGCCCCCGCCCGGCCCGGCCGCGTGTGCCCTGCTTTTGGACATGCTGGCCTTGAACCCGGACGCTCGGCCCTCGGCGGACCAGCTGGAGGCCCGGGTGCGCTCCGCTTTGAGAGACGACTCCCACTGACCGGCCCCGGAGAGGGAACCCGAACGTTTGAATGCTTATCCTAAAGGAAACGTGATGCTAAAACACTTGGTGGTATGTTGGTCCTTTAAGGTCTTAATGAGTTTTGATGTTGGGTAATGATAAAACAGATGTTTCACCTGCTATAAAAAAAAAGAAGAAAAAAAAAGTTATTGCTGTCATATTTCCATTGCACTTCAATGTAGCATTCCTTGCTAAACATGCTAATACTCTATTTCTAACTTGTAAAAGGGTCTATATGTGAATAAGCTGAGCATGTTTTGCTGATTATTTTCTTTTTAAATTTTATTCTTAACTTTTAAAACTAGAGAAGCACCGACGTCGGTCTGCAACAGATGTAAACACAACTACTTTTTAAATGAGAAAAAAATATAAATATGTATAATAAAATTCTTCCCTCTCTGCCTCTGTTGGACCAGAAGTGCAACACTACTGTCAATAAATTTGTGATTAAATAAAGGCATATTTGTGCTACAATTTAGAATAAAACAACTCAGACTCACTTTGATGTAGATTATGAATTGGTTAACCTCTAGAGTATTCCTGTGCGGTGAGGTCTGATCTACCAGAACTTATTGTTGCTATGAGTCCTGCTCTAAAAACCAAAGTGAGTCATTATTAATTAGACTCCATCTCTGCAGCAGTTTGCTTTATCGGTGCATGTTGCTGGATTACTCCGTTTCAGAGAGATATTGCCCGTCAGCTGAACTCCAGACCAATCAGTTGGACACTTAATTTCAAATTAACATTCAAAATAATTTGAACATATTCAAGATAATTATTTCATCTGAACTTATTCACTGTGTTAATTTAAATAGTCACATATTACTATACTTAAAAATATACTAGATTGTGGCACTTCTGGTCTTCCGTAGACAGGTGGAATACTTGCATTTTTGTAACTTTTACTCCCCCGGATTCCCAATATTTAAAAAATATCGCATCACATTCTGAACTACCACCGTTTCTGTTGTCTTAAGAAATTTGAAGTAATTTTAAACTTACGAAATACAATTTGAAGCTCTTGATGATTTTTGTTTTGTTATACAAAAGTTCAATTGGCATACTCCAAGGCCCGACTGGTGCGTCTCTATTGAATAAAAAATACTAATTTGAAGGTGTTTACAGAGTAAACGGCCGGATGCATATTTAAGCGTTTTGCTTTTAAAGTGTTTGTGTAAGACGGAGGATTTTGAAAAGTTGTCTCCTTCTTGTACAGCGTGTGAGTATTTTGTGTATGTGGTAAAAAGTCAAAGAGCAAGTAGCGTGAGGCTTAGCGATGTCACTGATAAACTATCCTGCTCTGAGCAGGAAATTAAGACCCGGGTTCAGGATTGGTCCTGATCCCATCGGCCCGATCGGATCACCCACAGCGTTTATTACGGGTCATCAGTCTCAGTCCTTCAGGTTGTAAAACCTTTTATTTTCTTTCTTCAAAGACTGAAACGACTTGTCTTTTTTTTTTTTTTGTTCTATGAAATCTAATTTAAATAAAGATTAATATTATTCTCTCTGCTCATATTATTTACAGTGCATATCCACAATTTTTAAAGCTCAACATTCCAGCAGTACAAACTCCTCAAACCGTTAAAAATAAATAAAAATTGTTCTCAGATCTTCACAGAGCCGGGTGGAGGGATTCCATTAGCGAGGAACGCCGAGCTAAAGAGAACGTCTGTAGAACGCGCCAACTTAATTTGACTAATCTGTACTTGCCAAAGGCTCTTATGGCCCATTACTCAAAATTTAAATTGCATTAGGAAGGCATCAATTTACAGCAGGCCAGTCTGGACAGCGAGAGAGATTACAGCGAGAAACTCGGCCGGCGCACTTTCAATATGTGGAAACTTTTTCCCCGGTGAAGAAACTTTCAGCAAAGTTTGATCTTTTTTCGTTTAAGCGGGTTTCTGTCGAGACATTATGACCGGTCAGTATCTTCCACATGTTGTTTCAACAAATTAACAGTCATCCATATTATAATTTAAAGTCAAATTTGTGAAAATCTAAGATGATTGATGTTAGTCACTCAATTATTCCATGCTTCTACTGCTGCAGTACACTGTTAAATAATTTAAGCCTTAATGAAACACTTTAGCTCGTAAGGTAGGCGCTAAGATCTGATTGGCTGACGTTCAGAGCAAGTCTTTTTCTACCCAATACCGTTGAAGAGCAAAGTGAAGCCCCGCCCTCTGACTTTGGCAGGTAAAGTTATTCCTGATGCACTGCAGCCAGGGCGCATTAACAACTCATTAAATCAGTAAAATAATTGTTTAGTAAATTATTCATGTCCACGGTAATTTGACATAGTTACTGACTCGTGAATTGTGGCAGTTTTTGAGACGGGGATAAATGGGACCAGGACGAATCGGCTCCGATGTTCAACGCAGAGTGGAACATGATAAATGGTTTTCATTTCTTTCCCGTTCTGAAACGTGCATGCTGCGCCTGTATTTTACTCCATCCGTATTTTGAGCGGCCATCTTTAACCGCAGTCAGAGCTGCAGGCTGTCTAAACTACAGTCAATTCCTCTCTGCAAAACAACAAGTTCAGTCGGGTCGGATGGATCTTGTGACGTCATTTTTTAAAATTTATTTTAATACATATCTTTGCCCAGTTTCTCTGTTGGATTAAAGCTGCAGTACCTAATCTTAACAAGATGTTTTTACATATTTGTTAAAGCAGAAACAATCAGTCGAGACAAGTTATTGCACCCGGTGCTAAACGTGCTAATGGCAGAGAAACAACTCGTCCTCTCAGGAAAACTGTTTATGTGCCATTATCTGAGGCCATGCTAGCTAGCCGTAGCATCAACGGCATGTTCCACTGTAGAAAACTAGCTATTGTGTTAGCATAGAGTAAGGGGGAGGATGTGAGCGGCCCATACAGAAGCGTGATTAACAGCACATGCTCTGATTGGTTGTTTCTGGCCGGAAGCAGTGTGTTTCTGCAGATGGTACCAGGACCACATGGAGGTGGCAGAGGAACTTTTTTTTTTAAAGATTATCCGTCTCATGCTGTCTTGACATAGTTATACGTTAGCAAATATATATAAAAAAACAGATTGTAAAAATGACATACTACAGCTTTAAGATGTGACACTGCCGTCAGATTATGTGCAGCCTGTAAAATCGATTGTTTTAGTTTTGTGCTGTATTTGGCTCCATTCATCCTCCCCTTCCATGCTGACCAACAGCATCCCCCGCAGCATGATGGTGCTACTACTATACGTTTCACTTTGGGGTTTTGGTTTCCACCAATCAGTGTTTTCTATATAGTTCTAAATGTTACATTCTCACCCTTTCACATTTTTGCTGAATCCCCTTTATGGTTTGTGGGGAAAGAAGCTACTTTTTCTCTACTTCTTGTCTTTTTGCCACCTTGCCTTTAACGTACCATTGGCTCTGAGCCTGGGCTTTATCCAGTACTTGTGGACGCTAAAGGTGGAAGAAGTTCAGAACTTCTAATCTAATGTTAATGCAAAGGCGCTGTTGAGGCAGGGAGATTTTTTTTTTCCTGGTTGCATAACTGCATCCACTGGAGATTTCTGATAAACAATTCAGCAGAATTTCACACCGGAGCAGAATGTGAGCCACTAGCTGTACCCAACCAGGCCGCAGGAACAATTACATAGATAGAATCTATCTGCAGTGAGCAGCGTGCTGCTAATATTAAAGGGGAACCTATTTAGTGCAAACAAAGCCGGATGCTTTCCCTCCTCGTACCGCTGTAATCTCTGCGGATAAAACCTGCAACCTTCAGCTCAGCGGAGTTTTAGCACGCACACGCACACTTTGTGCACATTTCCCATTTTGTGCATTGACGATTAAAGCAAACTCTGACCAAATCAGCTCCGCACATAACCAAGCTAAAGAGGGAGCGGCAGAGGGAGTCCCTTCGGATTTAACAGCTGATAGCCGAGCATTCGGAATGCGGCCTGTTCCTCACCGCATCAGGGCTGCAACAGCCGCAAGTGAGAGACGCGGACCCGGGTCGGGGAAATTAGGCGCATCGGTTCGGCTTCAGTCACCCCGCCGCGCCGAAATCTATACGAGGCTTCTCGCCTTTTATTGCCGGCTATTTTTCAGAGGACAAAATCCTTTCCGGTAACGACGCGGCTGAACGCAGCTCTAAGTCAACGCTCAGCAGACAGGCGGCTGATGGAGACGTAATTGGAAAGGTCTGGGTCAAATGAGCCAGGTAAACGGGCTCATGGGGATGACAACAGGGGTCTGCGGAGGCGGCCGGGCACCCATAACATTATGGAACATAATGCAGGTTTCACCGACTCAAACGTACGACTTTCTGAGACATTCATTACGAATGAATTTAAAGACCTGTCATGACAGAAATATTAAGAAAATTACATGTTTAGTGACGCTCTCTGCAGCCTTAACCCACGTATCGCCGAGCTTTTTTGGGCAGAAGCTCATAGAGGTTGGCCACCGAAGTGAGCCAAGAATGTCTTCCAGCTAACTGGCGATAAATTTTAACTTACCCTCGAAAGACGCAAAAAAAAAAAAAGCCGCCAAGCTAGGTAGCTTTAACATAAAAAAAATCTATATATAAGCAGCTACTTCCTGATAGTTGATAGCTACATAACGTCTCAAAACACAATGGACACGTCACAAGCTTTTGCCTGACAGAAGAGTCTCGCGAGATTTTTATATTTAAAAACTATATTGGATATTTTAGATTTTTTAAAAAGTTATGCCACGACAAAATTTAAGACCCGTGTCGCGACTTAAATTTAAATAAGAAAATAAAAAAGCTGGAATGCTAAGCTTTTTGCTGGCATCCAATTTTCACTTACCCGTCACATATGCTAAAAAGAAACTAGCTTGGTTTGTACCCTTGCTAGCTAAGATACATTAGCTTGCTAGCTGGCAACAGCATAGTAGCATAGTTACAGGTAGCCACATCCGCACGCGACTCAAAACCTTTTGAGGTTTTCTAAACCTGAAAAGTTTTGTGGATGTTTTTTTCAATCATATAAAATATTCTAGATTAAATAGGTCTACCACAGCAACATGAAGACATGTGAATAAAGTATTTAAGGCTAGCTTATATATTTTTTTATAAAGAATTTGATATTTTAGTCACGTTTACCTGTAAAATACTTTATTCTTAATCTGTTTCCTTAGGATGTTTCCAGAATGCATGACGAAACAAATAACAACAAAAAAACCCACAAAACAAACAGGATTATGGAAAGGGCTTTAAAAAGCAATTTATGTAACGCTAAGACTTATTTCCTGTCCCATCATTTGAAATTGTTCAATTACACAGCCGCTGGCCGGTGAGGATTTCCCAGCCTTCCCCCGGCGGCAAACCGTTTCCCTTTCACATGATTGCAACAGAAACACAATTAACTCGAACCGTGACGTTAATCCCAGACAAACACGAAGTCCCCTCTGTAGGATTGTTGTTTTACATTAAAGGCATGTCAGGGTGTTCATACGTTGAAACGCCAGGCGTCAGCGCCACCGTCTGGAGTGAAGAGTCTCCAACCAGACCAAGCACCCAACCCCAAATAGCTGTACACCCCCACCCTCCCCCCACGCCTCCCCGTGTCCTCTCACACGTCTCCTTATCTAAATAAAGCAGAGCGAATGCAGCAGCTTCAGATAATGGCAGATGAATGGCCTGTGGAAACAACCTCAGTATTATCTCCTTTCTATGCTGCTGGAAGAGTTTCTCTGCAAACATGGCAGGAATTGTTTCCCAGGACTATTGTTTTGATAAAAAAAAAAATTCATAATAATTTGTATGCGTCTGTGGTTCTGTTTGCACCATCCAGATAAGGGAAAACATCCGTTCAGTCCAGTTGTGCACCGTAGAGCTGCTTCACCATGTACGGCCCCTCCAGCTCGTAGCCCATCTTCCTGTAGTAGTTTCTAGTTCCGACACCTGCAAGAAGAAGACGGTGAAAGGAAGGTGATGTTCTCACAGCTGAAAACAAAACAGCAAACAAAAATAAAATAAAATAAAAAACAGGATAACTGCAGAGTCAACTTCACTAACCCGTTCATTCCTCCAGCCACCGGGGTGCGCTGTTATAACAGTGCTGACTTTGCATGGCTGGGGCAGAGCCGTTTACGTGAGGTTTTAAAATCCGAAAACTCAATGGAAACTTTACAGTTACCAAATTCAGCGGAGCTGCTCGACATTCGAGTTGTTTGGATTATTTTGTCGAACGTCGTTGGGCTTAGCTAGCGTCTGCTTTTAGGCCTCATTCTGCATATTTTACCAAGTCAGCATTACAGGACAGAACTCCACTGTGAAGTTTGGTTATTAAATCAACTGATATATCAGTTGATATACTGATATCAACAATATCAGTATATCTGGGTGCTGGGATGGCGCAGGGGTTTAGCACGCCCACATACGGCCGTCCCAGGATCGATTCCCGGCCTGGCGACCTTTCCTGCATGTCTTCCCCCTCTCTCATTTCCCTCTTTCTTGTCCATTAACTGTTAAATAAAGGCCACTAGAGCCAATAAAACCTTAAAAAAAAACAATAGCAGTATATCAACAACACTGATATTGTTGATATCAGTATCAACAATTTCAGTATTGTTGATACTGATATTTTACGCAGTATCAACAATTTATGCGTAAAATAGGGAAATGTAAGCCTCTGTATAAATTCATTTGGTGCTGTCACTTCTTGTTGTTAAAAATGACTTTGTTTCAGATATGAAAATAAAGGCTCAATCGTCATAAATCCAAAATGAGCATGGCGTTCGTGTCGACTCTGACTGCACGTGAGCTCGTAAACGTTCGACTCGTTACCTGAGATGACCGCCAGTTTGTGCGAGCCGTGTTCCCCTCTGGCTATTCTCTCAGCCTCCTCCATCAGCATCATGCCGAAACCCTGCAGGACCATTAAAACACCACAAGGAGGCTCGTCTTTTTAACTGGCTTTTGGATCCAGGCTCCAAAAAGCCAAAAAGCGTGAAAAGACGTGACGCGACTCTTTCACCTGATGCTGGAACTTGCCGGGGTCGCGGCTGCTCACGGGGACCACGCTGCCGTAGACGTGCAGCTCCGGACGATGGACACTCCTCCTTTCAGCTCGGGCCGGAAGACTGGGGGAGCAGCGGCGCAGGCGCAGGAGGCCGATCAGGATGTCCTGCTCCGGGTCCTCGTAGGACAGGAAGGTCTCCCAGCCGCCGTTGGCCACGTAGTCCCTCCTGACCAGCTCCACCTGCGCTCAGAGCGGGGTGAGGAAACGTCTGGTCGCGATGTTTCGGTGAGTGTTTTCCGTCTGTGGGAGATTTACCTGGTAAGGCCGGACTTTGTGGTGGATTTCCTGAATGCCGACTTCTCGGGTCCGTACGTCTCGGCACTGAAAAGAGCATCACATCTCTGTGTAACGATTTGGATTAATTTCGATTTATTAAATATATTTTTTCCCTTCCAAACACATCATTATGCTGTCCTCAAACTGAGCCGGAGGTCGACACACTTTTGTTAAAGGCAGAGCTAAATTTTGGTTTAGCTCTTTAGTGTTAAACCAAAACTCTGCTAACTTTAACAACACTTAGCATGCTTAGCGTTCTCTTTAATTCATCTGGACAAATAAACTCAAAGTGCTAATTTATTTGTCTGTTTTGTAAACTTTGAGTTGAACACAGTTCAGCTGAGGGCGAAGTAACACACTGACACTCAGCAGGTATCAGCATGATTGAATTTAGCGCGTTAGCATTAGCTTCCACTAAATACCGTGTTGGTGTAGCGCTTTAGCGGAACGGATGTTTATGATTAGTGCTTCATGATTAGCAAGCTAAGTTTTTAGTTAGCTGTACCCTGAACTCTGGATATTTTTGGCGCAGTTTGCTGTTAGCGTAGCATTTTATCTTAAGTATCTAGACTTTTGAAAAAGACAGCTTACGTAGCAGTTCTGCGTCCTCGTCTCATGTTCATCACCTCTGTGTGTTTGTGTATTTTTACAGAACTGGTCATTAAAACCCAAAACTTTAGTGTCTCAGACTGAAGTCAGAGGTTTATGGCCCCTTCTGTGTCGATAAAGGAGTATTATGGGTCAAACGAGCAGGTGTCTGTCAATGTTTGCTGTCGCCACGGCAACCCCTCATGCCCATCCAGGTCAGTAATCTTACACGCCATATAACATTAAAGGCTTCTTTATTCACAGTCACTTTCTAGAGAGCCCAAACTTCACAGGGAAGAAGAAAGTTTGTCGATTTATTTTTCAAGTCGCAGAGGAGAACTTTCCTCGCTGCCTGGACGGCAACAGATACGCACACATAAAAGCTCCGAAGCGAGCCGGAAACCGCTAAAACGTAGGGAAAGAGGCAGACGGAAACTAGGTCAGACTTGGGGGGCGAGGGGGATAATTTCCGCTCCGCATCACAACAGGTTTGTGGAGATACGCGCGGCGCCGGGACGTCAAACGCAACACGCTTCCTGCTACTCTGCATTCAAATGAAGCCTGGGCAGAAAAAAAACAAATGGGGGGCTGGGGGATAGATGCTGAAGTACAAAGTGAAGAAAGTAGAGAACTTGTACTCTTTTTACTTTTTTTAACAGAAGTGTTCCCAGCCCCGTGGCTTTTATCTAAGGGCGGATTTTGTCGAGCGCGCCTGATGAAAGCTGAGGGGTTTCCTGCCTCCTGTCACCGAAGCTGTAATCTACTTCCCACTTAGACGTGAAGGAGGGATGAATGGAGGGGGACTGGGGGGGTGTCCTCCAGGACACCCCCCCAGCCTCCAGAGCCTTTATGGATCTGTCATCTCACCCTGCCATGAATGAAAGTGACTCCCTGTTATCTGCCGGTGGCCGCCGCCGGCCTCTTTGACGTTTCGCTGCCGGGCTGGAAAATAAGCCGACAGATGATCTTCAAGGTTCCTTCCCGTCTCACCTCAGTGCCCATGTCCTTCATCCGAGCCAGAGCCAGCTCCCTCAGGTTGCCGTGCTCCACGCCGGAGCTCACCAGTGGCATGGGGATATCCCTGATGGGGCAGGGCGGAAACCATTAGTCTGTTACCGTTTCAGGGAACTTTTTCCCCATTTTGTCACTTAACCACCAAACCTTAAAGTATTTCAAATGACCGGCCAACGTTAGCACATGATTGGCAAAACAAAAATAATACACTCTGAAAGTGTGAAAGTGTGTGTTGTACTTTAATGACAAAGATCCTCACTCAGAAGGGCCGCACTTTGACTAGACCTTTCCGGCACATTACTTTAATCTCTGTCAAAAAAAGAGCCTGTGTTGATACGGAATGTCTCAATACAACCAGCTAAATAAACTTAACAATAATAAATAACCATTGTGTTTTTGAAAAGTACTCATTTTAAAATTACATACTGAACATCTTTTCACATTGATGTCATTTGGAATGCCCAGAGGAAAAATTTGCTTTGATCGATTGATCGAATATTTAAAACACGCAACCGTTATCTGGAGATTCTCTAGAGTCCAATGAGCTACAGAAAAAGCTATGGTGCGTAGGATTTGATCGATTAGGTCGTCTCAAATAGTCTTAGACTCGTGCATGTGAAATCAAGGGCTGAAAATGTCTTAAATTAATTTTTTAAACATAATGAAGCTGGCCTCCAATACATTAATCGCAGGTCTTGGATTTGGCCTTCACAAGACGATCCAATCTAGTACGTTCTATTTATTTTCTTGCTGCCGATGCGCCCTTACTGGTTAGCTAGCCTTTTTGCGTCTATCATGGGTAAGTGCAAACCTATTGACGGTTGCACATTTCAGTCATGATACAGTTCTTAAATTTCATTCACAGTGGTATTAAAACGTCTTAAATTTGATTTGGTGAAACCTGTAGAAACCTTGTAAGAGGTGGGTGCAAATGAAAATGTCTTGACACATTTGCGATTGTGCCACACTCTGTACTTTCTCCCGGACCTGAGTTATGTTTCTTTGTCGATACATTACATTCAGATGGGCTTTTGGGCTTATTGATAACATGACTTTGAAGTCAGCTGCTTTCAGTCTTTTGAGCAAATAAAAGAAAACAAAGAATCACTTTCCTTCAAATTCCCAATTGTAAAATGGAAAAATGCTAATACATACTTTAAAATATACACATATATATTGCTCTGTGTGAGTCTAATTGCTCCAGTCTTCTGTTTCTCTTACCTCTGGACACGGTACACCCGTGTCCAGGGTGGCACCAGGGCCAGAATGCGGGCCACCAGGTCCACCAGGGCGCTGGGCGTGTAGCTCTTGTAGCGGCCCGTCTTCCACAGCTCGTACAGACCGGTGCCTCGGATCACCAGCGTCGGGTAGAGCTTCAGACCGTCGGGCCTGAACGCCGGATTCTCAAAAAACTCCTGCGACAAACACGGACACCTCATTTCAGAACAGGATGTGGGGACACATCAGTAGCTGAAGCACGTTTCCACCCAATTGTTGTGAATTGGACGGAAATGTCCAATTGAACGTTTCCGTCCAACGTTCCATGGAAACGTTGGATGGAAACAACCAGTCTACGCAAAAGCATACTGCCAAATAAACCATTGCTGTGATAAACGGTAAGATGTTTGCTACGTCTGAACTTATTCGGCAAATGTATTTTCATCTCCTCCCGTTGGGCATTAACTCTTTCTCAGAAAAGCCGAAAGCCACTTCATGTGTAATTCCAATTTGACCTCAAAATTGGGCAAATTGGAATTACAAACCTAAATCTGCTTTAATGGAAATACGCTAAATTCGAAGCAACATTTTGTTTTTTGTGGTAGGATGAGGTGGTTTTTTTCAGATGAACTGAAATTAGTGTACTTTGCAAACGCAAAAGTGATCACCAACCCGATGTTGGTACTGGCAAAAACAAGAAGAAGTGGAAGGAGGGTGATGATGGTGCAGCATGATTCTGAACAAATTTATCCAGGTCTGATTTTGGTATTTATTTAATTTAAATACCGCAATTGTGATTTATTTTTATTTATTTTTATCTATTTCACATTTGTGGCACATCGACAACGTTTTCCATACATTTATAATGGAAATGTAGCTATCCCAGCCAGCATACCTAGGTGGGACCCATATGGGGAAAAGGAGGGCAGACAATATGGGTCCCAT
Organism: Phalloptychus januarius; assembly: GCA_902982915.1. NCBI lineage: Eukaryota > Metazoa > Chordata > Actinopteri > Cyprinodontiformes > Poeciliidae > Phalloptychus > Phalloptychus januarius. The sequence continues at coordinate 1,739,125 of CADWAE010000115.1, read as the reverse complement.
ACATGGGCCTTACATGGGCAAACCCGTGTGGGGCCACCATGGAAACAGCAGACAAATCCATGTCTGCTCTCCTTTTCCCCATATGGGGCCCACCTAGGTATGCTGGCTGGCTATAGGGGAGTATATTTGAAATGTTGCTGTTTCCGTTAACCTTTTCCAAAGCAATACTTCAAAATGCGCATTAAAAAAAAACTTGATGGAAAAACTGCAACTGTTTTATCAGCTAAATCAGAAACACCCTCAGCTCTGTAACGAACCGTGAACAACGACCCAGTTAACTTTAGATGCAAAGCTAGTTTAAGCAGAGGAAGGGCGGAAAATGATTAAAAATGAGTTGATTTTATCTGTTTTCTAGATGGAACGGATCAATTAAGTTCATTGACATGAAAGCAGCTAATAACTGCAGCTCTGCTTCGTCCAATGGAGGCGGGGGAAGAGGGACCCGTTGTGATTTCCAGTCATCCTCCTCCCCTCTGCACCAGCTATCACGACCGTGAAGCTCCGGATTCTGGAAAGTTACCAGAAATAAGCCACGTTATCGTCTTCTTATCATCGCTGCCGTCACTGCCGCTAATCACATGAAGACGTGTTCCACGCGGGCCTGCGGTGAGCCCGCGGGGAGCAGAGGCGGCTAATCAGACGAATAACAACCCGTCTATAGGGACCGTTCTCAAGATCCTGCACCTGCTGCCGTTTTCAATTGTGCCTCCTGTCTGCCAGGAGAGAGGAGCGGCGATACGGAGGCCGAACCTGGGCGTCGAGATAAGAGAGAGAGAAAGAGGTGAGGGCCTCGGGTGGGCAGGGGGGCCGATCGAAAGCCATTATCGGGACACGAGGAGGATGTGGGATTCTCCCGCTGCTGCTGTCCACAGGACTTGGTGGACACCTGTCTGTCCGAGCCGGTGGTACACCATATTAGGTGACCGCCACTGTGACCGGTGTTACACCATGTTCTGTGACCACAACATATTGGTGACTCTAGGAGGCGCTGTTGCATTTGAACACTATGCTACGCCAGAAACGTAAACTTTGGGAAAGTAAACCAAAATCCGAAGAATGAAAAGTAAAATACTAAACTCTACTTCTCAGAAATTTCAAATTTTTTCTAGAAGTTGCACCTTGGTCCCAGTGTATTTGATAAGATCATACTCTGTGACTGTTTATATTCCCTTAATAGTCATAACATTAGTGGTCGGATGTTGCTTTTCATTCTTTCCTCGGCTTCTCATTTACTTTTCCCTTTTGCGTTTGTTCCTCTGCCCTCAGAAGTCCTTACGTTTTTGGTGTAGGCAAAGTGTAGCAAAGTGTTAATGTGCAACAGCGCCTCCTACGGTCACAATAAACGGTGCTCACAGGATGCGGCGTAAAGGCCAAAGCCGCCCGAGCAAATCGGCTCCAAAAAGACGAGAACCGCTTCGTTAGAAGCAAACAAACAGCTCTCTGGTAATCTCAGCTGCCGTTTACATCATGAAGGCAACATTTACTTCCCATTAAAATCAAATTAGACACTGCTAATAAACAGCCGCTTTGATGGGTTTTCTTTCTTTTTTTTAAAAATATGTATATGCATTATTTGTTCCTGCCTAATCCTTTTAATAGAAGCTGCGGTCTACATGGTGCAGGACGGAGGGAGGAACATCTGACGAAAATCAACGGCCCAGATCTTCCTCGATGTCGAGGGAATAAATATATACTCCATGTCGCCTCCAGCATTTAAAGTGGATTTTGATACTATTGGTTATTGGTCGCCTGGCTGTTGAGAGACGTAGAGCGGGAAAAAAAACGAGGAGGTGATACAATATTCTGAAATGCAAATTTGAGGTAAAGTCCAACACGGGGAAGAGCTTCCGTGTTTATCTTGAAGATAAAGTTAAGTGAGAGTTAAATAAGTGGAAAAAAATTCTTAAAACTGCCTAAAAGAAAACAGATGAAAGCGAGAAAACATGAAGCTTTTTGGTGAAGTGGAAAGTTCTATTCAGGGTTGGGACTTTAACATGCTCATTTGGATTAGTTACATTGATTTTATCGCCTTAATACAAAAGGTTCCTGGCGGAACCTTTGTATTTTGCGCATTTCCGGTACACCCGTAAATCCAACGCACAAGCAACATCCAAATAACAGCAATGGAAGACAAAGTCACGTCTCCTGGTAATTTTTTTTTGTTTCAAAAAAACAATCCGATAAGAGGATTGTTATGTTTAATTAGTACTAAAAGAAGTTAGCCTACCAGAAGCTTTTCAAGATGAAAATAGCATCTCAATGCTAAACATATTAGCAATGCTAATGTCAGCATCCACAGTGCACTTTTCTAAAGACGGATTTGTTCAAAGAAGCTCCATGAATGATCAGGTTTCCTAGAAACACTGGAGAGCTGAATGGGTAGAAAAGCACATTGCACCAATCTGATGGTTGAATAATATGAATAACAGATGAAAAAGGAATAAATATCTTTGTCTGATCTCATGTGTCTATTTATTCAATCATTTGGAAGAAAAAAAATGGGTTTTGAGTTGAAAATTTTGCTTTTATTGAGTTTGTGGGTAGTTTTTGATTAAAATAGCATTAGCTGCAATTAATTAATGACATTTCAAATTTTAAGCAAGAAGCACCACAAATTCTATTACACTATGGCAACAACAGCAACAAAAAAAAAAAAAAGCAGGCTTTGCATATTTAGCGCACGTTTCGAGATTGCCTATGCGTCTGACGAAATGTAGCAACGTTGGCTTACATTGGTTTGTTGTTCTGAGAAGTCTTTGAAATGCAAAGATTTAAAGGAGTTATCAGAATGTGTGACCCGTAAATAATTCACGGGGATTTTCAGAAGAAAACCATTCATTTGGCTCTGGAATTCGACTAAGTAAACCTCTTCATTGTATCAAATACCTTGTTCTAAAAAGCAAGGAATCTGCTCCAAAAGCTAAAACTTCCTAAAATTAACCATGAAAAAAAAAACAAAAAAAAAAATCATCTGTCTGACCACATGTCATCTTTCCATAACGTCTTCTACCAACCGCCCTTCCATATGATGTCTGAATGTCACCTTAAAATAGCCAAACTGTCTCTTAAAAGTTGCAGAAACAGCTTTTAAGTAAATTCCTAATATTTGAACTCAATGTTTTGACATTGGGTGTGTGTGCGTGTGTTTAAATTGGCCCTGTGTGTAATTTATCACCTAAATATAGTAATTATTCTAAATCATTATTATTTCCCCATTTCCTCTGCATCATTTTGACATGAGTGGCAAGAACCTGAAAATCTTAGAGCATGGGCTAATTTGGTTCCCCTGACAACCTGTCTCCCCCCACCCCCATCTCCCCGTATGTAATGGCGGGGAACGAAATTTTACGCGGACTCAAAAATCCCACGTCGCTTCACTTCGGAACTGCGAATTTCTCCCCATTCCTAATGGAAGACGGCATGCCGCGGAGGATTAGGTATGGTGACGGGGAGAAAAAGTGGGAGTCACGCACACAACTTGTACAATCTAAGTGTCAGTGTGATAAGAAAAGAGGGGGGCGGGGGGCGCAGAGAGGAAGGCGATGCGAAGAGGACAAAAGGGACGAGATTGATGAAACGGGGGTGGAAGAAAAAACTTGCGACTGGAAGGGAGGGGGAGAGAAGAGGAAAAAAAACTCTACAAAAACAGACAGGAGACAGGAAATGCAGAGAGTTCGAGGAGGAAGATAAGTCCAGAGGACGAGTGGTGGAGGAATTGCTGCCGGAGAGGAAAGGAAGAGGGTCAAGAAGAAATTTAATCCGCTTCGCAGCAACACGCTGACCCGCAACCGCCCTTCACATTACTGTTACACACACACTGACTGACGCAAAAGGTTCACACACACATACTTCCAAACACAGGTAATCCAAGAAATATGCAAGACTGCACAAACTTTCACATAACCTCATTAAGGAAGTGGGCTGGTGACGCTACAATGAGCTGATATGGATCCTGCATGAACAAGTCTGGAATTCACAAACTTAATTTGTTTCTTTTTGCTATAGGCTCCTGGTGTTTAATTCTTCAAATGCATTAGGAGGCAGTGTGGGAGGATTATTGTCCAATACCATTGAGATGAAAAGGCTGATATACGCCAGTGTGGGGAGCGAAGAGGGGCGACGGGAGTCGGCTAATTAGATCGATAAAAATGATTCCAGATGAAGTTAGCCGACTGTTCCTTCTTTAAAGACACTGAATACAGTAAAACCCTTATGCAAACAAACAAGATAAGTCACATGAGGTCAATCTGAATAACATGTGAAACACATAATGACCTCGCTAAAGGCTGAGCTATAGTCACATTTTTACAGGTTCGTGTTGAGCACGCGAGCCAAGCTAGCAGTGTGGGTTTTATATTTACCATCTTGGACGCAGCTAAGCACTTTCCAAGAGTTGGGACACATTCTAGCCCCCCCTAGTGGATTTTTAATGCACAAACAACTAGAAATAATTATTCTGCCATCGCTTTGGCGCCCCCGTTAGCATGGAGCCCCTATGCATTGCCTATGGTACATACAAAGTCTGTCATGTTTCTAGACTGAAATTGAGTTTTCTTTTAATGTCTCTTAAATTAGCCGTTAATTAAACATGAAAACTCAACTTTCAAACCTCAGGAATGTGTCACCTCCTGATTTCTACTAGTTGGAGTCACGACTATTCATAAAAAAAGAATAAAAAAATCTGTTTAGTTAACATAAAACCTATTCAAATTCAAAAACTATACAAAACCAAAAAAACAACAACACTATTTTCCACTCATTCATTCTACTTTTAATTACTTGATTTTATTTGTAAAAACAAACCCCCCCCTCCCCAGAAGAGGCGGAAGCGCCTGCGGCTGGAGAGCCAGCCCTCATTTACATCCTGCAGTCAGGCGTTCTGGGAGGGAGCCCTGCCTGACTCTGCGCATTCACATCGGAGCTCCCTCTAATCAGAGCAGAGAAAGCCTGCCTGCTGGTGAGAGACATCTGACGGGATGCTGCGACGAGTCGCGTCGCGGTTCGGGCTGTGATGCCGCTCTCGCACTCACTTGTTGCCGCGCCGCTTGTGAGCCGAGCGACGTTGACGCACTCGGATGCCGACTAAAGAAGCGAGGTATGATTACGGATGTCACAAACAATAAACTTAATGATCTGCTTGATGCGGGGCTTTCCTGCTATTTTTATTTTATAATTTTGTTGTGTGCAAGTTGTGCCAACAAAAAAAAAAAGAAAGAAAGAGTTAGCCTAAAATAGCATCTCAAAGCTAAACATGCTGCTGCATTATCGCTCATGTCAGCGTCGGCAAGACATATTTCTAAAGATAACAGATTAAAAACAAGAAATACATTTGCTGTTGAGCTAATATGTCTATTTTATCCAATATTTTAGCAGCAAAAAGGATTTCTAAATTGAGACTGTTGCACATTTTGTCAATGCGTTTCTCGATTAAAATGCAACTTTACTGAGGTCAGTTATGGATGCTGCAATTAAGTTGATTCAAAATTTGAATCAAGCGCCACCACTAATCTAGTCCTAGTGGCAGTATTGAACCAAAGAAAGCAAGCCTTTAAAATTGTGATGCTGGGGTGCTGTGGTGACGCAGGGGTTTAGCACGCCCACATACGGAGGCCTTAGTCCTCGACGCGGCCGTCCCAGGTCCGATTCCCGGCCTGGCGACCTTTGCTGCATGTCTTCCCCCTCTCTCAATTCCCTCTTTCCTGTCCATTAACTGTTAAATAAAGGCCACTACAGCCAATAAAACCTTAATATATATATATATATAAAATTGTGATGCTTTTTGTGAGTCAAATAGACTCAAAATATTCTAACAGCAGCTGTGCCTTGGGGGGGCCCAATTTAAGTTTATGTCACGGAGCCCGAGATTCCTGGGAGCGCCCCTGCCCAGACACAAACCCTGCTGGATCATCAAAGGTTGTTCAAAGAGTAATGATGTACGTGAAGTGATAGGCAGCTGAAAGCATGGTGCCAATGAGCGTGGGAACCGACAAAGTCGTCAGAAATTATATTTTTACATCAATTTGTTCTCTGGCTAAATAAAAACATGCCTATTTTATTTTTTTTTTACCACAGGTGGGAGTAACGGTGATCCCAGCAGCGGACAAACAGCCCATCCTCAGCTTCTCACCGCCACATATCGTTATATTCATGACCTTTATTTGCTTCAGCAGAAAAGAAAGTTAACAACTCGCAACCGTTTTCGCACATATTAGTCATTGCTGGATATACGGTGCATTAAGACCAGCAAGCCAGAGTTCATTAGTGGATTTTAGCCTGACATGCAGTAAAGTACATACTGTCAGACAGTTTAATAGGTCTGCTCTCCTTTATGTCCTTGTTAGGTGGTCGCTGCCAAAACTGCGAGAACGCCTCTATCATTAAATCTGACTTCTGTGGTTTGAAAGGGCGTCCAACACATTCATTTATGACAAAGAAGCCATGCTTTGTGCAGAACTGCTTGAGAAGTCTCTCCTGTGCCAACATTATATTAACCGGGATTGTAAAAACAACTACAACAAAAGAAATCTTTGATTTTTTTTCTATGTGTGTAATGTTGTCAAATAAAATCTTTTCCTTTCATTGACCAAGATGAATCCAAAACACAGTTTTCACCCCCTGCTTTGATTGACGGCTTTGAATCTTAACCATTAAAGCCAAGTCTAGTCAAATCACCACCTCTCCGTGAAACACGGTAGTGGCAGCTTCATGCTGTGGGGTGTGTATCTTGAAAAGGAGTCAATGGGAAGATCCCTGGAGCTAAACATAGGGCCATCCTAGAAAATCTTTTTTTGGGGGATAGAAAGCAAACTTTGAGGAGGAGCTTTGTCCTCGAAGGCGGAGCTAGGTCCAACCAGGCATTTTTGCACAGCTGAATGGTTGTCACGGAGATTAAAGGATTTCTCAAGTATGCATGAAAGACTCAAGGCAATGCTCCAGGTATGTTTTTGAAGTGGGAATAACATAACATGATGTGCAGCATAAAAATGTTTATGTTATGTAAAACCGCCCCTTTAAAATGAATAGGCGCTTACTATGAACTGCTCCACGTCCCTCTCCATGCCAACATTGGGCAGGTCTGGCATCATGTGTGCAACGACCTTAAACCCAGCATCCTTTGCCAGCTGGAAAGACTCACACACAGCTCGCACAGTGTGGCCTCTGGAAAAGATAAATAAATAAATGGAAAAGGTAAAGTGTAGAGACGGGGCTGGGATTATTTGACCAAGGATAAAAACAAATGTCCCGTTTTCCCCGGCAAGACGTACTGACCTGTTGGTGTCTCGGGCCACGTCTTCGTAAACACTCTGCACGCCGATCTCCAGCCGGGTGCAGCCGTAGCTCAGCATGTCGCTGAGGTGGCGCTTCAGGCAGTAGTCCGGCCGCGTCTCTATGGTGATTCCCACGCACTTGGTGTTGCTGCGCTCTGAATACCTGCAGCGAGAGAGAGAGAGAGAGAGAGAGGCCGCCGCTCGAGTCAACCCGGGTCGGGTTCGGTTCTCCCGCGGTGCGTCTCGGGATTATTTTGCTAAACGCCTCTCTTCCTGTAATGACTTTTTAATTTGACCATTTGGCGCCAATGAGAATAAATATTTGAGGGTCGGAAGAGAACGGAGGATATGTTGGAGGCATCATTTAGCAACATCAATTTGCGTTGCTGTAAATTGAAACGGCTCATCACCCAGATAGTTAACACTAACCTCACATTAAAGACGCATTAATGCTGGAAAGATGAAAGAGCCAACTTTAAAAGCTACACAGGACATCGTTTCCAGTGTTGCTACTGAAAAACAGGCATATTTTTGACAAATACCGGAAGTCATTAATCAGTTTATGGTTGGAAAACCAATAGTATCATTGATGAACCATTATACACAGTTTGCATACACAGCGTGGCTGTAATCCAAGACCCCTTCTCCATTGTCAAGTCTCACTCTAGTCAGTTAATGTTTTGTTTGGTTCTAGCAAGGTTTGGTCAGCAGTGTGTTCTTCACTCTGCAGGAATAAAAACGGGAACCTTTCAGACACCGGGTGGAACTGACAATGAACCGGCTTGTTTTGCTGTCCTTTTCAAAATGTAATCTGAAGGCTGATGTCTTCTCAGCTTCATTTAGCCTGAATCTGACTGGTGTACCACTTTCAAAGTTATTACACTGACTGATCAAAATCACCAAAACAACAAGAGCTGCGTTATTTCAGCACACGAGCACAGATGTCATTTTCTCCACTCCAGCTGCTCCAATGACCATTAGCTCCCCTCACACCAGCGCTTATTCCCCCTGATTTTGGATCTACTGGCAGTAAATGTCCATCTTTTACAGTCTGCTGGCTGATTTACTCTAATTACAAGAGTTTATGCTCCACAGAGGATGATCAGATTGTGGGTGATGAATCAATAAAAAGTCTATTATCTCAGGCGATTATCTCCAGGTACCTCACCGCTTCTATCAGATCAAGAGGTAGCTCGCCCGCGGTGCGAGTCGCGGCGGCGCGGTTCTTCGATACACAAACATTGCAATTATCACACGCCAGCACCCGAAAGCGGGAGCACTTTTCAACCGAGCCCAGTCTTATCCGAACCTAGCGAGCGCTCTCCACAATTACGGCAATCATAGAGCCTTAACAAACCGTGACGACGGCGGCCTGGGGCAAATTAAGGCACACACCTGTGAGACTGCTCACGCACTCGATGACGGACGCAACGAAAGACGCTTTGCGTAAACTGCCCTGCTTAGTCTTATTCGGCTTTAGGAACGGAAACGTCTTCTTTTGACGAACCAGTTCGTTAAAGCCCAGTCGCTTGAATTAAACACCACTTGAAAGTTGCAGTCCGTCCATAGTGAGAAGAAGCGTGTCTGATTACACTCGAAGCTCTCCCCTGACTCTGCTAGAGAGGAATCGATTGAACTAAGGGAAGAGTGGCTTCACTTATCTCCCCCTACTGCATTCTCAATGGCTTCATTCAAGAGATGGACTCCTTTGTGCTCTTCCAGGATCAATCACGGTGCGTTGAGTCAAACAGACGTGTGATCCAACCGTATATGGCGTACCTACCAGAAGTTACACTATGAAGTTATGCGTCCAAAAAAAACAAACGATACAGTGAGGTCCAACTCATTTTGGTTCTGCAAATTCTGCTTTTATCATCTTTGCAAAATCGTTTCCTTACTAGTGTGAACAGATGTACCCACGCTACATCTGTTAGCGAGATGGCCGGATGTTTGACACCAGAATATGTCGACTCATTACTGGAAGGTAGCGGTGGGCATTTATCACATCGTTTATCGTTTATCATTTATCTTGATACACTTCTGATGATAATAATGGAAGTTTCTTGTTCGTACAATAAATTTTATTTGACAATGTTTAAAATCCACCCCAAAACTGTCTGTATTGTCGGGGTGGTTAAATTTATAGTTTTTTCCACTGTTTTTTCAGTGAGAGTATCAATAAGAAGCAATAAATGTGAAATTGTGATTAAATGCAGAAACTGTGAGCAGTTCAGCGATTCTTTATGTCACTGATGTCCAAAAGAAGCGTATGACAAAGTTTTTCAGAGCAGTATTTGTATTTGTGAAGCTAGGATTACTGGGCCATTCAATCACTTTAAAAAAAGAATAAATAGTTTATTTTATCATGATCCCAATAGTGCTATAAAATATGGTAAAACTTTAAGTCCATATCGCCCACGCCCTTTGGAAGGTGTCTGGGTCACATGGCTGTAAAAAAAGAAAAGAATCCCAAATCATTATCATCGTAAATATTAAGGATTGCTGCAACAATGTTTGGGAGAATATTATATTTCCTAAACACTATCATCATTGCAATTTTAAGCAATGCTTTTTTCCAATATTGTGGGCTCCTAACACACACTGTATCCGCTATTTTTTTTGTTTGCCATCATCATGTCTGAGTCTTTTTCACTAAAACTATCTACAGTTACATCTGAACAAGTTTGAAAATCTGGAAAAAGTTAAAGATTTTTGTCTCTAATTTCAGAAAGCGAAAATTGTTAAGTATGGATGCACGATATAGCGGCATCAACATCGATATCGGTTAGTGCTTTTGTTGATGTATTGGTATTAGTCCGATAACTGAAACTAGGGCGGTAAATATTAGTTTGCAGCCAGAACAGCAGGGTATCAATGTTGGCACAGATTTTCAAACTGGGACGTCCCTAATTTCAAGCCTTTATTTCTTGCCATTTTGATAATTGTGTCTTGCAGAAAATAAAAAGCCAAAAAAGAAGCTTCTGTTTTTTTCCCCCCAAATTCTCTAAGTTAAAGAATTGCACACTTTAACTTATGGATAAATACATGGGAAAAAAGGCATTAGTTTGAAGACTGGCATACATATTCAATGTTTTCCACTTGGGCACTTCTTCTCTCTATTTAAAGAAAATAATGCATTTGTGCACAGATGTCTAAGCTCATTGCTGACGTCTTTCCTTCTTGATATTGTGTACCAGCAGAACAAATTATTTCATTCAAATTATATGCAAGTTATTTTCTGTATTTTTTTTGCCTCAAAGTTAAGCTGTAACACCCAGCCAGATAGGGTGCTTCTACGTCATAAAGAATAATGTATAGTAAACAGCACCCTCTAGCGGCCCACTTGTTACATACAGACACTCTTCATAAACATGAAAACATTGACTGAATAATTCACCATAAACTTAAAGTAGAAAAGAACAAACCCTAAAAGGAGAATTTAAGGCAGCCCTGTATTTTGCTTTAAGATATCTATCACACATTTTAAAAAGCTGCATTTATAAGCACAAGATGGGAGACAAACACACACCGCAGGGAACATTTGTGGTCTATGTAGAACTACATGCTGCCATAAAGCTAATGGTTGGTTAACAGGTGTTAGCAGATCTATCTCAATTCGATCTTTGTGAAACAGTTGTGCACATCCTCAGATATTAATAAAACATATGTACAAGGAGACTGATTCATTTCGGTAATGCTAAACTCTAATTGCTAATATAACATGCTAAAGGGAGTTAACTTTGTTTTAAATTAGAACAACCCTGTTTTACAGTCATTCCTCCTCAGAAGAAAAAAAACCACATTGTTTTACGCTACTCATGTATTTCTCGTATTAAAGACCTTTAAAAGAACAGGACTCTTCGTTTTCTAGAAGCATAGTGCCACTTTATAGCACAATCAACTATTGTGCTATAACTATGCTAACCTCAGTTGTTATAAAAATGCTGTATGTATCAAATATTACTTAAAAATGCCATGAATGCCATGCTTTTATTTCTTTAAAAACTCCTGCCCTTTCTGAAACTCCGCCTTCAGGATGTCATCACAACATGGCTCCTCTATTAACGCTTCAACAACGTTTTTACCAGCGGTGCACTGAGAAGTAGCTCCTATGATGAGCTCAGCATATGCACAGTTCTGTAGGTGTTGTCTAATTGCTGCTGGCTAGTCTGAAGGAGCCGAAGCAGGTCAGCGGTAGGGGAGGACTGCTCTGTGAGGCAGAAGCTTGGAAACTGGACCTAGCTCCGCCTCCGAGGAGGGTCTGCGTCCTCGAAGGCGGAGCTAGGTCCAACAAGGCGTTTTGCTCAGCTAAATGGTTCCCATGGAGACTAAAGGATTTATCACACATACGTGAAAGAATCAAGGCAACACTCCAGGTCTATTTTTGATGAAAGTATAACATTACAACATGATGTAAAGCTCAAAAAAGTCTACTTGACATTGTTATAGAGAAGTCTAGAAGACAGATGAAATGCCAAGTCGCTGAGGATCGGTCTGTACCTGACCGCCTCCGCCACGTTGTTGGAGGTGTGACCTGACAAGGCGTCATGGAGGTTCCTGATGAAGTAGTCTCTGTATTCCTCCGGCAGGGCCATGAAGGTGCCACCCATCACGATGAACTCCACCTTGTCCACACTGTGGCCCAGCTGCTTCAGCTGCAGACGGCAAGCAATGAAATCAGTTGCAACAAGGGTGAGAAATAAAAATGATCCTTAATCCAAAATAAGTGTTGTCCTTCAGATGCACGAAAGGTAATTACAGCAACGAACCAATTCATATTTACTTAATATGTTTATTTTAGAACATCATCATTTCATCATCTTCCCGCTTTATGAGTTTCAAAAATCATTTTACTCCGTTTTAAACTGATATCTTTTGTTTTGTGTGATGATGACATTTCAGCAGAAAGCCTTAAAACTGACTGAAGATTTTACATTTGGCGGCTTTACTGTCAGTTTTCGCTGGATTTTGCAAGTTTTGAGCACTATAAAGTTAAAGAAGTCATTTCTATAATATGTCTGTAATATGTGCAAATCATTAAATATGAGCTTTCTAAAGCATTTGTTAAAAAATCCAGCTTTGACAAAAAAAAAAACAAAGAAACTTTTTTTTTTTTGCGTGCACTGATTGCAGTTTTCTGGCCGACCACAGATTTTAAAAAATGTTAATGTGCTGATTCCGATTTTTGTTTTGTCTGAAAAGTTGCTAAATATAGCAACAGTTGCTAAATTAGCAACAGGTGGATGACTGCTCATCCATACTTGACCTGCATGATTGCACGGGATTGGTGGAAAAGATCATTCAAGCGTCGTCCGATCTTCCAAAATGAAGGAAATCTGGGCCGATTTATCGATTCCCTCCTGATGGACAGCATTGTGTTTCCATCAGAAAAGAAAAGGTATGAAAGGTCTGAAGTCCGCATGCAGCCGAGCTAAAAGCTGTACAAGCGATTTCATGTCACACAAGAGCAGCATTAGTAGATCATCAACTGAAAATGAATCGTTCTGCTCTGATGCACAACAGAAACCGGTATCGTTCATTTAGACATTCCTGTAATTGAGGTCTCTCTGGGGCGACGGAATCCGTGACCCTCAATTACCGTCTGCAAAAATCTATCATCAGTGACCACGTGTGTTAATGTCCCTGCTGAGGTGGATTTGTTCCAGCTGCTGGTTCTACGGTTCAGTTATTTAGGGGTAACAGAGTAAAGAAAACCATCTTTCATCCTCTGTGTTTTCCTTCTACTTCACCACTGAAATACATTGAAATTTGTGGTTACGACGTGAGGAATTCAAAGGGTGTAAATATTTACGAAGTACTATTTATGTAGGGAGCTGGGAGTCTCTAACCTGCTCCACTCGGTGTCTGGTCTGTAGGAAGGGATCGTAGCGAGCTCGGATTGCCCTCATGGACGTTGGCTTTAAAAAAAAACAACACAAAGACATTTAAAGTTTTTTTTGTCACTTATTAAATCACAGAATCACTGGGAGAACAGATCCTCGCCTCGTAGCCGGTGTACGACTGTGTGGAGTATTCAAAATCAGAGTCCGGTCCCCCTGGACAGTAGCTGCCAAAGATTAAAAGACATAAAACGTGAATAAACGTAGCGTTAGGAGACCGAATAACAGGCAAAATGCCCTTCAAGACACCCAAAGCTTTCTAAAAGTCTGTTTTTATTGTTTTTTTCAATAACATGAACTCTAAAACTGAGAATTTATTCCGTAAGAATTAAGAGTAATACTCACACACAGATGTTTCCCGTGAAGCTGATGTGAGGACATCTATGCGGTTTGCACATCACAGCCACAACCGCAATCTGCCGACCGAGACAAAAGTGCTGAAGATTTAGCTATTTTTTTTTTTTTCCTATAAGCAAAGAAGCTCAAGATGCTAATATTAGCCCACAGTTTCTGCGCACGGTTCTGGGTTTTTGCTGAGGTCAAATTTCCCTTTTTTTCGTGGGGTTCTTCCATGTTGTAATTGTATTGCGTTCAGAAAACTAATTCTATGTATTTAGTTGGGAGGCGTGAGGACACTTAGAGAAATCTACCAGGAGCTGCAGGGAGAGCATGAGGAGAAAGCTGGGTTTTCTCACCCCGCTGGCGGTTCGGATGGGTTTGGCTTTCAGCTTGGGCACCAGAACCCGGCGGTACTGCGGCGGAACCGCCGCGATGATGTCGACCAGCCGTGGCTGGGCTTCGAGTCCGTACTTCGCTGAAGTCTTCGTCTTCACTCTGAGAGAGAAAAAGGTGAGTCAGCACATCTTAAGACAAGGCCAATGTATTACAAAGAATTCAGCTTAATTTATGATTGTTTTTTTTTTTTTATATTACCAATACTTTTCTTATGCACCAACTATGGATGCTTTAAACTGTTATATTATAGAGTCACTGATTCATTTTGAAAAAAAATTTTTTTTTTCTTTTTTGAATCCACAAATGTTGGGTTTGAATCCAGTTTCTCATCCATTTCGTATTTCCTTTTCAGAACCCTTACTTGTTGAGGTTGATGTCTTTGCCCTGCTCGTGCGCTTCAACCAGCTGCTTGATGACGTCGGCGATGGTCATCATCATCAGCTCAGCTCGGCTGATATCACCTGAAAACCAGCAAAGATACTTCAGTTTAGATTAACTAATATATTATTATTATTTTTATAATAACTGGGTGTTTTCATAAGGCCTGTTGACGGAGAAAGTCACATTTACTACATAAAGTAGAGACGACTATCGTTTTGTGTCATTTAGTTTACTACAAAGGCAACTCTGTGAAGAACGTTGGACAATAGGAGCTACAGCCACATTTAATTAGCCATTGGAGTCGATAAAAAAACTCCTAAAATTGAATGGTGTTGGTTAGCATTAGCAACAAGCTACAACTAGTCTGGCTAATTTAAAAGTAATTTAAAATATTTAACGTTTCACAGCAAACTCACTCTTTTTCTTTGGTTTCCCCATATCCTTCCGCGAGCACTCTGACAAATTACAAAAACAATGTGCTGTTTGTTACAGGGTAAAACATTGGTCTGTCAACTCAGACAATAGTAATAAACAACTCCACGTTACGAGCATACTGAAAATGCCGTGCCGCATCAGAAACTGTCGTAAAATGACGTAAGCTACTGTTTCGAATTGAAATGCTGAATAAACTGTTTTTCTACTGTTTTTGAATTATTATTATTATTGTTATTATTATTAAATCATTTGGATAGAGTTACACGCGTGTCTTAGTGAAATAAAAAGGGCTGACAGGGGTTCATAGTTTAATAAAAAAAAATGTCTTAATCTCACTTGCACACAGCAGTGCGGTGGGGAAAAGGCTTGCATATTCGATGAACATCCACTGGGTGGCGCTAAATGGTGTTTGTGAATGTGTCCAGAGGCAGCTGAAGGCTCACTGACTTAAATCTCACAGCAAATCCCTTTAGTCGCGAGTTGACATGGCCCGACTGATCTCTGCGGGAAGTTTCAGGAAATGCAACAGGTGGACGAGCTCCTGGGAATGAAGCGTGGACTAGCGTGAGTGGTTCCAGACTCTGGAGCAGACAGCAAACTAACCCCACTGTGAGCGGACTTTCTGTGGGTGGGCAAAACAGGCAGGTAGAGCATGTCAGCACTCTGTCATACAGTATTAGACCCTGTGTGTCTGTGTTCGCTGCTCATATCCAGACCTCTTTAGCGTCCCAGGCTAGCTGCTGCTGCCGTACCTCCTGGGTGTCGGACAGGGGGAGGGGGGAAACAAACTGCGGACTCCTTCACTCGGTTAGTTCCCTTCTCCCTCATTTTATCCGTCACTCCTTGCCTCGTCATGCGCTATTGCGAAGTTATTTGAACAAAGTTGCAAGTGTCAATTCGAAACGAAGCTTTAATTCTGGGGAAAATGCCTATTTTCCGACCGTATTTTGTATATATGTAGAAAGTCCAAACAGAGTCTAACTGGTTCTACTGGTGTCCACTTATTGAATTGCCGCAGGTCAGGTGCCACAATGGATGACAGCAGCCTGAGTGACTCCAACGTAAAGGTCGCAGTGCGCGTGCGACCCATGAACAGGAGAGGTGAGCCACGTAACACTCTTTAAAGTAAACCGCCACATTACTCCGTTCAAACAAAGAAAATGACTTAACATGTAGTTTAATTGAACATCATAAGTTTTTTTTATTTTTATTTATTTATTTATTTTTTTTGTATTATAAATAGTTTTTAAGTGAGACGAGGTCGACCCTCCCCAAAACAAGCTCCGACTCCCACGTGCCTGTGGTGACGTCACAAAATGCACAACTTGAACCTCCAGAAAATACTGTCGGGCCCAGTTAGGGAGTTTGCTGGAGTGGGACTTTTAATTTACAATGGATGCCCTCCTATTTGTTTTTTTTCAGTATTCACCTATTTACATTATATATATATATATTTTTTTTTGTGGAATATAACTTCAAATTATTTGAATAAATGTCACCTGTATACTGCTATTTTTTTTAAAATTATTTTAATTTTTTACTCTTTGGAAAGAAAATGCAGCTTGGGAAGCAGAGTTACATAGGTGTAGTGCTACTTGACGTCCCACTGGCTGCGTTTGCAGAGCAGCCAATCCAGGAGCGCCATTCATTTTTCTTGCTGCTGATTGGGTGTAGCCCAAACCCAAACAGATGAGGGACGCCGTGGTTGTTAGCTTCTGTGGTAGTGCCAAGACAGTTTCCACTCTGCTTATTAATGCTTACTAAAGTATATTTGGTGTCTGAACTATTAAAGTAGGCACAATCGGCTGAGGTCGCTCGCTCCCTCAAAGCTTGGGCGTCTTCTGTAGGTTTGATTTCAAATAAATAAGTAAATAATAATAATAAATAAATAAAATATAGAAAAACCCAGCGCATCTTGAGAATTTTCTTAAACACTGTAACAGCGAGTAAATCTATGTTGGATACAATAATATACGTGTTATTCATTCACCATCTGCAGATTAGTTATAATAATAGTCATATGTAATGATATTATTATTACCTAATAATAATATGTCCCAACTACTACTAATACTACCCACATTTTATGTATATTTTATGCGGATTTTTGGTAACTAATATCATTTTCGGCATTCATGTCGCCTTGGTTGGACGTTTATTTTTTTTAGCCCCTTAAAAATGATTCTTCATGATTTTTTAAGATGCTTTTAATTCTGATCTTTAAACTAAACATGGTATAATTAGAGGGCAGAGTCAGGGCTTGGTCTCCGGTTAAGGCACATGACAAAAGGGAGCTAAATGAATGAATAAATCAATACATTTTGTATCTTTTTCTTCTTCTTTTCTTTTCTTTTTTCCCTTCAGTTCTTGAATGAAAAAGTTTCAGGGGTATTATTAATTTAGAAATGAATTTAAACTGCAGAAGTAAACTGTCATCTCCAAACCTCACCTGGTGAGTCAATTTCATGTGCCTCTTGTGATGTCATCAACCCAAATCCGAACAAAACAGAATTCAATTATTTTTTCTCTTTTCTGTCCTCTTTTTAAAAATGTGTTTCGTGAAAATCCAGATTTCATTACCCAAGTTTGCTTGACTTGTCACCGCTTGATTGTATCTTTAACATAAATATGTCTGTCCTCCATTTTCTTCCCTCCTTTTCTTATCATTGACCAGTGAGACATTTTCAGGAAATCCCACACCCACTCCCAAGTGAGAATAACCGACCATGTGGACAGCCACGCATGTCTTACAGTGGTTTCTTTAGATCAGTCAGGGTTGGAGCTTTTATTTCTGACCATTTTGTGTTTTGGAAAGGATCCCCCCACCCCCCCTATCTGGAAAGCAACAACAAGATGTAGTTTTGCTGACGTCTTGAAGCGGGCTGGCAGGAGGCCTGCAGTCTGAAAGCAATAAAAATATAATGAGGTGCTGCATGTTTTAAAGCACTTTTTAATAAATTCCTGCAACAACAGCGGAGCAGAACTTTTCTGTTTAGACACAAAGAGTCTCTGCTTCATGTAGATTACAGGAAATCTAATTGTGTTAGATTTCCTGTAATCTAACACAACGCGTGGCCTAAATTCTGCGAGGACAGGAAGTCCAAACGCTGACTCCGCCCCCCCATCCTCTCCGCCCTGGTTCAGGTGGGAATGAGGAAGAGAAGGCGTGACTTGGCTCTTCCTTACTGGCTACCAGGCCAGTAATGTTTGCACAGGCAGGTGCTGGATGAATCATCAGCAATGCAGCCGTTTCCTTGTTAGTCCTCGTCGACCTGTTTGTGTTGTGATGATGAGGAACTGGCACACCCACCTGTCACTCTGCAGTGACAACCAGCCGGTAGCCGCCATCAGTGGAGGCAGGATGACGGCGTCGGATCACGTGGACGGCTTCTCAAAGCACAGTGAACGGAGCCAGAAGTGGGATGAAATTTAGAGGAAACCCACCGCAGGTTTACCTGAAGCTACAGCGGCACATTGGGGGCCGGTGTGGGCAAGGGAGGGCAAGAAAAAAGAGGAGTAAATCGCTATCAAAAAATGTCCGGAATTTTTAGTCTCAAAAAAATTTGGACATTTCAGAGTTTAAGTCGAAAATTTGCTAGAAAAAAACCTGACATTTTTGAGAGGGAAAAAAAATCGTGGAAATTTCCGAGTTTCAGGACATTTTCTGAGCTTCAAAAGTTGAGCATTCTCAACTTTTCCAAGTTGTAAATCTCCCAATTTTTATTTCTAGAAAATTCTAGATTTTTTTTTCATTCTATTAAATTTGTGACTTTTCAAGTTCAGAATTCTGCATTTTTTTAAAATATAAACTTTCTGAGTTTCTTTTTTTTAGCAAATTTACTATTTCTGAAATTGAAAACTTGGAGATTTCAGTGTCAGAAGTCAAAGTTTTTCGACTTTTCAGACTCTGCAATATCCAAGTTTGTCTTCTAGAAAATTTCGTATAATTTTTTTGTCTAACAAATTTGCGACTTTTTCAAGTTTTTTTTTTTTTTTTTTTTTTTAAAGTTAAGATTTTTTGCCCCAGCCAGCATACCTAGGTGGGCCCCATATGGGAAAAGGAGGGCAGACAATATGGGTCCCAAATGGGTTTGTCGGCGGTTTCCATGGTGGCCCCACACGGGTTTGCCCAGGTAGGGGCACCGCCTACATGGGCCATACATGGCAATGTTTTAATACTCCAGAACCAGTTAAAAAAAAAAAACTTTAAAAAGTGCATTCACACACAGTCTCCACCCAGGTTTTCCATTTCACCCATCACTATTTCCCATGCTCTCAAGGAATCCACACCATATTGTTTTTTATTTTTTTATTTTTTCTAAATCTAGAAAAAGACCTGAAAACCAAATGTGTGGTGGAGATGGAGGGAAGCCAGACCTTTCTGCATCCAGCCATCACTAACGTAAACAAAGGAGACCCCAGGTGAGCTGTGAAATGTAAACATGTAAACACTCCAGTTCATACAATCAGAATAGAAAGAGTCAAGATAAACAGCCTGGCCCATTATTTTGACCTTTAGCTTATTTATCCTCACCGGATTCACTTTAATAGACGCCGATATTTCGATTTTGCATCTTCTTCGTATAGGCGCACAGATGGGAAGAATTGAGCCGATATCGATATCCAATATAAGTATTGCTCTTGTAGCCGATAACCAATATTGTATGATATTAAATATGTTCCACTGCCCACCTGTTGCCACTTTGAAACAAAACAGCCTTCACCTCTGACTTCTGACTTCACCTCTGCTTCAGTGGAACTTCCCACAATCCTTTGCTGCAACACTATCACTGTCACATGACATGACCAACTTCCTCCATTCCCCCCTGTAGAAACAAAGGGACGCGGGATGGAAATAAAAACGGGTTGCTGACATCAACCAGGCTTTATTTATCAGACCGATAACGATATGTTGAAAAATATCGATACCAACTTCATTGCTGATATATCGGGCGTCCTGACTGTCGTCCAATCGCTAGACTGCATCTGTCCCTTTTTTTTTAATTTACCTGGTAATTACTACGATTACTTTTATGTTGAATAATGTAGAAACATCTGAGAAAAATATTACATTGCAGTTTGTTTTTTTTGTCAAATTTTTAACAGTGTTTTATCATAAATTCCACAAAAGAACAGAACATTTTCTGGCCCCTGACCAACAGTTTTTTTTTGTTTTTTTTTCTTCTGCCTAAGTGTTTGGTGGGATGCCAGAGCCTCTGGGTCAGAGCAGATCCGAGTCCGTTTTCTGCATCAGCGTTGTGAATGTTACACAGGCGGCAAATGTTCCACATTTCAACATGGATATTGATTCCCACCTAAAAGCTTCTGTGTGTGCGAGAGACGGGTCCATATCCATTGGCTGGGCCTCTTCCTCTATTGCATTGCTGCTATGGAAGCTGTTGATTTTTATTCTTTAATATAAAAAAGAAGGGAAAAGAAAGAGTAGGTTTAAGGTATTTGAATGAACAAAAAGAAACTAGTGATATAAAACGCAACTTGCTTTTATTAACACACTTAAGCCAACATTACAACTAATTACAGCCATTGGAATCTCAACAATAGTAATTATTTTGATGAAGAGAATGATGACAAAACCATTAGCGTGGTGATGAAACAGTTCTCGCATGTATGTATTAATAAAAATGTAAAATTGACACATTTTTGAAGCCTCGCATCACATGATGTGACATCACTGCTCACTAACGACACACTCATCAGTTTCTTAAGACAAGGCTTGTTTTTTGCAACAAAATCCTGAACAGCACAACAGCTGTTGGCTTAGAGGAGAAACTGTTTTCTTAATGCCCTGAGAAAGTATCCACACCCTACTTCACATCGCAGCCACAAATCATGACTGTCTGACAAACGAAACACACAGTGAGTATTCTCATTGGAGAAAAAACAACCCGAGTGGAAAACTTGACTGCAGAAGGTCCATCAATCCATCCATCCATTTTCTATACACCCTTGTCCCTTAGTGGGGTCAGGAGGTGCTGGTGCCTCTCCAGCTAACGTTCCAGGCGAGAGGCGGGGTCACCCTGGACAGGTCGCCAGTCTGTCGCAGGGCAACACAAAGACAAACAGGACAAACAACCATGCACACACACTCACACCTAGGGAGAATCTAGAGAGACCGATTAACCTGACAGTCATGTTTTTGGACTGTGGGAGGAAGCTGGAGTACCCGGAGAGAACCCACGCATGCACAGGGAGAACATGCAAACTCCATGCAGAAAGACCCAGGCTGAGAATCGAACCCAAAACCTTCTTGCTGCAAGGCAGCAGCTCTACCAATTGAGGTCGTTTATTAATAAAAAAATCTGTATTTTAGTCCTGTGGGTTGCTTTACTAGAGATGCGCCGATCCGATACTAATACCTGTATCGGTGCAGATGTTAAAAAAACTTCTAGATCGGATATCGGTAACGATGTGCCCGACCCATAAGAACAGGTCTGCTCAATCTAGTATCGGGTATCGGTAATAAAAGTTGACTGATGCATCCCTGTAGACGTGTTATAGTTGTTCCTGTTTTTCCAAATCGGAACAAAGAGTTGAGTGATTTAATTCATCCGTCCACTTAAACAGGGTAGCTGTTTGCAGAGTGAGGAATCCTCTAATCCTGCTGCTGATTGGCTGGTCTGAACTGTAGCACATGTATGTAGCTGAAGCTTTTTATTTTACCCCACCCAGTCGTTTGGAAGACGTTCAGATTGAGTCACCACTCCACCTCTCCTGCTTGGAGCTCTCCTCCTTTCTTCCCCCTCCCTTCTTTTGCACGGTCTTTACAAAAGGTGTGTCTGTTACTCAGCCACTTAACCCTGCGGTAAAGGAGTAGAAGTCAGATTTATGTCGGATGACCGTGCTCAATAGTCAGCCGAGCCGATAATGTGCACCAATTGTGCTGATCTTACTATATAGACCCGTAGAACTTGCTCATCCTGAAGTTTGGGGTCTTTCAGGTAGATGTCTGCCTGAAGGCTTTCAGCCGGTCTCAAGTCTTCCTTACTCGCTCGTTCTTTCCCTTGAGGCCATCCCCACTGCAAACACGAGGGCGTGAATCTGTCCCGAGATAAAAGCCTTCGATTTCATAATGAACCTTCTGCAATTTTTTTTTCTTTGCTCTGCGAGTGTCAGTGCAGTGCAGTGTTTTTATCTGCCTCGACATGCTCCAGCGGCGGTATGCTTCCCCTTCAGGGGTTTGGCGTGAACAAGTTCTGCAGGCTCGGCACAACACCAGCAGCTCAGCTCAAAGGTCGAAGGGAAGGAAAATCCGAAAGAGGCCAGATTAGATTCGTCGTCACCCGATAGATATTCAGGAAGCTAGCCGAGCAGCCACATGTGAACGGTTTGTGCTGAGTCAGCACACTGCTGGTTGACGTTGGGGTGAATTAGTGTTTTCTGTTGGGGGTGTTGATATGTTACAGGACACCTGGGTGCTGCTACAGGAGGACAGCAGGGGGCTGCCAGGCTCTAGAGGCAGCAGGTATTCATGCGGGCAGTTATTCACTTCCTGCTGCAGTCTCCTTTAACAGTTTACTTTTTTTTTTCATTCCATAAGCCACAGAGGGTCCGCGCATCCTTAAAATGTTTTAAATCTGTGTGCCTGAAATAAGACCTTAATTTTCTTCATTAAAAAATGTAAGTTGGTATTAGGGTGCATTCACACCAGCACTGCGTGTGCCCACTTCAATAGAACTCAGTTTTGTTTGTCTAGACGACCCAGTTTGATTCTGGAGGTGTGAACACACAATCAAACTCTGATGCGGATCAAAGTAGTGAACTCCAGTCCGCTTAAAAACCTCGTTCTCGCTTCGGTTCAGATGTACATGTGAACCCCAAGCGGACTGAAGGCCGCTCCAAAAGCAGGAAGGGGACTATGGTGCAGGGCGCTGTGGGTAAATGCAACCAAAACAAATGCACTAGGCTAGGCTAGGCTAGTGCTAGTGCTAGTGCAAGAAATGACTCGTAGTCTCTTACCAGTGACGGAAGAGAAATCCTACAGCTGGTGAAATCTGATGCCACTCTTTAAAGGTTCTTATGTTGTTTCCATCAGTGGCTATTGTCGTTTGAACAGGATTTTCAATGAGAGAAAGCTGAAAATATAACAAATGTCTGAATTGTGGTCCAAAATTGGACAGTCTACCAAACTATAAGATGTGAAAATACTCTTAAGTACGTTTATCACAAGTCTTACATTTTGTCGTAAATACTTAATGTAGTTATTTTTAAATTTTTTCACTGGACTTTCCTGTCAGGCAAAAGTTCGGAGTGCAGCAAACATCTTCATTGCGTTTTGTGATTAAGGGCAGTTGAGGCTACTGCTAACTAGCTGCTAATATACCCTTGCCAGCTAGCTATCTAGCTTTTTTTTGGGTCTATCATGAGTTAATATAACTTTACCAGTAGTTAACCAGACGACTTTTGTTTTTTGCCACTGGCTGACTAATTCTACCAACCAATACGTACAACAAAACCTTTAAGCTAGGCACTCTGAGGATTGTCAGGCCATATGCATAGCGAGACGCTCAAAGCTAGCTTCAGAGTTTGTGCTACCATTCCCCATATTATTCATCTTTGGTCTTAAATTTCATTCAAGATGGCTTTTAAAACATTTACGAAGTTTTAAATTTGACTTGCTGAAACCTGCGGATACCTGATGTATCCCATTTAGAATGGGATCCAGATTAGCCGCTCAGGCCTGCATGCCGGTGGTCAGGGACTTGGTGACCTGCTCTCCTCCTCCTCCTCCTCCTGAAGTGACTCCTCGGTGATCCGAGGCCCTGCCAGTTATCTCAGGAATGTCCTCACAAGCCCAGGAGAAGGGAGACTTAATGTTGCTCTTTCATGGAGCAGCCAGCGCTCACATAGAGGCCTTGTTTCAGTGCAGCTCCTCTGTTTTGTGGCCAGAACAAAATTTACAGGCCCCACAATTTCTGCCTGAGTGAAGGTAGTGTTCTGAGTCATGATTTGCAGTTCTACTAAAGCGGGTCTCCACACACGTATAGCTACAAAAATGTGTTCTTTGTCTGCACTCAAACTTGTGGTTGTTGGTCAGTGTTTCCATATGAACGCTATAGGTTGGTTTTACTCTGTAGGTAACGGAGCACAGATTACGCCAAACCTGGCTTCTCTCTCATAAAGCAGAGATGGTTTCAGATGGTAAATGTTGGCAAACTGTGGAAAATAAGATTTTTTTTCTGTTTTTTGTGTTTTTATTTTCCTCACAACTGGATATGTAAGCAAAAACTAGAGGTATCCATCCATCCATCCATGTATTCATCATCCACTTGTCCATCTATCCTTCAATCCGCCTCCCCATCCCTTATCCAGCCGTCCCTCAATCCATATCTGTTATACTGATACTTTCAAAATGAACTGAAAAGAGACAGAGACCTTGAAAATGCTGAGTCTAGAAAAGCTGGCCTGGATAATGGAACCCTGTGAGCCTTTAAGAACCGATTTAAAGGAATGTTCGTCAACCATCCAGCCTACAGGGAGAAGCAGAAAAGAAGATGTAACCAGCAGTATTTACGGCCTTCCTGTTTCTCAGCTAACGTCAATGTGATTAAGGCCCAGAGCTGCGCTGGTGACAGCAGTGACATCACGGCAGGAGCTCAGGATATGTTGGATAATTGAATTTGACACAAACTTGCTGGAATGCAGCGAGGCGGCGGCGCTAGGCGGCGGCCGCGGCATGCCGGGGACACCAGCAGGGCGCGAGGCCCAGACTACTGTCCAACATTCCTCCAGTGGGTCACCGGCAACGTAAGAGGATTAGTAACCCGGGCAGGTTTTGGAGCTCCGCTCTGATTAAAACACCTTCGACTCCGTATCTCTGGAGGCCCGCCGTGTTTCTGCTCATGTCTGGGTCACTTACAGTCCCCCTCTCTCGTGTGCTGACAAACATAGGCAGACAAGGATCATTTTACATCTTATAAGAGGCAGTTTTTGTTGCAATGGATTTGATTGTCATTTTATTAGGAAGTTTTTAAACTTCAAAACTCTGAAGCTGCTTTTTAAAAAAAAAAATACTCAGACAAAGTTGAAATCAACCAGTCACATCAAAACTGAACTTTCTGATATCAAAGGGGCCGTATTGTGTAAAGTCAACTTTTTCTTACCTTTACATCATATTACAATGTTATTCCCTCATCAAAAATATTCCTGAAGTGTTGCCTTGATTTCTTTTTTTTTCCCCACGCACTTTCAAAACATACTTTAATCTCCATGGCAACCATTCAGCTGTTCAAAATGCCCAGGTGGACCTAGCTCCGCCTTCAAAACTCTTCCCCTGAGCTGCAGTTTCCAAGCTTCCTAGTGTCCGCCTCACAGAGCAGCCTTTCCCCACGCGGCTCCTTCAGACTAGCCTGACAGAAATTAGCGAACACCTGGTGGAACTGCTGAGGTCAGCTCCTACAATGTTGACCTCATTGCAGGAGTTGCTTTTCAGAGCAACACAGTTTCAGAAAGAGCAGGAGTTTCTTAAAGAGAAAGAGGCCCAATTTCAAGGTGCTAGTGAAGTAAAATGTCCTTTAAGCCATTATATTAGTGTAAAATTGCAGTGAGTAAATATAAATTTGTTGAGGAACAAATACTTTTTCACTATTTTGTAAGTAAGTTCATTTTACATCTTAGGTAAACAGTTAGATTTTTTTGCTCCAGTTCAGCAGACAATAAATGACAAATGTATTTAGTTTAATTGATCTCTAAATGCCAATTATTAACCACTCTTTCATTTCTATCTTCCCTCTAATCCCCAGGAACCAGCCTAAGGTGACTATGTGACTATTAAAATAAACTTTGCTTTGGGTATTTTATCGTGGCCCGTGTATTTCAAATTCCTCTATGTTTTCCCTCAGGCGTTTGCCTATGACTACTGCTTCTGGTCCATGGACGAATCCCAACGGGACAAGTTTGCAGGTTGGTTGGTTGGCTTGCCTCTGTCCATGTGATTTCTGCGCCGCTGGCTGGTGAGTCATCCCTTCAGCCCTGTCTCCTGACACAATGTTTCCTGATATACGGGTCTATTTCTGGAGCTGAGGAGCCGGCACCGTTAGGGGAGCGGATGGAAGACGGTAGCACTCTGCTCGTCTGTAGTATTAATATTGTAAAAAGAGCAGAGGCGGGCAGGCCTCGATCCCTTCATACCAGTGCGGTCAGACGCATCGATTCTGAACGTAATACTCACCCCGTTTAGAGTCTGCTCGGGAGTTGACCTGCAGATACGGATGGCAGGTCCATATCTCCTCCTGCTGTCCGTATCATTTACCTTAGACTCTGAATTTAAAACTTGATTTCAGTTTGTCGTACCATGACTTCCATCCATTCATCAATCCATCCATTTTCTGACACTCTTGTCCCTTAGTGGGGTCGGGCGGGTTGCTGGTGCCTATCTCCAGCCAACGTTCCGGGCGAGAGGCGGGGTCACCCTGGACAGGTCACTAGCCTGTCGCAGTACAGAGACTCCCGTTTGATTTCATTTTGTCATTCCTGCAGGTCAGGATGTGGTATTCCAGTGCCTTGGGGAGAGCCTGCTGGACAACGCTTTCATGGGCTATAACGCCTGCATCTTTGCTTATGGACAGACAGGTGACATAACAATCATTGTTACTTGCAGGAGGGACTGGTGCACTATACTAAATAGACGTATAGCGTCTATACGTCACAAGAAAAGAATATTATGTGGAATTATGGAGGCAATATCTCTATAAAGTTGAAGTTTGGGCACAAATTGGTCTTGGAAATTATTGTTGCTGTACTGCTACATCACTAACTAAACACTATAAAGTCAATGTTTCAGGGTGGCAGACGCCAAAACCAAGAAATTGTAGGAAGAGTTTAAAAAGTCTTGAGTGTGTGAGAGAGCATAGCAGCCTATATACCCAACACGGTTGCACGATTTCGTTTTGGAATGGGCCTCAAGAAATTCCAGCAAACTGCTGTTGTCAGAAGCTGGTGAAAAGCAATTCCACCAAACATTGAAGGGAAGTAAAGGCCAGAATGCGACACAAACAAATCATCAAAATAGAACTCTCTCATATTATTCTAGCTTTTTGCAAACAGAAAGAGTTTGGATAACCCTAACCAACCTGAGACGTGACATGTTAGTTTCTTTGTACTCTGGCTATAAATATCTGGTTTAAACTGTATTTGGATCATTTGGATCCTTGCGTTTTGTTTGTTCCTGTGTCATGTTTGGCTCCAGGTTCTGGGAAGTCGTACACCATGATGGGCTCAGCGGAGCAGCCCGGCCTGATCCCTCGTCTCTGCAGCTCGCTGTTCAGCAGGACGGTGCAGGAGGCCCGAGAGGGAGAGACCTTCACCGTGGAGGTCTCCTACATGGAGATTTATAACGAGAAGGTCCGGGACCTGCTCGACCCCAAAGGGTGAGAGGTCTACGTTTCGCCTTCAGCCGTTACGACGTCGCTTAGATTTTTATAGGCTCGTCGTGCAAACTTACGTGCAACGCCGAAAGAGTCAGGATTGTGTCTTTTTTTGTTTTTCTTGTCCCTGCAGGAGTCGCCAAGCGCTGAGAGTGAGGGAGCACAATGTTTTTGGTCCGTATGTTGACGGACTGTCCCGCCTGGCCGTGGCCAGCTACAAGGTGACGCAGCCGCACCAAAATAAACTCCATGTTCCTCCGTAAAAGGAAAAACTGTAACATGTCAGTGACGTCTGTTTTCATCAGGACATCGAGTCTCTGATGTCGGAGGGGAATAAATCCCGCACCGTGGCGGCCACAAACATGAACGAAGAGAGCAGCAGGTCCCACGCTGTGTTCAACATCATCCTGACACACACACTCATGGACATGCAGTCTGGGGTAAGACACACTCTGCCGGATGAAAACCAGGACACCGTTTTTGTGAAATAAAGCAGGGTGTTTACACTTCCTTAAAGTCTTAAATTCATTGGCCGAAAATTAAAGCCTTAAGTTAATAAAAGATCTTGATTTTAGTCATGGCAGGAATAATTAAGGTGGATTTTATATTTTTATTTACATTTTTTTTAACTTTCTGGCCTTTTCAGTCAGGCAAATGTTTGAGTCAAACAGAAATATCTTCGTTTTGTTCCGCCACTCAAGGCATTTGGTAAGTTAGCGACTAGCCGCTAACTTACTTTTTGCTAGCAAGCTAGCTAGATAGCTAGCTTCTTGCATCTGTCGCGGCTAGGCGTAAATTTGTCAGCAGTTGTTTGGACAGCATTCATTTTCACCACTGGCTGACTTCTATTGCCAACCTAGAGAAGATTAGGTGGGGGGAAAAACTGTTGCTAATAAACATTTGCTAGCTAGCTAGCTTTTTGGTGCCTATTGTAGGGTTAAGTGCATATTTGTCAGCAGTACATTTGTTTTTGCCACTGGCTGACTTCTGCTGTCAACCCAGGCAAGGCTAAGAACAAAAAAAACTGTTGCTAAGATACTCTTGCTAGCTAGTTAGCTAGGTTTGTTTCCCAGTTTTTGCTATGCTTGATTTGCTTGGGTAATGCAGTAAATTTCCCCAACCATCATCTATATTTAGACTTTTTTCAGTCTGAAATTTCGTTCAAGGTGGCATAGAGGTCTTACGTTTGACTTGCTGATGCAGAAGCTGTTCTAGTGTTTAGAGTTGCAGCTTTTTAAGAAGGAAGGGACCTGAACTAATACTGTATGTGTGTGTTTGGTTCAGACGAGTGGAGAGAAGGTGAGCAAGCTCAGCCTGGTGGACCTCGCCGGAAGTGAGCGAGCGGCCAAAACCGGAGCAGCCGGCGAACGACTGAAAGAAGGCAGCAACATCAACAAGTACGCAAACGGACCAAAAGGGTTCTGACTCGGCAGTCTTATCGAATAATTTCAATAAGCTGTTTTTAGTTGTATGTGTGTATGCGATGAACTTTGTTCAGCCGAGCAAATTCCGCCGATTTGCTGACTTTTCTCTCGTCCTGGAACGCCGCCTCCCCTCAGGTCTCTCAGCACTTTGGGTTTAGTTATCTCGGCCTTGGCGGATCACGGAGCCGGGAAGAACAAGAGCAAGTTTGTTCCCTACAGAGACTCTGTGCTCACCTGGCTGCTCAAGGTAGGAAGACAAAGATCCCCGCACAGCGCCCCGACAGGCCCCCCCTTCCTCACCATGCTGGACAGGCACAATAAGCCTATTTTTAATCCAAAGAAAGTCTCTGAGTAATTAACTTTCTGCTGTGCTTTGGAGAGTTTCAACACTCTGCTGAATCGAGAAAAGGTTTGTTTGCTCAACTTTAAAAACCGCATTCTAACTCTTGCCAAGTTAGTTAGCGCCCCTCGTAAAGTGTGAAATCTTGATTTTACACAACTTTGAATGATTTATTTACTTATTTTTTAATTGGAGCAGCATAACTTCCATGTGAATTTTAAATATCAAGCATTTCTCTGAAATGTGTTTAGTGGAGAGAAACCTTGCTAGAAAAGCCTTAATTTAATGACCGCAGGGAAGCAATTATTGCCTTTTTTCTGCTCGACTTTGTCGACTTACATAGTTTCTAAGATCATTTAATTAAAAAATCCTTGACTTTTTATTTACCTGTGAATATGGTGAGACACAAACTGAGACAGAAACAAAAATGTTTGTTTTTTCAACTGATCAACAATAAACTAAGTGTGAATTATTTTTTAAAAAAATGATCACTTTTATTTGTAGATTAGGGATTGTTAATCCAAAACGTCAAATGGTTTTTGCTTTTTTTTTCAGTCTGTGAAATGAATTATTTATTTGGAATCGGTAGAAGAGAATGTGTTCATTCCTGTGCTCTGTCAGCAAAAAAAGCAGGGTGTAGGTCAGTGTTCATTTGAAAACCACCCATCCATTTTATGTACACCCTTGTCCCTTAATTGACCTATCTGCAGCTAATGTTCTGGGTGAGAGACGAGGTCACCCTGGTCGCCAGTCTGTCGCTGGACAACAGAGAGACAAACAACCAAGCACACACCCACACCTAGAGAGAATTTAGAAAGACCAATTAACCTGACAGTCATGTTTTTGAACTGTGGGAAGAAGCCGGAGTACCCACAGAGAACCCACGCATGCACAAGGAGAACATGCAAACTCCACGCAGAAAGACCCAGGCTGGGAATCGAACCCAGAACCTTCTTGCTGCAAGGCAACAGCTCTACCAACTGCACCACTGGGCAGCCTCATTTGAAAAGAGTTTCTATATTCAGCCAAGTTTTAACAGATCAATTAAAAACAGGTTTGCCTGCATGAAGGTGTCCTTTAGGGTAGATGTGCTCCTCATCACCATGACGATAGACAGCAGAAAGGCTGGAAGGGATAGTCACTTTGTGTTTTGCGTCAAACATTTTTGTAAGTATATTTTGATTCAGAAGTGGTAGTGTTGTCTAAATCTGCAGTGTGACGCGAATGAACACTAAGCTCTGAACGCCGCCTCGCCGTAAACGCCGAGAAGTGTTTTGACTCTGCACGTCTGCAGGACAGCCTCGGAGGGAACAGCCGGACCGCCATGGTGGCCACCGTCAGCCCGTCGGCGGACAACTACGACGAGACGCTGTCCACCTTGCGCTACGCCGACAGGGCGAAGAGCATCGTCAACCACGCCGTGGTGAATGAAGACCCCAACGCCAGGATCATCCGCGAGCTGCGAGAGGAAGTGGACAAGCTGAGGGAGCAGCTGACGGAGGCGGAGGTGCGTCTCGGCGCAGAAATCATAAACGCTGCTAAAAAATTTTTACTTAAGTGAAAGTGACAAAGTCTGCCAATGGAAGCAGTACTTTCCATCGATATTCATGAATAACGGACTTGATGCAGGGTCTTATGTCGTGTAAGTTAGTTTCAAGTGCACTGAGATATTTGCACTAGAAATAAAACTGTACATACTTGGTAGGATTTGTGTTTTTGCAGTGTTGATATGTGGAACGTTTTCTTCCAGTCTATGAAGGCTCCAGAGCTGAAGGAGCAACTGGAAGAGTCCGAGAAGCTGATCCAAGAGATGACGGTCAGCTGGGAAGAGAAACTCCGCAAGACCGAAGCAATCGCACAGGTGCGACGCTCACCGCTCTGAAAATCCTCAAAATGTAGAAATTGTGGGGGACATTTTTCTTTAATCTTAATCTCACTACAAACAACCTTTTTTTTTTTTTTTGCCCCTGAAACTACCAGTGTGCAAAATCACCTAGTCCAGTGCTAACCAGATCATTAGCACATTAGCGCCAAAACACATTAAAGGTTTGTTCCAACCACTCAAGTCTTCTGGTTCTGCTCTACTCTCCATCACCAGAATCAGAACCGAACGTGGCAAAGTAGCATTGTATTTGCTCGATGATGGCATTTGATGAAATCTAATGTATATTCGTTGTTTCATAACTGGTGACGGTTTAACCATGCGAAGCATTTTGAGCTGCCTTGTTGAGATTTGCCAGACGAATAAATAACTGTATAAAGTTTGTGTTTCCTGCAGGAGCGTCAGAAGCAGCTGGAAAGCCTGGGTATCTCCCTGCAGTCGTCCGGCATCAGGGTGGTGGATGACAAGTGTTTCCTGGTCAACCTCAATGCTGACCCCGCCCTCAACGAGCTGCTGGTCTACTACCTCAAAGTACGGCACGCAAACACACAACTCAACCGTTTGCACATACGGACTTAAAGAGTGCTGATCCCTTCTAACCGTCAAATTTTTTTTCTCTTTGCGTTTGCTCAGGACCACACGCGCGTCGGCTCGGCCAACTCGCAGGATATCCAGCTGTGTGGGATGGCCATCCAGGCAGAGCACTGCGTCATCGACATAACGGAGAGCGGTGGCGTGGTGCTGACCCCTCACCGCGGGGCCCGGTACAGAATTCACATCCTCAGCTCTCATTTCCAAATCCACTATGTTCCACAACAGAGAGATGGAAGCTGAAAGGGGCAGTATTATATAAAATTTGCCTTTAAAAAAATTTTTTTTTTAGCTTTACTATTATATTTTTACTAACCTAGACTCCTTCACTTGGCTCCTTCAGACTAGCCAGAAGCAATTAGCAAACACCTGGTGGAACTGCGCATCAGCTGAGCTCATGATAGAAGCTACTTCCCAGAGCAACATTGGTAAAACATCGTTAAAGGGTTAATAGAGGAGCCATGTTGTGATGACTTCCTGAAGGCGGAGTTTCGGAAAGAGCAGGAGTTCTTAAAGAGACAGACACCCAATTTCAAGGCATCCTCTTCAAGTCGTTTTTGATATGTGCAGCATTTTTATAACAGCTGAAGTGAAATTAGTTAATTAATGGCACCACGTGCCTGGAAAATACATAATACTGCCTCTTTAGAGGATCAAAACAGAGCAACTTTGCTGTAACAAGTCTGTCTTCCTGTTATCTGTCCAAAGTCTCAGTCTCTTGCAGTGTGAATGCATCAATCGTGAATCGATATGAATTCAGTTCCTTATGTCTCCGCCTTTATTTAGCAAATAGCTGCCTTTCCGCTCTCCGTCTCTCAGTGCCAGCATCCACTCCAAAAACCTTGTTGTCAGGAAAACGGGATTGCGGTTCGCAAAGGCGTGACCTGATTGTTTAGTCACCAATCAGTGCTGAAAAAGCCAACAGTCGTCCAATTCAACTTTTCTACACTCTTCCTAACTCTAAATGTTTACTCCTCTCCATGCAGAACGTGTGTGAACGGCGCCGCGGTCACCAGTCCAGTGCCGCTGCATCATGGTGACAGGATCCTGTGGGGAAACAACCATTACTTCAGGTCTGGTTTTGCAGGCATCTGATTTTTCTAGTTGTGTTTTTGGAAAACAGTTCTGTTTCGATGGTAGAAGTCCAGTCGGGCTTATTTGTATCGCACATCTGCAGTTAAAAGTGCTTCATATTATCATAAAAAAAACCCCATGAATCTGAGGTTTGTGTTTCAGACCGCTGGTTTAGTATTTCTGGTTTTTTTTTGTAAATTTCTTTTTAGCGATTGGATCAGGTACTGTTCCGTTTCACACTCCCCTGGGACCAGATGCATTCTGAAAGAAGACGGGTGTAAATCTAATGTCAGGCCGCTGAGTTGTATAGTGCTGATTGCTCTGGGGATTCAGAGCCAGGTGGTTTTGCATTTGGAGCACCAAGAAGTGAAGTCATTTGACATGCGAAACATTTTTGGGAGGCACCCAGCGAAAAATGACAATCTAGTTTCTCACTAAAGTTAAGAAACATCAGTTCGGGGGACTGGGCCACCGATCCGGGAGGTGCAGAAGGAGTAGGGAGAGGTGCGGACGCTGTAGCTGTCCAGTTGGTGTGCCAGGAGGTCAGGGCTACGATGAGCAGTCTTGTCTCCCGTTAGTACACTGCGTACGATTTGATCCTCGATGTTTGAATGGACAGCGGTTAATGGGCGTGTTTCCAGACAACCATTGTTCTCGCACTGCAAAGGTTAAGAACTTTTGTCATGAATATTGTTTTTTTTTTTTATGTCACTTTGGGAAGCTTTTTGGGTGGACAAACTCTTCCCATTTGAAAACTTCGTCTTTCTCTTTCTCTCACCGCGTCTCACAACCAACCCGCACGCAGGATCAACCTGCCCAGACACAGAGGGCGAGCGGCGGGCGAGGACGAGGGCGGGGGAGCCGCCATGAAGAAGTGCCTGAGCGCCGACCGCCTGGAGGTGGACACGGACGCACTCAGCGACGTGTCCAGCGAGCTGAGCTTCGGCTACGAGTTTGCTCAGACGGAGGTCATGATGAAGGGGATGGGCACCAACGGTGAGTCACGCCAACCAACAAAGGTCTCCTCTCTGTCCTTTCTGGCTCGTTTAAACGATATCTGTCCCTGGGATGAGGCGCTGCAAATCCTCAGGCAGCGAGAGAGTAAATATTTAGAGTCCAAACAGATCCAGAATGGACGCCACATTCAACACGATACCCGTTTTTAAGCTTACTGTAGCTGTGCAGTGTGTGAAGAACGCTGTGAACTATAAGACTGGTTGCCTTTTAGGATGAGTGTAGGGTCACTGTTACATAAACGAGTAGGGAGGCTTTACTGCGTTCACTTGGATAAATAACAACCAATCACAACCAGCAAATCGAAACGCTGCACCAAGCAGCAGATGTTACTAAACAAAACGGATGGCTTCAGGAAAACACAGGGAAACTTAATGCAGAGTTGCTAAACCCAGAGGTAGGGTCTAGCCCACCTGGCAGCCCACATTTAACATTTGTGTTAAATGTTGAAAGTCACAAAAGGCGTGTCAGACCAACTGGCAGGTAACTACTGTACACCCCCTCATGTCCAGCTCAATGCATCAACTGTCAACCTGGCTTAATCCGTCTTTACTTGCACCAGTGTATAAAAAAATTCTACTTAAAATAAATAATTGACTCTTAGCCTGGTGGGACTGGAAAGTAAAGTCTGGTGGCCCGCCAGGCTTGTAATACACTGGGGGAAAACCCTGAAATACATCCTAGAATTTTCTTCCTCTTTTTTTTTTAACTTAAGAATAATTAGTTAAGCATGCAAAGATATTTACTCATCATTATTCATTAAGTCATATTTTGTTTCTGACTTTTCAATGCGACTGGTGTTATGCAGCTTGTTTTAGGATCCACTGGCTGATGACTTAAACTTTTTCTTCTGATGTGACTCCTCCTCATCCTCCTCTTCCTCTCCAGACCCCTTGCAGTCGGTGCTGCAGACCCTGGAGAGGCAGCACGAGGAGGAGAAGCGCTGCGCTCTGGAGCGCCAGCGGCTGATGTACGAGCAGGAGCTGCAACAGCTCCGCCAGCGACTCACGCCGGAGAAACCCTCCCACTTCTCGGACGGGTCATCCCTCCCGGTCGGCTCCACCGCCGCCGGGACGTCGTCGGGACCTCACAAACGAATGCGGCGATGGAGTGAAGACAGGCGAGTCAAATCGCAGCTCGGATGGATGGACTTCCCGGACTCAGGGCAGGAAGTCCTACATGAGGAAAATCTAATATCCTGATTTTTTTTTGATTTTTTTGCTATATCACGATAGAGAAGCGATGATGACCCGCAGCCTGCGGCGCCTCAGGGAGCAGATAGTTCGGGCCAAGCTGCTGGCTCAGGAGGCCAGCTTCATCGCCGAGGAGCTCAACAAGAGGACGGAGTACCTGGTGACTCTGCAGATCCCTGCTGCCAACCTGGACGCCAACAGGAAGGTAACCTGCTTGTTTCCGAGAGCCACGACCGGCAGGTTCTGTTTATCTGGCTTGGAGTAGTGGGGGAAAAAAAAAATCTCCTGGTCATCATTTCTGGTCACATTAAACGTCCAACTGTTTGCTAGGGCTGCCACGTGTAACCATGGAAACTGAAACTTGTGGATGTCCTTTGCTGAGTTTTTTTAGTAGCTCCATCTGTTGGTGGAGTCCAGATTAATCCTCCATCTGCACAAAGATGGAGGTCCAAACTAGGGTTGAAGTGATTTAATCAGATTAATTGCAATGAATCAATTATTGAACAATTGGTTTAGTAGTTGAATACTCATTAAAGGGAGCACGCAGACTCAAAAAAAGGCTAATTACTGAAAGACAAACTTACTCAGCCCAGTAATTGAACCAAAACTGGACTAAAAATGTATACAGTTTGCATTTAAGATATGTAGATCTTTATTTTTTACACAGATTTTACTCAAGTGACGTTTTGGCTTCACCAGTCCAAATTCTGTTCAAAAGAAAGCACCTTCTGATATCCAATTATTAATTAAATTGAAAAAATAATCAACACTTCAGCCCTACGCTGAATAGATAAGTTGAGCAGGAAGGCCTGAGAGCGTCACGTTGTTAGGATGATTGTTTTTTTTTTTTAGCCGAAGATGAGTGTTTTTTTGACCAATCGTTCACTGAAGGAATGCATTTACTGCATTGAGGCGATTAAATGTTTCTTATTTTAAAAAGTATCTGAGTTATTTGTTCATTTGCGTCCTTTAGTTTATTTCTGGCATTGCGTAAGAAAAGCTTAAATGAAAAAATTGGCAGAATGTGGCAATTTTCTTCTCCGTTTAATAGAATTAGAACAATCTACGACTAATCGCCCCT
The DNA here is from genome assembly GCA_902982915.1 of Phalloptychus januarius. Classification (NCBI taxonomy): domain Eukaryota; kingdom Metazoa; phylum Chordata; class Actinopteri; order Cyprinodontiformes; family Poeciliidae; genus Phalloptychus; species Phalloptychus januarius. The sequence goes on along the minus strand of CADWAE010000115.1, from coordinate 1,703,424 downwards.
GATTAATCTATGATTAATCGGTTGAAACTGTGTTTCTCCGCCACCGGAGAAACACAGTTATTTTTCTCATCTCCCCACCCCCCACAACCTATAGAAATGAGAATAAATATTCCGTCAGTGAGCGCAGTGCGGTTTCTGTCTCTGCGCAGCGGGACGCGGTGCTGAGCGAGCCGGCCATCCAGGTCCGCAGGAAGGCCAAAGGGACGCAGATCTGGGCTCTGGAGAAGCTGGAGAACCGGCTGGTGGACATGAGGGACCTCTACCAGGAGTGGAAGGCACTGGACGAGGACAGTCCTGTGAGTACGGGACGGAAGAATGAAGCACGAGAGCACGTGTCTCCGTCTCGTGTCCTGACCTCGTCTCTCTGGCTCAGATGATGCACTACTTCAAGCGCACCGACCCGTTCTTCGACGAGCAGGAGAACCACAGCCTGATCGGAGTGGCCAACGTCTTTCTGGCCTGCTTGTTCCACGATGTCAAGCTGCAGTACGCGGTGCCCATCATCAACCAGAAAGGAGAGGTACTCGGGGTTCATGGTCTTTCAAAAACTCAAATACTTTGTGGTGTTGGTTTGGTTTTTATTCCTTTTTTTAAAAATCTTTTTCTAAATTGGTGTCAGACGGTTGATTGCTCTGGATTTGTTGTGACGGGAATGTTTGTAAATGACAACATTCTGCCGTTTTCCGCGAAATTTTGCGGTGCGAGTTTTACTCTGTGTGGTTATAGTCGTTAATTGCAGACAGATTTGCATTCTATCAACTGCTAAAAGCAGATAGCATATGATGTCACACCACTGGGGTTAAGATAAAAACAGAACAGGTCCATATTTTGCTCTCTGGACAGAGTAATAGGAATTCACACAAACAAGATAGAAAAGCTCTATTCCTCAGGCTGCCCCCAAGTGGTAAAAATATGGTAGTGCACCATTTTTTTTTTTTACCAAGAACAAAGACTAAGCTGCTTGGAAACATCTATAGCATCAACCAACTGAATTTCTATCAGTTTTTTAAAATTTATTATTATTATTATTATTCTGCCGAACTTTGAAAACAACCCTCTTCTAAAATCTACAGCATCCTACCTGTTGAATTTTCTTGTTTAAAAAAATATTTTTTGCAAAACTTCATGTGTAAATGTTCTAATGGAGACGTCAGATGAACTACAGTCGGCTGCTGTGTTGTGTATCCGTATTTGTCAGGTGGCCGGGCGTCTGCATGTGGAAGTGAGGCGAGGTACGGAGAGCTCTGAGGACGGCAGCCCGGGACGCCCCGACACTCAGCAGAACGGAGAGCTTCAGGAGCGCAAACTGGACTGTGTGGTGAGATGAAGGCAAATGTACACGCCTTACCGGCCTCCTGTTTACTCATTTCTAGCACTACCAACTGCACCACTGTGCAGCTCTAACGATCATAATATTGCTTTTCTTAGCGTTATATTGGATGTCAAAATCATAACCATATTAGGACCAGACCCCTTAGCGATTGTTGAAGGCCAGCACTATATGGCCTTCAGCAGATGATTACCAAATCATCTGCATACATTAAGTGATTAATCATGCGCTCACCGACTACACAGCCTGTTTTACAACAATTCAGATGCTTTGACAGTTGATCCATATAGATGTTAAAAACTGGGATGGTCTGTTATAAGGGGACGGTATACTTCCCTGCCTTACTGCTTTACCAACATTAAATGAGTCAGACATTGTATTACCCCATTTCACATACATTGATTGATGCCCAAACCAGTAGACAAGAATTCTAATTAGATATCTGGGTCTGCCTCTGCTTTCTAACTTGCAGAACAATTTTTGATGATTCACACGATCGAGTGCTTTAGAGGCATCAATAAAACACATAAATACTGTAGTGCGGTGCAAGTTATACGAGTCTAAAATCTCCTTTAGTTACCCCGACCCCAGAAGAAAATGGATGGATGGATGGAAGGATGGATGGAAAGGGGATTTTCATTGAAAATGTAGCTTATTCAGTTTTTTTCCTTTGTTAAAATGTGATTAATTGATTACAGACCCCACACTTAACTAAATTTAAGGTTTTAATTGCGTCCCGTCACTTGTTATTTCGTGCATCCCTACTCGAAGCCCCGTCGGACCGATGCGTCATCTCTTCCTCTACGTAATAAGCCGTGTCTCTCGCAGGTGAAAATCCTCCAAGCCACCGGTCTCCCTCGCCAACTGTCCAACTTTGTCTTCTGCCACTATCACTTCTGGGGCCTGGAGGAGCCAGTGTTCACCGCTCCGGAGGTGGGGTCGTCCAGCTCGTCGTCTGCTTCCAAAGACCCGCAGTGCACCGTGGTCTTTGACAGCACCAAGGTGATGAATGGTTGAGAAATGAATGAGACGGAGAGAGCAGCAGCTAAGAGGGAAAAAATAAACACGGCGGCTGCTTTGTTGCTCTGTGTTCAGGAGTTGTCTGTCCCAGCGTCCGAGGACCTGCTGGAGTTCTTGGCTGACAGCGCGGTGGCCATCGAGGTTTATGGCCACAAGCAGGCCAATCACCGCAGGAACCTGGCGCTGTGGGATCTGGGAGTGATTCAAGCCAAGGCCAGATCCCTCAGAGAGAGGTCCAAACACACAAACTGCCTACACACCCCACCCTAGCAGGCCAGAAACGGAGAATATACTCATTTGAGTTATGTGCCAAAACCTCAAGATCCAGTAGAGCGTTTTCCCCTAAAGTCTCCTCACATCTGTCGGAATCAGAACGATGTCACGAAGTGCCCTGATGAACTGCTGTCACCTAGGTGGAGCGAGGTGACCCGGCGGCTGGAGCTGTGGGTGCAGCTGATGGAGCTGAACGAGGCGGGAGACTTCACCGCCGTAGAGGTTCTTCCTGCCAAGGACGTCCGCACCGGCGGAGTCTTCCAGCTCAAACAGGTGATGCGGATCTGAATGTGTCCAGTGAAGCAGTTCACTGTTAGATTAGACAGTTTTTTCTTTTTTCAGTAACAGTGGAGTTTAGAGTCGCTGTTTTGTTGTCATACATTTCCGAGCTTGAACTCTAAGCTCGTCCGCCAATCGGTGCGTGAATGTGTTGTTTTTTTGTGTGAGTGCAATTGTTCATGCTGCCATAGCTTTGTTACGTTAGCTCTGATCGGTTCACACCAGCCCAGTTTGGTCTGCGTTAATCCGTCTCCAGTCCGTTTGCCTGGAAAGTCCAGTTGGTTTGGGGACGTGTGAATCAATCGAACGCCGATGCCGACCAAAAGATAAAGTCTGGTCCGCCTAGAAATCTCGGTCTCTGTTCAGTTGAAGCGAAGTCCTGTGTGGTTTGACGACTGTCTGAAGATGCTTTTGAATGATGCGAGTTCCATCAACCTTTAATCGTGTCCTCGCTGTAGTCACTGTGAACGTTCTCCGCCTCCAGGGCCAGTCTCACCGGGTCCGGGTGGAGCTGCGGCCGGTGCCGGACTCGGGCACCATGCCTCTCATTGCGACCTCCGTCTTGTCCGTGTCACTCGGGGACGTCAAAGTTTGCCAGATCGCCAAAAACAACCCCCGTCCGGTGAGAACCCCCCCGCCGCCAAGCTCCCACTGGTTCCCGCTTGACGTTAATATTTACACCCACATTTGCAACTGACATTTTTTCTTTGACCGTTTCAGGATGGAGGCGAAGAGATGGACAGCTATCAAGTGAGTGCTCTTCAGTCAGAGCAGGTGGGAAAACGCGTCTCCTTCCAGCTGATGTGTGTGTGTGTGCAGGAGGTGGACCTGGAGAGGATGAGGGAGCAGTGGCTGATCACACTTACTGAGAGGCAGGAGTACCTGGACCAGCAGCTGCAGAAGATCGTCACTAAACCAGGTAGAAGCAGCAGCAGGCGACCTCAGGCTGACGAGGCGATCAGAGTTTCCCTCCTGTGGTGGGACTCCGTGAAAATGTTTAAATGAGTTCATTTCAGAGTCAGCCACATTTTCAATCACATTATATTTTGACAAAACGAGCACGGCTTTCGATTTAAAAATTCTTTCCAGATTTCCATTTGTGAAAAGTTTTTTTTCACATTTAATACATCCATCCATCCGTTTTCTATACACCCTCGTCCATTAGTGGGGTCGGGAGCTGCTGGTGCCTATTTCCAGCCAACGTTCCGGGCGAGAGGTGGGGTCACCCTGGACAGGTCACCAATCTGTCTCAGGGCAACACAGAGACAGACAACCATGCACACACACACTCACACCTAGGGACAATTTGGAGAGGCCAATTAACCTGACAGTCATGTTTTTGGACTGTGTGAGGAAGCCGGAGTACCCAGAGAGAACCCACGCATGCACAGAGAGAACATGCAAACTCCATGCAGAAAGATCATGGGACGGGAATCGAACCCAGAACCTTCTTGCTGCAGAGAGAGGCAACAGCTCTACCAACTGCGCCACTGTGCAGCCTCACATTTAATACAATATAAGTGATATTACTTTAGTTAGAGACATTATAAACAACGCCAAAAGAAAAAGGCGATTTTTACCAAAGAGTCAGTTTGAATGAATCACATTTTTCTACTTCTTTCATAGAATATCATATGAAACACTGCCCCCTTGTGGCCTGGAAGGAGTCTCGTTCAACAGTCTCTCAGCTTGTGAGATCAGGAAGCACCGTCCTCTTGCTTGTCTTCAAGTGTCTCCGTCTGTCCCTGCAGACAAGTCTGAGGACGACGTCGAGCGGGAGTCCCAGCTGCTGGAGTGCCGTCTGACCCTCACGGAGGAACGCAACGCCGTACTGGTCCCATCGGCTGGCAGCGGCATCCCGGGAGCGCCGGTAGAGAGGTAGCTGCTCTGTCACTTCGCACAACTTCATTTTGACAACAGAAGAAAATCCCCCACAAAAAGACATCTGGAACGTGTCCCTCAGGGTTCCTGTCCCCGGGATGGAGACCCACATTCCCGTTCTGTTCCTGGACCTCAGCGGTATCGTTGTTCAGCCAGTAAAATACTTCAGTTCGGTCCGTTGATCTGTAGTGGACGATAAAACCAGTTATTCCCTTCTGTCCCTCCTTCCAGCCGACGACTTCCAGTCCAGTCTGTCGGGCCCCCTGGCCGGGGGTCTGGACGCGCTGCTGAGCGGGGAAGACGAGGACGACTTCTTTGAGCTTCAAATCGTTAAAAACTTCGAACCGGAAGTAAAGACACCCCCCTCCTCTTCTGTTTTTTTTTTGTTCCCTCCCGTTTTCCTAACTAACGCGTCCTCCCGACCGGTCCAGGTGAAGGTGGAGGCGTCCTGGGACTCCACCGTCCACGGGTGTCCCCAGCTCAGCCGCGCCGCCTCTCCGGAGCAGAGGGTCTACCTGACTCTGCGCGCCGTGGTGCAGCTCAGCCATCCGGCCCACATGCAGCTGGTCCTCAGGAAACGGATATGCGTCAACGTCACGGGGAAGCAGGTACAGGGGGGGACGAGCTGACCCGCCGCCACGCCGGACAGTCCCGCTTCGGCGGAGAGATGAATGACGAGAGACTTGTTTTTTTTTTTTTTTATGGAAGGGCTTCGCTCAAAGCTTCCTGAAGAGAATGTCTCAGCGCAGCACCATCCCTGGCTGCGGAGTCACCTTCGAAATAGTCTCCAACATCCCAGGAGTGAGTAGCGAAAACCAAAAAGGGTCTGGTGGAAATCAGCTGGGACGCACACTGGCTTTACTGTAGATTGAGTAAAGTCAAATTGTAACGGTTCAACTTTCTGCTGACGATTCACAGAACTCAGGTCTACATGAGGCAATGGTGATGAAATGGATGAGGAAACGGGCACAAAATGACCAGAGTTCCTTTAGATCTGACTGAAGGAGTCCCTAATGGATTGGGCTGAAACGATTAATCACAATTAAATCACAATTAATCATTTAATTAATAGTGATTTAATTAGAATTAAATCACAATTCATTTAATTGTACAAATGATTACAATGAGTTGTAATGATTTGTAACAAAATGATTTTTCCCTCCATGTTAGGGAACTTAAAATAATCTCCTATAAATGACTGAAAAGTTTCTCATAGTTTTGTCTGACTTCAAACGCTCCAGGATATTTGCATGAGAGACCAGAGCAAAAATACGTGGTTAGATTTAGTGGTTTTTGCAGCACGGTGGTTTAGACAGTAGTGACCTGAATGCTGATGAAGATCCGGTCCCGGTTCTGTCAGGACATCCACGGTCCGGAGGACAGGGAGATGCTGGCCCGGCTGGCCACTAGTGCCGAGGACGAGGCGTCCGCTGACAGCGAGGCGGCCATAGAGAAGTACCTGCGCAGCGTCCTGGCCGTGGAGAACATCCTGACTCTGGATCGCCTCAGACAGGTCCGACAGAACCGCTTCAGAACCGACGCCTAGTCTGTGATCTGGAATGAACCGGAGCTTCCTCCCTATGCGTCTCTCTCCCTGTGTGTGTGTGTGTGGGGGTGTGTGTGTGAGCAGGAGGTCGCTGTGAAGGAGCAGCTGGCGGTCAGAGGGAACGCCGCCAGACGCTGCCTGAGCTCTCCAAACGTAGACCGGGTAAGACGGACCCGGTTCACGCCGCCTGCGTTCGCACTCACTGTTAGCAGTTGGATGTTAGTTAGTGTTGGATGAGAAATGCGCCTTTTCACCGACAGTCTGGCTTCGGTTCTGTTCTGCTTTTCAAAAAAAACAAACAAAAAAAAACATGAGGAGCCCTATTGAAGGAGATTAGTGCCTCTGGGGAAAAAAAATCAGACTTTAATCTCAATTCGTTTTTTTCCTCAGAATTCTGACATTTTTCTAAAGGTTCTGAATAAATTAATGAATAAAATAATTTTTTAAAATTTTATTTATTTTTTCTTAGAACTATTCTGACTTTTGTCAGAATTCTGACAGTGTTAATGGAATTCTCACTCTTTTTTCTTAGAATTCTGACATTTTTTCTCAAAATTGTGACACCGTTTTCTCTTAGAATTCTGACTTTTCCCACTGAAAAAGCCAGAATTCTAAGTGTAGGAAAAATGTCAGAAATGTTTTCGCCCCCCCCGCCCCGCCCTGCCCCGCATTCGCCTTAACTCTCCTCAGCTTCGCTCTGCTGTCTCGATCCAGATCTGCTCTACCAACATGAAACATAAACTGACCTGTAGGCTCACTTACTTCCTGTTTCTCCGTTATTTCTCTGTCACTAACTCCTAATGTCCTCCACTCTAACCGTCTGACCAGCTGTCAGCCAGCAGTGTGGATCTCTCCTCCTCCTACTTCAAGGTGAGATTCTCATTTCTGCCAACACTGCTAAACTTTTAACTTTTTTCCAAATTAAAAGTCTGGAAAAAAAAACCTCACGTGATCCCAATCAGAAAACACCGGCAGGCCTGTTGAAGTGCGCGGCGGGCGCAGGAGCAGCAGCGGCGCAAACTCTGAAAGTCGCAAGAAACGCTGCACACGAAAGATGCTGCTATCAGAGAAACTGGATGCAAAAATGGATGCAAAAGAACAGAATCGAAAGTTTTACCTTATGCAAGTGTTTATTTTACCCAAGTTCAGTTCAAATGTAAAGTTAAAGCGCATTATTGACAAAATTTAAAAAAGAATGTAGATGATTAAATACGGACGAAACTGTTCGTACGACTTCAGCTTTTTTATCTTTTCCGTTTAATTTCAAACTTCATTATTTTCATAATATTTCATGAGACAGCTGAAGGCAAATCGTCCCCTTTCCTAAAATAATGTCCAAAGCTTTTTTTTTTTTTACTAAAATTGATTTTGAAAAAAAATTCGCCGCCTCTTTTTTTTTTTTTGAAGAAAAAAAAAAAAAAAGAGCATTTGTCCTTGACGTAGGCCGTTATTCTAGGAAGCTAATATGACACTGCAATCTGCTTTTGGCTGAGCTCCTGCCACTTCTAAAGAAAAGCAGCAAAGCATTGTCTGAAAGTGGAGGCACTCCACTTTATTTCTGGGTGTCAGAGTGTAGGAGGCTGACTACAAACTTTATATAAAAAAATAAAAAATCATGGAACTTTTCTTTAATTTCAGGTCAGTGATAATCTTTTTATGGCTGTCAGAGACTAATAGTTCTGGGTAGCTGAACCGTCCTTCTCGTGACCTTTGTTTGACCCCCTGCAGGGCTGGGAGAGCCACCAGGACCTCTCGGCGGACGCCCTTCCATCCAGACGCTCTCTGGTCGGCGCCATGTCCCAGAACCTGAACGCGGATGCGGGTACGTCTGCTAAAGGCTTCCTCGACTCGAACCGTTCCGCCTGCAGCTCCGGGGCGTCTCCTCCTGCTTCGCCGCCTCTGCGTGTCGGTGGTGACTTCATCTTTTTCCCCCCCATAGCTCAGGATCTCGGCTTGGCTCTGCATCAAAAAGCTCATCTCTTTCAACTCTCGCTCCTCTCTCCCCTCCCTCCTCCTCCTTTCTTCTTCTCTCCTCGTCTGCTCCTGCGACCTCTCCGTCCTCATCCTCAGCGCATTCAGGCTTCGCTGCGTCTTATCTCTCTCCAGTGAAGGCCGTCCCCAAGCTGCTGAAGTCCCTGCTGCCTGTGGGGAGGGAGGAGCGGGAGGCGGCGGCGGCCGGTCCGCAGCAGGTACTCTCCCGGTTCTGAAGCGCCTCTCGGATTACGGCCCAGACTCCCCACGCATTTCCCCGTCTAATCGGCAACCGGTTTCGTTCGTTCGGTTGCTAGGGAACCAGGGAACAGTAGGGGAACGGTACTCGTGTTGATGAGAGCATAATTGTTTCAGCAAAAATCGTATTGATGCCTCATAGCCTCTGGCGCCCGAGACGGATCTGCGTTCCACTTCCTGCCTGTATCAGGGCTGGAACGATTGGATTAAAAAAAAACAAAACAAAAAAAAACGCCCCTTTACTGCAAATTCCTCATTCAAGCGTTTTCGTACGATACTAGAAGCACGTAAAAAAATGGCAATAAATAATTTAATTCCCTTTTTTTTATGCACTTTGTTTCGGCGCACCTAAGGAGACATGGAGGAAAAAAAAGAAAAGAAAAAGAAATCCCGACTTATTTTCTCGACATCCCCACTTTTTTTTTTGCACTTTGTTTCGGCGCACCTAAGTCAGATCTTGATCTGAGGAAAACAAAGTCGGGATCTCGAAAAATAATCGGGATTTCTTTCTTTTACGGTTGGATTCATTACTCTCTGAACATTTAGCTCTTTCAGCAAATCATTAATAAATTAATACAGTTAGCCCAAACAATCATATTCTTCGAGCAAAATAAGAGTCCCGTCTCAGTGTCATTTGCTGGCTCCAGTTAGCTCAGGTCGTCCTGAATGTAACTGTCACGGAGACTAGAAACGACCCGAGTGTTGCGTTGTGTTGTGTTGTGGATCCCGGCTGATCCTCTGCATGGAAACACACACAAACCTCTGAGCCAGAAGCCCAGTGTGTAGAGTTGATCATCAGCGCGTCGTCCTATGAACCATCCCAGTCAGCATCCTGGGGCGTCTCCAGCTCTCTGGTGGCAGCCAGACACCTCCGCAGGACTGATTAGCACCTTGAGCCACGATGGGAAGCTATTGATAGAAACGCCAGGCGGCGGCGGCGGCGTTGGGTCGAGGTGAAAAGCCGTCAGACCCGTCGGTGGCTCGTCGTTTCAGGCCGCTGCTCTAATTAGAGGCTGTTCCGTCACAGACTCTGACGAAGGTCAACACGCTGGCGGCTCAGTCAGTCACGACATCTGATTGGGTCGACGATCTATGACAATACACAGGTCATCACCAAGTTCTGACTGGACTGATGGTCTCGGAGGACACGTTGATCTCAACGTTAATCCGCCTCGATTGACCAAACATTCCAACCAATCAGGAGGATGCATCAGAGAAAAACATTCGAGCTGTCTTCTGCTCGCAGGTCCTGCAGGATTCCAGGCTGTCCTCGATGCCGTTGATAAGTCCCTTTAGTCCGGTAGAGTCTGTCTGACTGGAGGCCGAAGTACTAACATTTGTTAGGCTTTCAGCTGCTGCACTTCGTTTTCACACTGGGCACTGTGTCAAACTGGAGTTTGTTTGTTTTTTTTTGATCCGCAGCATTCACTTATGCAGTCGCACCTCCCCAAATGAACCGGACATTTAACTCTAGGTAAAAGAAATCAAGTTTGATTGAATCGGGACGTTGGAGTAGGGGATACGTTTTAGTATCCCCTACTCCAACGTCTCAGAGAGAGAACTTGGCGATGACGTTGGGAGTAGGGGATCAGATCCTTGGCTATTGTGATCAGTGGAAGAGATGGTGAGGGCTTCCTTTGAACCTCCTTCTCGACTTTACGGTTTCAGCATTTTCAGATGCTAATCGGTTGCTACCTGGTGTTAAAAATCACATCACAAAAAGCAGTAAGAGTCCAACGCCTTCCAGATGCGTCGCGTCCAAAACCAAAAGGAATGACTGTCCCCAAAAATAATAATAATACTGAACAGAAGTCTACAAAAAATAATAATAAATCAGAGCTAGCATGACAGAGCTGCTGCAGGATGCTGCCACCGTGAGCGGCACTGATCCAGAACACCAAACTGACCCGGTGAGCCTGACCCTCTGCGTTGCATTGCAGGTTTCTCGTCCCGAGTCGTCGGTGGGCAGGATCGACGTGTTTGACCTGCTGTCTGACGTAAATGCCGGTCATCAACTCCGCTCTGAACGAAAAAAAACTTTTTAATCTGAATCAAACCCGCAGATGGAGCATGCGGCGCGGCAACGAGGGCGGACCAATCCGCCTTCCTCTGATTCTTTACCTATCTGCCGAACTCCCGAACTGCACTGATTCATTAGCCTGGAATTACAACCAGATATTTTTAAAAAAAAGGGAGGAAAAAAAGGTTTTATTCTAGGGGGGAAAAAAAACAGTTGGAGAGCAAATCAGCGAAGATTTAATCAGTGCACAAATTACAAGAGTTGCATGTAGCATGAATGCTAAAATGAGGCAAATGAACACAAACACAATTATCATTAGGACGCAATTATCTCCACTGATTCGCCAGTTTATCGTGATTATCAGTGATTTACGGAGCAATTATCCTAAATACACTTTAAATATCCTATATCAACATCCCACCTGCTGATCACTGGAACAAATGAATTATTTTTATTTTTCTGTTAATGTATGGGGATTATTAGATTGGAGAGTATGATGGTGTGTTCGCTCGTCTCTTAGCAGATAATCACTTTTTTAAAAAATGCAGGAGATTTTACCCTGGACAGTCATGAACATGTTGACGTCGTTTCAGAGTCTTCCACGCATCGTGGTTCAGTCGGCCAGCGTCGAAGAGGACATGTGCAAACGTCAGCAGCCGGTGAGTCAGCCGGGAAGCACTTCCTGTCCTGGATTCTTACGTTCCGTAGATGGTTTATGGAAAGCCGTAACGGCGTCGACTTGACTGTTTCTGTCTAATCGGTAAAATTGAATTCAACAGGACTTTCCCACATTCGTGTGTTGGAACATTTATGCTGCTGTACGAAAAGCATCTGACCCTCCCACCCACCTCCCCCCCCGTTTGGATTTTGTTTTCGCTTGTTGTTGCTCTTAAACGGGTCAGATAGGCCGAGTAAAAATAACAAGCGGTTTTCAAATGATGACTTCCGTCTTTAGGGGAAAAGTCATCAAGCGTTGGTGATAATTGGCGGTGAGTTTTGTATGACACTCTGGTGTTTTGGGCCTCCATTCTCTGAAGGGTTATTTTAATTTAGGCACATGTGAGGCTTTTCAAGCTTAAAGTGTGCAACTTTTATTTAGAAATGTTGTCGTTTTTAGTGCTTACATGTGGTAAAACGGTTACCGTCTCTTGACGGCGCACTACGTGACAAATAATATGTGGAAAAAAGTCGAGCGCCTCTGCCTCCTCTTTGTGGGAGGTCCGCAGAAGCACACCACTCGGTCAGAAACAACCAACCAGAGCCTGGAGAAGGGGCTTAGTGCGGTCAATCAAGCGTGGGTACGATCAGCTCACACTGCTCCCTCTTGCGCTAGGTCTCCTGCTGTTAATGCTTAGGCTACTTAGGTTGGTCTTTTCCTGAAATTTACCAAATGACAGAATTCACGAAGAGTCCATCTCATAAACGTGACAGGGGTTATGTCATGTTTATGACACTGTCATGTCGGTCTTATGCATACTCCTTCAAATAAAGCGTTACAGAATATTTTTCTGAAAGCCTTGGGGATTATCAAGAGGTACTTTTGGTGAAGGTCAGACTTATTTGTGGACGGCTGAATTCTGACCTCAACAGGGAAAGTGAGTCCTACACAGCTTAAGAGGTTGTCGTTCTCTGACTTCTTTGAGTCTTTCATTGGGTTCTTGGAGTTATTTTGTCGATTCCTTGGAGACGAAATAAAGGTCGAGACATAGCTTAGCCATCAGCAAAGGAAGGGGGGAGGAGTATTAACCTGGGAACCATGGAGGACAGGTCTAAGTCTTGATCAATGGCTTCCCACACCTTTTGTTTATGATCGGTGACGGTTTTGAGGTTAAGCGTAGCAAAATTTTAAAGATGCCTGATTTCCAAATGTACATTACCTGTGCCTGAAACTATCATGAGGTTGTGTTTTCATTCAGGTTCTCACTGAGGAAACGCCTCCCGCTGACGGCCCAGTGGAGGTCCCCAGGTCAGTCCCCCTCCCACCTCCAATCATCCCAAAGAGCGACGACTTCAGCTCCGGTCCAGCTGGCGACACGTCCAGCGGGTACGTGCTGTCCAACATGTCCGCTTCGAGGCTTTCAGACGTCTACACGCTGAGCTGGGACCTGCCCAGTTTGTTACCAGACGAAGTGGAGGACGATGACGAAGCCAGGGAGGAGTTCTCGCCTGAAAAGCTGGGTTTAACCGAAGAGACGGCCGCCTTGAGTACTGACCAAACTCAGCCAGAGTTGGATCTCTGCGAACAAGAGACAAATCCATCTCTGTCCGATGATTCAAAGAGTCTGGGAGAAGCTGATACAAGTACAGAATCACAATCTGAAAGCCAGGCTGAACAAAACCAAGTTCCAACTGCTGATACTACTGAACTAGAGCAATCAAACGGTTCAGAGAATCACACAGATTTACAGGAAGAACGACACAGCAAATGGGAAGAATCACAGCGAACGGATCCTTCTGAAGGTTCTGAAACAAAACATCCAGACGTCACTGCTACAGATGAGGATAACCGTAATCCGTCACTCACGAATAAAACCCAAGCAGATGAAAATCTAGTAAAATCTATCGCTACAGAGCACCAGGAACAAGACCAGGCAGCTTCTGACGGTGTTCAAGATCCAGCTCCCAATGTAACCCAAACTCCTGCTGCTCAACCAATGGAAGACTCCAACTCTAAAGATTCACCCCAACAAGAATTACCGTCTGAACCCTCCGCTACAAACAGCACCCTCATCCAACCCTCAGCCACAGTTAAGGACAGTCCGAAACCACTCTCCGAGTCTTCCACCAAAGCTGCCCCCGGAGCCACCCAACCCTCCAAGTCCATTTCGTCAGCAGTGAACCCATTCAAGATTCAGAAAGTCAAGTCTTCAGACCTCAAGTCTTTCCAGCAGATTGTGAGTGAAGAAGGCAGCAAACCGGCACCGACAGGGCAGGTAGGCAGCCTCGGGGCGGGACTCAACCTCTCGGTGCCGGCAGAGAGCCTGGAAAGCATCTCGGACTTAGAGGAGGGAGACGAAGTCGCTTCGGACGTCCTTCCCGACTGGTTGAAGGAAGGGGAGTTTGTGTCCGTGGGGACCAATAAGAGCGGGACGGTGCGGTACATTGGGCCCACGGATTTTGCCGAGGGGACCTGGGTCGGAGTTGAGCTGGAGGTCCCGGCAGGTGAGAAACGCGACTCTTGCTACTGTTCAGATTTTCCTCATCACCCCTTACAGATTTCTGTTGGTCCGTCTGCAGGAAAGAACGACGGCTCTGTGGGCGGGAAGCACTACTTCCACTGTAACCCAGGTTACGGCGTGCTTGTAAGGCCAGACAGAATTACCCGTGGGGGTGCCAAACGCCGGCGCCAGCAGCAAAAGCGTCGTAGTGCCAACCTGTCCGGGTCCAGTCCAAACCTGGCAGCTCTTACCGCCCTGGCGAAAGGTGAGACGGGATCGACCGGCCGCAGCAGGGGGGAGAACCGTAAATCGTGGAACACTTGAAATGTGGCGAACGTTTGGGAGTTTAATCTAGGATTCAGTCTCTGGCCCTTCACTGTGAGAGCTGCTGCTATCACTTCACTGACAAATACATAAATATTGAATGTTTTTAGTAGAGATTTGCAGAAAAGTATTTATTTTAGAGACATTGAGAACTTCAGAAGCACATTCTGCAGTGTTGCGCAGCAGCCTTCGAAAGCCTACATCGTCTAAAAGGTTTCCTGTGTTAAGTACTGAAGATGAGGGAAGCCGTATAGCAACTTCTCTGAATTTTTAATACTGTGGAATGAGCTCACTTACATGACACTAATTCCAATTTGAATGCATTTATTTTTATTTTTCTACATAATCCCTTTTCTTGTCTTTTAATATTACTACGCTGTTTGCGGATAATATTTGTGTGTCTTTAGCATGTGAGTGGATGTGCAAATTGTATCCCTGTGCCTTGACTACTGCTCAACACGCGTGCCTTGATCATGTCCGACCAAAACGTGTCCTGCTGGAACTCTGAAAAGCGTCGATCGACGAGACCGATCTGGTTCTTGAACGAATGTTTCTACTTTTACACAAACTTGCACTCTGATTACTGTAGTGATTATAATAATATCTACTTTATATGGGTTGTCTTCCTGCCAAGCATGTGTGCTGATTGATTTAAAGGGGTTTTTTTGTGTGTGAAGATGCACAGACCAGGAAAATTAATAGTAATTTCTGATTCGTAAAGTTTTTTTTAGATATATACATTTTTCATTTAGGCAGATCAATTTGACTGCTTTGGATGCTTATTTATTTGAAAATAAAGACAAGATGTTGATCATTTGCTGTTTCTCTTCTCTTTGGACTGGATAAAAGACGAGATGTGTAACGTCATTGATATAGCTTTATTCTCTTGTACATTATATATATATATATATATATATATATAGATATCATACTAAAATAAACACAAGTTAAAAAATGGACAAAGAAACTGTACAAAAAATGTTTATATACTACATCTTAATTACAGAACAGTCTACTGTCCAAAAAAGGCACTAAATTCTGAAATGGGCAATACAGTAAATTTTGAACTTAACTATATTTGAGATTGATACAACAGCATTCAGTCCTCTGTTCCTAAGTGATGGTGGGATGAACCGGGCGGCGTCTCACTCGAAGACACTGACCGACATGTGGCCACACCGTAAAAGGACGCCTCCGTTTTGGTAAGCGTCCATCATACACACACATGCGCGCGCCCACACACACACACACAAACCAGTAGTTTGACAGATCATGGCATGTCAAAGTTAAAGGCAGACATTTGAATATGAGTTATTGAGAGAAAAATCTCTGACCGAGCTCTGCAGTACTCCTCCCGTCATTGATCTCAGCTGATCTGGTTAGTGCGTAGAGACACTGAAATCCACTACAGCCGGGATACGACGCGTTAATGCTACACCAGCCCTACTGTGTGTATAGCTATATTGTAGTACACCGGTGGAGGTTGCAGTTCAAGCTTACTCATCAATACTTTTCATAAGGTGCATCTTTGTTGGCCTTTTCATGAAACTGTTGCTCAGTCGGACAATGGAGGACAGACAGCTCGATGCCGAAACCATAATAGAAAAATAAGTTTGGTAAAATGAAAAAGCATTAATTTAACTATAAAGCACGTTTCATTTCAAAGCATGTCATTCGTCTTTGTACATTACCATAAAAAAATTAGCATAAATACATACTTTTTTTCCCCAATTTTTTTTAACCACTTCTTCCTTTAAAAAAAAAACAGTTTTGTTTTTTTTAAGCTTCTTACAAGCAGAAGCTGTTGATTAGCTTTTCTAGACCAGAACCCAGCATGGGGAGTTTTGAGCATGAGATGTGTATTTATAAAAAAAAAATAAAAATAAAATAAAGTTAAACACTTTCAGTGTTGTAACATGTAACCTGGTTCATCACAAACATTACATCATTTTAGATATGAGGAATCACAAGATATGTTTTCCTACCATGAGGTTTATTTTTCAGTTCTCCAAAACCCTTGGACAGTCTTGCATGTACCTGGTGGTCTAAATAAAAATTGTATTCACTTTTTTTTTTACTGGTAAAAAGTAACATGAAGGTGGAACGGCAGCATAAAGGCCAGGAAACGCAGCGCTAGCCTGTCTTTGTCCAAAAATATCTTCTTGCTACAAATCTTGAATCTTGCGCGCGCTCAAGGCAAACCGACATAAACATCTGCACAGCCCCTCCTGAACCTGTAGGGGGCCCCCAAGAGCAGTGAAAGCTTCAAAAAGTTGAAGCTTTTTTTCCCCCCATACAGAAAATATTAGCTGTATTATAAATCCATACAAAAATAAACATGATTTTTTTTTTTTTTTACATCAAACATATCCAAAGCAGCGTAGACTAACTGGAAAGACTTGAGGTTTTTTTTTTTTTATCTTTTGAGTAGAGTTGGCATGTTTGAACTAGCCTACCATAGCCTCACCTTTCTAAATATTTCCTACTGTATTCTGCTGAATTCAGTGTTTGTGTAAAAACTAAAAGGAGCGCCATCAACCACTCTGATAAAAGTTAACAGTTTATAACCATCAACTGGGCTAGCTACCTCAGTGGATAGCCTAGCTAATGGCCCGGCTAATGTTAGGTTGTTAGCCTTGTGTAAACCTAAAGAGCAAAACGGCAAAAAGCTAAAAGATTCTGAACAAGAAACTTTTAATAAGAACTAAATTTAGTTTTAGTCAGTCAAGTTTCTTCTTCTCGCTTCTCTGTATTTTACAAAAGCAATTAGCTCGCCTTTACAAGTTAGTTAAAATGTTTGTGTATATGCAGTCAGACCATTTAGTCCCAGTTTGATTCATCAGAAACACAGACTACGTGAAACTGTCATCAGGAAAAAAAAATCTTCCATCCTCTTTCTTGGCCAGTATTAAACTCCAAGAACAAGACGAATGTGGATATTAGCTTAGCAGCAGTTAGCAAGTGGATCTAAGCCATTACAGGCTTAGATCTGCTGGATCAAATGTCACCATTAAGACATTATCTTGTGTTTTCTTTAGTGTTGCAGCTCATGGGAAACGGTCGATGCCACCGCAGCCCCTACATGCCTGAGGCTATCAAAGCAATTGCAAGTTTTCAATGAGCCAAGGCTGACTAACGTGGATGAGAAGCTGGAAAGTTGCATCGATGCATTAAAGTCTTATGTAATCCTACGAATGTGGCTACTGACAGCAGTTTGAGTCTATGGGAGGATTATGAATGGGTGCTTTATTTGGAAAAAAGTGCTCAATTTTCCTTGACTTAACTCAAGAAAATGTAAATACCAAAAAAAAAATTAGCTGGCTCATAAGGTGTACCGTTGTGACAACAAAACTCTGGGTTTCTAAGTTCAGTTCTCATTTACCATGAGATTCATTTTGGCGGAAAGAAAAGGAAAAAACTTGAGGTTCAACTTAAAAGGAGAGCCTTGGCAACCGACGTCAACTGTCTAGAAAACACGACTAGGATAAGGGAGTCACTTCGGGTTACACTGGCTTAACGTATTACCCGACTACTGGGTTCAGCTTTACGTACAATCCGTAGTTGCGCTGTATTCCAGTTGCCTCAGACGACCTAACAGAGTCGGGTTCAGCGTCAGGTAAAAATCAAGAGTTTTACAGGACATTTTACAAACATTTGAAGCTTTACTTTCCATAAGCAAACACCGCTTTTCACTTGTTCAAGATACAGTCATGGGGGCCACATGTAGCTTTTACTTCACTCGTGCGTTTTGGAAAATAACCATGGAGCAGCCATATTTAAATTCAAAGTCGACCTTGCAAGTCGTAACTTTGGGAAGATGGGAGTTGCTCCCAGTGGAAAATATGACTTCAGAGGGAAGTCAGACTTCCTGGTTCCCCCAAACCAGGAAGTAGGAATTTACTAAGTCCATCTGGACTCCTGGGTGGAGCAACACAACCGTTCATCAACGCCAAGGGCAATTTTTGGACAATGCTAGGCTAGCGGTTTTCCCCTGACTTCCTGCCACAATGCGATACACCTGAAGTAGAGAAGGAAGCTACGCTCATCTGAACCCAGGGTTTTGGAGAACGTTCATTGAGGACGACAAGAAACCGAGACACTTGAAGTGACCGATTCCCTTCAACGCTTCCCTTTGAGGTTATTTATAGGTGAAACAGAAACAAAAAACAGAAGTTTGTAGAGTTCTTTGATATTTATCTCCAGTGTGGATTCAGTCTAATTTAACATCTGCTGTATATAAAAACGAAACAAAAAAGCACATAGCTTACATTATTATCATTATAAAGAGGCAGCGTCACAGAAATAGTAAAAAGCTGAGGGGTAGCATATTAGTGCCTGCCATTACCTACCAGTCCAGATGCAGGCCTGCTGTAGTGTTGATCCTCATGCAGCTGCAGAGGCTTCCCTCCACACCAAAGGGGCTGGAGATCGCTTTGGGTTCACTCAGCGCAGAGCCACTTCCTTTGGCAGGGATGATGTGGAAAACGAAGCGACTGTCCCCCTTCACCGGACATCTCAGGGAGGTCGATTCATCCCCAACGACTCCGACGGGAGCTCAACGTAAAGGATTCAAAATAAAGCACCCTGCCGCAGCTGCTGCTTTGGGGAGAAACTCGAACTGTGCAGATTCTGTTTGTGCGCTTTGGAAACGGTGGGATATGAAGGTAAGGCTACTTCTCAACAGACGGTTTGCGAAGTTGGCTTGGCGTCAATCGGATGTAGCGGCAAGGCTGCTAAGGGAGAGGAGGAAGCGCTCTTCGTCAGCGGACGGCTCCTCTTCTGATGCTCTGCACTGAGAAGAGGTGAATCCGAGGGTGAAGGTAGTACGTCATGAGGTGAGGGTGACTGAGAACCTTTATCAGTCCGTTATATATATATACACAGTGAGTCGTTTTTTTTTTTTTTTTTTATACTTCTTTTTTTCTCTGAGGTTGAGGTGAGAGACTGAGGATCGGCTCAGACGACCAGGCTGCTGAGGGAAGGAGGAGAGAAAAACTGAAGAAGAAGAAGAAGAGGTATCCTGTTTTGGGAAAGAGGAGGAGTTCCTGGGGGACCCGGTCCCAGAGAGGAGCCACCGTTAGGCGGGAGGTTCACAACTGGCTGCTCCTTCTTCTGTCACAAAGCCTACAGTAGCAATGTCCGCCAGCTGGGTCAGTATAGTGAGTAGAATAAGGTGAGGAGGGGGATAGAGGAGGAGGTTTCGGGGTAATCACGGTTTTACATGGAAGTTCTGGGAGGAGCGGAGATGATTTTACTAAGTCAGATTATTTTGGTCTTTTTTTTTTTTTTCTTTTTAAACACCCACTCCCATCCCGCGCTGCGCCCCCGTCTTGACTGGGCTTTGTTTGTTCCCTTGCTCCGTCCCGGTTCCTGAGCGCCTCATTCGTCCTCCAGGGACTCGGTCTTGATGTCGTTGGGTACGCCGCCGGTTCTGGACAGCGCCAAGATGGTGTGGTTGACGGCGGCCATCTCCACGGCCAGAGAGATGGGGTCCTGATGCTCGTTGTGAGCCGCATTGTCGTCCTAAACGGGGGGAGAATTAAGACAGGACAGCTGATGGTCAACTCCTCGTACGCTGCAGTGCTCTGTTGAAGTCAGTCCTTCATCACTCTGCTCGTTTTCTACATTTGCCTCATAATAATGCATCTTTTTTCGGAATTTAAAAAAAATGTTTTTCATTATAAATAATTTGAAAAGTGCGGCTTAAGGTATTTACATCTAGAAATCTAAAAAAAAAAAATCACCACATGTCTCAAACTCAGTAGAAGTGTTGTGCTTTTTCACCATGATCCACTAGTGTGTTATAATATAATTAGATAATTTGTACATGATTTTATTTAGGTATATCAGATTTAATGAGAAATTAATAGTGAAGACGATCCTCAGCGTCACTTTGGTGGACTTTTCCCAAATTTCTTTGGGGAGGGGTTTTGCCTTCTCACAGGGGGGTCTAGTTAAAGCTCAGATAAGCAAACAGCAATCCCCCCCCCCGCCTTTTTAAAGCAGTCTCAACTCAAACTACATACTATTATAACCCTGATGTAGATTATTCCAAATTGTTACCTTAAACAAAATCACTATAATTCATGTACATTTCCCTTTGAGCCAATCAGGTTCCAGCATTCTCCGTCATGAGGACACAAGTGACTCTGGCCCTCATTATGGGCTTCTCCCAGTTACCTGTGTAGGTGAGGTGGGCTCCAGGCGGTAAAGGCCAAACGGTCGGCTGAGAGGTCTCTTGTCAAAGTATGGCAGGTCGCAGGCCTGAGACGGGGGGGAACAAACAGAGGTGGCTTCACTGCCTCACTTCTGCTTCCATTTGTTCCAACCACAGGAAGGCTTGTTAATGAGGCCAATGCATCAGAGTGGAGCAAGAAGTGTGCTTTTTCTATATTTAGTGGAAGCTGACTACAGAGTTTCGCGAGATAAGCAGCAGTTGAAATGCCGCAGCTCGTCTTTTTGTGTTTTGAGTTTTATGCCAAGCACACAGGCTGCTAGACTGCTGCTTAGCTCTGTGTGTGTGGGTGTGTGTGTGTGTGTGCGTGGGTTTGTTTGTAATATCTTGTGGGGACCATTTTCCCGACACTACGTTATGGGGACCCACTCCCCTTGTGGGGACCGAAGCCTGGTCCCCACAACGGGAAACGCTGTTTTTGGGTCAGGGGTTAGATTTAGGACTAATGTGTTAATTGAGTTTTGGTTAGGTATGTAATGGTTAGGATAAGGATTAGGCTGTAGAAATGAATGGAAGTCAATGGAAAGTCCCCACAAAGATGGCCACGCAAACATAGGTGCGTGCGTGTGTCACTCCACCTGCTCTGCAAAGTCATTCCCATCGATGTCGTCGCTGTTGGAGTGTCCGCCTGGACTCTGAACGTCAATCCCATGACTCTCCAGGATTGTTGCTTCTTGGAGGAAGAGGATGGACCATCAGTTTCACAGTGAACATTGAGTTCATCGAATATTAAATGTGCCGTTCATTAGAACACAACGTGCTCTGCCAGCGAGTGGCGCCCTCGTTACCAATATTAGCTCGTCTCTTGATCTCCTTGCGCCTGTTGGCGAACCAGTTGTAGACTTTCAGGGAGGTCACCCTCTCCAGATCAGACAGCTTCTTCCCTGCGGAGGAAACAGCCAGGTGGTCTTGCTTTAACTCGCCTCTTAATTAATGGAAATATTTTTGCAGAACGTTTGGATTCACAGAAAATGTCGCTGGCAGCATTTGACATTCCTTCAGTCGCGATTTCTGACGCACTGAAGTCTGAAAACAAATCGCCGCGGTAACATTTTACACCTGTTACCTCTGCGCGACCTACGGAGACGGCCACATTCCTTGGCACTACAGTTGGAGGCAAACGTGCACACAGCTTTCAAATCAGACCAGGTGAAAGCTGAAACACTGAGAAATAATCTCCAATTGATGCCGGTTTAGGAATCAATTCCCTTAGAAACAAGAAAAGGAAGTGAAGCATTTTAAGTTGAACTTCACTTCAAATAGAACATAGTTTCTAGATGTTTATGATTCGCAATCTTTTAGCCACTTTATAAGACCATTATGAATATAATTTAGAATCTGTATCATTGGCAAATGTACAAAAAAAAAAATGCAAATAAAGTTTATTGGTTGGCGACAGAAGTGAGCCGATGGTGAAGATGAATACCAGCGATAGATTTGCTTTTCCCCGTGATGGAGGCAAGAAAAAAAATAAATGATAAGCCAGATTGCAAGGGTACATTAGCAGCTAGCTACTGCTAATATATTATAGCTACTGCATCCTCTAACTTCCTGCATCCTCAAGTTAGAGGATGCAGCGAAGACATGCATGTGACTCAAATGTGAAACAGTAAAGTCCTGGGAGAAAACAGAAAATATGGGGTGCTGTGGTGGCGCAGGGGTAAAGCACAACCCACATATGAGGCCTTAGTCCTCATGCCGGTGGTCGCAGGTTTGATTCCCGGCCTGGTGACATTTGCCGCATGTCTTCCCTCTCTCTCATTTCCCCATTTCCTGTCTAGCTACTTTCAAATAAAGGCCACTAGAGCCAAAAAATAAATAAATAAAAAATAGTCCTGATATGACAAAACTCAAAACTTGTGGTTAATGCATTTAAGGGCAAATTATTTTTACTTCTGAATGAATTCAAGACATTTTAAAGCCTTATTTATGAATGAATGAATTTAAGACTTTTTAAGGATGTGACAACATGCCCTGCTTTCAGTCAATTGCTAACCTTCCAAATTTAAAGAAAATGGTAAATCGGTGCACCTCCAGGGAAAACTTACATTCCAACAGGGATAAATGACATCCATGTTAATTAATGACAGGTGAGACCCGACAACAGAATGATCTACCGACCCGTAGAATTTCATCTGTAATTTGTTCAGCAAAAATTACAGTTAGCGCAGTTATGCTAACTGCTTAAGTTAAGATAAGTTTAAATCAGACGGGACGAATGTCTCCACCAAGGCTGAACTGGAACGCAGCCAAAAAACAATACGGCTTGTGTAAAATAAAAGTCGATTTATCCTTCAGTGAGGACTTGTTAGTGCAGCTTACCTGGTTTCTGAATGACAGCATTGCAGGCGTTGGCTATCTCCTCTCTTTTGGCTTCGTCTGGGTACTGGTTGTCATTGAAGTAGCTAGAAACAATAAATCACACCGATTCGTTTCATTTCACAACAAAGGACAATATCAACAATAATGTTGGGCTAATGTTTGATATTGCAGACGCTGGAAGTCATTTCATTGTCCAGACTGCCTTTTTACTCCTGGAGGAAATAACGGTTATGAAGCCGTCCATCGCCCCCACCCCTCACCTCTCCATCACAGCCAGGCACTCCTTCCTCCAGGTGAAGCGGCTTCCCCGGCGCAGCCGGAAGGTTCCGGGGGCGGTGGCGAGGGGCGGCGGGGTTTGCCTCCACTCCATCTCCTCCAGAGGCAGCGGAGCTGGCCGCATGTTCAGTGTGGCACCTGGAGCAGCAGCAGAAGCAGAACTGGCGATCGGTTACAACGGAAGGTGCCGCGCAGAGAGCGAAGCCACTCGTCTGGACGCAGGTGTGTTCGTGGTTAGGAGACACAAACTGAAACGCAGTGGTTTGGGTAAACCAGAGCGGTGAATGGGGAGCACATGTTCTCCCACGGGAAAGAACCAGAAGTGCAGAGCCACTAGAAGAAACACAGTGTGTTGCTGTATACAGCAGAACAGCATGTATCCAATAGGTAGGGCCAATACACTACCAGCAATTCTGCCATAATAGAACGGTAGAATTATTCAAGTTGGTATTTTCAAGCATTCTGCATCTGGAAGTGAGTCAAGCTTTAGCAATGCAGATAGATCACCTGCATAGCGTTGCATTAGGTTAGAATACGCAAGTAGTTGCGTTTCCATTGAACATAAAATTTTGCAATTTGAAATTATGAAAATAAATTATTAAAATGGAAACATCAAAAAACTTCACTTTCTTTCAAAATTGTAAGTTTTTTGTGCTAGGATGAGGTGTTTTTTTTCAGCCATATCAAAATTTGTGTATTTCGTAAAATCGCAATGGAAACACCACATCACACCACTCTGTATACCTGCTTTGATTATGTAATCATGCACAGCTGACTCCAGAATTGATCATTTTGAAGAGTTGAATGCGGAGCTCTTATGTAAAAATTGCCAACAACAATTTCCCCAAAAATGCTGCACATGTAGCCACTCCCAAGTATTTTTGATTCCATTAAATATTTCTAAATGATATTGTACTATTTATCCTAAACTGCAGCCATTATTGCATCCCTTAATATCCTCGTTGCCACTTGTTTTTATAAATGTTCTTGTTCTTGATATGTTTTTTTCTATATCTGTAAAAACGTCTTCAGGTGCGTGTTGCTAACATTTTAGCAAACGTTTAAGATGCCTCATCTCGTAGAGGTGAGATCAGCATTCATCGCTGCATTGCTGACTCCTCCAGTTCATCTTATTACACACTGTAATGAGAAGCTGCATCCGCTCCGGACACTAAGCTCTCCACGCTAATGCTTCCAAACAGCCTGTAAGGAACTACAGAGGAGAGCTCCACTTCCCACCGTGACGTTGCATCTCCTGATCTAAAAATCTGAAAATCTTCCCCCCCCCCTGTCATTCCCTGAGGTTCTTCTGAACCCTCTGCGTTACCTGGTGTGGTTTTCTCCAAGATGTACCAGCGGTAGAAGGCCCTCTTCTTCTGCTCGCTCAGGTCGGAGCCGTGCTGCAGCAGCCAATGGGAGATCCTGCTCTGGCTGATGCCTGGAAAGCAGAAGGCAGCCAATCACGGCGCCGGAACAACGTGCGGATAATTAGAAAGCAGAGACCCAAGAGGCACAGCGGAGAAGATGAGCGAGGGTGAAGTGTTTTTCTCCTGTCTTGGCTTTTGATTTCACCTCCTCCTCCAATCACAGCTGGCAATCACAGAAAACGCACCTCGGCGTCTTCGCTAATTTGCAAACAATGCCTCTTATTTAGCTTTTCGCGTCTAATTCTGCTCTCGGTTTGATTATATAGGAACGCTATACGAGCCGTAGATGGGAGTTTTAGATAAGGCTTTAGAGTAATGCGTGATGGATGAGACCGTTTTCCTCCAGGCAAAGTTAAAGAATCCATTTTTTTCCCTTTGCTCGATAACATCTTTGTTCATTACTGCGACTCAAATCCAGACATGCAACAATCTGACGGCGAAACGGCAAAGTGGTGGTCTTAACCAACCCGGGGCGCCATGTGGGGTCTGTACGCATGGTGCCCTGGTCTCCTCAGATACAGAGATACAGTTAGGAACATTTTATTTCAATTTTTAGGCGTTAAGATAAAAAACAACTACTAAGTACTAAGCAGGTTTAGATTGTATAGATGGATGGAAAGTCACGTTTTATACTTTCGTGAACTACTGGGACCACATGGAAGTGATGAGGGAAGATTATTTTTGATTTACCGTATTTTCCGCACTATAAGGCGCACCACATTATAAGGCACACCGTCAATGAATGGCCTACTTTAGAACTTTTTCCATACATAAGGCGCACCGCATTATAAGACGCATAGAATAGTCTACAGTAGAGGCTGGGGTCACGTTATGCATCCATTAGCTGGAGCTGCGCTAAAGGGAATGTCAACAAACAGGTCAGTCAAACTTTATTAATAGATTACAAACCAGCGTTCTAACAACTCCGTTTCCTCCCAAAATGAATAAGCAGCTGTTTTAGTTCTTCTGCGTGTCTGATTGCCTTGAGTTTAAACTCTGCGTCGTAAGCGTGTCTGTTAATAGGAACCATTCTGGGGTCTTTACACAAACACACGAATAGAAATGAAATGGCTCACTTCGCGCAGTCATATTTCCCAGCATGCACCGCATGTTTCTTCTTCTACGAAGTGGACGGCTGCTTACCGTAGTTGCTAGACCTGTTGTGGCTCAATATCGGCCCATATATAAGGCGCACCGTATTATAAGGCGCACTGTCGGCTTTTAGAAAGTTGAAGGTTTTTAGGTGCGCCTTATAGTGCGGAAAATAGGGTAATTATTTCATCAAGGTTCTCTCCTCTTCGGTTTGAGGAAACCTTTACTGTCTAAAGAGCCATCTTGACTTGTGTCCAGAAACAAGTAATCTGCTTGGAGCTATTTTATTTCTATTTTTAAATGTTAAAATAAAAGGAATAAAAAATAAATAAATCAATCAAACTTTTTAACAAATATGGCTTCCAAATTAAGTAGAAAATATTGGCTTTTTAAGTTGTAATCAAAACAATTACTGGGACTTTTGTTGAAGAAATTCAAAAAAAATTATTCTCTCAAAAAATAAATAAAATAATAATTTATTGTTATTATACCTGTATTTAACGGAGGGGTGCGCCGATTGCAGGTCTTTGAAAAGCCCGACCTGCCGATTATCACGATTTGGCCGTTACAAATTTTACTTTTTGTCTGAAACGTTGCTAAATATAGCAAGGAAGTTGCTGAGTCGGCAGCAGAGTGGATTCGGGTGCTACTAACCGGTCACTTGAGCCACGACGGCCTGAGAAATCCTCCGGTTCCCCAGGAAAGCTTTGATCTCTTCTTTCACCAGACTGCTGTCCCGTCTGCAAACAGAAACGCAGCCACGGTAACGGTCACGGCAACACATTCAGCCGGACGATACATTGATCCAGAGGTCATTTATTGCGATAAATGATAATATTGTTGTTTTGAGACCATTTTCAAGTAATGTAGCAGTAAAGGCAAAATAATAAAGCAAGAACACATTATCCAAGAGTCAGTAGACTTTAAATTGTAGCAAACATTTAACAAGAACTGAAAGACATTTTAAATATCCTAAATAAATGAATAAAACAAGAAAATTTATTTTGAAGTCTTTGTAAACCAAATTGTCCTTAAAAAAATAAAAAAAATAAAGGGCTAGTTGAGACCAAAGCACCAAACTGAAAAATCTATCCTCCAGTTTTTGGTAGAAAGAGGAAAAAAAAGGAATACACGATAAATAAATGATGCCAATGGAAATCACAGAGTTTGTTTTCATTCATCATGCGATTCATTGATTTATGAATTATTGCGACAGGCCTAAAGACAGCAGCTCTATTAAAAAGCAGCAGGAACAAGAAACGGAAACTGTTGTTTTTGCACTTTGAAAGTTTAAAGCAGAGTTTGGTTCCAAAACTACATCCTGAGATTCAATCATCTGCCAGAGTTCAGTTCAGGTTCAATCCATCATCTGCACAGAGAGAGCAAGAAACGCACATCTGTCGCAGTCAATCAGCATGGAAACCAGAGCACTGATTAGAGAAGCAGAAATAAGCTGCAGAAATTAAAGAATCTGTAAAACAAAACAGTTTTGTTGTCACACCTGATAGCCCAGTATAGACTGGGTTTGATCCAGGGTCAAAACTGCAACATTTTTATATTTTATATTTCCCACCGTGTCGAACGAACCGAACACTTTGAAAAACCAGTTCCCCTCCTCGCCTGTGGTGGCGCTCCACCAAGAACCGCTGAAGGAAACAACACAAAAATCTCAGACAAACTCCTGAAACGTAATCAAAAACGTAGCGGCGTCAGATTTCAGCAGTTGTAAGATTTCTTTTTTCTTTGGCAAGAGAGCCAGATGCATTTCTCCCGCTAGCGGTAGACTAGCATGCTTGTTTTGGTTCCATTTACCCAGAATGCCCTGCGCTGTAGTCCGTTTCCTGCTTATGAAGCCGTCCCCAATCCTCTTGGTGTTCACATATGCCTTCGAGCCGCACCAGAGTCCGCTTCAACCGAACAGAGACCGAGGTTCGTCGGTGGACCAGAATTCGATTTCTTTTGGTCCAGCCGCCAGTCCTTCGGTGAAACCCAGTACAGGCTTCCAGACTGTTGGAGATTCGACCTCCCAGTCGGATCTACAGTCAGATCCGTAATAGAACAGCTCAGATTTGAATCCAGATGAAAATGAGGAACAGACGTCAACAGATCCATCCTGTCTGAGCTCGGATCTACTGCATAAAAACACTCAAACGTGATCGTCGGTTCAAAATCCTCCTGGAGTGCTAACACTTTTCCCCAGATGTCACAGCTGTCGTTCACCAGCCAACGATTAAAACCCTCCCGTTTTACTCAGGCCTCCATTTTGACAGCTTCACCACGTTTTTGTTCCTTTATGCATAATGAGCGCCGCCGCGTTCCACGGGAACACAAAGGCAGGCGCTCTATAAACGGAGACGCAATCAAAGCGTTTTCAAAATGTCTCCAAGGCGACTTTAATAGAGAGGAGGGGAAAAAAAATATGATGATATTAAAATAAAAACATGCAGAGACTTGCAGGAGAGAGCAGTCACACGGTGCACCCACCCTGCCTTCTGGCACCCAGTCAGCCCCCTCTGCCCCCACTTTTCATTCTACATATATATTTACACATTTGCAGGCATAAGATCGCCGTGGCCCCCCAACCCACCCGACTCCCCTCGGGGGACGGAATGTTTGAGGCGTTTAGCCATAACAACGCAAAGAAAAGTTAATGTTTCCCCACAGGAAGGCCTCCGCCCAGCTCCAGGCGGGCTCAGTCGCAACGCGCCCAGAACCCTCGACCCGAGAGCGCGTCACGACTCTTGACATCGATATATACATCCTCCACGTCGAGCTCTTGTGGCGCGGCTAAAATTAGAGCCTAGCGAAAAAAAACTGAAAAAAGCTGCTTGTATTGACACCAGCGAATCAATGTAGCAAGAGCTGCTGTACAAGATGGAGGGGGAAGAGGAGGAAGAGGAGGATGGGGGGCGCCAACATGAAAGCCTGACCCCTGCAGAGGAGGAAACATGCAGCTGAAAAGAGGAATGAGGAGGGCAGACAAGTTAACCGCTCCCGAAAACCAAACTGGGTTGGTGTCACAGGAAAGGAGTTTGACTTTTATCTTTTAAAAATGAATGTTCATCTTCTTCAGCTTTGTTTTAATATTTTTTTATTTTAAAAAGAAGGAAGCTTTCTGGATTTAATTAGGACAAAATGCTCAAAGTCAAATCTCAGAATTAAGCCCGTCATGATGAGTTTTACTTACATTATTGTTTTGGGATCATTTATGTAAAATAACGCCAACGGCACGAGGATAGGAGGTCACCTTCTTTAAAATCCTAACAAACTCTGAAACCGGAAGACATTTTAAAAATCCAGGATAAATAAACAAAAGCAGCAGAAACAACACAATCAATTCTAAAGAACAACAAAAATACAATTTTTAAAAAAGGGCTATTTGAGACAAGTTTGATAGAAACGAGAAAAG
Organism: Phalloptychus januarius; assembly: GCA_902982915.1. Classification (NCBI taxonomy): domain Eukaryota; kingdom Metazoa; phylum Chordata; class Actinopteri; order Cyprinodontiformes; family Poeciliidae; genus Phalloptychus; species Phalloptychus januarius. Next base: position 1,674,603 of record CADWAE010000115.1, on the reverse strand, counting down.
AAAAACGATCATGAGAATTGAAATTATTTAACAAGTTTTAATTTATCATGCAATCAATTGATTTATTGTTTTCTCTGACAGGTCAGTTTACAATAGAAGATATTTATTACATCACCAATTATTAGTCGCTTTGTGTTCCACATATATCCAGGAACTTTTACTCAGAAAAAGGTGACTTGGCTGCACTTGCATGTGCTTTTCATTAAGTTATGAAATGTGTCACCTTCAAAGGAACAGGTTGCTATGTTTTGATCTTATTGGTCAGAAATGAGGGCTGCACAGTGGCGCAGCTGGTAGAGCTGTTGCCTTCCAGCAAGAAGGTTCTGGGTTCGATTCCCGGCCCGGGGTCTTTCTGCATGGAGCTTGCATGTTTTCCCTGTGCATTGCGTGGGTTCTCTCTGGGTACTCCAGCTTCCTCCCACAGTCCAAAATCATGACTGTCAGGTTAATTGGTCTCTCTAAATTCTCCCTAGGTGTGAGTGTGTTTGTGTGTATGGTTGTGTGTCTTGTCTGTCTCTGTGTTGCCCTGCGACAGACTGGCGACCTGTCCAGGGTGACCCCGCCTCTCGCCCAGAACGTTAGCTGAAGAGACACCAGCACCTCCTGACCCCACTAAGGGACGAGGCTGTAGGAAAATGGATGGATGGTCAGAAATGACGACATTAGTTCCATTTTTTTTCTAATGTTTAGAATGTCTAGAATTTCTCACTTTGAATTCTGCAAAACTCTTAAAGTTTTGTATAACTTACACGTCCCTTTCCAACAATAATGGAAAATATTCCTTCGAGTGTCGTTGAGTAGGTATAACAGTTGGTATAACTGCTCTGCATGAAGTGCAGTGTAAAGTTGGCGCTGTGAATGAGCTTCGGGTCGGGCGGATCGGCGCCCAGAACGCGACCGTACGGGCCGCGTCATAATCAGGATGTAGTGTGAAGCGCTCCGAAGGAAGGAGGAAATGACTAACGCGTGTACCGTGATAGATTAGGAACACTGAACCTTCCAGGCTAATGGGCCTAATTAACTCCTCGCCGTGTCATATGTTAAGCGGAGTTTTAAGCTTTGTGCCCAGCGAGGTGCGGGGCAGAATCCTCCCTGATCCAAAACCAAACAGCTGCGTTTGTTTCATTAGTTGTTTTTTTTTTAAATCCTTCCCTCTCTGAAGCCAAAACCGTTTAAAATGCGTCCCAACTTGTTTCACTAATATTTAATCGGCGTTCGTGCTCCGAGGCTGTGCTCGCATCCAGCAGAGCTTTCTCATTTGTCAAAATGTAACTGCATGACCTACATGGGCCTCGCAGGAACTACGGAAGATCTGCGTGATCCGTTTTAACGACATTCACACATTAAGCCCTTCCTCCCCCACACCCCACCGCGAGCCGCTCCGGCTACTGGAACCGTTTCTGCTGACAGAAATCATCTCCAGAGAAGATGGATTCCATAACGCAGCCACGGCAGAAAGAGCAGCACCTCTTCATCCGCCTAAATGTTCAACTCGCCGCTTCGCAAAAGTTGACTTGCTTTTTAACCCGGCGTCATGTTTAACAGTTTATATCGAAGCATAGTCTTGTGTTCTGGGCTGTTCTAACAGATTTAGTTTGAAAAAAAAAAAAAAAAAACAGCAAGTAACTTTGTTCTCCAAGAAAAAGGTTGGATTTAAAATTAGTGCAGAGATTATGCAGCTGCAGGAGAGCTTTAACAGGGCTGCCAATCATTGTATAATTGATGATGACATAGTAAGTATGTCATCATCAAGTGGATATAGTTAAAGCAAAGGAGAAGGGGGAAAAAAGCCAAACCCTCTCTGTTCCAGCATCTAGAATGGGAAGTTATTACAGAACTAAAGTGACTTTTTACATCTTCAATGGTGCGGTACTATACGTCTTCCAGGCACAGCAACATTTTATGACACAATAACATAACTGTGTCACCTTCAGTTGTTAGAAAATATGTCGTACAAAAAATATTACTTCCCGATTTAGCGCCTGCTTTAAAAGCTCCTGCTCTTTCTGAAACTCCACCTTCAGCAAGTCATCACAACATGGCTCCTCTATTAACCCTTAAAGGACATTTTTAATCAGTGATGCGCTGAGAAGTAGCCGATATGAGCTCAGCAGATGTGCTGTTCTCCCAGGTGTTTGCCAACTGCTGCTGGCTAGTCTGAAGGAGCCGAGTCGGTGCTGCTCTGTGAGGCAGAAGCTCAGAAACGGCAGCCGAGAGGAGGAGCTTTGCCCTGGAAGGCGGGGCTAGCTCCACCAAGGCGGTTTGCACAGCCGAGTGGTCGCCATGGTGATCAAAGGGTTTCTCAAACATTCGTGAAAGAATCAAGGCAGCACTGCGTGCATGTCTTTGATTATGTGAAGCTCATAAAAGGTTCACTTTACATAATCTACATAAGAAGGTCAGTCAAACGTTCATTTAAGCTGAGGACAGACAGGATGTCGTTTCACGTTTCTGCTGTTTTGTTATATAATCAAGTTCTTCCATGTATGAGGGGGAAAAAAAGGGGCATGATTCGTAATGATATCGCATCGGTTCAGTATCGTATCGGTCGATATTCTAAGTGAAAAGAATCGTATTGGGACATACCTAATAAGGCCTCTCAGAGGCCGTGCTGTGAGATGCTCTGTCTTTTAGGGAGGAAACAAATAAACGTTTCTATAATTCTAGAAAAAAAATAAATGAAAATAATAAATCAATATTGGCAAAAAAAACCCAGAGCTAAACCGGTGACTGTTGCATTTCTATGCCTCTGCATTCAGACGCCTCCAGACAGAACCGGTGTGATGCTGAAGCGACGTTTTACTGAACCCGCCGTCTGGGCTTTGAAAAGAGACAACAGCGCTCCAACATCAGCTGCACTTCGGCAACCCTGAAAGAAAACGTGCTTCTCTTCGTTTTCATCGTGAACCTTGGAGCTCAGAGAAAAAGAGCCATCAATTCCACGCTGGTCATGATGAAAATGCACCGAGAGCAAAAGCAGAAATAATGAAAAAACAACTAAAAGGCCTTTAAAGCTGCTCTCAGAAGCACTTTATGTGTTCACCTGTTTTATTCTATCAAGGTGTGAAGGTTTGCAAAGTAAACCGTTTGAGTCCAAATTCCCCTCAGCCCCCACCCATCCAGCTGCCACTCACCTCATCAGCTCCTCCACTTTGTCGTCCACGTCCAGGTCTTCTTCTGCGGCTTCGAAGCCGAACGCCCTGGACGCCGCCGCGCTGTTCACCGGGTAGCGAGGCGGCGACAGCTTCCCGTTGGGCGTGGCGGCCAGGCTGTCCCGCCCGTTCTGCGACAGCGCCACCAGCGCCACGGGCGACGGCAGCACGGCCGAGGGGGGCGGCGGCCCCGGCGGCGGGGACGTGTCGTAGCTGTTGCTGGGCGACGGGGACAGCCCCCCGCCGCCGTTGTTGTTGTTGAACTGCGTTTGCGTGGCCGTGGAGATTTTGGAAGTGGTGGACGAGGCGACGACGATGAGGGAGGAGGAGTGGTCGCCGCCTTCGCCGCCGTTGCACGTCGCCGAGGCGGAGGAAGAGGAGGTGGTGGCGGTTGTCGTTGTTGCCGAGGCAGTGGCGTTATTGTTGAAGGATGCGGCGGTTGTTTTGGCGGCGGAGCTGCTGGCCCCCCTACGAGGTAGGTGGACGAGGTGGAGGAGGAGGAAGAGGTGCGGCGGCCGAACTTGTCGCCGTGCTCCCGGTCCAGCCGGTCCAGAGTGTCGAGCGCGTGCAGGATCTCCTGCTTCGTCATGCCGGTGCGACGCAGCCGCTGCAGCAGGTCTATCTGCTCGATGGTGAAGCGCGGCTCCTCGCTGAAGTCGGACATCCTGCTGCTGCTGCTGGGCAGGAAGAGACCAACAGGAAGCACAGGCGGGAAGTTCAGGAAACTCACAGGCTGGCAACGTCGGAGCACAGGATGTCAGAGGATAAGAAACAGTCGCATCACGGGGAGGGGGAAAAAAAAATATTGAAAAATGACAGGGAGGAGTTTAAGGAATGATATGTAAAAGGGAAAAAGCACGAGGAGGGAAAAAAACAAAACAGCAGGAGTTGATAAGAAGAGGAGAGAGCAAGATAAAGAAGTGTGAAAGAAAAGGAAAAGGGAGGGGCAAGGCAGAGGAAAAAAAGAAAAACAAATCGGCTATTTTTGGGAAGCGGCAGGCAACGCGAGCAGAGCAGCCTGCCGGAGTCACCTTGACAGCTGATGCTTATCTTAACATTCAGACTGTCGTTCTTTAAGAGCAGCTCCATAATCCCCGCGCCGCCACCCACGCTGGATGCTTTTCATAACCAATTTGCTGGACTCCAAATCAATGCCTCTGGAAACAGACTGCGGCAGAATTTTTTTTTTCTTTTATGCATTTTTTTTCTTTTCTTTTTTTTTGTTGCCGTTTTCGGCGGCTGCGTTGACATGACGACTGCTTTAAAAGAAATACATAAAAAGGGGGTCACCGGCTCCGCACTACAGTTCTGTTACTGTTTAGAGTGGGAAAGCGACGGGAAGACGTCATTAGTTATTTTGGAGGTCACAAATAAAGGAACGGTGCAGCTAAAGTATTCACACCCGTTTGTTTTGTTTTTTTTAAATTGGATGTTACAAACCAGAACCAAGTTCTGCACAGTTAGAAAGTGGAAGGCAAAGAAATGCATTGTTCCTCATTTTTTACTTATTGTATCCAGTAAATGATTAGAGTTTGAATTCCACCCCCTTTACTGTTATACCCAGAAAAAGTTTCCCTACCAAGGCAACCTAAACCAACAAGCCTAGAGAGGACAGCATCAATCCGAAATCAGAGTTTTTCGCTAATATTCAAAACCAGACGCGGTAAATCGGGATGCAAACAGCTGAAAAGAATAATTATAACCAGCCCTGACGCAAAGAGCAAGAAATGAATCGCACGATAAATTTAAAATAAGCTCAAATCATTTTTATTGGTATGTTTGATCATTTTTGTCTTTTTCTACCAAAAACTGGATGAAAGTCGTTTAATCTGTTTTATTTATTTTAATCGCCTTTCTATTCCAGTGTTAAATGTTTATTGGAATTTCAAATTGATTGATTTTTTTTGAGAATGTGTTCTTGCTTTATTACGCCATCATCATCGTCCGATTTGAAAAAGGTCTCAGAACAATAAGATTTATCGTTTATCGCAATAACTTCCGGCACAATTTTAACATCCAGCAAAATTTGCTATGGTGTCAGGCTCAACTCTGAACTTATAAAGTCTGCCATCATAATCCCGCCACTCGTCGCTCTACCAATCAGATCTCCCTACACAAGTCGCAGTCAAAGCTCCATAAAAGGCCGTTGCTATTGGTTACGCTTTCTTCTTTTGCCTCATGGTCTCGTGACGATCCCGTCAACTCCTACTGCTGAATAAACTGATCCCATATGCGCTGCTGCGTGATGTCAACGTTCGTCTGCGCGTGCGAGTCGATTTGGCAGCAGAGCTCCGCAGCTCGGGTGGAATAACGTGTTGACGGGACGACGAGGTGCTTCCTTTTGGAACTCAGAGTTTCAGAATTCCCAGATGGAAATAAAACAACAACAAAAAAATTAGGTAAAAATAAAAACCTCTTCCAACTGTGAAACGAGCCTCAATCGCAGGATCAAGTACAGCTACTGCATATATGATGAGCAGTGAACGTCTCAGGGATAAATTATGGATGGAGGACTCCTTACAGTTTATAGCTCATTAAACCGATTTCCCATATTATTCTCGGTTGAGCATTATAAGGAAAAATCAGCCTTTGGTGAAAGTTCCTTTTAATGCAGAATGAAGAATATGGACAGAAATTGATTTTCTGGTGGGTTTGCATTGCAAACACTGGTCAGCGAGAGCTTCCATACAAACACAGAACAGGACACAAAACAGAGCAGGACATCCTTTTCTTTAGCTTAGAAAGATTCTGTTCTGCTAAATGAACTCACAAAAATGGCCCACAAACAAACCTGAGGATTTCGAATAAATGTGCGCTTTGGTTAAGCATTAACCAAGTCAAGCTTTCACTGGTTTGACTAGTCAAGAAGAGAAGAAAAAACTATAAACGTCACAGGAAAATATTGGATCGGATTGAACCCTGTCAGGAATGCAGGGTTCAATCTTTTTTTTTCTTTTTTTTAATAAATTGTCCACTTCTGTTCCGCTGTAAGAGATTTAAATGTATGGCTCGGAGTATTTGGTTTGATCACAAGTCGGGTCACTGAAACACGGATCAAGACGCCGATCGATAGAACCAGGCAGCGATTTGAGTCTTCACTAACTGATCAATAATGAAATGATAGGAGTGACTCATGCGTTTTTTTGTGATTAGCCATATTCAGAATTCAACAATGCAATCTCAGTAAATAAATTGGAACAAAATGACTCGTTTGGCAGGTCCTACAATCTAAACGGCCAAAAGCCATTTTTAATCTGAATTTGGTTTTCTCACACATTTATTTTTACACACTTTTCCGTCGATGATGAGTGGGCACCTCCACTGCATAGAAATATGTCTAAAGATAATATTTCTAATAATTTATACGTTATATCTTTATGTTATCATTTAATATAAGCTCCTTAGACATTTCTTTTTAGTGACGTTTTTGGTTCACTTTTGAGATATTTCTTTTAATCTCTTATTCATTTAATGTTTTTATCCATTATTGCTAATTTTGTTTTGGTATCCCTTTGATAAATATATAAAAGGGCATTATTATTATTATAATAAAAATGTTAAGTTGCTTTCCGACTTGCAGCTGCTGTATCTGTACCTACAACAGAAAGAAAACGTAAAGAAGTTCCAATTATGGCTTTTGGTTTGTGGGCACCATTTCAACTCCATACCCCTCTTCTTAAACTTCCTCGATACGCCCCTGTTAATGATGGCCAATAACGCAAACTTCGGCGAAAATAAATCAGAGGCTCAGGTTTCTGACACATAACATACAAGCTACGTCAATTTACACGCTCCTCGTCTTCCTCCGGTTCTGGCCGAACATCCTCGGTCCGCGGTGCCTGCTCCATCCATGTGTTTTTGTTTTGCTGACTATGTGGCCCGCAGTGACAGCGCCAATGTGTCGCTCTGAACCGCGGAGCTGCAGGCACGCCGCTCCCCCCACCCCCGGCGTTGATGCCAGTTTTCACGCCCTTTGCCCAAAAAAAAAAAAAAAGCTAACGACGAGTGAATGTTTCCGTAGTAAAATGAGCCACGAGCAGCACAAACATCACATCAGACACATTGCGACACGTTTTGCACGTCCCGACTTTACTTCATTAATGCGGTCCCGTTTCTGAATTGGTCCTGACAACAGTCCACTGGCACCACAGAAGCCGCCAGCCAACTCAACCCGGGTTATTTCGGTCGCAGCGAGCCTTTGAAGTGATTAGCATAATGTAGCTAGCCGTGCCAAAGCCGCTCCTAGCTGCCTTTAGTTAGCCGCCGTCGCTGGCTAGCGAGCGTTTCATATTAATAACATCACTTTCAGTGTTGGACACAGTAAAGTACATGACTTACCTCGGTTCAAATAGTCCACTTCACCATTTAACTTTAAAAGTGAAGCACAAGTCAAGCGGTGTCTTGTACTGCTGCCGAATTACAACGCAGTTTGATGGCAGTGCCCTGCACGACCCTTTTCCAAGGATTTCTAAATCAGAGGCGAATTATTTGCCTCTCCGCTTTGTCTGTCTGACAACAGCCATATTGACAACTAACACCTTCGAGGAGCGCAGAGGGAACTGTAGTTTTACTCCCACAAAGGCCTTTATAACACGCGGCGGCGTTCTCCAGGCGAAAGACTACAAATCCCGGGAATGAGAGCGAGGTGGAGCTGACGGCTCGCGGATCTACAGCTGTCACATCAGAAGCAGAGGCGGTGCGGCTTTTAATGCGACCAACAGCAGGCACCAAGCAGCGCCAGGCAGCCCGGGAGGAAAGCTTCTGGTAATGAAAACAGCATCATATATTCCACAAAAAATGTACTGCTGCTTAAAAATGTAGGAAGGTCTTCTTGTCAGTACATTAAAAAAAAGAAGGTAAGTTACACTTAATATTTTAGTGAAGTGATATAAAATTCAAGTTTGCTAGTCTATCCAAAGAGAAGACATAGCTATATCAAATTAATTAGAGATTAATTTGATATAGCCCCCCATGAAAGAGTTAAGGATTATATTCAGAAAATAAATGACTGCTTTTATGCACTGAAAAAATTAATAACTATAAAATAGGTTTTTACATTTGATCTAAAAGAATGTTTCATTATTTGATTATGTACTGATCACTCCCTCTGCTATTTTATATGGAAAAATGTGAAAGAGGATTACAGTGATTGGGAGTGGAAAAAACTATTCAGATTTTTTTTTTTTAAATCTCTGAACTCTGACTAATATTTTTCTAATTCTAATTTTGAAATTGGAAAAAAAAAGAGCAAATCCTCTTCTATAGTTTTATGAGAACTGATAGGAACAACATAAAGTGGAGACCATGTTTTCATAACATTGTGGACAAGACGGATAACGGTGATGACTGCAAAACTAATAATAATATGTAATATTTCAGAATGCTAATTTGTTGTTTTCTAAGGTGTCTACATTGTAAATAATCAGGAAAAGGAGTAGAAGACTTCAGAGAAAGCAGGATCACAAAAGAATGCTCGGAGGCGGAGCTGCATCTCAAAGGCGGGGCTAAGTCCATCAAGGCGTTTTACACAGCTGAATGGTTTCCATGGAGGTTAGAGGATTTCTCAAACATGCATAAAAGAATCAAGGCAACCCTCCAGATATGTTTTTTTATGAGGAAATAACATTATAACATTTGAAACATATATTTTAGTTTTGTTATGTATGTGCAAAGACCAGGTTGTCGACTCAGCTATTCACAAGTTAGAGGGATGACATTAAACTAGATTTAATACTGGAATGTACAAAAACCAGTTGGCTAACTGAGCATGTGAATAAATTGGATGCTTCAACTGAAAAACAGAGGTCAGTTGTGTTAACCATTAATATTTTGTCAGCCTGCACCTGTTTTGCATAATTTGCACTCAAAGAAAGTGGCCAGTTATTAGGTTTATACGGTCAAATACTTTCTCCACAGAGTGTCAAGGTGTTTTGAATAGCTTTTCCCTCTTCATTAAAAAAACATCTTTTGAAAGCTGTTTTTTTAAATGTATTTATTGACTTTGTGTATTGACATTAAAATGTGCTTGATTGTGTTTTGTGAATTTGAGGTATGACAAAAAAACAAAGAAGAAATCTTTAAGGGAAAAAGCCCCAAACAAGGTGACACTGAAATGTGTTGATGTTAATACTTGGCAATAAAAATCCGAGCGGTTTAACTCCAGTCTTGTGGCTGTACTGCCCCCATGTGTCCACAAGTGGAAATAAACTGCTCCTACCACCAAGCTTGTACGCTATCTTCTACTACGTGACCTCTCAAATGAATAGTTTGAACTTTACAGACTTCACATGTAACATGTTTATTCAAACCAGTAACAGACATTTAAATTTAAATGCGAATTGAAAAATAAAGCAGTTTGTCTTTGAGCTGAGACATATTTACCTCTGAAGTAAAACTCTCTAAAATCTGGAAAAAAACTTTTTTTTAAAATAAATACTAGGCAGACAGGGTTATTTGTCTAAATTAAATTAGTTATTTTTAGTCACTTCCATTTTTATTTTATTTTTTGTGAATACGGCGAAGAGTGTGAAAAGACACGTAGCGATTGGCTCGAGATCGATTCCAGGACAACCACATCTTGCGCGCGCTCTACCAACCAACCCTTTACATTTTTAAACGAACGCTAATTACGCCACCAAAAATGAAATGACGCAACCAAATAAATCACTTTTCTGATCTCCAGGAGGCAAGAAGGTAAATTACCCCCTTTCCAGTACCCTTCCCAGCTCCTTACAGCCCTCCCTGCACTGCTGTTTCCAAGTGCAGCCCAGACCTCAGTGCGCAGCTGCCCACCCAACATGGCTTGATGATTGAACTTAGGCATCCGGCAATAACTCCATCTGCACGAGCAGGAATACTTTTCCCCCACACCAGTTCTGGCATCGTTCGGCTTTCGGAGCCCGTGGCAGCCCGTGTGAGTACGTAGCTCGGCGGTGAAAGGAGCCGCTGTTGTTCATCCAGCAGCCAGCTGTTTTGGTCAGCGGTTAGCTGGCTAGCAGCGTCGCTCAGCTAACATAACCGTAGCTAGCGAGGTGGGGGGTGAACTCAAGCTCCATGTTGTTGTTGTTTTAAGCTGAAATGGCGCTAATATTCAGAGCTGGGTGATAGGAATGTGTTGCTGAATGTTGTTCCAGGTTCCTGTGAGCTTCAGAGGAAACGAGCCAGGCTAGCTGGGTCAGCTGTGATTTGACATAAGGCCGAAGCTGCTATGATAACATCATAACTGGCTCAATTAGATAGAAAACAAAACTCCACGCTACAAAATAGCCAACTTCCTGAATCCAAAGCCTACTTATGTAAATTTTTTTTAAATCAGGAACTGTTAACTTTTAATTTTAAGAACAATGCTGCTTCACAATGCGTATTAAATATTCACTTTAAGGCTAATGCCACATATAAACAATACTGTTTGAGGCTCTTCGTGTGTTTGAACACCTGCCCGTGGTAGCAAGTTATTTCCTGAAACACTTAAGTTTATCACCTGGATTTACCACAACTCTTTTAATTTGTGTTCACTTTTTGAGTTTGAACTATTTTAACTGGATAAAAATAAATATATCATTTAGTTTTTGTGATAAGTTTGTAGTAAACTTATCCTCATCATAAAGATCTCCAGCCACAATTCAGAAAACTTGGAATTGAAAAACAAAGTAAATTATTTATTTGTCCTAATATTTTTTGGTGGATTATTCCAACTCAATTAGGTGATTTTATTACACGAATCTGGAGGCATTTCCAAGTTTGTAATAAATGAAAGTATGTGTTGCCGGTTCCTGCATTTCTAGATCTGTTTATTCTTTAATGAATACAGGAAACGCATTCTTGATTTTCCAGTATCTGACTGGCGATCGAAAGAAAACTGTCGAGGCAAATGATTGCTGCATGTCTAACTCAACATTTTGTTTTTGCATTTGCTTTTCTCTCATCAGGATTGCTCAGAAGCTGCCAGGTGAACTCATCCTATTGCCACAGGACCAAAAAAAAAAAAAACCCCGCACAAATCCTTCCAAGAATTCACAGTAAGTAAACAAAAACACGCCCGATTGTTAATTCCACACTTGCACTCACAGCGTGAGCATCCGATGAATGTTTACCTCTCATTGCTGGGACAATAATTCACCTGTATCATTTTTGGGAGATGATTTTAAGAGTTGAAAAGAAGTAGCCTGGAGCTACGCTTTTACTCTGTCTCACGCTGGCGCATTTCAGAAGAGAAGCCACCAGAGGTCGCTCTCGCGCCTCTGCTATTCCCGTTATTCAACTGGATCTTCCATGTGTTGCTTTTAAACCACAGAGACGGTGCTGGTTCTCCCCTGCGGAGCGCAGCCTCATTAGGGTTTTGTTGCCCAAACTGGAGAATTCATTCTGGCTGAAGGAGCAGCTCAGCCCCTCTCTCCCAGAGACACATGTTTCTAACTGAGGCCTGACCCTGCAGCCTGGGGCCTTGTCAAATCAGATTTGGCTCAAGTGGCTTCCAGTCATGGGCTCGGTTACCTATGAACTAGACTCACTGAGGCAGTCATACAAAAAAAAAAAAAATGGACTCACGGTTCTGATAAATGTAGAGCTTGCTGACAAAACAAAGATGTTACCATCACAAGGTTCCTGATAAGTGAGAGGCCAATGCTTGGAGAGCTGAGTTTTTTCTTTCTTTTGCCACAGGGTAACAATCCTGAACACTGAACACATCTACATTAAAATGGATCTAAACGAAAGAGAATCTGCATGTTGCAACGGTCCAGACTCGGTCCGGACTTGGTCCAGACCTCAGCTTGATTGAAATTCAGCCGTGGAACCTGAAGAGAAAACTGCTGCCAGCAAAACCTCGCTGAACTTAAGACATGCCATGAAGAAGAGCAGGCCAGATTTCCTTCACATTCCTCCGTCAGAGATTGATAAGGTCAAACAGAAGATGATTACTTTAAGTTATCGCTGCTGACGGTGCTTCTGGAGGTTCTGCAAATACAGCCTGGTTTTACTTTTTCGCTTGCTGATGTGAAATGGGATTTGGCTTTGCTCTACGTTTACAGGTTATCTCATGCATTCTCTCTAAGGCCAGCAACTCTTTGCTAATCAAAGTCAAGATATTCCAGTCGGTTACTGGAGTGCACTTTTCTTTGACTTGTGTGGTCACAAGTTAAATGTGGATGGAGAAATCAGATGTTTTATTATAAACACAGTGATGAATTTCAGTCCAAACAAACTGAGAATGTGCCGGGAGAGTTGGACATGGATGCGTACGAGAAATATTGGACTACCTTCATTGCTCAATTTCAGTTTTCTTCTTTTTTTGGCCCAAGAGTATTTGTGTATTGATGATTTTGGTCACATATGCTGATGAGGATGCTTGTCTCTCTTCTTCTTTTTTCTCTTTTTTGATAGAGACCGAAACTTGTAACTTTTCTTTGTCTTTGTCCTTGTTTTCTGCCCCGTATCTCTTGTCTCTCTCCATCGCAGTCGTCGTGCACAGAAGCGTGCCGTGGAATACCAGTCCACTATGAATCACACGACCATTGAACAAGTATAAAGTAATATTTAATTAAACGAAGAATTAGGGCAAAAGCTTCTGCCTAAAGGGTTTATTTTTTTACTTTTATTGAAGCGTACATGGAGTCACTCTGCCCCTTGTCAGAATCATACAAATCCACATCTTGATGCATCGAGAAATAGATTTTATCTCCCCTTCCTAACATACACATTAGTTGTGGCCTGGTTGCTTTGATTTGAGGCATACTTTGACATCAAACTGTATCGGTTTCAAAACCACGCCAGGTCAAACCCGGGTAAATATGTCAGTGAACCAAATGACCTTCAGCTATGTCGAGAAGTCACTTATCGCTAAACTCCCTGACCTTGTCTCTCCCTTGTCCCTTTTGAGAAAACGCCACAGCATTGAGTTAATTCAATCTGTCGGATAGACCAGCACAGCCTGCCTCACTGAGGGCGTTCTGCTATTTTCAATCGGACACCATGGCATCGTCGTTCACGTATGGGATTGCTTTTCATTAAAAGAAGCGCTGGTAAGTGCCTCGACCAACCGGACTATCAATGTCACCTTGAATATTGTTAAGCTAGCTTAATGAAAACGCTCACATCCCCCTGCAATAGACGACAGCCGTACGTCAGGAATGTGAGGCGTTCATCCTGGGAATACACAGTGGTAATAGACGGCCTGTGTGCTGCTTTCATTCACCCATGAATGCAGTGATTACTCTGAGTACAAAGAGTCTTCAGAAAGCCTCATGTACCCTCACAGAACTGCTGTTATTGCTGAAAAGTCTTTGCTTTGTTCCCTCTGTGTAGATGCTGCTCTAGTAAGAGTTCGCTCCACGTCTGAACTACAGCTACACCACAAGCAGTCCGAACAGAAAGGTCTGTCTGTTCCTTTCTGGGTTTCAATTTGTTTTGGCTCGTGACGCGGGTCGGGACGCGGCGTGGGGCTGCGGGGGTCTTTCGACTGAAGCAGGGAGGCTACGTTAGCGGAGTGGTCTTTTTGTTACGTCGTCCAAAGAGTGGGGGAAATGTGTATTACATCCAAAAATGCCACTTATCAGCTATGAAACCAATGGAATTGTAGTACAGAAATAGATTCTGTAAAGAATCGCAGTTCCAAGTCCTGGGACGTCCGAATAGCATTCAAAATGCTCCAAGATTGATTTTAAAATAATAAGGTTGTATGTCTTTGCTTGCTCCAATATTCAAGTATACTTGAATATCATCAATGAATATATTTTGAATAATTTTTGTAATATTTTGTATTTTAAGTTACAGAATTCTATGGAGCCCTTAAGGGGACATGGAGAGAGAGAGAAAAAAAGAAATCCCAATTTTTTTTCTTGAGATCCCTCTAAATAAAAAAAAAAAAAAAGTCGGGATCTCGAGAAAAAAAGTCGGGATTTCTTTTTTTTTTTTTTTCCTCCATGTCCCCTTAGGGGCTCCGTAGAATTCTATGCACAAACCTATTTTTTTGTAAATGTTTTTTTCCGAAACTCATTTCATTCCATGTTAACCAGGTTATTGAGCTGCTCTTCATTGCTCTTTTTAATCATGTGCTTCCTGGTGTGTAATGTCATGGTCTCCGCTGTTTATAAGTTTAAAAAATGTTAAACGTTGGCAGTAAGTTTTGAAAAAAATATCACTAGGCAATTTTGTGTCATTGGAAGATGTTATTAACAATACCTAAACACCAACTATAAAGTCTTTAAAAAAGGCAGATGTAAAACGCCCTCCCCCCCGAAATAAACAAACAGACAAAGCTGCTTAGCCTGGTGGGGGCCTCAAGTAAAGCCTGGTGGCCCGCCAGACTTATTATACACCGGGGGGGGGAAATCCTGAATGTCTTTTAACAGAAAATTAAGTCACTCATGTCATCCGGTTTAACAGAGTCCAATTCAAAAGGTCTGGCACGTCAACATCCACGTTTGACATTTTTGAGCAATAAGAGCTTTTCTTTCCTAAAGAACTAAACGTGGGATCTATCTCTCTATCGGCTGTCGCGAAAACTGCCGGTTAGTCATCGTTTTCTCACACAATGTCTGCATTTAGCGCCCGGACCTTTTTTGCACAGCCCTCCGCAGAGACTCATAATGCTTCAGTGTGCGCCGCCTGAGAAAGAGGAAAGTGGCAGCATTGTTGGAAATGTGGACCGTAACGATCGCAGCTGGAAAGCCCGTTTATTCTGATGGTCTTTTTCCTCCTCGGCATCACTGCCAGGAGGAAAGAGACGTGTGCGGCTCGCCCAGGTCGGGAGGCCTTTGGGGGCGGGAGGAGTGTGAGCCGGACAGGAAGTAGGAAGGACATGCAGGAAGAGGGGCTGCACGCTCTGATAAGGACATCAATACCCTCCTTGACTCCTTGACTCGCATCGACTCCTTGTTTGCTGCTCTCTTAAAGGAGCTGACCCAGGAGGATACGCCTCTGCTTTCAATTGTTTCTGGTGTCCGTTCCTAAAAATACCAATCGCTATATTATTTTTCTATTTAGAGTCAGGTGTTTGTCAGATACACTCGCAATTGCCACTAAATACTTCCTGCATTACCACATACTGTGCACTGTGTGGGGAAAAAAGTATTTAGTCAGTCTGCAATTGTGCAAGTTCTCCCACTTAAAAATATGAGAGGCCTGTAATTGACATCATAGGTAGACCTCAGCTATGAGAGATGAGAAAAAAAAATCACATTGTCTGAATTTTAAAGAATTTAATGCAAATAAGGGTGGGAAATAAGTATTTGGTCAATAACAAAAGTGCTTACTTTGTAATGCATCCCATATCAAACAAGAATCATTGATAGAGGTAATGAGTGGAGGACAGAGGAGCCTCTTAAAGGAGATGTTACAAACAAGAAATCCTCCTTGTTTGTAGGTGACCATTACCATTATATATTATATATTACTTGAAAATTGCCTCAAAAAAGCAATATCGTCCAATTTATCGTCCAGCAAAATTTGTTGTTGTGGCAGCCGCATGCATTTGTTTCTCGATTTTCTTTTCTCTCTTTCTGCAGGTTTAGAGGCAGGGGTGTTCCCTCCGTTCCCTCTTTCTCTCCTCTCCTCCTACCTCCTTTACTTTTAAGCTTTTTCCCCATCTTTCTCTCTTTATTGTTCTCATTTCTTTTTCATCTCCATGTCCATCACATTTGAAATGATCCCAAAGAAATGTCTAATAAAGTTTTACACGTACATCAAGTAGAGCCTCAGTGAAAGCTGTAACGCTCCGCTTATGAAGTAAATTAGTTTTTTTTTTGCCTCACTTTGAGACTTGGACGACAATTTTCGGTGCCACACCGCCGGACAGAACACGTAAAAAAAAAACAAACAAAAAAAACCCAAACACTTTATTCTTCTCTGCTTTCGAACGTTTCTGTTGTCCGGTCTCTTTGCTCAGGAGATCAAATACTGACAGCTTTTACTTTTATTTTTCTGATGCTTCGAAATGTAACTTTTTTTTTTCAGTCATAAAAAATTCTCCTGAACAACAAATATGAATTCCAACTTGGAATACTTTTGCTACTGGAATAGATAAAGCTGGAAAAAAAAAAGAAGCAACTTTCTGTGAGCCAATCAAACAACAGAGTTTTCTCTCTCTTCTCAAAAAAATGTCTTCCTCCCTTCTGCCAGGTCCGTTCTGTGCCAAGAGGGGATCCAAGTGCGGTCGGGGCACAGTAGTTTGTATCGTGAAGACGTTAGGAATCAATTATCTACACAGAAACTCTGGAAACCTCAATGGAAGTTGCACTAAAATCGGAGGAGATGCTCCCAACAGAATTTGCACATCTGAAATAAAGCTCAGGTTGACGAGGTCAGCGAGTTGACAACCTTATCGTTTGGCTTTTATAGTCTAGTTTTGATCCGATGCAACAAATCTTTTTCGCTTTTATTCAGTTTAGGAACGCATTGATTAAGCATTCGTTGATATTTTCTCCACTTTATCTGTGATCCCGCCCCCGTGCCCCCTAAAGGAGTCTACGAGTCTGAAGCCTCAATTAAATACAAGGAGGAAAAAATGTGCAAATGTAAGCCATATTTAAGACTCTCTGGACTGAAAAGTATTTCACAGATATATTTCCACCGCCCTCTTTCCCCCCCCCCCCCCCAACACAGACAAACACACACTCACACCCACACACACACACACACACAATCCATAGACTGCAAATCCTTATGGATTTTAGCTAGGTGTGCTTCTAACAGAAAACAAAGAGAATCTCTGAGGATGACAAGTTGTTCCCAGTAATGCTTAAAAAACTTATTTTTAATAGCATAAAACTGAAACATTGGGGAATAAGTGAGGGACTCATGCAAAAGTGATAGAGAAGAGAAAGCTTTTTGTTTCAGCTAAAATCGGCACCGAAAGATTGATTTTGTAAAGCTGCTGAGCAACATTCACATCCTAACCAGGCATTCATTTCATTTGAACGTTTTCATAGATTTCCACATTATAACCACAACTTCAATGTTTTATTGTGGTTTTGTGTGATGGACCAAAACAAAATGATGCATGGTTGTGAGGTGGAAGGAAATGATTAATGGCTTCTCAGCTATTTCGGTGCGGACCAGTTGATGCTAGCAATTACGGCTGGAAGATGTTTGTTTTGGAGGCGACGTCTCTGCTGGTTTCCAACATCATTTTTGCTTATTTATCGCAGCAAAGCTCAAGCTCATCCAGATTGGATGCAGAGACTTTTAGCCCTGGCCACAGATTATCAGTTAGATCTACATCTGGACTTTGACTGGGCCATTAAGTGTTGCTGGAAGGTGGATCATTCTCGGTAACGTTGAACAGGCTTCCGTCCAGAAACGTCCCGCGATGTAAAATGATGTAAAATCAACTTTTTTGAATATTATTTTGTCTTGTAATGTTATTCTATCATCAAAAACATACCTGGAGTGTTGCTTTGATTCCTTTGTGCATGTTTGAGAGATCCTTTAATCTCCCGTGGCGACCATTCAGCTGTGCAAAATGCTTGGAGGGACTGAGCACTTCCACTCAGCTCCTTCAGACTAGCCAACAACAATTAGCAAACAGCTGGTGGAGCCGTGCATTATAGGAGCTACTTCTCAGCGCAAAGCAGCGTTAACGCGTTAATAGAGGAGTCATGTTGCGGTGACTTCCTGTGGGCTAGTCACCGCTAGCCCGAAACCTCTGCTCAGGAAGAGCAGAGGTTTCTTAAAGAGGCAGAGCCCAATTTCAAGGTGTTAAATTACGATGACAAATTTTTTGCCAAGCCATATTTGATGCATAAACATACAGCATTTTCATCACAACTGAAGTCAATACAGTAACTTCATTGTGCTATAAAATGGCAGTGTGTTTAAACTTCTTCACAACCTCATCCCTGACCCACCGGCCGTGGCTTCATGTTGCTCGGCAAACCTCCAAAGCTGATTGGTTGCTCTCGAGTTCGATGATTTTCCTTCAGCTTCATCACTCTGCTACTACTCTGTGTTGGTCTATTAACTCAAATACAGTTAGTTCATTGAGCTTTGTGGACGTGAAACATGAAAACGTTCTAGGAGTGAGAACTTCTGGTTCTCGTCTTGCTCCTCTCTCTCCGTTCCTTTTTCTCAGCGACTCCCGTCTCTTCAGCCAGACTCCTTAAAAGATGTGACAGTATTTTGTTTCTTCCTTCGTCCGTAGCGGTCTCGTGTCGTAATCTCTTTGTCCGTCTGTCGTTTCTTATTCCGCGCTCTAAATCGACGTTCGGCGTAACAGTTTGACAGACATTGTTGTCGCATAATTAGTTTTAATCACGCTCTAATCCTATCTAATCTCTTCAGCATGAAGTTTTCATTCAGTGTTTGCTGAGCTCTATGCTGAAGTTCCTGATTCTCCCTTCTCTCTCTCTCCCTGCTGGGGAGTTTCCTGTCCTCCATGGGGGATTAAAGTTGACGAAAAGCACGTTCGGGTTGATGAAGTTGTTCAGACACACCTGCGTTCGAACAATCCCATATGCCGCGGCTACGCATGTCGGCACAGGCATGGCCGTACATATCGGCACGAGTGAACTGCGGCAACATTTGGCTTGCATTTCCGCAGCAGCTTCTTCTGCAGACGGTAGGGAGGGGATCCGATTGCGACAGAGCACTTTAAAGTTCTTTGTTTTAAGTAGTTTCTCCTTAATACCTTTTTTTTTCTTCTTGTTTTGGATTCCTGTTGGACCTTGACATGTAGGAGGCCAGGGTCCTCACAGTTCCCTGCCTCCTTCCTTTGCTGAACTTGCTGGTTGTTGGCAGCTCGTTGGTTTCATTGGTCCCTGCTGGATAACAATGTTGAGTAAAAGCAGGATGTACAAGCTGCTTTAGATGCAAGCCCTTGCTTTTTGTTGCAGTTTTATTGCACAATCCACTTCTGCGCACTATTTCTGTTCTTTTAGTATTTCACTGAAGGATTTTTAGCTTATGTTGCACGTTTACTGCCCACAATGGTAAATGCACCCTGTTAAATCTGTGAATAAACTGCCTTAATTGTGAATGGCATAGATTCATCATTGTTTAAGAAACATTCCTCTGAGATTTTGGTTTATTTTGACAGGGTATCTGTGAGGTCATTGGTGGTTCCGTGAACTCGTAACAGTTTGGGCTGGTCTGAACCTTTCAGACACAATTCTCTATCCTGTATGGAGGCTGCCATCTTAAGGGTGTTTTTGCAGATGATGGTTTGGTAGATTCAGCTTGATCGCGAACCAAAATGGCGATACTTGTTGCATTTTCAGGTGGTGGGGTTCACTTTCACAGTGTGCCATGTCAAACAATTCAAACACTTTGAAAAACCAGCTTAACACCCTCACCTGTGGTGGCGCTGCACCAAGAAACACCGAAGGAAACGGCACAAGAACTTCTGAAGAAGACACTGACTGCAGGAACCCATATGAACTGATTAGATCCCAGCATCTGGACCACTTCAAACGTCGCCCTCTGGTGGCTGTTAGATATATGCCAGGTTTTGTCTCTTAAAGAGGCAGCATTATGTAAAACTTTTCCAGCATTATTTCTTATTCCCTCATTAGAAACATACCTCGAGTTTTGCCTTGATTCGTTCTCATTCTCATGTATGTTTGAGACTTCTTTTAGTCTCCCATGGCAACCACTCCCAGGTCGTGCAAACGCCTGGGTGGAACCTAGCAGCGCCTTCCAGGTGCAGCTCATCCTCAGAGCTGCAGTTTACATGCGCCACAGCTGCCGCCTCTCACACCAGCACTCCCTCCGCTCAGCTCCTTCAGACTAGCCAGCAGCAATTAGCAAACACCTGAAAGAACAGCGCATCTGCTGGACTCATCATAGGAGGTAGATCTCTGTGCAGTGCTGGTAAAAATGTTGCACATGAGCGATGTCGAGTTGACTTCTTGAAGGCAAAGTTTCTTAAAGAGACAGCGGTCCAATTTCAAGGCGTTAAATTTCAAAGTAAAATTTCTTTCTTGATATATGTTGCATTTTTTTATAACAACTGAAGTTAACATAGTTACTTGATTGTGCTATAAACTAGCACCATGTACCTGAAAAACACTTAATTCTGGCCCTTAAAATATTCTCTTTCTCAACACATTGTACTGTGATTTGCTAAAATGTAATAGTTTTCTCCCATGTCAGCATTTACTTTTGTAAGCCGTTTAGATGTGACGTAATCAGGACGATGCAGTTAATTATGGTTACACATTGTTAGGAAAGCATGTTATGCATCCAGTGTGCAGGCCAATTAAAATTTTTTTTTAAAATATCGTTTTATTACTTTGTTTTTTAAAAAAAAAAGTAAAATTTGTGATAAAACTTCCAATAATACACGAAGAGGATTCAGGAAGAGCCTCTTCTACGCCAGTGTGAGCAATAAAGTCTGAAAGACGCACGTCTCGGTAGAAAATCCTGCAAAGCAAACAATGTGACGTCACAGGGTCTGAACGGCAAACAAAAGCAAACAGACAGACCTGTCAACCGTCTGACTGAGCGGCAGCAGAAAGCAGAGAGCTGTCCCAGAAATAGAGGCTACAAGCGTCCCACAGTCTACGAGACCCAAAATAACAGTAAACAAGCCCTACCTCGAGCAGAACGTGACGCATGGAAAGTAATTAAGCGAATCCTCAAAGTCCACACTCCCTCGCCTGGTTTAGGCTTCTCTTTTTATGGACAGAGTAACGCTCACGGGGCAACAAACAGGTGATTGAAGCGCGTGAAACGACTCGTTTGCAACGCTGCACAATGTCGATTTTTGGAGGAAACGCGTAAGCAGAGCTTCAGCCGTTTGCTGCGCGAGGCGGGTAAACATGGCAGTTTTGCTCTTTGTGGAGAAGATACGTCATTTTACTGAACAGCATCACTGTGAGAGAGCACAGAGTGAAGAAAAAAGTACAAATAAAGTTACAAAAATAGTCATAAAATGATGAGACTTTTATTATTGTCACACGACTTTCTTCTCCTAATGTTGTTGCTCTTGTAATATCGCCACTTTGTTCTCAGGATGTTCTGGCTATTCTTGTTTGATTTTGACTTCTCCTAGTTTGACTTTGTTCTTTAAAATTTTACGATTTTATTCTCATTGTTTAGATGTTATCCTCGTACGACCTCACTCCCGTAATATTGTCTTTATTCTCACTTTATTTTGACTTCTCATCGTTTTGTGACTTTAATCTCAAATAATTGTAACCTTAGTCTTGTATGGCTATTTTAGCCATATCATGACCTTATTCTTGTAATATTATGACTTTATTGTGTTATTTTGACTTTATTGTCATACAACTTGTAATATTATGACTTTATTCTCTTATCTGTGACTTTTTTATGTTTCGACTTTATTCTCATAATTTTACACTTTCATTTTTTTTAGTGTGGCTCTAATACTCTGCTGTAAAAAAAAAACAGCTACTTTTTCTTGAGTGCATGTTGTTTTGGCAGTAGTTGTACCTTCAGCTGCATTTCCTGGTTCTGACTTGGCAGTCCCCATGGTTTTAGTAGGTGGCGCACAGACAATGACCTCTCCTGCTGATATCGGTTCTCCTGACCTTCTTGGGGGCGGATAGCTTCCTCTCAGCGCCGATGCGCTTGCATATAGATGTAGATGAGCCTCGATGAGCTTGTCCAAGTCTGACGTCAACACGTTGGACTGGACTCGTGATTGCCCACCGGCTGCCAAGCGCAGACGTGAGCCTTCTCACACAATGTGTCCGCAGCTGTCAAGGTCGGCTTGAAAGCTCTTTCCAGCACAATCTTTGACTGGAGAAATGTGTTTGTCCATATAATTGTAGGCTTTGGTATGTTGGAGGAAAAGCATCTCACTTTGATGGTGCTTCTTTAGTCCTTAAAGGGGCGGTACGACGTAAAGTCTAGGGTTTTTTTTAACTTTCACGTCATGTTGTAATGTTATTCCCTCTTCAAAGACGTACCTAGAGTGTTGCCTCGATTCTTTCGTATGTATTTGATAAATTCTTAAATCTCCATGGCAACCATTCAGCTGCGCAAGACGCCTGGGTGGACTTAGCTCCGCCTTCCACATGCCGCTGATCCTCTTCACAGCGGAGTTTCCACCTCGCAGGAAGCGCCCCTCCCCTGAGACTCTCTCACTAAGTTCCTTCAGACTAGCCGACAGCAATTAGCAAACACCCAGTGAGCTCATTATACAAACTGCTACAGTTTGAAACGGGATCGTGGAGAATCATTGCTGTGAAAGCGTGCTGAAGGCGGGTGTCGGAAAGGGTTGGAGGTCCTTAAAGAGACAGAGGCACAATGTCAGATGATACGTGGTCATGTTTTGTCAGCTATTTTTGAGCTCAGAAGTTTAGAAACTGCAGCTTTGGGGAGTAGCTTTGTCGTCAAAGGTGGAGCTCGGTGTTTTTCCACAGCTGACGGTTGCCATGGGAGACTAAAGAATTTCCCAAACATGCCTGAAAGAATTAAAGCAACACTCCAGGTATGTTTTTGATGAGAGAGTAACATTATAACATGATGTAAAGCCCCCCAAAAAGTTGACTGTATATAAGACTTAAATGTTGATAACCATTTTCCATCTACCTCACAACTGTACACTACTTTTTCTCTTATCGCATAGAATCCAAATAAAAAAAGCTGCAGTTTGTGGTTTCAACATGACAAAATGTCAATTTAAAAAGATAAAGGGATAAATCCCTGGCATGCTGGTGGAAACGTCTACTGTAAAAGGTTTAAAGACACCTGCCGCTGTACTACTCCCCCCCCCTGCTTTTAAATGTGCAATCATAAGAAAAGAGTAATTGCCGCACAATGTTCTTCACCGAGCTCCGCGAGTAGCAGTAATAGTTGTCATTAATAACGTGTAATTTAATAGACAAACTGTATGAAGGAATCCCGTACAGTTTACTCCAACATGAGTTCCTGCTGGAGAGCACCGCAGCCTGGTCTCCGTCAGCTGTCAGCGGCCCTCGTGCGGACCAGGCTTTAGCTGTGCCATCAGCCCTCTCACCGCAATCACAGCATGTTTATGGACCTCTGGAGGCTCCTCACTACAGCTTGACTGCTGTGTCATTTCTTGGACCTAATTATGATTTGTGGATTTGATGCCTTTGGGGTCGGCCGCATTCGTTTTTAAAATTTTTTTTTATTGACCAGCTCTTGGTGGGGTTAATGTCGTTGTTACTCTGGCTAACGGTGATTGTTTCCATGACGTCGACTTGAGCCGTTTGAGACCTTCTCCCGTCGTCCCCGTCACCTTTGGACAGGGACGGACACCTTTGGAAGACGGTGTCCAGTGGAAGACCATTTATAAATCAATAAACAGTTCAGTGTTCCTTTTGATTTATGAGTTGAGTTGGACGAGATGAGCTCGAAGTTTGAAAATGATCTGTATTAAAAACATTGGCCTTGCTCCTATAATAACATCTGGATCTGGTTTTGGTCAGTACCCTTCCCAGAATACTAAAGCACAGTGGACTACCTCTTAGCTGAAGGCTGCCTAACGGCTTAATAATTGAGTTATTCCTCCAGATTCCCACAAATTCTTCAAAAGAATGGCTCACTGTTAGAAAACTGCTGATTTCTGCTTCCCTTGCCCGTCTCTTGTGCCCATCCTCCCAACATCCTCTCTTGTTGGGGGGAAACAGAGAGCGCTTTGTTTTTGCAATTATCACTTGGGCCAAAACCACGTTTCTGGAGCCCAAAGGTCGCAACAACTTGCCCTTTGGGGTTCTGTTTAAGTGCCACTTAAGACCGCTACTGTAGCTAATCACAAGGATTTATGAAGTGTATCACCAAGAGACCAGCGGACCGGAGAGCGGTTGCTGGCATCCTGCTAAGGTGTTACAAACCCTCTTTTCTTTTGTTTCCACTTTCTTTTCCGTCTTCTGTTGAAGCTTCCGATTGATGGCAGCTGGTGAAACGTTCTTTGTTCTCCATTTGTTGGCTCTGAAAGAAGGGCCGTTCCACTGCCGGCGCAAGCCTTTTCTTCCTCCTGCCGGTGCCGGTCATTCCTTAAACAGCCCTGCACAGAAAGCTGTAGATTGATCTTGAGGGGGCCCTTTACGACTCCCTGATGTATCTAATCACATTCCAGTGCGGTTCTTGTGAAGGCTTGGTGTGTTTTGCGTAATTTCAGGTTCATGTCCAACCATTGGCGCTTCCAATGTTTCCGGTAATTGGGAGTTTTCACCAGGCATTACTGGTGAGAGGTGTAGATTGGGGTTTGGAGAATAAAGCAAAAAAGAAAAAAAACTGAGTGGAAGAACGCAAGCAAACAGTGTTCTTGGGGAACTTCAGAGGCATGTACTACAAGATCCAGATGTTACCCCCCTTGACCCCCTGTACCCAACACAGGCACATGCACACACACCCAACCATCTTCATAGTTACCATCACAAACTTGAATGTATTTTTAGGAGGAATGTTATGTTATTTTCAATAACCTCTACGGGTAACATTTTGAAACGCATCGGAGACCGTTCCCACAGCATGCTGTTGCCAACACCATGTTTCACTTTGGGTATTTTGCAGACCCATTGAATAAATTAGAGTATTATTGAAAAGTCTAATTACTTCCCGAACATTTTTTCACAAAGTGAAACGCATTGTATAGATTAATACAAACGGATGATTGAAAACCTTAAAAGAATAAGTTTAATACCAGTTTGAAGGTTGTCTACTTCCAGGTACTTTTAATGTGACAAAGCCATAAACACACTCAAAAATACTGCATTTTAAATGTCATTTTCTTAATATTTCTTAATATCCAGACGAAAACTGGAACTCCTCATTAGCTCCTTGCCTTATCCAGGGGAGCATATCCGTCCCTTTGCTCCTCCTACTTTAATTAGCCTCTTTAAGTCTCTACCCGATAATGCCTTTGGTCTGGTTTGAGTGAACACAACAACAGGTCAGAGCTAATGAGCTCTCTGTGAGGAATGCAATGTATAGGCACCCCTCCACACACACACACACACACACTGTTCCCCCTCCACCCTGTGGCAAATGCCATACGCTTGGATACCTACAACTGGGGGGGCACACTTCTCATTAGATTCCTTAAAGAGGCCTGATTGGTTGAGAAAATGCCAAAGAGAAGTCTAAATCGCTTCAGACTCTGCCTCGCACAGCTGTGTGAATGCAGGAAGCAACGGTACCGACACTGATGAAGAGGTTAAGTCAAATTGGGGGAGTGCGGTTGGAGGGAGCGTAGGGGTGGGGCTGGATCGGGACTGCAATTAGTTTCACCATTTGTTCACCTTCCTCGCTCCTTCTCTTCTTCTAATCCCCCGCCACCCCCGTTATCCATAAATGACCTTTGCCATGGGAGGTTGATATTGCGTTCCTGCAGGACGACCTTTGGTAATGAGAAGGCAGGTTAGCGGGCGACCTGGAAGCACTTTGTCCCCATCTCCTGGGAACTCAAACAGTGAGCACACAAAGGCACACAGCAACAGCTGCTTCGTCCCTTGCTCTTGTCTGGAAATAACAGAAACATAAACACCAACCACATCCCCATGAGCGATGCGCTTGTGGTGTCAGGGACATCTACAGCAAAGAAGAACTTCCCTGCAGCACTAAACATTTTACTTGTGGGGCAGAAAGTTCAAAGTTGGTCTCATCCGATTGAGCCCCTGCTTCCATGTGTGTGCTGTGTCCTCTACATGAGCTGAGGCAGACTGCAACCAAGACATTTTACCTCTTTCCTTCTGAACAGTTTACCACTTGGGTCACATAACAATATAAACTTAAAGTTTTATCATGATATTTTGCGGTATTGTTGTGATAACAGTAAAATTGACAATAAGAACAATTGTCAAATTGCTACTTATTTTTTAGGCAATTATTTGGCTGTTTGACTACATGACACAAAAACAAAGATACAGTTCACGCACCTTTTTGCAATATGCTTTTGTTGGCCGCCAATCACATGTAGGCATGCACCGATCCACTTTTCTTAACTTCTGACAATAGATCTCAGAGATGAGGCTGATATATCTGTATCGGATCGGTATCAGCCAATACAATACAGAAAGACAGCACTGAATTGACTGCATTTAATCATACTTTCAGATGTATTGATATTTATTGTAACTCTCATTTAACAAACGGTGGAGAAAATATCAAAAATCCCACAACAATACGATCCATTTTTATAAGTGCCCCGTAGTCAAATTTATTGAGTTCACAGCTAGTGGAGACAGGTCATATTCTCCCAGTATTTTGGTCAGAATTGTCTTGTCATTTACACAATCATCTCCAGAGTAGACCTCGGAGCAGATCTTGCCTTCTTTATCAACCTGTCGAGTGTTTCATCAGAATCTTTGGCTCTGATGAAACTCTGCTGGCCCAACAGATGATGGCAGAACAGCTCACACTCTCCACCACAGGCTTATAAAAGATCTGATCCAAGAACTGTCGCACCTAAATCTCCCCAAGATGCACAGTCTGTTCTGCCCCTGCTTTTAACATTTCCACAGGGTAAGTGGGGCAGCGCACAAATGCACGGCACACCTCAGAGTCACAACTTCTTTTTTTTTTCCAGATGCGCCTTCTGAACCTCTTGGCTGGAGATAAAGCATGGATACAGCATCCTTATTGACCTGTAGCACATCAGCGCTCATGAAGTTTTGCATTCTCCATGCTTATTCTTTGGTTTATCGGCGTAGCGTATTGGAATAACTCAGCGGACAGGTGTATTGGGTTGATGAATGCCATTTATCCCGGGCAAGAAAGTTTGTTTTAAGTAGGTTAAATCAGGCAGCTTCAACAGTTTAAATTATTACTAAAACTAAATTGTGATATGATTCTAAACCAACCTCCCCACACCCATCATGTGCCTATTTAGTTTAGTCACCATGGCCTGTTTTGGTTTGCCCTTGCGTCTTTGGAGTCTCTCCTTGCTTTCATCGCTGTAGATCTTTCATGCTGATATGTACATGTAATTTGATACAGGCTTAATCTGCCCCCACCTCTTCTTTTAAAATCCGACTTGCAATTCGCGTATCTAGCAAGAAATCACCCAGCTGAAAAAAGACACAAGTGAAGACAGGAGCAGGTAGAAGTTTCTTGGCTGGCATCCATGTTTTACAAAGACGACTAATCTACCTCTTCAGCAGGGCTACACAACTCTTTTCTTTAACTTGAGAACCTGGGAAAAAAAAAAGACTCCCTGCGTTTTTTTACACGTAAATTTATCGCATATTTACCAGGGGAAAATATCACAAAGGACCAAGTACACACTAAAATATCTCCTCAAAAGTATTTATGTCGTCTGCGGGTCCAAAACCTGTACAGTGAAAACGGTCTAGTTGAAGTGCAATATCAACATGGTCGCATTAAGGCATAAAACCCATCCACAAATCTCTGACCAGTCACAACTCATCGCACAAAGTTGTGTGATGAGTAAAAACAGCCTCCCTCCTAATAAGATAGAACTATTTTAATATGTCATTGTGAGACAATTTTTGTCACTTTGAATGAAGCATGGGAGAGCCTTGGCCTGGTTAAAAACTGGCCACTTGTTTTACCCATTGCTTCTTACAGAGAGTCTGGACTCTTGGCTATTGAAGAACGATTCCTGAGAAGTGCAGCTCAATGGGAGAAATCCCCGATGGAACGCTGAAGGGAGATGAGAATTGACCAGGTTATGGCTCTGGTCATCAGAGCCATAACCTATTATAGAAAGTTCTCTATTCTCTAGTCATACTTTTTTTTATTTGTATGTATATACATACATATATAAAAAAAATCACTCTTAGAGCCAGAAGTAGGACTTGTTCAGACTCCTTTGCTCCAAAACAATATTTTTATTATCTCAGCCGCTAATAATAGCATAGCATTTAAGTCTGCAAATTATTAGCTCCTTATTAATCTAATGGCACATACAAGTTACTTATACTCTTAAGGGTCCCGCTCTTTTTTGGGGAATAAAAAATACAGCACTGACAAAGTAACACACACACAGAGTGGTGAAAATGAAAGCTAGCGGGGTGTGTTGAAAATTCATGTGACTAAAATATCAGATCAAATGGATAGTGGAGTGATGGAAACCACCGATGGTTTCACGTCTTTAGGATGTAGCTCCCCTTAGGGCCTGGATACAAGCAGCTGTTGTGTTCCCTCCTACGGCAGGATGGCCCACAGCTGTTGTTACTGGTCCTCGAGATCCGGCAGATCGACACTGGGGTGGACTTCAACTCCAACCTGACTCCATTCATGCCGAGTTGGGGAAAAAAACAGTGGGGTTTGTTTGCCTATGGGTAGACCTCAAACTGATGCAGGAAGTTAAAAAAACCCACATTGTAACTTATCACTTCTGTGCGAGGGTGCGATGATCACCTTTGGGAATGCAGAAAAGAGATATTATGCAAAAAATTATACAAGGGCGAGCGTCTGAGGCTGAAGACCTGAGCCTAACTTTACAACAACACAGCTTCTCTGTTACACAGCCTAACCTGCGAACGGGGCAGGAATAAACCAGATTCGAAGCTGTCTTGTCTGTCTAGAAATGGCTTTCACTCAGAGGAAATGAGTCTGCGATACACAGGCATTGCTCAAATTCCTCCCCTTGTCATTGCTGCTAAAGCAAATAATGGCTTAGGGGGAAGGATTCCGCCACTGAATCAACAGATTGTTTGTATCTTCACAGGCTCAAAGGGAACATTTTCAGGGTTTTGAAAAGGTTGGAGCTTTTTTTCCCCCCAAAGGACATGATTGCTTCCCTCACTGAAACCGTGGGGTTTCAGCATCTCAGTTCGAGGAGAGGCAAGGATTTCACCTCTTGGGATTGGAGTGACTTGTTTAAAAGACACTGGGCATTGGATAATTCGCTGCAAACTGTCTGCATAGGACTACCAGCAATGTGAACTCCATTCAGTCAGCATGGGAGCAGGATTTTTTTGTTTTTTTGTTTTCTTACAGGGACATGGTTACATGTTCACCATGTAAACCACATAAATTTGTGACAGAAGGTCAACAGGAGTACAACATTATTAAGAACACTAGGGTTTCATTTTTTAAAGGAAAGCATTTTGGACAATTAAGGGTTCAAGATTTAAAACCAGACCACCATATGTTTTAGAGTGAACTCCAACACATTAGCTTAACAAAATAGGTTCCCTGAGACAGGTTCTATGTTTTTGATGTTACAGATCAACATATTTTTAAATTGCATCTTAAAGCATCTGAATCCTTCTCTTGAAAGGTTCGGATAACCTTTCCTCAGACTGGGAGGACTGGTTGAAATTTAAGCCCTGTTACTGGGTAAAAAAACTAGCTTTGACCTGAGGTCATTCCTCTAAATTGGCTAAAAGTTCCTCTTCGCCCCCCCCCCCCCCCATCCCCTCCTGTCCATATTGAATTCTTAAACTGTGGTCAGCTCTCTCTCTTCTCCATATCGACACACCTCAGTAATTGGTGATGTGGACCATATGTTTGGCTTGAATGGCCTTCTGTTCTGTAAAGCCATTAGACATAGTCAAAGATATATTATAACCTTGTTATTGGGCTACCTGTCGCTGGCTGGGTAGCCATCACGGTTAGAGGGGTTAAGCCTTCCGGTCCTGTTTCCGTTTTTCCTGGCCTTTCCATATGGCGGATCTGTCAAATCAAACGTATTGCTTCAAGACACAATGGATATAGATCCATCATTGTGGGTAATCTTCACAGTTAAATGACCTGCTTAGAACTTTTTAGCAAAGCAGGGGTATGAGGTGGCCGTATGACCTTTCGGCTTGATGGGGTTGGGTAAAAAAAAACGCTTGCATTTTTTGGGGAACTTGTGTTTTATGGGGTCAGAGTTTAGGTTGTTGACTTGCTATCCGGCGCTGTTTTTTTCACTCCTTTACCGTTGCATGCCTTGGTGGTCCTGGCCATGTCACACGGTGACACAATTTTACGGTGTAAAATTGAGAAGTTCACTATTTGAGTTCAGCAATTTTAGTTTGCTTGTAGTAATGATCTTTCATGTTTTGTGGTACTAAGTTGACCCAAATGGGGTTCAAACCCAGAGTTAATGGAAGGGGAGGCACGGTGTAAAGACTTTGAAATAGATTTCATAAAGTCAAGTTATAATGAGATTTTAGCATTCGAGTTATCTCTATAATTAATGCAAATTGACTATTTTGAAAAACCAATATTTATTGGTGCTTATTTTCTCTGCTTACGTAGTCTAATGCATTTTCTTCTTGGTAAAAACCCAAGCTCTCTGGTTTTTAACTACTATTGATGTTATGACCTGCAGAGTATAAATAGTAACACTTCAACCGTGATCAAATTATGAATACCTGTATAAAAAAAAGAAAAAGAAAAGAGACAGAATATTCTCTTTGTTTTTCCACAGATCCACAGATCCAGATGTGAAAGCCTGAGCTGGTGTGAACACATGAACGCATGCAGAGCATGTTCCACTGTCACGTTACAGGTGAGACACGCTGATCCAAAATAGCGTACCGGAAAATAGCGTTGCCAGACATGTACCGGATAGGTCAATAAATCTAACAATTTTAATCACAATCTGGAAAATGGCCTTCATATTTTTTTCCCCCTTGATCTCAGAACTTTATCACAAAATAAATATCTTCATATCGATCTGGATCAATTCATAGGCTGCACAGTGGCGCAGTTGGTAGAGCTGTTGCCTTGCAGCAAGAAGGTTCTGGGTTCGATTCCCGGCCCCGTTCTTTCTGCATGGAGTTTGCATGTTTTCCCTGTGCATTGTGTGGGTTCTCTCTGGGTACTCCAACTTCCTTCCACAGTCCAAAAACATGACTATGAGGTTAATTGGTCTCTCTAAATTCTCCCTAGGTGTGAGTGTGTTTGGTTGTTTGTCCTGCCTGTCTCTGTGTGTCTCTGTGTTGCCCGGCGACCTGTCCAGGGTGACCCCGCCTCTCGCCTGGAACGTTAGCTGGAGATAGGCACCAGCACCTCCTGACCCCACTAAGGGACAACGTGTGTTAGAAAGTCGATGGATGGATCGATTCATCTGTTCTGTGTAAACGGTATTAGCTAAATTAATATTTGTATGCATCGTGTGAAAAGGGGTGGCTTCTGACCCTTTTCTATCAACAGTCGTCTACGAGTCACAGTTTGAGATTACGACGGTGGCAATAATCTTCGGCTCTTATTGTCGCCATTGCAACGTCCTTAGCAACAACAATATTGAAAACTGCGGCGCGCGCTCGTTACAATAACGGCCGGCCTAAATGGTTGCCACATGACCAAAAAATAAACCAGTGACTCATGAGCAATACTCGGCTGTTTCTTGTTGCGTTTTTGGCTGACAGTCCCTGTTTAAAATGAGAATCAGCTGTTTCATGTGCTGATGCTGGGGACTGACTTAAATGTTTTTTTTTTTAAACCAAATTTATTTTGACTAATCCAGCAAGTAAATACGCTCATTGCGTGGAGTATTGCAATATCTTGTCCTTTGAGTCTGTTAAGTTAACATTAGCAAGTTAATTAGCCAGCCTGCAGTCTGCTGCTTAGCAGACGTGCCACTCATAATACTGTTATGACTAAATTATTTAAAAATGTTCACAAAAACAAACCGCTGCTGCTACTGGTCTCTAATGGACCAGAACATTCCAATTTTTAGGTTCAGTGAAACGACTTAAAAATGTTTTCGTAAGGCAAATGACAGAAAACCAAATGCATTAAAAACCAAGACCATAGATTATCATAATCACAATCTTTCATGCACCGTTGCCAACGTAAAACCAAGAAGAGAACAAATATTATTGCTGATTTTTCTGGTTTATTTAAAATAAACCAAAAAAATAAAAAAACTAGAGTGGAAGGTCACACCACTGAAGAAGGAGCAGAAGCAGAGCTGACTGGATGTCGTAGTACAAACGCCGACTTTGAACTAGATCCACAATCAAATTGGAAAAAAAACCTGATGTTTAAAATAGGCTTTCGCATTCACCGTATATTCATTCTGACAGGCTTGTCTCGACATCATGTTGCGAGCAGCCCCTTTAAAAGCCCGCTATTACGAACCCGACGTAAAATCCACCCACCTCCTCTTTATGTGCTGGAAAAGTCAGACCCCTTTCATCAATGCCCCTTAATCACAAGCAGCCTAATAAAGAAAACATGCAAGGAGTCGAGAGCCGCTGCTGGCCTTCCTCCTTTCACCGTGCCTTTGTCGGGCAGGTCCACACAAGCATGCTGTAACAGAGAGAGAGAGAGAAAAAAAAAGAAAAGCTGAAGATGTTTGTTCTTCACCTGGCAACAGCTGGGTCACTGAGCCAGGTAGCGATATCTACCTCCTGAACACACTACCCAAAGCTGGAAGGAAAAAAAAAGGCTAATTTGCTTCTGGCAGCACTGATGTGTAAATTGTGGGCAATTCTCCTCTGAAAACATGTTAGATGATGTGCGATTACAGCAGCGTCAGGGTTGTGAGCTCATTCACAAATGTTCTGTAGCGAGGAAAGTAATACATAGAGTCCAGGATCTGGATCTTATTGCCTTTTTGTTACATGTGATTCCGTGCTGTGGCAGACGTGTGACGTTCAGGAAGCATTGGAGAAGTGAACACTCAGGGGAACACCAGCACAAACGTGCACAGATATGCACTTTTCTCCCAAAATCTTTCTTGCTTAGCTTTTGTGACACTCAAACACAATGGTGTGCTTCCATCTAACTGAGGACTTTGCGTAACATTCACTTTAGTAACTGCATTTAGGCCTAACCCAGACATTTTCCCTAATCAGTACTAGTCTATTTCTAACACTAACCCTACCCAGTACCAATGTATTCTTGGTTCCTTTACACTGAACAACTTTGTATCTCTAAACCTAACTTCTGAAATCCAATTTTTTGATGTGTGTGTGTGTGGTCGATTATATTTCCAAATATATGTGACATGTATGTGATCTCCTGTGTGAGAAACGCAAGCAGCCTAGAAATGTCCCGCATTCGCAGTAGAAGGCACAGTGACATCGCATGTGGCGAGCGTGCTCAGCGTTTGCGGAAGTAAACATTGGACGATGATGGTGGAGAGATTTTAAAGTCGTTGTCCAACAAGGGCCTGCACATTAACAATTCAATCCAACATGGTTGCTGTTTTTCTTCACGCTTCCACAAATCGGGATGCAGAATAGCGACGCTTGTCGAGTTGGCACCACATATCCAAGTGGCCTGGGTCCTGTTTGTAAAAATCTGATCTATGTCGTTCAAACTGACATGAAAAGATCAGATACGGGTCGCAAATAATGTTTATTCTTGTCACTTCAACCTGCAGTGTGAACAGAGCCCAAATCTCAGACTTAAATTTGATCGTATTTCAAGGTAACTCTCACACAAAGAAATGAAATTTGTTTAAAAAACAAAAAAAATCACGAGAAAGGAGAACATATAGCACAACTCAAGGCATCCAGGGTATAGGGGGGTTTAACCATTAGTGCTGATGACACTTGGTCTCGCTGGAACATTTGGGTCTGTAACCAATGACTGATTCACCCTCCCCGCTCCTCCCTGGCAGCTGTGTTGACCGTCTCGTGCATGGGAACCCTTGATTACGGGGCTGACTGTACTTTTTGGGGCCGAGTCTGGCAGCCAGTCCGCCGCTCTTCCTGCCGCCGGCACGCACGCAGCACCCAGTCCTCCCGCTTTGATCATGGCGCGTTGTAAACGACCGCCGCTCCATCACCCCACGCCTCAGGTCATCCGCGGGGCTTTATTGGCCTAATGAATGCCTCGGCGATGTTTATCTGTGCTGCAATGGGTCTGACTGAAAACGCCTCTGGCAGCCAGTTCGTGTCCAACGAGCTCACGCTTTGGCAGGCAGTTGTGCGGCGCGCGCTTCATTAGAAGCCTCAGCTGCGATGGCCGCAGATCGTTTCTTCGTTAAAGTTTATGATTTGTTGATTTTAATAATCTGTTGTGTGATTGTTTGAAGAGCGTTAGAAAAACCAGCGCTCCTTCGGTTAATAGGATAAAGGTGTTCTAAAATGACATCAGTGTTTGAGCTCAGTTGGAAGTGGTTGCATTGCTGAAATACAATTATATATATTCCTTTTGAAAGATCATCCAGATGTGATTTATGATTAACCTTTCTCTGCGTAATGAATAAAATATATTAACATGTGATGAAAAACTGCAAATGTTTTGGACTGCGTACATAATACATCTTGAGTGATCAGTAACAGATGCTGGAATTGGATGCATTATGGGCATCAGAGTTTAATAAATACTGGAGTAGGGGTTGAGCCTCTCAGCCAGTTTAAATATTGACAAGACGCTTGGCTGTGTTTTGCATTAGGTCTTTGCCTGTGATCAGCAGGTTAGCTGTGAGAATTAGAAATTGCGTAGCTACAGGAGTGGAGCGTTGGATGTTTCCCCAAAGGAACATGACCAAACCCTCATCGTCGGCACTCTATTTCCTGACTGTTTTATAATAAAGCAAAATATGTCAGGAGTAATCCTCCAGACTTTAGCCTCATAATATTACAAGAGGAAAAATTATGCAGAATGCATGTTGACCGGTTCCTTTTTAATGAAGCAGAGGAACGTTGTACTTGCTTCAGATATGTTGTCTGGTTAGGTTTGAAAGATATATTATGGAAACTAAAAAAAAACAAACATATTCTGTGCCTTTCCTATGCCAGTTGGCGCAGGGTATTGAAACAAATCTATTAAGACCAAATTTCCTATTTCCAATTGCGGCCCAGAAAAAGACGAGGCGTCTTGATGGAGAACAAGACTTGTAACATGAGCGAAGGTAGGCGGAGTTAGAGGAACGAGAATGTAAGAAAAGGGAAAGGAAGGATTACACGCTTTTCTTTCCCATCTGATTCTTCTTCATCCTTCATTGCACCGTCTTCTTCTTCTACTCTTTGAATCCACATCGCCCCAACTCCCATGTTGGCTGTTACTGGTGTTTCAGTGGCACATCTTCGTAGGCCATTGAAACAAGGCCGACATAATAGCTTAATAGCGCCACTGGTTAAAACCATATAGCAATGAATTCAGACTGCTTTTAGTATAAGCACCAACTGGCCAAAAACCCCACCACAATCTGGATTTAACTTGCAAAATAGGTACGAGCCTCCTATTGGATAATTACTGCATCCATTGTCTTTCAGCTGATAACAGGTTCTTAGCCCCAAGCAATGCAGCAAGTAGCTTCTCATGATTGACAGATGCACCTGGTGTCTTGTGGAAAAGAGTTTGTCTAGCAACGATCATTTGGATGAAGCAGAGAAACATATAAGGAGATTGCAGAAACTATTTAAGAAGTTGGATAAAGAATTGTTAAAAACTGGAAGAAAAGTGGGAAAATTGTGGTCGATTGTGACTGGTGCCATCACTTCCACATTTGGTCAAATCAAATCGAAGAATAAACACAGTGGAGCTCAGGGCTATGTTGTACAGTGAAAGTAGGAGCATTTCCACATGTACAATGTTAAGGGAACTCAAGGAATTGGGACGGGACATCTGTGGAACCATAAGAAAACCACTAATCAGCGAGGCTAACCAGAGAAAATAAGCTGCAATTTGCAAGGGAGCATAAAGATTGGTCTCTGGAGCAATGGAGGAGGTCAGATGGACTGAGGAGTCCAGAGTGATGGGTGCATAAGAGTAAGAAGTGAGGCAGATGAAGTGATGCACCCATCATTCCTAATCTCTACTGCAGAAGCCTGTGGAGAGCAGCCCTATGATGTGGGGTTGCTGCAGTTGTTCAGGTCTTGGCTCAGTAACATTACAAGCTGACCGACGGCTGAAAGACCAGGTTTTTTCATCAATGGAACTTTTTCTTCCATTATGGCATAGTCATATATTAAGATGACAATGCATCATGAAGAACAGATTGTCAAAGAGAAGTTCACACATGGATCGGTCTCCACAGAGGTCAGACCTTAAGCCAGTCGAGAAAGGCTTTGCACAGTGGTCAGACTCTCCCCATGATCAATACAAAATCTTTCTGATCACTAATACAATAATGGATGGAGATAAATCTTGACATCACTGAATGTAATTAAAACAATAGCTGTGTTTCCATTATAAGGGGGAACAGGGAGCTTTGTTGATATTCTGCCAATGTCGAAAAAGCACAATTTCGCACTTGTGGTGTTCTCATGAAATAAGAATCGCAATTAAGGAAAGTCACACGAAAGGAAGTTTGTTCATGCGATGTCATTAAAAAAACATGCCGCATCAACATCTTCCCACCACTTCATGTTGTCTTCGGGGGGTTTTTTTTTCTCCGACATCTGTTTGTTACGTTTGTCACTTGAACTGTGAGATGTGAAAACAGTGTTTCCGTTGCAGTTTTGCAAAATGCACTAATTTTGATACAGTCGAAAAACCACCTAATCCAAGCGCAAAAACTTAACGATAAACGTCCATCCATCCATTTTCTTTACACCCTTGTCCCTAGTGGGGTCAGGAGGGGTGCTGGTGCCTATCTTAACAGAGGCGTTCCGAGCGAGAGGCGGGGTCACCCTGGACGGGTCACCAGTCTGTCGCAGGGCAACACAGAGACAGACAGGACAAACAACCAGGCACACACACACTCACACCTAGAGAGAATTTACCTGACAGTCACGTTTTTGGGCTGTGGGAGGAAGCCGGAGTACCCAGAGAGGACCCGTGCATGCACTTCACGCCGCACACACCTACTCCATGCAGAAAGACCCGGGCCGGAAATCGAACCGAGGACCTCCTTGCCACAAGGCAAAGCTGCTACCAACTGCGCCACTGTGCAGCCTTATCGATAAACGTGTCTTTTCAAAATTTTTGTGTTTTCATTAAGCGAAATGAAATTCCAATTTGTGTAATTTCGAGCCCAGAGAGTGTGTTTAACTTTCCGTTGGTTTAGGTTGAGGTGACTGAGTCTGGGCTTGGTCAAAATTTGGGTATTTTGACATGTCAGTACCGGGCACTATCTGTCGGCGGGCTCAAACTGTCCCCACATCATAAAAACACTGTTCTCAACACAAAAATGAAGTTCCTATTATTTTAAATAAACCCTAAGAGAAAGACGCTTCGAAACATCACAGTTCTAACTTGTGACATTTAATATTCTTTTGAGTTCGTCCTGTTTGCAGAGCATCCAGGCTCTTATCACGGCTCCGTTTGATCTTGTTTGACCAAGTCCTTTGGCTCGTAGATCAGTGAGGTGCAGTTTCACAAAGTCATGTAGTATTCGGCCCGTAGTCTGAGAAGTGTTTGCTTTGAATTTGCGACAAGTTAAGTTCCGATCCTCTGTTTAGTTTTTTTTTTTAGAAAGAGAGAAAGCGTATACCACACCGAAGGAGGGGGGCTGCAAACGCAGGAATGGCACAGTTGTTGTTTTAGCAGCTGAGATTTTTTTTTCTTCATACAATTTGCTTTGATCCCGCTGGTTGGAAGCTTGACCCATACATCTGTGTCTGACACTTGGCCGACCTGCGTCGTGTGTGTGTGTGGATACATGGATGCTTATTTTGACTGTAATGGGTATCCAGGCTGTTTCTCCTTCTGAGAAGTTACAGAGAGAGAGAGAGAGAGAGAGAGAGGTAGAGGTTGTGTGTGGATGGAGCAGCTGAAGGGCGAAGCTTTTAACCCGGCGGTTCAGATGATCACAGTTTAATGATTTGGATTTCCCGCTCGCATCTCTCCATATGAATTTTATTTTCTTATTTTCTAACCTTTTTTTATGTGTTTTATGGGGCTTTTGTGCGATGAGACCAGCGCAAAGCACGACACGGCTCTGAATCTGAACAAAGATGCCGATATTATGGATTAAAGAAGTCTGAGAAGTTTGCATTTGTAATTTCTCCCCTTTGATGTTACCCCCAAGAGAAAATCTTCCCTACAAACCAATAAATTACTAAACCGAATCCACCTGTGTGAGAATTAACTGCGGCATAAAAGCAGATGTTCGAGGCCTCACAGGTTTTTAGAGAACAATGGCGATATTGTAATTTCTTACTATTCTAATATAGTACATCCCCACAACAGCCTTTCAGACAAGGCCCGTCTGTTCTCCTCAACTGGCCAGTGTGAGATGGCATTTATTAGAGAGATACCAAAAGGGTATCAACTTTGTCAAGAGGTTCATAGCAACTCTGGAGGAGATACGGAGATCCGCCGCTCAAGTGGGAGGACAGTGACTAGCAGTGCACTCTGCAAATCTGGCCTTTGTGCAAGAGTGGCAAGAAGAAAGCCGATAGACGTCTGATTTAAAGTTTGCTACAGATCATATTAACAAGGGCCGAAAATTTGAGTCTGAGATGGAAGTTCACCTTCAATCAGGACAAGAAACCTAAACATGCAAGAGGTACGATGAATTTTTTTATTATTTTTTGTAAGTATCTGTTGAAAAAACTTACAAATTGATGATCACAGTGTATTCTATCCAGTTTGGATGAGCTTAAGCTAATTTCTCAAAGAAGTAATGGGCAAATATGTCAGTCTCTAGCTACGCAAAGTATATGAATACTTTGGCAAGGCAATTTAGTTAATTTCGGCTTCTTTGGTTGCGTCTAGACACTGATGTCTTAGAAAATGCCTATTGGGTTTTTTTGTGTTGAATTGGATTAATTGGGAGATGTAGTCCAAAGGGACATGCATGCGTACTCGTGACACCAGTGCATCTTTCTCTTAGGCGGCTTTGTCTGATGTAGAGGATCATCTTCGGACCATTGTCCTGCGAGTTCCGCCGGTGGTCCTGGCGTAAACGGCTCTCGAGGAGGAATCCTTTTCTGACGCGCTCTCTGCTTCCTCCGGGCCTGCGTCTCTTTCCGCGGTCAACCGCCTGACTGCCTCCACCTTTCATGCAGCCCCTCTCGGTGTCTTCGTCACACACCCGCATCCGCGCACACAGGCTGAGCTCTGCCCCGGTGCAGAGCTAATCGCATATTGGGGTTTTTAGGTGTCTGTGGGGAAAAGGAAGGACTCCACTGGCTTGTCAGCGTCTCTGACCTCTCTGTCACAATGGGTCGCTCGCTCTCCTCCCACTCGTTTCCCTGCCAAGCTGGGAAGAGTAAATATTTATCAGCCCCCGTGACAATGAGCCAGCTTGGGAGAGAGAACCTCTGACTGGAGCTCAGGCATGGCCCCTTGGCAAGGCTGATGTCAGTTAGGAAGGACCATAGGGAAAGTTGAATTGGAACTTCAGTATGCAAGACAGAATTGAAACATGATGATGCTCTCAAGGTTGCAATTGGTTTTTACCAAGAACACAAAGGCAGATGGCCTCCTTTCCTCTGTTGCTTTTGGTCTATCCTTTAGATCAGGAGTGTCCAAAGTTGGTCCTCGAGGGCCGGCGTCCTGCATGTTTTAGTTCTCTCCCTGGTTTAGCACACCTGCATCAAATGATGGCTCATTAGATGGTCTAAGGAGAACATTGACTTGCTGAGGAGGTGGATGCTACCAGTAGGGAGAGAACTAAAACAAGCAGGATGCCGGCCCTCAAGGTCTGACTTTGGACACCCCATTCAACTTTTACAATTTTTAAAAACAGAATATGATTAATTTTGTAATCAACAGGGCCCCCAATTTTTTCTATTTCTATGAACAACAACAACAAAAACTAAAACTAACTATTTCGTGGTTAAGGGCCCTTGGAATTATCCTAACTGTCCCCGCTAGGGCCCCTGACTAAATGTCTATACTTTTTTTGAAGAACCCTGGATGCAAAGGTCATTTTGAGATGCTTATTTTCAATTCAAATTAAAAAATACTTTATTAATCCCCAAAGGAATTTTTGAAATATTAAGGGAAAGGACTTTTATTTGTAGATTTGTAGGCACTGTGAGAATAGCACAATTGATGCTAATGTCAAAATTTGCTTTGGAACCTTCCAGGTGGCATTAAGCTAAAGGGCTAGTTGACTATTATATATATTTATAATTTCACTCATCACACCTCCCCTTTAACTGAAAACAGGCTGCTGCTTACCATTCTGCCTCACGTTACTCACTGGACTGCCCTTGTAAGATTATACACTCTTGTGCTTTTATCCATGCATCATTTTTCACATTGCTCTTTTAGAAGATCCTAGAGAAATGCCATCTCGTTTTGTTGTGCACAACAAAATGTCGACCTGATTTGAGGAAAGAAGACAGCCTAGAACCAAACATCCAATAACATGCCAAGGAGGCCTGATGAGCTTTTTACATGCGACGGGGAAACGGCATCGCTGCAGCTGTACAGTGACGAAGCACAGACACAGATAAAGGAAGCACCTGTCCCGATGATTGGAACACGGCGAATTACAAACAGGTGCTTCCATGCAGGCTCATTTGGTAGGATGTCTTTGCAGTTAAAAACTTCCTGTACTTTCATATGGAAGTCCTGGATTTGCAGGAGGCAGATAAAGTAAGAATACTTCGTAGACTACCAAAAAACAAGTCAGAACAGATTTCAGAATGTATTAAAATCGTTTTGTTTAGCTAAGCCCTGCACTTTGAACACAGATTTAAAAAAAATAAAAACGTTTTCTGACTTATCCATTTCCCGGCCTATTTTTTTTTTTTGCCTTGCTGAGAAGAGCACACAGCCACTGAGTCAGCACATATTCCTGAGGCAGCAACCAAATCAAATCATTGTCAATTTGCTCGCTGCTTGCGCTGTTGTTCTCCGCAGGCATGTTAATTGGCCCAATAAGATTTGTTTTGGCCGAGCTCCACAGCGAAGTTCTAATATGTCAGATATGGTGTGAAAAAGCAGGGGGGTGGGGGGTAGCGGCCTGGCAGGGATGGGATCCATGTGTGCCAGAGAACTCAGAGTTTATGAGACACTTGACTAACAGACTCATAATTTTTAAGATGTCTTTGGTTCTTGTTTGTTTGAGCACGTTGTGAATATAAATGGACTTATTCCAGTAAAAGCAAACCAACGCATTTCTCGTTGGATGGTTCTTGCCAGAAGTTGTGTAGACTCGCCATTCTCACGAATCTTACGTGAATTCTTGTGCTTTGGTTGACGAACTTCTATTGTTCCCTTTTCCAAAGATAACGCAACGTCCAACTTCGCTGTTTTTTTTTTTGTAAAGACAAAGATGACCCTCAAAATTGTAAACTATCCACACGAAATGATACATAAAAGCCCGACTATACCGTTGGTTAACCGTTCCGTAGCAAGTAGATTTTGATCATCTCCGGCCATACGTCTGTGTATAGCTGAGGCCAAGGCTTTGTGTTGGGCGTTTGTGAGCATTGTCCAGTTGGAACCCTCAGTTGAACCCAAGTTTCGACCATTTTCATGTTAATTTTTGACTCATTATTCCAGATATTAAGTACAACTCACCAAAACCACCAGCGATGAGATGTAACCCACAACACCATGCTTGTCAGTTGGGGCAGTTTTGTTTGCTCTCAAAGCCCCTCTTTGACTGAAAAAGCTAAATCTTGCTTTAGTTCGACTTTTTCCCTCTTGTTTTTTTATTTATCT
Organism: Phalloptychus januarius; assembly: GCA_902982915.1. Classification (NCBI taxonomy): domain Eukaryota; kingdom Metazoa; phylum Chordata; class Actinopteri; order Cyprinodontiformes; family Poeciliidae; genus Phalloptychus; species Phalloptychus januarius. The sequence goes on along the minus strand of CADWAE010000115.1, from coordinate 1,633,150 downwards.
TTGAATATGAGCAAAAACACAGCTTTCACTTTCCGGCTAGAGTTGGAGCGAGGAAACGGCAGACGATAGAAATCCAGCCAAATCATCTTGTATTTGTTTTCTGTTGGCTTGGTTCATAAGGGACAGGATTATACATGTTTAAGCACAATCTTAGCCAAACGTGGCATACATTAGTGTAATGCTCTTGGCCTGCGTTGAACGATATAAGCAGGTAAATGTGGAAATCATTAAGCGAAGCAGCCTGAGCAGATGAGTCAGATTCAGCGGATGTGTTTTCAGTCCAAGGGTCCTGGAAGTGTTATAATCGCTCTGTTTATTCAGTTTGGAAATCCTTTATTCAGCATTAAACCTGCATACAAGCATCCTGTTTTGAAACCATGTGCAGAAGGAGCATCTCTGGAAAATTTCATTTTTTTTTTTGTTCAGTGACCCGATCCCAATACATTAGCTTCAGTCCCAAACCCTTCCACTTGTATTTTGCATGTTTGGTTTTGCCATACGCCCAATTGTGAGACTTATTGCACAGCTCTGCAGCAATCCCAACACTTACTGTGATATGACTGCGGTACCTCTTGTCCTCCCATTATTATGACTTTTGGGGCCCGTTGACCCAGCGCATGATGTAATTCCATAAGCCTGTCACCACTAATTTCCTTTTCATTTTTTAATGACTCCAAGATTAATACCAGACCAACGCTGGGCCTCCGACATTTACAGGGCGTGGATTTTTTCTTTTAGTTTTTATTTTTTTAAGTCCCCCTGCCCCCCAGTAATTTGCTGTTAGAACAATTTTGCAGTGTTTATAAATATTTATGGACATACAGAGACTCTTAATAAAGTCCACACAGGTGGAAGGAAACTGTACAAGTTTTTTCCCCCTTATTTTCACCATTTTTGGTTCTGTGTGGAGCCAAAAAAGCTGAACCCGCCATTAAACGTGCCGTAATAACGACTTGTTTTCACACGAGGGAGAAACGGTGGGGATGCGGGGGGAGTCATTGGTAAAACGTACCCTGATTTGTCTGTGGATCATTTCTGCTCTGCATGTACAGACAAACACACACCTGCACAGCCTCACCACTGCATACACACATACATCGACACGCAGGGAACCACCTGTTGGCCCTTTCTTCTCCCCTATGATACTGTATCGGTTGGTTTTTGGTCGTCAAGGCTCAGCGGCTGCAGAGGGGGGTCAGATGTTGTGTAAGGTGGATGAGCTGTCAAAGGGAGAAAGGGGCACCGCTGTTGTTTCAGTACAGTTTGCTTCTCCCCCCACCTATTAAAACTGATACCTTTGATCAGAAGAATTTCCCCCAGCAGAGCAGAGGTGACGGAGAAAACGCACGCTACTCTCGTACCTTCTTCACTCACCCTCGTTTCGCAGCCTCACCGTCCGTCGGCCGCGCTGGAGCGAACACAATGCACGTCTTTGTGTGTGTCCGGAAGAGGCAGCGGCGCCTACGTGGGAGCGATTCTGGGATCCATTTGTCAGAGCCTACATTCATCATGGAGCCCCACTGTTGTCAGACCTGTTGCTTTCCCACCGAGTTTCCGTTACAGGCTGCTGGTACTCTAACAGACACTCAACACCAGACCTGGCACAAACAGTCTTGACATATGCACACTTGTCCGGAATGTGCATTCGCAAATTTCTGAGTGCTACTGTACACCGTACCCTGACCCAAAAAGATGAATGGATGTAAGAAAGTGATCCTGAGAGAGGCAGGCAGCTCTGCTCTACCTAGAGATGTTGGGTTTGGCGAGGTGCGTGAATGTATCGGAAGCACCGATATATTGGTCGGGATTTGCTTGACCGACCGATATATCGGCGATCTTCTGACATTTGTGTGACAAAATCCGATCTCGTCCACGAGGGGTGGGCAATTACCGTGGCATTTATCAGTTATCATGATAAGTTTCGAGAAAATAAGTCGGGATCTCAAGATGGGCCACGTCTGCACATGCGCGGTTACCAATAGCGACCCCACTGCTGCCACCTTGGGGACATTGTCACTATGTTTAGTGACTTTTTTGGGGACTAGACCTGTCCTCGAAAGTCGCCACCTTAGAAACGCCGATTCCCATGCACTTTATCGACACTTTGCACGATAGAACCCAAAGCAGTGCAAAGCAATCCTGTAAAATCAATCTGTATTTTCAGCGACTTGCGCTGTAAACCTGCACATCTTAAGTCCGTGACTGTTCATACATCTCTGATTTTATTTGTAATGTTTTTCCTTCGGGTTGTCTCATTAGCTCGGACCGTGAAAATTCAGGACGCGAGACGGGATACGAATCCTCCGAGAGAGACTTGAAACGAGTACCGCGATAAACTGTCAAGTGTGCATGTGTGCTGGTGTGTGAGACACGGAGAGGAGAAAGCAGCTGCAAGAGGCCCTGGCTCTCGCCCCTCTGGCGCAGACCTCTCCACGGGGAGCAGGAAGGGCTCCAAGTGCCCTGAGCTCAACGCTCCCCGGAAACAGAGACATCCCATCTCCTACTCCATACAGGCACGCACATGCACAACCCAGATTACATGGACTAATGCATTATACACAAGCAGACCGTACTAGAAGCTTATCTCCCATTCTCTTTTAACTTTGTTAAGACCAATCAGATCATTTAGTTTATTGGTACTCACTGCCTAGTGGCTATGCTATAGAGAAATTATAAAGGGTGTTTTCTGAGAACCTTTTCTTTTTTTTGCACCCGCCACACTGATGGGAAGCAGGACAGCTCTTTCAGTTTTACCCAGGCTTGCCCCCCTCCCCCCAACCCACCACAGGGACCCTCCAAAGGAGCCCACTTGTCCTTCCGTGAGATGACACAGGATGAAGTCACCGTGTTTGCCTTGGCGCCAGCAGCTTTGTCTTCCAGTGCCGCGTCGGTTTGCCAAGGCCCTTGTTCTCACAGCGGAGCGCTGTGCCCGCTGCTCAGTGACAGGAACCAGGCTGCAAAACAAAGAGGTTCAACAGCACAGGCAAGCTGAAACCAAGCAGATCGGTTTTTCATTCCTACTATTTTTGCCATTATTTGTTGGCTACAAGTCTTCTGCTTTGCGCAGTGCTACTGAATCAACTTTGTTTGGTTGAAATTGAAGACAGAAATCTTCACCGTCTTTAACTGAACATGTAGCTGACCACGAAGCCATATTCAGATGTATCGGTAGTATATTGAAAAGAATTAAATTCACTCCAAAAATTAAGCTCATAACATCCAAGTATCTTCAGAGAGTCATAGGGGATGATGGTGGTGTAGGTAATCTCACGATTGTCGTGACATGCCAACAGCTCAATTTCCGGGTAACACTGACAATATTTCCCAATAACACAATCAGTTGTTGGCAAGCGCTGCTAATCCACCTCATTAGCTTTTTGCCGCACCTCTTTAAATCTCTGTCTGGCCGTGTGGTTATGAAGTCGGGCAGAGAGATGTTGGATTTGTGGATGCGATCCCTGCGCTTTATGATTGATGGGAGAAATGGTTTAAACTTCCTCCATCTCTCTCACCTCTGCATCCACGAAGCCTTTTTCAGCGACCAAATGGAACTTTGCGCCTGTAACGTTGAACTGTTTTGTGAAACAAGATGGAGTCTTTAAACGATTGCTAAGTGACCCTGTAATTAACCTGAAACCTGTGCTTCAGATATCTAGCCTGACCATTGCCTTCCTGCGCAATCCCACTTGATTCCAGTCTCACTTGTCAGCTCCGACTGCTCCTGATCAGGTTTGATGAACGACGTCAACTTTTTCTGCGCCGTTTTAGAATTGTAGTCCGTCTGTAGTTTTAGCAATGGCAGCGGAGGAAGCAAACAAAACTGCTCAGCTTTTGTTGGCAATGCTTCCAAATATTGAATTAACAGTCACTTTTCTTCTTCCTCTTCAATTTCTGGTAAGCGGCAAATCGTTGGACTGGCGCATTACATACATCACGATTGGGTAAAATGTCCAACCCCGACGCTGCCCAATTTTCCAGGTAGCAATCTTTTCTCAACAGCCAAGGGTCCGGGCGCTCTGCACGAAGCGAAGCGTAATCTGGTTCCTACCAGGTTAGCAAACATCTGAAATTAGCATTATTATGTACTATCCAGCATTGCATACTTAATAAATCAGCCAGTTAGTGGGCGAATTCTTGGCCAATTAGTAGCTGTGGATTCGGCTCGCGAAGTGTACAGCTTAAATGATCTTTGCAGAGGTGTACGTGTTTATCCCGCATAATCTTCTTTAGTTGTTTGGTGTGCTTGCGTCTGGGCCAAATGAGACACCAGCAGGAACAAAAGCAGATGGTTGATATTAGAAATGTGTGTTGCAGCTCAGTTCTGTGATGCTTTTGGGATGAGACAAAGCTAATAACCACGGCGACGTGCCTCCTGTTGACAATAAATGAGGGTTTGATGGAAAACAGAGAAACGAACACAGTTGAGCATCCTATTTGGTCAAAATGAATTTCATCGGGGGCTTTAAGTCTGGATCGCGACGATCCTCTGAGACGGGGTTAAGTACCACAGAGGGGGCCCGAGTGTGAGGGCAGGGCTGCTTACTTTGGCGACACTTAAGTGACATTTCCATCTACAGAGCCCTGAGTTTGCATTTCTGGAATCACAGAGAGGTTTTTCTTCTCTTTTTTTTCCCCCTCCTGTCTCCTCCCCAAATCCTCATCCATCCTTCTTTCGTTCAGCGTCAGTCACTCCCTCTTTCCCCCCCGCATCTGTATTTTTGACAGCCAAAAAGTTTTAGGCACAGAGATGTTATCTCACACCTCCAGTAATTTCAGTCATGGAAAAGAGGAAGAAAAAAAAGTCCAGACTTCCCTCTGAGGCTCCTCCTGGAGAAATTTGACACACGGTTGCTATCTTCCAGGTCCGATCGCCGTTTTCTTTCAGCAACATGTTAACCCGTATTTGCATCAGCATTAAAACTTTGCTTTCCTGCCTGTAAAAGTCGAAAGCACCCTCACTCGGATGACCGCGCAGCTCGCCAGCACTCTGCGAGTAATTGAAAGATTTTAAGACGCATCCCGGTCTTTGGAAGAAGACGTGCGCAAACACTTTCATGCACACGGCGTCTTGGGAACGGCCTTTGAAAGGGAGCCATTCCTCTCTCTTCCTGAAGAGCAAGCGCCAACTTTGCTCCGCTCTCTTCGGATATTTCGCACGCACAAACATCCGTCTGCGAAATTCCTCCTACACAGACCTTCATGTAAATTCTCTTCCCCACTTTTTTTTCCTCTTTCAGATCAAACCAAGAGTCTTTTGTGGCACCTTAAGACGTCCTTGTTCCGTTCTGAAGACCCTCCTCATTTACAGGCCTCTGCTTCCTTTCTACCACAGAAGGACTCTGTTTGCATACCACTCCTCACTTAGATCTTTACTTTCTCGGTCCCGTCCTGACCACACCCCAGTCCTTGCTTTCAGAGATAAGAGTTTTGATCGAACCGCGTAGTTTTCCAGGCAAGGAAGTTCCTCTACTTTCTGAAAGGAGAGAAGTGCGAGAGATGCCGACGATTTGGGAGGGTAAAGGAAGAGGGTGTCCTACGTTAAAGAAGGACAAAAGAGCCTCTAAATCTTCTAACATCATGTCGAATCCTAAAGAAAAACAGACGTAATTAGAAACTCTGAACCGAGCCAGAAGTGTACATATTTTAATGCGCTAAAGCAGCAGGAGTGAAACAGCTGGCCTCTGTTTCTAATTTCCAAATGCTGGCTTTTTTTTGTGCCAATAAGTTTTTGTTTTTTTTCCGTAACTATTGATTCTGCATGCATTTGCAAAACCCTACGGGGCTCTCGGTCTGGCTATAAAATAAGGTTTACACTTTTTTAAATCACTATATGCCTTGAATTATAATACACAGATGGTCAATTTTATACAAAGCGTTAGTGAGTTGTTCTGGCCAATGGAGTTGTCTACAGTGGGGGCTGTCGGATGAATGCTGGCCTTGGTGGGGCCCGTCTTTCTGCGCCTGCTGTGTAATACACAAAGTTGGGCTAATAAGAAGGAGAAAGGATGAAAAGTCACTGAAAAGATTATTTTTTCTTTCAAAAGTAAAAATCTCCCCTTTGTTACAAATAGATTAACTGCACAGTGGGAAACGGTGTTCAAGTGAAACCGTTTTGCATTCGAAGCTAAACTGATACGAGTTGAGAGTTTGCGCCATCTTGTGAACGAAATGGAGTCAAATTCTGAAGAGATGAGATTCGAAAATATTGAGACTTGTATGACACATCAATGAGGGAATATAAGAACTTTAAAAAAAATGGATGAGGTACTGCGTTGAGCTATGTGAAAATACAGATTTTGTCGAGGCAAGAGAGAAAAAGAAGATGAGAGATATGGTTGACTATGAAATCTTGACCATGCATGGAGTCTCACAAAACACACAAAAGTATCTGGGAGCCTTTAGTCTTCTTGAAATGCCACACTGTGGCCGTCTTTCACCAGCACGGTGCCCATAACAGATGCTGTTGGTACTGCTTTGGACTACCTGTATTGTGTTCAAGAACTCACTGGGCTAGCCTCGAGTTTTACCCCAAATAAATGTGTTTGACTCGAATGTCAGTTGTAAGTCAGCTGGAGGTCCATTTCCAGAACATTTGGGCTGAATGGTGGTAGGAAGGGTATAGCAGCTTTATGGCTCTCTTCCACACTGCATCATTAGTGATGAGCGGGAACCAAATCTGTTTGACATGGAACCAGTTACCATTAACTCTGTTACCAACAGTTCAACATCACCGGTTTCATTTAATTTCCGCCTCTTCATCTGGGCGCAGTAAGAAGAAGATAAAATTACAGATACAGATACAGGAAGCAGGGGAAAGTTCTCTTCAACCTACAGTGTCGTCCTACAATGTAAGCTCACTGCTCCGTGTTTCTCCAGTGTTTGCGTGGGCATCATCTTCATTGAGCTGGTGAGCTTCTGTGTCATCCGTAGCAGTCACAGAGCTTCGGAGCATCTCGAGACATGGCACCGTCAAATAAAAGCAGAAGATACATGAAACAAGTGAAAGCAACTGACCTGAACTAAAACAGAACGGTGGGGATTCTTAGCTTCGCTTTCCTCTCGACATTCTTCTTCCAGGTGTTGACTGACAGCCCAGAACATGCGTGTTTGGTTGACAGGTGAAAACCTCAGCCAAGAATGTGCGGAACTGCATGTGGCTTTATTTTTGGATAGCATAATAAAACGAAGAAAAGCAAAGCCCAGGGGAGAACTCTTATTGGATAGGCCTATGGAGTTAAAAACACCTTTCAGACTTGTCTGCTCTGGCTGAGACATGGATGTCTCCTCGGATCAGGTTCGAGAGGTTGCTAAGACAAATTTCGTGGCATTAGTAAAGTACAACACACATGTATGGACATCTGTCACAACTCTTGACACCAAAGCACCAGAGGCAACCTCCTACAGGGGATCATACATCGGCAGCTTCAGATATGCATCAAAACCTATGCCCCTATTATTTCCTGTCAAACAACCCGCCACCAGACTCTGGCTGCCATTGGAGCCAACGAAGGATGGCCCCCCCAGTGATCCTGTTTCAACTTTTACTGTTCAGAAGCATGGAGGCTTCTGATTTAAAATCTCCTTTTAGCCTAATGTCTCTAGTGAGTGATTAAAAATAGGTGTTGATTGACAGGCTCCAAGTTGTGTTTTGGTAACGTCTCTACTGCCCAGCCCTGATCTCCAAGCAAACTGGACTCCGTGCATTCTACCTCGGCCAGCTGTGCCAGCTTGTCTGTCACTACTCTCCGGTACAAGCAGTTCACCATTTGTCATTTATCATTGTTAGCCATTATTTATCTCCATTAATAACTGAAAAGAGTAGTATTTTACAGCAACATGGCATGAACAATCCACTTGGTTTTCTTGTACAAGGTGAGGCTACTGTAAGCAGCCATTCTCAAAGTATGGCTGCTTGCAAGACTACAGCATTTTTCTTTAGTCTTGTCCTTGGGACATTTAATAAATCAATAGATAAATAAATCATCTTATATCAAGATGTCAAGTTAGCAGCTCCAACTTGAACGTGTCCTCATGCATATACATGGTCTATGCTGGGGGTTTTACAAAGATGGCAAGAACTGCCCAGACTCTCATACTAAGACACGTAGCCAGTTTGCTTTGAGGGAAAATGGTGCACCCTTTTTTCTTTTTCCATTGAAATATCCGAACTGCACTCACCTCGAGGTAATTACATTAAAAAAAAATCAGCATTTTTTTTGTTCAAAGTTCTCAAAAAATTGTTTTCCACTAATGACAGCGTTCATGACCTGGAAAGTTGTTGTTAATCTGACGGTAATTCCACTCACCAGCTTACATCTCTATGTATTTCTATCTTGTAAGTTGGAATCTGTTTTATTCTTTTCATTTCAGAGGCACGCCATCAGTAGAAGCGAAAGCTAAAATGGCTGAACTGAGAGTTTCACGTGGAGGTAAAGTGTAAATAACTTGTTCTTAAAGAGGCGGTGTTATGTAAAATCGACTTTTTTGAGCTTTCCGTCATGTTATGATGAGGTTCCCTCATCAAAACCAACCTGGAAATCCTTTAATCTCCATGGCAACCATTCACAGCTGTGCAAAACACCTGGTGGACCTAGCCCTGCCTTTGAGGATGAAGGAACTCCTTGGACCTTCCAAGCCTCACAGAGGCCATGCTGCTGCCATGTTGTGATGACTTCCTGAAGTCAGAGTTTCAGAAAGAGCGGGATTTTTTTTTTTAAAGAGACAGAGGCAATTTCAGGGAGTTAAATTGTGAAGTCATATTTGCTCTAAGTCATATTTGATATCACAGAGTTACTCGATTGTGCCCTAAAATGGCTCTCTGTGCCTTGAAAATACATAATACTGCCTCTTTAAGATATTAATTTTGTGTCTTTTTATTTGATCGTAGCAAATAATCAAAGCGTGTATTTTATCAGAGAAACGATGAAAGCTGAGAGGAACCCAGGTGTCGGACCGAGGTCAGACCGGACTCCAGCTCGACTCTGAAGGTACAAACCGAGATGAGGCTTTAAACTGAAACACCTGCATGTAGCTACTCTACAGGCCATCGCAGATAACCTTCAAAGAACATCTCTATCTAAAGAGGCAGACTTTACTTGCATGCACGTCGAACCGGAGCGCCGGGCGTTATCTGGACGCATTCCAGAGAAAATGGAGCTTCCCAGGAAGATCACCTGTCAGCTAACCCAGAACATGTACAGATGTTTGAGCCAGATGGTTGCGGTGCTAAATTAGGGCTTCGCCTCTGCACTTTAGGTGCAGTGAAACGCTAACCGTGGCAGCGCACAGGAAAGAGGAAAGGATTAAATGAAGCAGAACCTAATGTTGTGGCTGGTGGCGGGAGTTTAGCAGGCATTACCTCCCCACTCGGCTTTCAGTCACTCCTCGGGCTCTTTGGCTCTTTCCGGACACGGTCGCGGGCCGCAGTGCTAATCAGGTGAGAGATATCCATCCTCACAGCCGAGGTGTCGACGGGATTGGGTTTCAGAAAACTCAGACACTCAGAAGCCAGTGCGAAGTGAGACATTCATGCTTGGTCTTTTTTTTCCTCACTTAAAACACCATTTTTCCTTCTATGTTCTTTTTTTTTTTATTAATGCATCCCTTTAACCCTTTCAATATTCCTTCCATTACATTCATTCTCATAATAATCAGATATTATTGCATGTAGGGATAGCTGCAGCACTCAGGGAGCTTTTTGGGATTACCCACCCCCCCTTTTATGCACATATGTCTGTGCGCATTAAGGCCCAGCACCTTAATGCTCTGTTAGCTCTTTGCTCATGTTTTTCGCAAATCGCACAAGTCAGATCATGTCTAAGCTAACAGAACAAAGCCTTCCAGAGGGTTTTTTAAAAATCAATTTTTATTATTCTTATTCCTCTCCTGTTTTTCTTTCGTCTCGCAGCTGTTTGAGGTTTTACAGCCTTTTCTCTTCTCCTCTTTCCTCAACTTGAAAACAACAAGTTTTCAGTTTTTTGGGGGTGCTCTGCGTTCCTCGGTTCAAAGACTGACAGTGAAAGGGAAATGATTGTTATTGGGAGGCATAAGGGGGGGCAGAGCAGAGCGGAGGAGTTGAAATGATCCAAAAGCAAAGTTTGGAAAGCCGTTAGACTATTTCTGACATCTCCTGCCAAAGCCCTAAACGGTTCAGAGGCATTCCGTCCTCCGCTGCCCTCTCTCCCTCCCTTAAACCTTCCTCTTTTGCTCGTTTTTTTTTTTTCTTTTCTGTCCGCTAAACCTGTCACTTTGATGAGTTGTCTCCGATCTTTTCGGGGGGCCGTTCTGCTTTCACCAGGGCCTCCGTCCTTCCTGGTACAGCGCGCGTCCTTTGATGTCGTCCCTCCTTTAGTTCCACGTGGGCAGACCTCGGCCCTGCGCCGCCGAAGTCGAGCTCCCGCAGCCGCGTTTAACAGCAGAGGACAAACAGCTGGATGCCGGCGTTGCAGCTTAAATGCGTTTGTGTTTTACCTGCTGTCGGACGAAATGGAGACGCAGTCCAACACGCTGAACCCTACACAAGCTATTACTACCAGGCTATTATTATTCCAGTCGACTACAAAGCGCTGCGTGGTTTAGGCTTTGACTGGCCCCCGGGGCCAGTTGTGAACGAGCGCCTCACTACTACAGATGATTACACTTGCTATATGAACTGTGTCCTAATCGTGGCGGACAGCTGAAATTAAAGCCAGGTACTTGCCCTCCGTCTTCCCAGCATTCCCTGAGATAAACCCAACTCCCCCGCTGAGCACAACCTGAATGCGTTTTTAAACTTAGGCTCAACTGTTGTTGTTTTTTTTTTTTTTGGTTGCTTTTTTTTCCTTTTGGCGTCGGAAGCCTTTGATGAACTGTAAAGATTACAATTATGCGATTCTATGTGAAAAGGCACAAAGTAGTGGACAAATGCGAAGTGAAATGATACATGGTTATCAACATTAAACCAAGCCAGCATACCTAGGTGGGCCCCATATGGGGAAAAGGAGGGCAGACAATATGGGTCCCACATGGGTTTGTCCGCGGTTTTCCATGGTGGCCCCACACGGGCCGCCATGTAGGGCCCATGTGGGCGGTGGCCCTACATGGGCAAACCCGTTGTTGAGCGTTGTTCGTTTAGCTTCATCCAGTCAACTCTGATCATCTTTCACTTTTCCTCCTGAAGATATGCGGTAGAGAGCATTAAAGTGGCTATTAAAAACTGAACTGAGAAGAAGCCAACATATCCAGTCAGCCATCTGTAATTACAGTAAGCTGATGTGTCAAGCCTGGGTGCGTCCCTTTCAAAGAGTTATGTGGTTGAGTGTCAGATAATTAAAGGCTGTTAACTGTCTCTTTGGGAAAGGTTAATGGAAGCCATTATTTGTCTTTTAAAAGTACGACATACAACTGATGTTATTCTTGCTACTTAATATTTTGCAATGGAATCACTAATGACACTTAGTCTTAAATGTGCCTCAAATGTAGCTAGTGTATTTTGTTGTAACACAGTGGACACCCAGAATTCTACGAATAGCAAAAATCCATGAATACTTAACACCCTCTCTAAAAACATTTAGAACTGAATATTTTAGTAGTTCACATACCAAATATGCGTTGGAAACCATCTTTAGCATGCACTACCACGAGGGTTACAGCTACAGTTTCCCTTAGTTTGCTCTTTGGAGAAAACTAAAACACAGGGAAAATAAGTGACACTCCAGGATTGGCTGCTTTCTCAAATGCCAACTGATTGACTGTAAATGAATTTCATGACTTCTGTCAGTTCTGATATTGTAGTAATTTTAGCATAAAGTGAACAATATGCATTTTTTGTTTTGTTTTTCACAAACAAAATAGTGAGAGAACACTGGTAAAATATTTAATGATAGTCCAACTGTAATAGCGGAAACGACATTCAAAGCTGCTAAATGTTCAGTTTTGCTGTCATAGAAGAAAACTACAGTTTAGCAATAATCAGAATTTTCAACTTATGGCATCACGCAGCAGCTATGTTAAAGAAATGTGGCTCCCACGCGCTCAAACAGGCTAGGACCGCCTCTGGACATGATGGCCCTCTACTGTGGACATCTTATTTAGTAAAGATGCTGTCAGTAACTGAGAGTACTTGAATCTAAGACCAGTTTTTGCAACGTTTTTTATGCTTATCGGTGTTGGCTAACCATAAATTTTTGGCGTATAAGTAATGTGAACGTATAAAAAGCGAGTTGGAAAAAGTTGTTCAGTTGTAGTAAATCTGTGGCCAGACGTCTGCAGGCCGGACGTAGTTTCATAAAAAAAAGATATTTACTTAAATATTAGCATTTTGAATTATTAATCTGCTCCTCGTAAACTGTATGACGATTAGTCCGTGTTTTCCATTATTCGTATTCCGGTATTTTTCGGTGACGCTATCGCTGGTCTCCTAGTAACCATTCCAGGTTGTCTTGATTGTGTGCGACGAGGCGCGTGAGCGCTTTTTGCGTGTCGGCTCGCGCCGCCGCGGTGGCAGTGAGCGGGTTAAAACAGACGGCGCGACCGTCCTATCAGTGCTGCTCCGAGCAGACCCAGCCTCCGCCTTCTCCTCTTCTTGCCTCCCAGCCCTCGGCACGAAAGGGGAGAAGCAGAGCACAGAGCCCGGGCCTGAATGTGTGTGGCTGTTTGTCATTCTGGCAGGACACACTCCAATGAGAAACAGCCCCTGCTCTGCTCGGGACTTGTTGCTGCCGTGTCGGGGTTGTGTTGTTTGCTTAACTGCGCTCGCGGACATTTTAAATCAATCGGGCGTCTTTTTTTTTCTTCTCTTCTCTCCCCCTCTTCTTCTTCATCTTGTTTTTATTTCTGGCGTTTGCGAAGCGACGGATCCCACAGGAGATAAGCAGCGCAAAACCCCGGGAGGCACGAAAACACGGTAGGATACCAGAAACTCTGGGCACTTATTATTACTCTTTGCATTCGGCTGTGTTTCCTCCAGAGGAGGACTGAACAAAAAAAAAAAATGGGTTCAGTTTGGTCCCCTTTGGGTCCACGAGTCTCCGTCATTGAGCGTCACTGTGGCAGTATAAAAATTTCCTTTTCACACCGTATTGCCAGATTCCCTTTAGCTCTCGCGAGTTCCCGAAATTGCCCTTGATCGCTGATCGTGATCCATCGGAGAGTAATCCAACCTGACTGTAAATTTACTTTGCACAAACTTACGCACTCCACCATACCAGACACTCCTACTAATTTTGAGCATGTAAGCTAAAATAAAATAAAAAATCTCAGTAATTGGGCAAAAAAAAAAAAAATCCTGACATTTTCATTGATTTTTTGCAAACATTTGTCATTGTTCAATTCCTAAAACCGGCTATTTTACTCTGAGACTAGCCTGGAGCCAGCCGCTCCACTTGATATGTTTAACAACCCAGCTGTGAGTAAGGGCCCTGAGGGGATCATATACGACTAAAAACCTCTCCTGACAAACAGAAAGCTGTCAGTATCTGAAAGCCATGCAACAGCGCCTGTGCATTGAGGGGGGTGTAGGGGGGCAGCAAGTGCCTCCTGTTGATGTTATTATTGTGAGGAGCAATGTTGTTATTAACAGTCTCTTGACTGATACCTGGTAATTGCTGCCTATTAGTTTTAATTAAAGGGAAGCAGGAGGCTTTGCTTTGCCTTTTTGCTGCTGCCCTGGGTCTCAACATCTCCTCTTGCACACCGGGTAATCATGAAGTTGACATGAAAGACAGCAGCAGGGGCACTTTTATCACCTTCGTTGTTCCAAACCAACTTGCAGCGGGAATCATGTTACAAATTGGTGTTTTGGGCTTGTTTAATGTAGTGAAATAATTCCTCTGACTGCGTGTTTTTCTTATCCAAGAAATGGCTGGTTTATCGATACTTTTGATATAGTAGTATATCAATAATCATAATAATAATCTTTATTTTTATTATAGAAAGATTATTGCTATTATTATTATTATTATTATTATGAAATCTGATCAATTATCAGTGTTAACCAACCCCGTTTTGAGATTGGTTTATGTGGTTAATTTTATCCTATTTTTTTAATCATAAAAACATGCTGGTAAATTCTATTTTCATGCAACTTAGTACAATAAATCTGGAAATCTGATGTTTTATGGTCCATTCTCAGTTATACATATTGTAATTTTTTTTACCTGCTCATTATCCGTAAGAGCAAGTGCTGTTTGGGAAATAGATGGGATTTTTAGTTGCTAACCAGCCACTAATTTGTCATCAACTTGTAATGTTTCTAGACTCTTAGTGAAGACAACAAAACCTCTTTCATAATGCAATTAAAAAAAGAAAATCCCCAAGTGCCATTTTTGAAGCCCAACTTCGATCGGCTTTTGTTCTGGTTTGACTCCTTAGTTTTTAGACACAAGACCGATTCTGTCCAGAGTGAGGCCAAGATGTCTCACCCGCCTGTTAAAGCCTCCGCTGGCATGTGCCGAGATCTGAGGCCGAGTTCCATCCGCAGAAAGCAGACTTTGTTGCAATGTTGTTAAAATATACGGACTCTTTTCGTACCGTAAACATCTTATTAACTCAGAGGCAGTTGAATGCTTTTAAAATCAATCCAAGCTTTTGACATCAACAGAACCGAAGCGAACGACTTCATCTGGGTTTCCCTCTGTGTATTCGTAGTTCTCCGGGCTCCCGAGTAATTCCCCGCCTCTTTTCCAAAACCTCGCCCTCCAAGCCCACCTTTGACCCCACCCGACTCCCGTTCTCGTATTTCGCCACTCGCTCACAGTGAGGTGTCGCAGAGCTCACAGCTCGCAGACATCGCGCGGACGTTGCGTGACGCATCGCTTGCCGCTCAAATGCACGCGCATCTACTTTATCGCAAAAAAATATACATACATATTTCTGGAGGTCAAGGTAAAACCAGTGTGTGCACATGCAAATTGAACGGTTAAATCTGCAAACATGTCTATAAAAAGAAAAAACTTTTGAATTCTTTTAAAACACTCTAAAATATTAACAAAAAAAAACTAAACGTAAATTCAGTTTTTTTGACAGAGATTAATAAGATCATGACAACGTCAGTCATATTGGACTCTCAGCTGGACATATCAGGACGGCACTTTCAGTGAAACATCTGCATCAGCCGAAGTCTTTTCCACATCATCGGCTTCCAGTTACGAGCTTTATCAGATGATGGCGTGACAGATAAGCGTTCCCCTGCTCCTTTACGCACGAAGAGCTTCTCAAATCACGCCATGACGTAAAATTGGACATAAAACGCTAAAGTTGCTTTTCCTGTGTAATTGAAATCAGGTGTGCTTTCAACCGCACGAGCCAATACAGCTGCTGTCTTCTGTTATTAGTCTAAACAACTTCACAAATTGAATTAGTTTTGGTTTTTGTATCAGTTTGTAACAGAAATGTAAATTCTAAATGAGTGAAAACAAGTTGTAGAATGACCATTGTTGTTTTCACCTAGGACTTTTGAAGTCATTTTTTAAGATACATTTTCTAATATTTAAGGAGAAAGTGAGAAAGTAATCATTTTAAAGTTTTCCACTCTGGAAATAGGAAACAAATTTAAGAAAGATGTTTTATAAAGGTGTATGTAAAAAAAAAAAAAAGTGGGGGGAGGGAGTGGGGAAATGTATAGCTAAAGTTAATCCCAAATAATTTAGCTATTTTAGTTATAACTAGTACTGATGCTGTCTGGCAGCTATGGTATAAAATGCTACTGCATCAGTTCAGTGTAGTTACCTCAGATTCAACATACGTGGGTCCAGCATGATTGACAGTACAATCTATAGGTGGTCATTTATAAGCCATAACAGCTATTTGTCATCCAGTCAGCCATGGTGAGACCAGATGTGCTCCAGACTCGGCAATTTGTAGAGCAAATCAAGTCCAAATGCCAAGTCGCCACCAATCAACAGAGCAAAGGCTCGACAAACGGAAAGGCAGAGAGACAACGGCCACATTTCTGCTCAGTGACAGATGGCTGGCTAAGCTAAATGTAACGAAGCAGCTTGGTCAGTGTGGCCTCAAAACTTTCAAAAGACGGTCTGATGACACGTACATAGCTTGTTGTGATCGACTTGTTGATGTTTACAGTGAAACCCAGAGGGGGTGTTTATTTAGTTTAAGTGCTCTTCCGCTGCTTCTTAAAATTTGTAATGGTATTACATTACAAATTACTTTTGAAGTTGGTTTTAAACGGCATGTAAAAAGCAACAACCAGATCACGAATGGCGGCGTTCCACATGGCTTAGTATCGGTTACCAAGTTAATTGTAATTCATTAAAACTTTATTTCTTCCAAGGATCCCCCCCCCTCTCCTGAAAATAGTGGAGTTTTTTTGTTTGTTTGTTTTTGTTATTCCAAACGGCAGCTGCTTTCTGCCAAGAGATAAACAAGCACAGAAAAACTATATAAGTATGTATATCCTACACTTAGGGTTTCCCCTGCATGTAATTGATGGCAGCACACCACCACCGAACAATAAAATTCACACCGTTAAGAATTAAGTTTTATTTATTTCTAGCCTGTATTTGCACACTTATACAAAACATAATCAGAGTTTGAAATTGATTTAAATTTGACGAAACATTAAAATTTAGTTTAGTTTGAAAACCAACACCTCTGGCTCCTGTCTGTCCATCTGTTGGATAGACAGGCAGACAGACAGACAGACAGACTCCTGGCTCCACTCAGGAGTGAAGAAAAACTAGAGACAACAGCACAAAGTAAAGGGGGAGAAAAGGTGAAAGAAAGTTACTTAAGAGGGTTAAGTAGAAGGTATTTTTGGTTCACGTCGGTCCAAACGACCCGAATGTTTACATACGTTTAATTTGAACAACAGTAACATCATGGATTAATATAGTTTGTCCATCATGCGTAATGTTTGAAACATAAGGCTCCATGATTATGCTAGTTAATTAGCAGTTTTCTTGTCTGACAGACCACCATCGGTGTTTTAGCAAATCCTGGAGGAAACCCTGATGCACATCCATTGTTTGCCGTGCTTCTACTTATTTATTTGCTTTTAAAATTTAAGTTTGTGTCTTCAATGTGTTCCCTGTGTTCTCAGAGTAGTGACGGTGTTGATCCCAGAGCTGCGGGGAAAAGATCATGGCCTTGACTGACTCCGGCGGAGATCCGCTGTTGCTCAGCAACGGTGGACACCGTCCTTTCAGTGCCAGTGGAAATGCCCCTCCAGACACCAGTACAGAAGACCGCAGCCACCCGGACCCCCTCTCTGCTCCCTGTAGCTGCAACCTCCTCCCAGCTGAGAGAGACGGAGACGTGGCGGTTCGGAACGGAGCTGCAAAGCTGCGGCAGGGGGCCCATGTCCAGAGAGCCAGCAGGCCCGTCCAGAATGGTGGGCTGGTCAAACTCAACGGCTCTTTGAGGAATCTCCCGCCATCACCGGCCGCATCTCCGTCTTCTGCCGCCGTGGACTCCCAGAAGCCAAACAGACTCCACCCGGCCTCCACCCTGTCACCGACGGCACCTTCCGCTCTCTGCTGCCCCCACTGCCACTTCCATTCCGCCCTGTGCTGCCCCTGCGGTCAGCCGGACTGCCCGCTTGTCCGGAGCCCTGCCGCCAGCCCCGGGCCACGCTCCAGTACACAGCCAGGCGGCGCCTCCTCCTGCCCCTGCTGCCTCTCCACCTGCACATACTCTCACCATCTCCCTCATCACCAAGCCTCCCCGATGTCTCTGCATCACCAACGCTGGCAAGAGCACCTGCAGAGCCAGATCCATGCTCCTGGGATCAGGTGGGCGCTCTGTCTGTCTGTCTGTCTGTCTGTCTTGAATGAATGCAGCTTATGCAGCCTGGAGATGGCTGATGTGTCAAGCAGTGTTTCCCAACCCTGGTCCTCTAGGCACACTGTCCTACATATTTTAGAGGTTTCCCTGATTTATATGCGCCTGATTCAACTGATTGCAGTTCAGCAACCGCCTGTTAATCAGTGATCGATTGAATTCCTTGGGCTGAAGCAAGGAAATGTCTAAAACAGGCAGGCCAGTGTGCCTTTAGACCAGGGTTGGAAAACACTGATCTAAAGAAGTTTTGGGGGAAAAAAGTATTTATATTTATTGCAAAAATAAAGTCTAGTAGAGATTTGATTGGTTGACACGACAAAGGTGTTGTAGCAACAATAATGACCTACTAGGCATATAAAGAACAGGGCTGGGGGAGTCTTAGCACTTAAAAACTAAGAGATGTCCATGTCCCTCTGTAGTCTATCACGCACAGGCGCCCTTTCAGTCAGGAATTACAGCAGGAAGTCGTTCCAGTCATTAGGAACCAATCGTTCGAATCAGTGGCGAACACAAACAGAACCCTATCACGCTTTGTAACAGCTTACTGCTCCTAACACTTCCAGTTCCGCTGATGAAAATGATCTGAAGATCATGATTTCCTCACCTTGAACTCATTCCTTCTCAAACTTCACGAGCGGTTCACATATAATCATTTTTTTGGTTATTTGGCAGCAGCGGTCGCGAAAGTTTTTTTTTTTGTTTTTGTTTTTTTAGCTGTGCCAAGCTCGTGTTCAAAATGTTAAGATGCAAAGAGGAACATTCTTGTTAGCTAAATGGAAGCTGAGTGCAAACTCCCACATGAGCTGTGTGTAAACATGTTTTCTGTCTGAGGTGGAATTCTGGACACATTTTTTGGTAAACCTCTGCTCTTCTGATCCCTTTTTTTTTTTTTTTTTTTTTAGTGCATCAGTTCTTTGGATTTGGTGTCTGAACCACAGCCCTCCTATCATCACATTTTAACCCCCTATAATGCCTCTCCTGGTCATTTGTATAATTCCTGAACAGTTTACTCACGTCAGCTGCTTTTCATTCTTGCGGGGAGGGGGGAAGGACACTGACTTTCCTGAGAACGTTCCCCAAACCCCATACGTTTCATTAAAGAGAGTGGCATTGTGGGTGGTGCTAAAAGATGAGATTTGTGTGTAGCCGCTGTGGGCACAAGCCCCAGAAGCTGGTGTGCTCACGTTAAAGCCTGGGTGGGCAGAGGGAGGCATAACTGGATAGTATTGCTTCCATTCAGATGCGTCTATTGACCTTTGTATGTTTTTTTCCACTCTTTACCTTCCTACCTTCACGTTTTCTTCCACTCTATTAGCACTCACTCAATCTTTGTTTATTGCTTTGTCAGAATGGAGAGCAGATGTAGGATTGGACAATTCTGTTTTGAATCGTCAACCTTTTTCTCATTTACCAGATGAGGCTTTAATGACCCCAGCCTGGGTCTGTTTTAAAACTGCACCATCTCCTATGCAGAGCTATTTTCTGGGTGTTTGTCAGATTGAGGAGCTGTGTAGGTATTCATACTACTTGGAATGTTCATGTTTTTCCACATAACTATAAACTTCACTGTTTTTTATTGGGATTTGACATAAAATGGCAAACCGAAGTAACGGAATAATTGTGATGTTGAACAAAAGGATGCACCCGTTTAAAAAATGAGCTCAAATGAAAATTTGGGCTGATATGAAAGGGCCAGTATTATGTATTATGTAAAATTAACTTTTTT
Source organism: Phalloptychus januarius (assembly GCA_902982915.1). Classification (NCBI taxonomy): domain Eukaryota; kingdom Metazoa; phylum Chordata; class Actinopteri; order Cyprinodontiformes; family Poeciliidae; genus Phalloptychus; species Phalloptychus januarius. The sequence continues at coordinate 1,613,649 of CADWAE010000115.1, read as the reverse complement.
GAGCTTTTCATCATGTCGACTCCTTCAGACTAGCCAGCAGCAATCAGCAAACATCTGATTGACTTCTCAGTGCAACGCTGGTAAAAACATTGTTAAAGGGGTTAATAGAGGAGCCATGTTCTGATGACTTCCTGATGACAGACTTTCATAAAGAGCAGGAATTTCTTAAAGAGACAGAGGCCCAATTTCTAGTCAGAGAAGAGAGATTTGATTGGACAATAGGTGTGAATACCTATTACAAAGCCAAATTTTTTTAAAGTCATATTTAACATATATATATATATAATTTTTATAACAACTGAAGGTGATATAAATTACTTGATTGTGCTTTAAAATTAATTTATGTGACTAAAAATCACATAGATTTTCTAGTCACAATATTGTGGTTATGACCAACAACTGATATTTACCAACATATATTACATATATTTCACTGTCCTTTCAAAACCTTGAAAAAAACAACCATACTGCTTCTGTGCTTCAGCTAAACTCCCCACAATCCTTTGCTGCATCACTATCACTATTACACGTCCAAACAAGCACCACATGACCAACCTCTTCCCCTCCTGAAGCCAAATATCGGTTACTATCAGCCCAGTTTTATTTAATGTACCAATATGTGAAGAAACCAGTAATACCAACCGATATCGATGTTGGTATGCAGTGGTAGCAACAACCTCCTCAGCAAGTCAATGTAGTTCTTAGGCCTAAAACATGCAGGACGAGGGCCCACTTTGGGCACCCCTGATTTATATCCTTAAAGAGCTTTGTAGAGGTGAAACCTATCTTACGCACACGTAAACCAACACTACATACTTTTATTCCACTCCCTGGTCATTTTGGGAGGAACGGTCATAGTCGATGGCGTCGGATATCAGCCTGATCTCCCTCAGAGCTGTGATCTCCCAGATTATTCCAGGGATTACGTCTATGATCGCAGCTCTCCTTTTCCTCTCTTACAACCCGAGAGTGATAAGTTGAAACGTTAGCTCCCTAGGGATTAATCTGTGTTACATTTCAGGCCTGGTGGGGGATTTTAATGCCCCGGTCCCCGCTTCGCAAAAACGGCAATCCACTTAACGAGATTATCCTGTGCTTGGTTTCCTAATGTTTCTATTTTGAGAGCGATCAAAGGCTTGTGGCATAACCCAAATATAGGAAACAAGTTTAATCACCTCTCTTCCCTCCGACCCCCTCCTCTGATTCCAGATATCTGTTGAAAACATTAGGAGCCAGTTTGTTGTGGATGAATTGTGGGACTCTCTATTACAGGCATTTTCTGTAGACAGTGTTTTTAATGTGCCAGCAGGTTTAGAGATTTCAGCCAGAGTAGTGGAGAAGTGGTGAAATCCCAGTTTCGCCTCTGTGTCTTAACCGAGCAGCTCATAAGCTAAATGACTAAATACCAGAGTTTGGTATTTAGCACCTTCTTATTGGTCAATGAGAACGAGCTTTTGGAAGACAATCACTCATTTGCTGTAGATAAATGCCCCAAAGGATGCGGCGCGAGTGTTAACCTAGAGTAAAGAATGCAACCGTCTGACACAGCTACAGCTGTGTCGCGCACACAGATAGTAGCAGCAGTCCGGAGCCAGAGCTTTGTAACCAGAGACCAAGTATAAAACAAATTATGTGGTGCCTCAGGGCACCTGAAGTTAAGCCAACCTGCTCCTACCTGCACTGTTGACCCTGCCGAAGTTGCCATGGCGCTCCCTGACACTCAGGCATCCAGGGTCACGTTGGGTATTTAACCTCTCCCTTTCAGACTCCGCTCTCCTGGAGGTAAATGTTTATGTCCTGTTCCCCAATGCCTCCCGCAACAGCAACTGTTGTTTATGGGAACCACGGGTTTTAGCTTAACTCCAGGCCTTCTCAAAAAGCTAAATGATGATGATGATGATAATAAAAAAAAGAAGAAAAAAACATGTCTTACTCCCCTGCTGGCGCCTTCTCAGGAAAACATCAGTTTTCTTATGTTGAATGTGTTTGAATATCAGATGCCTGTTTTTTGGTTGCTATGATGTTACTAAGCTGCATCACATCAAGAACACACCCATGTTGCAATTATTTGACAGTTATTTGAGGGGCCGTTTGTTAAATAAAGCCGTTTGGTATGTATGAGCTGTTCTGATATGGAAACAGAAATCCAATTTCTGTAATGCAAGAAGATATCAGAACAGCATTGAAATGTTTTCTCTCTTCTTATTTCTGTGAACGGTCATTAACTCATCATGTTAGGAGCAGGGGGTCACATCAAGCCACATTCAACCGGGAGAACGTCTTTCTAGTCTCATAGTGGAATCACATTTATCTCAGATCATAAGAAACATAAAGACCAGGGAAGTAAAAATGAAGGGAAATAGTCTCTGGGGCTTTTTTCCCCTTCATTTCAAAAAGCTAAATGAAGATAAAGGCCCTCATTTTGCTGTGTTTCCATTGACTATAAAATTGAGCAAATTGGAATCATGAAAATAACTACACTTACTGGAAACACAGCAGTCTTTTTTCCCGCTAAAACGTTTTGCGCTAGGATGAGGTGGTTTTTCAGCCATATCAAAATTTGTGTATTTAGTAAAACTGCCATGGAAGCACTTTTTTTTTTGGTTGCATACAGCAGCGACAAACGCAGTTGGGCGCCACCAGAGGTCTCACAGTTCATCAAAAGTTGAGTCTGTCATTCGTTGAATCCAAAGCTCTTCTGTAAAACCATCGACTACAAATTCCCAAAAATGGCACAGACGTACCCACTCCAAAATACGAGGAGCTTGTTGCTCCAACACCTGGAAAAGATGTGAGTTTAATTAAATTTCCTATTTAATGAAAACACTGCAATTGGGAAATTGTGTCTTTCTGACATTAACAGAATATTGTAAAAGTTTTGCACACATTTGTAAAGGAAACACAGCAAATGAAAATGCTATGCATTGCTAACTTTGAGTCTTTTCTCAGTAACAGCATCCACACTTCTTGTTGGCTGAGCAAACAGCCTGGACGTTCTTAGCATCGCCTGTTCATTTAGTAGTTTTTGTACCACAAACATTGTCTAATTTCCTTCACCAGCCATTTTGCTGCCATTTCTCTTAAGTTCAATTTAAAAAGGTCTCTTAAGTTCTACCTCCTTACCTGTTTCAATTGCTTCTTTTCACAAGGCAAGGTTTTATTGCCTTGACTCGCATGTTGTAAAAGTCACCTAAAATGAGACGACTCCATCTGAGAAAGGCGTTGTGTGTGTATTTATGTGCATGTCTTGAGACTCCAGGGGCAAGTGGAAGGCCTCTGTGAAGGATAGGGAGGAGATTTACCGACATCCTGCAGGTCTCCTCCTCCCATCCTCTCTTCTGTGCCGTAGGAGGAGAAGCACAAGGTTAGCCAGGGATACATGTGACGACATCGTCATTCCAACAAGATAATGGATAGTTTTGTTGGGTTTGTCCAAGGAAGTACAAATTTCCTCCCTTTGCTTTAAAAAGTACAATTTTCTAGGGTCTATATCTGCCCTGCACATTCTTGAGTGGTTGTGCAAAGGGGCTTTTATATCCTTTATCAAACTCAGCCGTCACTAGTCTGAGATAAGGGAACTTACTCGTCTCTTTCAGACTGGTGGGCAAATTCTGCTTGCAGTGCCGCTCATCAAATGGCTTGATCATGTGATCATTAGTAAATGTGAAGTCATGAAGTGTAATTTGATCATAATGCGTTCTATCTTGGTCAGCAGCGTAAAGGAAAGCTAGCTATTAATTGTTACAACGTTGCAAAGCATTTCATCTAGAAAGCAACAGAACAGTTGGTTCTCAGTTTACAGTTAACTCCCTCAAATATGTTATCGGCACAAGTATGAGTGAATGAGTCATTAAATCAGGATTAATTTGCTCGCGTTAGTCAATTAAAATCAAACAAAACTTTAGTTGAACTCAAGACTGTGGGCATGTGCATCAATTTTGGATGTTTGTTTAGAGCTTCTGAGTTTTCGTGACCACACATGGCTTGATTTTAGCTAAATATCGGAGGGACTCTACATCAGCAAATGACAAGGAGCAAGAAGTTCTGATGAGAACATCCGAGACTAAAACCAGTCTAACAATGGCCGTGGTGTCCCTCTTGTCCAAATATGTCTTGCTTTATGCAGCTGCTGCAGGACGGAGTGTGCGACCGTATGTGTTCACCTGAAGCTGTCCTGGCGCCGCAACGAAGTCCTGAAGCATTCAGTGTTTTCGCTCCTTAAAATGAGGTCATAAATTAACAGAGAGAGGAAGTTCCAGCATACGTTAATCAAGTCAGACTCTTCTATGTCCGCGACTCGCACCGATTTTTCCTCCTAAACCCGTTGGTTGACTTTTAGCAACCAGCAAAGCTTCCTGGAGTCATTTCTACAAAATTAATAACTGCCATCTAATTTGTGGTGTTTGTGGGATACAGTGGGAACGATATCTTTGTCGGTGAGTTCCAATGACTCTAAAACATTCATCAACTCCTTCACCTGAAGGAGGCTGTGAAACCACAGATCTTTCAGCCGATCTGTGGAGTTCTTAGAAAACCTACCGATCACACCAAATTTGAGTCTGAAATGTTTATATTTGTATGTGGGCTGGCAAATTCCGGTATGATAAAGATTTATTAGCCACACATGAAGAACTCATCAGTAGCTAGATTGTCTTTCGGAAAAGAAATGTTGCCTTTGCCTAGACTTGTGTCTAGTTCTCGGTTTACAGAGATGTGTTTGTGTGATAAGTCAATGACTCATTGAGCTTTGAAATGGTTTGGGCTTTGAAAAGGGGAATTTACAGAGAAGTAAAGATGGCTCTAAATGCAGCATGAATCAACAGCCTTTGTTTTTGAGGGTGTAGGGTGCTATTATATAATACGGCTCTTTGGTGTACGTTTATTTGATGGTGACCTTGTTTGTTCATGGACAAATGAGCTGTAGAAATGAACAGGATATGAAAGAAGGCAACACAAAGACCCCAGTGACTCCACCTCTGCACGTCTTCTGTACCCACCCTCTACTTTGTGGACAGCTCCTTATACAGGCCGGCGATTTCATCTGGAAGTCTTATCTACATGTTGACTTTCAGTGACGTTACTTCCTTCGCACAGTTTGTAGAATGCCTTTCAAATGTATTCCGACTCCTTGAGCTTTCCCCTACTCTAATCACATTCAAACCACAAAGAAATGAAGTCCGGTCCGCCTAAATATATGCAAAATATAGCTCTTATTGTATCTGTAGATATATACAGCCATTTTCATAACCAAAGAAAAAGTTTGACAAACTTTTTCAGTTGGACAAAATCTGTGTGAAAATATAGGAAAAAAAACATTGCCATTTTTTTTGCAAAACCTTTGTGCGCATCCTCGTAACACGTGTTTAGTTTTCTCCAGCGCGCACTATTTTCTGCTGTTTCATCATTTAAAATTCCCCCAAAACACGTTGACTTTTGTGGCCGCAATGTACCAAACGTGCAGCAGTTTGCTTCAAGGCTTCAAATCTGTCCGTGAAGCCACGGTTTTCAGTTGAAATTCAAGACGGAGAGGTAAGAGCTGGAAAGAGGGGCCAGATGAAGATGAAGATGTCCTCCAGGATGACAGCTTGCAACCATTGGCTGCAGCCCTCAAATCCTGACGGTCTGCCTGGAATTCGCGCACGCCCGTATCTCACCTCGAGGAATTCAAGGCAGTGGCAGGTGCAGACAGAAAAGGCCATGCTCACCAGTGGCTTCAGTCATCCCAGAGAGCTCCATAAACACACGCACACACTTTAGCATGAACACATGTTGCTGCGAGCTTTATTCCCTGCATTTAGTGGCTGAATGAAAGCTTATTCGGAGTTAATTAAATAACACAAAATACCGAGAACGCCGACATTTGGCAGACGCACAAACCCACAGCAAAGCAAAGTGGACATTTCTGATGCCTTCACTGTCCACATCTGGTGGGTTTCCTCTATGAGATAACAAGAGGAGGGGTTCCCCAGCTGAAGGGAATTGAACCCGTGTATTTAAAGAGTTCGGTCCTGTTCCCGTGTTTATGGAAGGCCTGTTAGAAACCCCATGCCCTATGAATCACTGTCTGTTGCTTCGGAGACTACTGACCAGGTTTTGCAAATTTAACCTTTAAATGCCGACCAAGAAGCTTTTTTTTATAAAAAGCACTTTATTTTGACAGTGTTTTAGATTTATGAGTTGGAAATCATCAGCCCTTATTGGTCGTATCTTAAAAAATGTTGGACGGTTTAGTTTTTCCACAATTTCTTTAGCTGTGTACTACTTTACAGGTAAAGTTCTTCTTGTAGACAGCTTTGCTGGTCAAATACTGACTAAAACACTACCGAGACTTAAAAATCGAATATTTGTCACTTTGCTGTAACAGTTGAATGTAAAGGATAAGAAGTTCACATCCACTCAGCATAAGTTCCTTGAGTTTTGGGCTATTGGTGATGAATTTCTACTCCGTTTACAAGATCAGTTGCTCGTTGGATTTTAGTGTAGATGTCCTCTTGTCCACAGAGGGTCGTCTATATAAAAACACCCCACTATTATTTTGTTCAATCTCCACACACTTTCGTAACCTTCTGGTGTTGACCTGGCTGGATAGGAGGATATCGGCAGAGGTGTTAAGCGCTGTGTTTTTCTGCCTGAGGCCCAGGATTATCCATAGATTTTCAACTGGAATATAATGAAGTGGACATGTTGCTGTGACCATGCAGTGACGGTGACATAGGGGTGAGGGCTAACTGTCGGCAGCAGGGTGCTTTTAAAGGCTTAATTAAAGACTCTTAAACCTTTAAAAGTCTTCAATTCAGGTGCCTAAAATTGAGGCTTTAAGCTGTTTTAAATTTATTAAGGAAATAAAGTCTGAGTCGCACGCAAACATCGAGTTGTGTGGCTCGAAGCGTTGAAGCTAATATACCTTTGCTAGCTAGCTAGCTTTGTTCCCTCTGTCATGGGCATAAAGCCGGGTTCAAGCATCATTGTAATGCAGCAAATTCCAACAATCATCTTCTACATTTACAGTTTCCTTGGTCTTAAATTTCACTCAAGGCAGCAAAAAATAAAGGTGTTAAGATTTAAATTTGACTTGCAGATACCCTACACACACACACACGACGTCCTGCAGATCAGCCTGGACATTATGGAGTGTCCTGTTCATGAAACAGTAAAACAGAGTCAAAATATCAACATTGATGTCGTTTGACGTGATGTCGGTATGCCTAAGTGCAGCGCAGGATCACAGAGCCGAGCATCGTCAGGCACCAGCTCTCGTTTGCGCCTCTTGTTTCTCCCCTCTGTCAGCGCAGTGCTGAGTGAGAGGCTAGCGGTCTGTGTTTACCTTATTAATTAACCCAGTGATCCAGAAACACACTCCTCCTCCTCCTGGTAAATAGACTGACAGCTAAAGGAGAGCGAGGGAAAGTTGGGACGGAGGGGCAGAGCGCAGACGAGTGGCGATTGAGGGAGATCAGAGGGTCTCGGAGGAAAACCGACACGGCGGCTTGTTGGCTGATAGATCTTAGAGCCCAGTCACTCAACACCATCCTCCTCCATTGCCTTTCATCCATCTTCCTTTCTCTACATTTCTTTGCTTTCTGTACCGTACTGTATGTTTTGCTTTCTCACGCATCCCTTCATAAACTTCAGATGAATTCAAATGCAGCTAACTCCTGTTGCCCCAGTGGATTCTTCATCAGCCTTATCTTTTGTTCACACGTCCTCGAGTATTCTGCGCGCCTTTCCAGTTGGCTGCGGCCAATTCCCCCATTGGAAGTGTTGCACAGCGAAATTCAAACCAGACCTTTAGCAGACAAATGGATGGGCTTGACAGCGCCGCTCTGAATCCGATCCAAGTGTTTTTTTGCTCCCCTCTCCTCCATGTTGGGCCATAACCGTGTCCTGAGGTCTGCAGTTCAAGGCCATACAAGGAAAGTTAACCGACTGTGCACAAAGAAAAGACTTGCACTCCCTTGGCCGTTAGTTCAAAGGCAAGCAAGGCAATAGGGATTTTATTTAGTTAATAAGCTAACTGACAGGAAATCGGAATCAGACATGTTTTTCTGGGTCACCTCTGGCCCCCCCACTCACTTCTTCTCAGGCTTTTTTTATTGAATTGTATGGCCGAGAGTGCATAGCACAGCAGCTATGGCACGCGCTGCTCTTGAAACAGATTTTTAAGGACAGCAGTTTCATAAAGAACGGTTTTATCACAAAACTACACACGGCAATTGCATTTAATGTTTAAATATTGTTGGAATGTATTGATAGTTATTAATGCTCTAATGGAACCAACAGTTTTTTTCAATATCATTACCTGGAGTTTAAATGAATTCGTGATAAGTCAAAATTCTTTGAACAAAACCAGAGAGGCTAACCCAGAGTTATTATATTCTGGGTGGAATTTTTTTAAAATGATTTCACCGCTTGCATTTCTCAAGTTTGGTTTTGATTCAAATGACCTCCGACTATCACGTCTCAGACATTACAGTTTAATGGCAAATTTGTCTGCTTGTAGCTGTTAATCCAGACACAACCTGCCCCATTGATTGAGCTAAAAGTTTGATGACCTAAAACCTCAGAAGGGACTTGAACAGAGAGGTTTTTGTCTCACTCCTCCCTCTGCCGTTTCCCCCTCAGACACGTTTCCCTCTTCTGTCAACCATTTTATCCTAGATCCCTTATCTCCCGGTGCCCCGCTGTGATCAGGTGGTCATATCTGATTTTTCTACTTCCTCTAGCACACACACACACCCTCCCTCTTCCACTTTTGCTGCTGGCATACCGGACGCACAAACACCAACGCCTCCTCCCCATCAAACACACACACACACACACTCCCGCTGCTCTCTGGAGGAGTCGAAGAGAAGTCCAGATAAATCTTTAGCAGCTAAAAGCTTCTGTGTTTGTGTGTGTGCATTTTGGGGTCAATACCACAATGTCACAAAGGGCCACTGGAGACAGCAGTAGATAACATTTCACTAACACTGCGCATTGGCAGTTGATTTTCAGAATGTTAAATATAGGACCTTAACTACCAGATATGCATGATTGACAAGCAAAAGGAAAACGAAAACATTGTTTCCATAAATGTTTCAGCAATGAAAATCAGAAAAGTGTGATGTGAATTCCACCATCTCTAGTTTGATACCCACAAATTAAAATCCGTTGCGACCAGTTGCCTCTAGAGGTCTGTTTAGTAAATCTAGCCCATTTGCTTGACAGTTGTCTCAGAATAATAAATGTAGAAGCAGATTTTACTGCAGTTCTATCTGCCAGCCTTCTACGAGACGTTTCCACCAGTTATGCAGATGTAGAGACTGACAGTTTTCCTTCACCTTCTGTGTGAAATAAATCAAACCTGGATGAAGACTGTCAATCAGAATGTTGGGGCGGGGGGTTCTTTTCTTTTTTATATCTTGCCCCAGATTTTCATTAGGATTTAATACTGAGCTTTGACTGAGCCATTCCACAGCACATGAACGTGGAGGGTTTTCACCAGAAAACCTGTTGAGCCTGGTGGCAGGGAGACAATCAGCATCTCCACCAGCGCTTTTGTGCTGAAAAATGTTAAAAGTCTTAAAATCTTAGAGGTGCCTGAGGAGGAATCATAATTTGGAAATAATAGTGAGGCCACCAGGCAGGAGCACGGACAGCACAGTTCAAGGAGTCAACTGTAAACCTAGCTTAATCTGTCTCTACTGTCACTGTATAAAAAAATCCTATTTAAAATAAGCAAGGCTTAGCCTGGTGGGGCTGGTAAGTAAAGCCTGGTGGCCCGCCAGGCTTGGAATACACAAGGGGGAACCCCTGATATGATTTATGCAACCATTTCGCTGTGGTTAATGTTCTGTAGCTTCAATTACTTCCTTCCCTCTGTAGTACAAATGCCTGCCATCTGCATGATGCTGCCACCGCCATGTTTTAGAGCGTTAACGGGAAGCGCAGGGCCATGTGTAGCATTAGCTTTCACCATTTGAAACATTTTGCTGTTTTGGGAAAACTGTCGATTTTGCAGTTTATATAAGGTTGCGGTGAATATTGCTTTTTTTTTTAGGTCTGTATTAAATATGCGAACTCATGAGAGATTTATGTTTATGGTATTTCTTCTGACTGGACGTCTTAACATGTTAAAGGTGCCCAGTTAGAGTTTTGACTGGACAGTCTGTGGAGGGATCTAAAGATTCGGGTGATGGCAAGGAGCCCTTCAGACATGGAACTTTGTCATACGAGATAAATGGTTAAGAAAAAACTGTGGAAGATTTTTCATTTAAGCCTTTTAATGCCATATTAGAAGTACATAAGAAGATGCAAAGAAACAAATAATTCAATTTCTTTAAAAAAGAAAAAAAAATATGTGTATATATATATATATATATATATATATATATATATATATAACATCTTATTGCCTAAAATGCCAAAAATGCAATCACCTCATTCCTTGTAGCATTTGTATCTACAGCTACAAAAATATTTCTGTATTTCTAACAATACTTCTTAGTTCCATTATTTATTAGTTTTTGGATTGCCAATTAATAACTCAATATTATTTTTTACAGAATTTGTATTAGGTGAAACAAAATCTGCAGCTTTATTTAAAAAAAAAGTATCTTAAATGCAAAATGTGTCAATTTTTTTTACACGGTTTTTGGCTTTAATCATGACTCTGAGAACATTGTTCTTTCGGCACATGGCTTCTTCCAAGTCTGCGTTCTGTAGTTAACGATTAATCAATTACTAAGTTAATTGTTAATTATTTCAAGAATCAATTCCTCACCATTAATCTAAGGAATTGTCTCAGCCCTGCACTGACTAAAGACAGAAACTGAAGTGTAAATCTGCAGGCGCACTTAAAGGGGTTTTTGATTAACCCAGATCTTAGCTGTCTGTCCAATTATAGAGTTAATGTCTGCACATTAGATCTCTGTATATTAGTAACACCAGCTGAACTGAAGTCTGGCGACAAGTCAGCTGGAAATGACTTTTGACAGCAGAGGTCCAGGACCCAGAGGTCTGCTGGAGCAGACCTCTGCTGCTGAGGACGGGCCGTCCGCTCTTTCTCTAAAGTCTCCACAGGCCTGCTTTTGATTGGCTGCCGCTTTGACTCCGGGACATAAACTTGATTTATCTCCTCCTTTCTGTTTTTCAGCCCTGCAAGGCCCTTTCGGTTCCCCAAAAGGTAAGACCTGCCAAAAACTGTTTCTTCTCTGTCAACGTTCTGGTTTTCTGCAAAACTCTCCTCCTCCCCCTCCTCTCCTCTGGTCCTGTCATCCATCCATCACTGCTCTTTTGGAGCCATCATTCCTCAGCAGTGACTCATGAGAGTTGGAGGAGGGTGTTGTGTTTCTCCCTGTACCTGGCCTCCAGTAACCAGCAGCTTGGATCGCCTCATCTGTCCATTCTCCTGCAGCCTGATGTATAGCAGGAAGAGCGTTCCGGAGAAAAGACTCATGTTTTACCGGCTGTCCACAGGGACGGGAGGTGGGGAGGACTTCCCAAAAGTCTGGATGTAAAGTAGGCTGATTAGATTTCTGTCATGCTTCCAGCTATTCTGAGCTGATAGCTGATTGGCCAGTGGTTGTGCTGGGAGTGTGTACGGTGCTCATCGTGATTTGCGCGCTGGTGGGAGTCCTGGTGCCCGAGCTGCCAGATTTCTCCGACCCGCTCCTGGTGAGTGCAGACACACTGTGTTCTCTTTGTGTAACGGTGTTAAAGGCTTCTTTCCAAAGAAGGTTGTACATATCTTCCATCTCCTCATCTTCAGTGGAGTGTCGTTGCTTTTCCATCCCAAATGTTAATGTTCAACTGTGTTAATGTTCCACTAATGTTGGAAAAAACACATTATTTCACAATTACGGTGTTTCTTTTAAGTAAGAAATGCAATTAAAATCACAGGTGAATATGTTTGTTCATGCGATGCGTCGTTAAAGAACATGCAACCCCATCGTTCTCCTACCACTTCCTGTCGTCTTTTCCATCTTTTCAGCCAGTACTAACATCCGGTTGCTCATCACGCATCACATGACTCGTGCAAGGGGTTGCAAAATGCACAAATTTTCATACAGCGGAAAATCCGCCTCATCCTACCTCACAAACCTTTTTTTATTTACTGTATTGTCCGGACTATAGAGCGCACCTCACCGTTAGCTGCATCTACAAAATTAAAACAAAAAGCAAGCAAAAAAAACTGGAAACGTTCATATATAAGCCACTGACATCTCCGCCACTCTCGGTTTTTCATAAATCTGCTGGATTTATTACTGACGCAGCCCTGCATCTCCAACGCCAAACCATGGATTCGTTCACGCCGAGCTTAAATGCAGCGGCTATCGATCTGTATCTGTTTGAAAACATTTCTCCGTCGTGCCTGCTGCTAACATGTGCTTGTTCTAAATGAAAATTTGTGCTTTCTTCTTTGATTTCCAATTTTGACTCCCAATGATTCACTTCCTGCTAAAGAGCCCCCTGGTGGTTAAAGAAAAATCCACAGAAAAGCCGCACTAGGCTATAAGCCGCATGGTTCAAAGCGTGGAAAAAAAGTAGCGGCTTATGGTCCAAAAAATACAGTATTTTTATTTTTTTTCGAAATTGGCGTATTTCCATTAAGTCGATTTATTTTCGAAATTCCAACTTGCAAAATCATATTGCCACACTGAGTTGTTTTTCTGCACTGTCGTCGATTGCATTTGAATATTTAACCCCTTCGCAGTGCCGTCAGCATTTTTCAATTTCGAAAAAAACATTTTCGCTAATAGATTTTCCTTCTTCCCAAAAGGGGTTTGAGCCGCGGGGAACGGCCATTGGCCAGCGGTTGGTCACATGGAACAACATGGTGAAGAACACAGGCTACAAAGCCACACTGGCCAACTACCCATTCAAATACGCGGACGAGCAAGCCAAAAGGTGACCCCACCCCCCTCACACATCCTGGATACATCATACACATGAACCAACCAATCATGCTGACAACAACACTCTTTAGTGTGGAGGTTGCCATAGAAGGAAGAAGACTCAAAGTTAGCTTCTGATAGTATCGATGAAGGCTTTAGAGTGAAATCGGAGGAAGTACGGCTGTTTTACTGGGACGTGTGTTTAGTCCGTTTTTAATGGGAGAGAGCGATCGGAACAAGGTCGCTGGTAACCATGGGGACGGCGATATCGCTCGCATGAGATCAGCAAACGAAACACAGAAGATGAGGAAGACCTCTTCAGCCACATGCTGCCACTTATTTAAAGCCCACCACCATCCACTACTCGCCTTTTTTGTGAATTTTTGCCACGTTCGCAAGATTTCTGGCATCTCTGAACTCAGAAGCTAATTCAGCTAAACTGCCCTCTAGTGTCTACATTGCCGAACAAATGCCATCATGATTACACACATTAAAACATGCATATGGGCCTCTAAGTTCAGGATCTGCATTATTTAGAGCATACATGGAAGACTGCGGCTTTTCTACCATGTGCTTCAGTATCCACTATAACTGTGTTAATACAAAACGCTGAAGCCGTTTTAAGATATCAACTCTATAAATATCTAGTTTGATTTAAAAAAAAAAAAGCCCAGTTTTACAGCAACTGCTCCCTCAAACAGACTTTATCTCTGTTCCTAGTATGAATAATTAATCAATATTCACAGCAAGAAACCAGGGAAGATCTAAAGTCAACAGACCATGCTGTTTTTGCTCGGATAGATTCACAATAGGCGCGTAGTCTCAAATCCACTTCTAGTTTCACTCAGGGTAATTATTCTGATTATAATGACAGCAGTACTCTGCTCCTGATCGCTGACCTCAACTTCTAACTTCTACCCTCTTTAGCTTTTCACGTTGCTGAGGTTTCCAGGTGTACTCATACTCATATGTATCTCTACATGTAAACAGGATGATGAACCTCTGGCAAAAATGGAACATTTCAGCTTTGTGATTATTGTGTTTAACAACAATTGAAATAACAAAAAAAAAAAAAGAGAGAGGAAAATATCTGGACAAGGTTCCATTGAACGCTTATCTGATCAGCTGAGTTGACAGATATTTGAGACTAAGAAAATTATCTTTTTTGCGTAAATCTCATCTTTTTCAGTGTAGCATTTCAGTTTTCAGTTGAATTTAGTCCAAATGAAGTTTTTTTTTTTTCCTTTTTATTTCTAAAATTGACCAGAGCTTCGCTTAGCACCTGAATGTAACAGAGTGAATCTTCTGCTACTGTTCTCCAGCCACCAGGAGCCTCGATGGTCAGACGACCGCTTTGAAAGAGACAAGCGGGAGGTTGAGTGGGACTTCAGCAAAGAGTTCTTCTGTGACATACCAGGTAAGATTAGGGACACAGATAAGAGAGCACTAAAACTTCCTCTACAGTGCTCTGCTGAAGTTTTTTCACTTTATTCACTAAACTTCAATGTCCTTGTTTTAGAGCTATGTAATAGACCCACACAGAGTAATGGATAGTTTTATAGTGATGGGATAAATATGAATGTGTTTTATGTGGGATGTACATTTTTTGCCTTGCTGCTGAAATGTGCTATGCAAATAAAATTTGATTTATTTTACGTTGCACTTTTAATTGCACCGACTGAACAAATAGGAGTTATATTGTTTTACGTGTTTGAGTAAACTGGTGATGGTATGGGTGTATTTAACTGTACTATGATAGTGCACAGTTGTCATATATGTTTGGAATTCAGTACAAATATATCTGTGTTAAAAAAAATGTTTTATGTCAATTTGGCTTTGTTTTCTTGTATCAGCATCAGAAGTGAAAAAAGTGGATCAGTGCATCCTCACTCGTAATGTGACAAAGTATGAAAATAGCACACCCATCCTCCTCAGACTAAAAAAAAATGACCGTGGATGATATTCAACAAATTTTGAACATGTTATGTTCAAAACTAGTATGGTGAAAGGTAGTTGAGAAAATGAGTTTTGAATTATTTCTGTCTTTCACATGGTTTCCTCTTAGCATTGAAATGATTTTCCTAACTTTCTGCAGGGGACAGTTACTCCAGACTGGTGTTTGCGTCGGCCGAAGGGAAAAGCCTTTGGAATATTCATTCCATCAAATCAATGTGCAGCCAGGACAACACAAGAGTAAGTCCACTAAAGAGTGCAACGCTTCCCTGTTATCTCCATGCTGCGTTAGTGTTACCCTCCTTTTGTCTGTCTGTTTACTTTTTGTGTGCTTCACAGGTGCGCTCCCACCGTGACTACCTGAATCTCTGTCAGCGCACCAACAACGTTTCCTGTTGTCCAAGCTGGACGCTGGGCAACTACATAGCCGTCCTCACCAACAAGTCGTCCTGCCAGAAGATCACGGAGCGGGACGTGTCCCACACTCTGAAGATCTTGCGATCGTGCGCCAAGTACTACCACAATGGCACGCTTGGACCCGATTGCTGGGACATGGCGCTGCGTCGCAAAGATCAGCTGAAATGTGCCAGCGTGCCACGGAAGTGCACCAAGTACAACGCGGTGTACCAGATCCTTCACTTCCTGGTGGACAAAGACTTCCTGAGCCCAAAGAGTGTGGAGCATCCTCCGATGCTCAAGTACAGCATGTTGTTCTCTCCCACAGAGAAAGGAGAGTCCATGATGAACATCTATCTGGACAACTTTGAGAACTGGAACTCCTCCGACGGCATCACCGCCGTCACAGGAATTGAGTTCGGAATCAAACACGACCTTTTCCAGGACTACCTCCTGACTGACACGCTGTACCCCGCTATCGCCATAGTCATAGTCCTGCTGGTCATGTGCGTGTACACACGCTCGGTTTTCATCACTCTGATGACAATAATCGCCATCATCAGTTCGCTGATCGTCTCCTACTTTCTTTACCGAATGGTCTTTAACTTTGAGTTCTTCCCTTTCATGAACCTCACTGCCCTCATCATCCTGGTAGGGATCGGAGCTGACGACGCGTTTGTTCTTTGCGACGTGTGGAACTACACCAAGTTTGACAAACCGCACGCCGAGTTGTCGGAGACGGTAAGCGTGACGCTGCACCACGCCGCCCTCTCGATGTTTGTCACCAGCTTCACCACCGCTGCCGCGTTTTATGCCAACTACGTCAGCAACATCACCGCCATACGCTGTTTCGGGGTCTACGCCGGCACTGCCATCTTAGTCAACTACATCCTGATGGTGACGTGGCTCCCTGCTGTCGTGGTCCTGCATGAGCGCTACCTGCCCAATCTGTTCGTCTGCTCCAAGCCCCCACAGCACCAGCAGGGAAACTGCTTCACGCAGGTCTTCTGGGCTGCCGTTTGCCACAAGATCCACAAATGCCTGTTCACCGTCTCCGAGGGATCACGGATCTTCTTCGAGAAGGTGCTGCCCTGCGTTGTCATCAAACTGCGCTACCTCTGGCTCTTCTGGTTCCTCGCCATCACGGTCGGCGGCGCTTACGTGGTCTGCGTGAACCCCAAGATGAAACTGCCATCCTTGGAGCTGGCCGAGTTTCAGGTGTTCCGGTCCTCTCACCCTTTCGAGCGCTATGACGCGGAGTACAAAAAGCTTTTCATGTTCGAGAGAGTTAACCACGGCGAGGACCTCCACATGCCCATCACGATCATCTGGGGGGTTACGCCGGAGGATAACGGAGATCCCCTGAACCCCAAAAACAAGGGGAAGCTGATGCTGGACAGCAGTTTTAACATAGCCAGTCCAGCATCTCAACTGTGGATCCTTAACTTCTGCCAGAAGCTTAGGAACCAAAGCTTTGTCTTTCAGTCAGAAGATCAGGACTTCACTAGCTGCTTCATCGAGACATTCAAACAGGTCAGTACTGCTTCTCTTACACAGTGTCGTGGTTTTTGTCCTTTTTCACTACTTCAAGGTGTTTTACTTGAATTTTAGGTGAATTTTTTGGTCTTATCACTTTAAATTCTAATAAAATCCAGTTTGTTCTTGTAATCCTTATGAAGATTTTAAGGCGTATGACTTCTTGTCAGACACTGTGTGTACAGACCCATCGTTGCCGAGATACCTTATAGTATGTGTTCTATTCTAACAGTGGATGGAGAACCAGGACTGTGAAGAGACCTCTGTCTACCCTTGCTGCAGTCAGTCTACCTTTCCCTATAAGAAGGATGTGTTTCAATTGTGCATCAAGAGAGCCATTATGGAGCTGGATCGAAGCACAAGCTACCACCTGGACAGCAAGACCCCCGGACCTCGATTTGACATCAACGACACCATCAGAGCCATCGTTTTGGAGTTTCAGAGCACCTACCTCTTCACTCTGGCTTACGAGAAGATGTACCAGTTCTATCGTGAGGTAGTGCTCGTTAATATTTCATAATTAATTTGTGTGAGAGTACTTTATACTCAGACTAAGTTTTTGCCTCTGGTATCATTTATATTTTAGGTGGACGCCTGGATAACAGAGGAGCTCCGCTTTGCCCCAGAGGGTCTCAGCCATGGCTGGTTTGTTAGCAACCTGGAATTCTACGACCTCCAAGACAGTCTGTCTGGTGGCACTCTAGTTGCTATGGCGCTATCTGTGGCAGTGGCTTTCAGCGTCATGCTGCTAACTACCTGGAATGTCATCATCAGCCTGTACGCCATCTTGTCTATCGCCGGCACCATATTTGTCACTGTGGGCTCCCTGGTGTTGTTGGGCTGGGAGCTGAACGTCCTGGAGTCCGTCACCATCTCGGTTGCCGTAGGGTTGTCCGTGGACTTCGCCGTCCACTACGGCGTCGCGTACAGGCTCGCTCCAGAACCCGGCCGGGAGGGGAAAGTTATCTTCTCCCTCAGCCGGATGGGCTCGGCAATCGCCATGGCGGCAGTGACCACATTTGTTGCCGGAGCGATGATGATGCCATCGACGGTCCTGGCCTACACCCAGCTGGGCACATTCATGATGCTCATCATGTGCATAAGCTGGGCTTTTGCCACCTTCTTCTTTCAGTGCATGTGCTGCTGCCTCGGACCCCAGGGCACCTGTGGTCAGATCCCCCTGCCCAAGAAGCTGCAGTGCCAGGCCTTCGGTGAAGACGCACCCTCGAGCCCCTCTCCTGAGGGGAAGTATCAGCTGGACAGCAGAGGCGGAGAGGCAGAGCACTACGAGCTGGAGCCGTTGGCCTCCTATCAGAAAACTGGAGTTAAGCCAGGAGAGAAAGAGGAGGTGGAGGAAGAGCTGGGCACTCAGCTCTGTAATGGGGCCCCTTCTCATGCAAACCACACCATGTCTTTACCACACATTCACATCAATGACACAGGCAGAAAAACACGGCCAGAAAATGGGCTAGTAACCTCACTCACTATGCCATCCAGGTGCCACTACACTCCCAACAACTGCACATGTGTAGACCCCCCATCCCAACTTCTACAGCAGTGGGCCCCGCATTCCTGCACTCTGCCTCCTCAGGACTCTCCCTCCTGCCCCCCCAACCCTCAGCTTCTCCATCTCTCAGGTAACGCCAGGACCAAACAGAACGCAGCCCTGTTGCCTCCAAACGTGGACGCGGTCTATTCACACATGGACTGCTGTGTTCACTACGTCCCCTGCCCCCTCACCCATTTCCATCACTGCTCACAGGGCAGAGCAGTGGGCCACAGGCAGGGACCTGCCCTTTCCTGCCATCACAGGAAGTACTGCGTCCAACCAGCCTCAAACCAGGACACCGGTCAAGCTTCAGGGTCACCATCTGCTCCACAGACTCCAAACAAAGAGACAAAGCATTTACATCCTGACAGTACCCAGAATGGGAGCTCCCAAGTCCCAACCCGACCCAACGGCCAGTGTCCCAGCCCCACTGCACTAACAACTCATCATGAAAACCAGAGGACGAAGGAAAGCGAACACTGCTGTGACAAAAACCCTGCGTCCGCCATTAATACAGACTCAATCGCAGACATTGACGATTGTCGTAAAATCCCTGGTAACCAGGAGAGGCCTGAAAGTATTCCCGTCACACGGGAGCAGAGCGTGAAAAAGTGCAAACGGAACTCAAAAAGTGCGCAGGCGTCCTCCGCCTCCCCAAAGAAACTCTACTGTTTTAACAGGACTTTGAAAGTGAAGTGCAATTCAGCTTCAGAGTTTAGCTTGCCAAAAAGCGAAGCCAGCGTGCCTCCCGTTGCAGTGAACACTCAGCCGTCCTCTGAAAGCTTATGCTGATTCACGGGTAAAACCGGCGAAAGAGCAATAACCCAAAAATGACTCTCACATTTCTGTGCAATCACATTAGATGCTGGGTGTGTGTTCTCACCAAATCCCAGCTGAACTGTGAAAGATTTTTTTTATTGTTTTCTACTTATCACGTTTTCACATGCCAGATTATGTATTTCATTTTTCTAGTGGAACATACTGATAATGTAGTGTCATGTAGAAGGATGATCATCTCTTTACACAGAAGCCGTGCATCTAGCAGCCGTTTTGCACCACCACTACACCCCACTGTTGTGTCATAACTGTGGTGTCTTGCAAAACTATTCAAACCCCTGGATCCTTTTCCGTGTTTCAGATGATGAACTGAACCGTTTTATCTCACTTGACAACTAAGCTGTACGCCTTATACTTGGGAGCAGCTACATACGCGGTGCTTGGCCATTTTATAAGCCGAGATGCTACGAGAGCTCTGGTGGCGCATTGTCTTAAAAAAAAACCCCAAACAAACCGTCATTCTTCTGCTACTTTCTGTCGTCGTCTTTGTCTTTTCTGCCAGTAGTAGCACCCATCCAAGTGGGAGTCACTAGTGTGATGCAAAAAAGTTTTGAAAAATATATCAATTTTGATTCGGCCAAAAAAAAACATAACACCTCATCCGAGTTTTTTTCAAAATTGCCATGCAAATTTATTTGAGTATTTTCAATTTGCGCAATTCTATGCTTAATGGAAACTTTGGTTTTTGTGATTGGAACATGCCGAGAACACAAAAAAAAAAATTCAGGAGAATGAATACTTTTGCAAGGCACCGGACGTGCACTTATCACATTCGGTCGATGATCACGCCAACTGTAACAGTGTGCCATGTTTCACGAGCTGCTTAAGGTGGTTTATGTGTCACCTTCTGTATTTCCGAGAGCTCCGGTTTTGCTCAAGTCTTCACACGCCTCAAATAAAAGCTGCAGTGTGTGATTAAAAGGCTTTCTCTTACCCCCATTGTCCTGTTACTGTTTGTATTCCCGGAAGGTATCATCCCCGAGGTAAAGAGTCAGGGTGAATAACAGCTGTACACCTGTTTCATTGTCTGAAAAGGCTGGTGCCTTTCAGCCTCTTCGTGTACGACCTGAGATTTCTGCTTGTGTAGACCTGTCGTAAGCCGTCGCAGCAATGAAATTTTTCATAAGCATTTATGTGATTCTGAAGTCCAAATCCGCATACAGTTTTATTCACAAAGCCGGTATTTGGGGATCTTCTGAAACCGTCAACAGAGACGCATCAATGAGAACAACATCCCTGTGCTAAGAGTCTCGGTACATTACATCATGACATCTACTGACAGAAACGCTCTGCACTTACAGGCCGGCTGCGGCAGACAGCTTTAATTACGCGGAGACAACGCTCTGGCACAGAACGCGTAAAAACCGAGAAGCCGGTTGCCGTCACTGGTGGTTTGCTACTCAAAACAAATTCATATTTTAAATGAGTTATGCTTTTTAGATTTGGGGGGGAAAAGCTGGAACAAAATCTGCTGACAGTTTGTCTCTGATCTCTTTTGAATGAACTTTATATGACCATGCTTTGTTTCTTCCTTGTCTCGGTACATAAAATGTCAACGAAAGATGTTAACCTCAGGAGTCGGCGGCCTTGCATAGATGCGTCGACCCACTGTTGAACCTTAGATTTAGGAGGGAGTGGTGTGGCTTTCATCCAGGCCATTGAACAAAGGACCAGTGACGTATCGCTGTTCTTGTGAGCCAGCTTACAATTGTGTCCGCTTATTACAGGCATTGCTGCAGGAACCTGGGATGCTAGCAGTAATTTTAAGGGCATTCCATCCTTGTACACCCATAAACAGAGCTGTGTTGAAGAAACAAAGCATGGTCGCCATTCTTGACTGGATGAAGACGGACTCCTCCCTTTGGTCAGGGGTCAGTATTTGCCTCAAGCTGAAGTAGTACAAAGTCTTCTTGTGTGCGAGTGATGGTAGGATTAAGTAGGAGTTGAACCGATTGGGTATGGAGTGCCCTCTTGCAGGAACTACACAAAATAAATATTCTGAATCCATGAACTTGCTTCAGGCTTCTGATCAGGACACCTCTTGGGTGCCTCACTGGAGGATTTCTGCACATGTCCCACTGGGAATACCTTAGCCTTCCTACGCAATTCTGCTTGATTCTCATTATCCTTCAGTGCTCTATCTGGGATTCCTCCAATTGAAGTAGATTTTTCCAGGCCAATCAGCCAACAGAAGGAGAAATTCTGAACAAATCACTTCGGTTTTCTGCACTGTTTTAGTATTGTAGTCTGCCTGTAGTTTTAGCAATGGAAGTAAAGAAAGCCATCCAGTCTGTGTTGGCCATGCTTTTAGGTATTGAATTAAGATCGACAGCCACCTCATTCAGCTCTGCACGTATCTCTTCACATTGGGGGATGCTTGCTTACAGCGCAGGCAATTTCCAGTAACATTCTTAACGTCAGATTGGCGCAATATGTACGTCAAGGCCAAACTTTCGCGATTGGGCAATGTTCAAGACTTCCAATAGAGTCCATGCCTCCAAGAGGCAATCATTTATTGCCTCCTGGAGGCAATGAATGGTAAGTTGACTGAGAGTCCAGACTCTCTTTACGAAGCAAAGTGTAGAGCAAGCGGCTGGTTTACCAGGCTACATTGGAAAGAGACCCCAAGGTAGACAAAGAGCTGTCTGGAGGGACTGTACATCCTTCTGGCTTATGAGCACCTTGCTAACTCTGAAAATAAGCTGGAGATAGAGATGTTTGGGTTTCCATTTTGGACTTGCTACTTTTGTAATAGGTGGTGTTTTATATCTGTATTTAAAAATGGTGTGTAGTTGTAGAAATGCTCCTCAAGACTGAAGTCCTCCCCGTTCTGTGAAGGAGAAATAGCACCGTGCTTTTGCTACAGTCTCACTCTGATCCGCCATCGCTCCCTCAACCCCAAAACAAACTTACGCATACAAACAGGTCGTAGAAAACACATTACATAAGTTAACACCCACACTGGGATTGCTTGATGCCTTTTGAAGGAAACGTCTAATTTGGGCTCAGACAGCTCAGTCTCTAATCCACTGTGCCCCCACCACCACTGCTGGTCTTCTTTCTCCTCAGGAGCTCAATCACTCCTGTGAAGATGAGTCCACTTCTCCAGAGATTCCCTGTAATTATATTTGCCTAAACGGAGGTCAAATATTAGCTGCGGCCATGGAGTGGGCTTCGTGACGTCACCCCGTGAGGGAGGATCTCTCTCTCCGGCATGTGGATCCGGTCTGACTGAGACCCACAGGCCTGAAATAGCTGTGAGGAGGCCGCCGAGCTCGAGAGCTTGTTTACAGGGTAAACATTTGCTTCCAATTTTCAAATTATGTGCTGGTGGAGCTGCTGTGCTGCTCCAGATTTATGATCAGAGCAGCATTTAAATTTCAGGACACTTGAGCGGTGTAGTAATTAATTGGCGTTGCGCGGTTGGTTTTAGATTGACTCCCCAGCCATGTTTGGGGCTGACAGAGAAGCTCATCATCAACCATGTCAATTATGGAAACTAAGAGGTTGAAGTTTTACATTTAAATAGAGCAAAAAAATATAGATGCTTGACTTTAAGCACTATTGACATTTGAACTATAAAAGCCTCTGAAACTGAGGCTTTCATAGTGTATAAAGGTGAATAAATAAATTGGCCTGTAGACAGCGCTGTTTCAGACTACTGCCACAGACTACTACTGCCCTCTTATATTAGAAGTTGTGTATTAGTACCTGTGGTTCCATTGGTCCTAAATTTACAATTTGGGGAACGTTTCCTTACGGGGACACAGTGCTGGCCTTCACAACCCCCTGGAACAGCAGTCAAGAAGTCTGTTGGTTCTTGTTGCTTCAGTTGACTGAGAAACAAACTTTGTGGTTCAGATGAAATTTTCTGGTCTTGCAACAGATGCAACATTTGCACTGTGTTTTTACTGCCTCTTGATAAAAATGCAAGTATTCTTACATTTAAATGACCAGAAACTATTGTGCTACATCAGCAGGCCGGGCAGATGTCTGGGTTCGAATGTGTTCACATTAATGGACTGTCCTCAGTGTATAAGCAGTCCAAGTCTGCAGACTCACCCTATTAATGTTCCGAGCAGCTGGCTCATAAAAGCTGAGAGGATACAGGCGGCCGGGGCCAAAGGGCCGGAAGCTTCCCACTGCCCAGTAGCTTCCTGTTTTCAGATGGATGTGGAATGGAAGGAAACTGGCTGACCCCCTCAGCTGATCCCCTGGTCCGACTGAACGGAGCACTGAGACGGTTTGTGGCTCTGGGATCGTGGTAGGGATTTGACAGGGTCATTATTCTGTGAAGCAGATTAAATATCTTGATCAAAAAGCTCCAAGAACAAAACAAAATGCTGGGATTCACTGAAATCCCACAAGGAAGGAGTAAAGGTGCCGCTAACGCCATCTAGTGGCTAAAACACAGGCTGCACTTTTTTCAGCTTTCACTACTTTTGGTTTCATAGTGGTAGTTTGCGTTGCGTCAAGATTATGAAGAATATGTAAATTGATAAAAAAGGAAATGACAAAAATCTCATTTCTGTCCTAAGCTGAGAATTACCAGACTGTGTAAGGAGGTCCAAATGTGCCAGAATCTATAAAGAAGAACCATTTTTACGAAGTCACATTTGAAGTACTTACACTTACTTTAATATATGCATACTTTTTTTTAAAGCATACACTGTAAGTTAAATCCTGCTGCAGCACAGATTTTGTTTCATCTATTCAGATTTTTGATCACAATCAATGGGCGGGGCTTATACCTATTGTCGTCAACATAGTTGGTCTAAAGGGGACTTTGTAGTCCAACTGACCATTCAGATTTTAGTGTCTGATTCTGTTGGCCACAGGACAGAATCAATGGTTATATGGAGCTCTGCAGCACAGGAACTTTACAATAATTTAATTGCTTACGTAATTGTAGGATTTTAAGACTTGCAGTAAATTTCATATGTAGTGACCAAAGCTGGTTTAGCACATCTTCTAAAAGAAGAAAGGCCTGTAGCTTTGCTGCAACTTGATGTTATTCTCATTAAAAGCTTTTGAAACAGATTAAATGTTTATTATGTGACTTTATTTTACCAGCTGTTATTTAAAATACATTTTCATTCTTTTTTTTTTTTTTTGCTGCAGCCTGAATGCAACACCATCGACTTAGCAGCTTGTAATCACAGCCCCTTATTTTTTCATTCATTCATTTTTCAGTGTTTCCTAAAAAAAATAATTTACAAATTGGTTGAATCAAACTTAAATCATCATTTATTCACAGAACATTTGATACTGATGAAAGCTCCATCATACAACGCAGAAAATCAAACTCCAGTGCTTTACAAAAAATTCCCCCCCAAATCAGTAGTATTTACATTCCACTGGTATATCATTGAATGCCAGTACTGCTGACTTACAAAAAAAATAAAAAATTGGAAGACCTGCATCTTCCAATTTTGTATGTATATATATATATATATATATATATATATATATATATATATGTATATATATATATGTATATATATATATATATATATATATAAAACATTGCTGCTGATCACTGGTAAGGAGTTTCAGCACTACAGAGAACTCCTTACCATGATACACCTACCACCAAGTGAAACGCTGACTAAAAACCACTGTACACAGCACACAACAACAATCCTGCTCCCCACTGTTCACAGTATTGCACTCAATGTTCCTGATTATGGACCGGTGACTATAACTTGTGCAGAGTGAGTAGAGTCTGGCTTCGTTGGCTCATAAAGGCATTCCTGTAGGAAGAAAGGCAAACGAAACTAAAGTCAGCTTTAAAGACTTGTTCGAGAAGGTCTGGGTGTTTCATTTAAGGCTGCTTAAGTTGAACAAAGATGGAGGTCTTCTTAAATATAAAGAACTTACCTTCACATTAATGGAGTTTTCTTCACTAGTTGGCAACGACTCGGATGTTCTCAAGTGCGATCTTCTCCTCCAGATTAGCAGGAGGTTGACAGTCTGGCTTCGCGGCCTCGGGCTCGTCCTTAGTAAACTTCTTCACCTTGGTGTCTCTGAGGATCAGCGAGATGAGCCGCTCATAGAACCAGTCCAGGTCCTGAGGGTCCTCAGGCCAGGTGAGGTAGTCTCTCCTCTGGACAAAAGCTCTGACTGCGTTGTACTTCATCAGCTCGTAGTGAGCAACCTTTGGGTTTGTAACGAGCAGATGGTTAAGACGGATGGCAGCATTTCCATGCAAACAATTCACAACAGGGAATACAGGTGTAAAACGGGATAACTTAGAAGAAGGGTGTACATATTAAATCAAGTCAAACTTATTTAGTACACATTCATTTCACAGAGCGATTTATTTCAAGAGTTTGTTGATTTAACTGATAAAGGCTTACGGCTAAACATGATAGCTTTTGAAAGGTTTGTTTCAAAACCGGTTCATGGGCTTCAACTGTGACAAAGGACACATCTCAAAGTTGCGGGTCTCTGGCCCTCAAAGAATGAGGTTTGAGACCATCGCTATAGGAAATCTATGGAATATCATCAAGAGGCAGCTATCTAAGCAACCTGGGCTTCAATTACACCTAAGCAGAACCACAATATGATTGCCTTCATGGTGCATTGATGCAGTAATTCATGCCTAAGTTCTCTATGAAATATTTTGCATTGGCTGTTTAAAATTATGTAATTTTTGGAGGAAAGTAAATTTGTGTTCAGTTGTAAGCCAGAATCATTCAATTAAGTAACAGCTACGAATCACTTTTTAACAGTATTCTAATACATGGAGAGTCACAAGTATGTTGTGTACCAGTAGTTTGTTTTAACGCAATGGACATAGGTATATGCGCACCTTCCCTACCACCAGCATAACCAGGACGTTGGTCAGCTCCTCTAACATGCGGCCCTGGGCTAAAGTGAAGGCCTCCAAACACCAGCCGTCTGTAGGGAGGCAGAAACATGGTCATTTGTATGAACGGAAACAAAGATAGCAGTGAAACAACAGCCTGACTGTGGTAGCTATCATGCTACTACAGTTAGAAAGACGACACAGCTGTGGAGGGGTTTGATTCTTGAAGGGAAAAAACAAGAAATCTTTTGGTTTCATACTTTCTGAAATCAAATAAAGCTCACCAAGAAATTATTTAAGGATTTCTTGGATGCGTCTTTTTGGATGCAGGCTTTTCGTACGTTGGAAATTACTGTTAGTTCTTTTGTACTTTAAGACATGACACCTGAATTTCTATTAGCATATGTGAGGCTAGTAAGATGCCAATTTGGCATTAGAATGAGGGAATACGAACCCCCCATGACCTTCTACGAAAAGTGAGAACATAGACCTTCAGAGAAGGATCTTTGCAAATACAACTACTGGTAGCTTATCTCAGAAGTTACAACTTTAAACCTAATTTGGGAGTGATGCTGAAAAAGGAGATTATTTGTTTTCTTCTCATAGGTGCTAAAGACGTATTGACAGGGTTCAGGTTGCAATAAGAAATCAAATGTAGCCCATTTCCCTCCGACCCTCAGTGTACATCAAGCTATACCTATGAGGAACTCCTTGGAGACAATGCACAAGGTCTTCCTGCTTCCCCAAATTGCATCCCTGATGTTTGACAGATGATCCTCCCCAGGTAGAAAGTCTCTGGCTTCAAAACAACAGCGGAACAGGTTCTCTTCTGCAAACTGGTTGTCTAGCTTCTTCAGCAAGGCGGCCTCCACCCACCCATAGTCGCTGTTGCTGAAGCACAGGAAAGCATCATATTGCCAGTTGTTCTCTTGGGCAGGCGGTTTGGGGCCCTCAATAACCCTTTTGACTATCTTTTTGTAGATGATGAATATGTGCCCTCGTAGACGGGCGTAAATAATCCCACCGAGTACGAGGCTGAAGACGAGAATGACAGAGGAGATGAAAAGAGCCAACTGAAAAACCTGAACGTCTTTTTCCTCATCTTCACACGACTCCATGATGGTGGGAAACTCCAATAGGGGAAGATTGTGGACAGAAGCTGGGAACTCACATCTGTATTCCTGAGCCGGACTTGGGAAGGTCACATTGGTCGTGTTCAGCCACTTCAGGAATCCCTCCAGAGCGCAATCACAATGGAACCTATTTCCCGAAAGGTCAAGGGTGCTGAGTGAGTGGAACATCATCGGATCGGGAGAGACTAGGAAGTTGTTTGAGAGGTCGAGCGATTTTAGGCTGGCTGGGAAAACACTGGTCTCCAAATAGGTCAGGGCATTGGATGAAAGGTCGATATTTCTAATCGAGGTGAGACCCCTGAATATCCCACGAGGAAGGGACATCAGGGAATTGAGGCTGATATTTAAACCAACCAGATTCTGCAAATGATCAAATATGTCCAGGCAATGCCCCTGTGCCCAAGAGATCTGCAGGGAACTGCCATGAAGGTCCAACGCAGCCAAACTATTATCAGGAGGCATGGAGACCCCTTGATTTATAGTACACCACAAAATGGTGTTGCCCCCGTAAAAAAAGTACTGCAGTCGCTTGAAATGAGTTAAAACAACATAAATGTCCTCCAGGTTTGTGAATCTGTTTGCTGAAATATCTAAATAGGCACTGCTGTTCCACAAGCTAATAATGCTGCTGATGGAATTCAACTTA
Organism: Phalloptychus januarius; assembly: GCA_902982915.1. Lineage (NCBI taxonomy): Eukaryota > Metazoa > Chordata > Actinopteri > Cyprinodontiformes > Poeciliidae > Phalloptychus > Phalloptychus januarius. The sequence goes on along the minus strand of CADWAE010000115.1, from coordinate 1,585,913 downwards.
TTGTCGTTTAGGAGGAGGAACTCTAAATTCGGTAGCAGCACAGGAGATGCCAGCTGTCGCAGAGAGTTTCCTGTCAGATATAAATGACGTAACTCGGGAAGACCACTGAAGGCCCTGTCTCCAAGAACACCAATGTGGTTGTTAGACAAGTCCAAAATCAGAAGCTCTGTGAGATTGCTGAAGGTGCTGGAGCGGATCTCTCCTAACAGATTGGATGACAGGTTGAGTTTTAGTAGACTCCTCTGCAGGCCAATGAAGGCATTTGCCTCTATAAAGTTGATCTTATTCCGGGAGATATCAATCATCTGCGCATCATTCAGAGCTCCAAAGACTCCAGTCTTTAAAGCAAAAATCCTGTTCCCTGATAGATCTAAATTCACAACTGAGCTGTCGTGGAGGCCTTGAAAAGTGTATTTGTCTGGATCAGGGAGGTTGTTATAGGAAAAGTCTTTTCCATGACTTCCAGAACATTTAAGATGAGCAATTTGAGTCCCCCTGATTGCTCTGAAAAACAATTTTAATGTCGCCAAATTCATTCCACTTCCTGAGATATCGAGCAAGTTGAAGGCCATCCCTTTGAAAGGGTTCCCACAGTCGTTCCAGTCAACATCAGATCTGAACACGCTGTTCGACCTCAAGTTCAGGAGGTGAAAATATTTCCCCTGGAAGCCAACTAAGTCTTTCTCGCATATTTTCTCGAGGTAATTCTGCTCAAGAATTAACTGTGAGAACTTCGTGAGGTTCCAAAAGAACTGACCCGGATTGAGTCTGACTATATTGTTCCCGTAGAGGTTGAGTCTTTCCAATGACAGAAGTGGTTCCAGGTAGTTTTCTGCCAGTATGGAGTCGGTCAGAGAGCAGTAATCCAGCCAGAGGTCTCTTAACCTGGCCAGCCCGGCGAACGCCAACGGCTCCAGCTTAAGGCCGACATTGTCGCCGAGAACCAGCGTGGTCAACTTTCTCTGCCTGAGGAAAGAGTCGTTCCTGATAGTCAGGACTACTTTCTGGCTTCCCAGGTCTAATTCCTGGAGTTCCTCCAAGTCTCTGAGCGAAGTCTTGTTGATCTCATGGATGAAGTTTACATCCAAATATAAATGGGTGATGTTGGGAGGCAGAACAGGGACCCAGATGAGGCTCTGGGCGGTGCAGTATGCCTTTTGTCTCCACAACTGGCATGATGGGTGACATGTTGCTGGCTGCAGGGAGAAAAGATGCACTCATTGAGAGTTCAGAACTAAGTAATTATACATTCGAGTTTTTCAGACTGTTTGTAAGTTTGAAGATGGATCAGTTGTTTCTGTTTGCTTTTCATTTTCTTTTTTTTTTTAACAAAATAGAAAAAAGGCCTTAAAAGAGCTTTAAAAAATCTCTGTATAATTACAGAATAAATTATATTATATGTGAATTTTTTGGCTTTGCCCCAATGTAAAAAGAACAAACACTTCTCTAATTTACAGTGAGATAATGGCAGCTGTGGTTGCCAGTATTTTACTATAAATTTTGGCAATTTTACCGGACAAATACAGATTTTATTGTGTAAATGTGGTAATTTCTGTAATTATATGGTAAAATTAACAGAACTGATTTCATATATATATATAAGATATAACTCATCATATATATATGAATAGAAAAAAACTCTTCTTGCCCCTCAGTTTATGAGTAAAGTTAAAAGTATTAATATAACTATGCACTCAATATGCTAAATCTCTAGAAAACGTGTTAGTTAAGGTCAAAGGTCAATGTCAGCCACCCACCTGCAGATAGAAGCCAGCGCAGATCAGCTGAAGGACCAGCAGCCGCATTCTGTCCTGGACCTACGGAGGGCAAACCGAGCCAGTGTTTACTTTGGTTCACCCGAGCAGCTCGTGCGTCGCTGTTATTACTGCACCGTGCACAGAGTTGTGTAATCCTTGATTTGTTTGCCCTGAGCGGATATGAAAGTGGAAATGCGTTCTGCTGCAGAGATTATTAGAGCTGTGTTGGGAAAAATGGTCGATGTTTCAGATTGGCAACTCTGAGTCCAAATGTCCTAAACTGCTTTTCCACTTCGGTTGCATACTGTTAATGTAATATTTCATTTTATGTGACAATACGGAGTTCAGTAGATAAAACGGGATTTCTTTGCTTCTGATTTTTTTTGAATACATCTATTTAAAATTTAATTTTAGATTGAAAAGATGAATAAATAACTTTCTAAAAAAAATTATATATATATATATATATATATATATATATATAAGTTAACAATTATTCAAAATACAAGATGTTAAAATTAAATATGAGCTTTTTTTGGAGGCCAAAACACCAGAGGAAATTATCTATTTCAGTTCATTTTGATTTCATATTTTAAACATAACCCATATGGAGGAAAGGAGGGCCAACAATATGGGTCCCACATGGGTTTGTCCGCGGTTTCCATGGACAAACCGCGGACAAACCCATGTGGGACCCATATTGTCTGCCCTCCTTTTCTCTATATGGGGCCCACCTAGGTATGCTGGCCGGGTAAATAGGAAACAAGAATGAAATCTCCCTTTTTTTTCTACAAATTTAAATGTTAATTTTAGAGCGAACTCAAATAACTTTTTGTTTTTTTGTTGCTTTTTATCCTCTACTGAGAAAATCCAGATCAGATTTGCACTGACTCTGCCAACAGTTGTGGCATTCTGTCTTGTCAGTGACGGAGGAGTGGAATTTCTATTTTTTTTTTTAATAAGAAAAACGTAAGACAAAAAAAAAAATGCACTGCGTATTTCCTGTTCTTAAACTGCCACCTGTACCTGTGACAGTAGGTGGCGCTGTTTCTCCTTTACGCCTCTGAGGTGCTGCTCCCTTTTTTCACTCCAAAACAGAGTCACATTAACATATAAACAAGACAAATGTGAATGCGTGACGCTCTTTAATACAACGTAAGCTTTACATTTAATCCAAAGAGCCCTGCGTGACGTCACGTCAGAGTTTGGCAGTTGACCCTTTTTTGTAATTCAACTTAAACCCAAATTAATTGATGCTCATCTTTTTTTTTTTTTTTTCTAAATCTTGCTTTTATTTCTGATGAGAAGCTCCACGCACCGCCCTCTCCAGTGAGCCGCAGGTTCAGTTTAGCGAAGTTTAGCTTCACAGCAGGTTGACTTTTATTGCGTAATTCGGGCTTGTCTGAATCAGTGAGCGATCAACAGACTCCATTGACTTTTTAAAAAAAAGCCGTGAAGTGACATTGTCACGTGCAAAAAAAGCCTCCGCTTGGACTTGGAGTAGGACACAAGGGGGAAAGTCTTACCTGTGCTGCTGAATGAGGCGGTGAAGGAAATCAATCACTGGCGCAAAATTCGCTTAAACACGTCTTCCAAGCAAACAAGTTGCTCCGCAGATTCTCTCTCTCTCTCTCTCTGTCTCTCTCTCTGTGTGTGTTTAGAAACCCTGATATTTCGCTGTTCTTTCAAAATGCACATAATTCGCAATTTCCTTCATGGACAAAGAGGCTTCAACTTCCTCTTGCTGGCGTGTGGTCGTGTTCCGTTCCTGGAGCTTTTCCCTTTTCTCCGCGTCTCCCTGTTGGCTCCAGGATCCACTTCCTCCACAGACAGACAGGCATTCCGACCAGGATGAGTCCGCAGACAGACAGACAGGCAGACAGACAGGCAGACAGGCGGGCAGGGCGCTGTTCCGTTATGGCAGATAGCACACAACGGGTTAACATATCAGGGGCCAGCAGCAGGAAAGCTAATAATAACTGCGCCCATCACCGATTGTTTGCGCAAAGTTACAGTTTCTCTAGGATTACAAAATTCAGTGACTGAAGATTATTCCTAAATAGGCTACAGCAAACATTTCTTCTAACCCTTTTTTAAAATTATTATTATCAATATTATTACTATTATTTTAATTTGAAGGAAGGTATTTTTATTCTTTGTCAGAATAAAAATACCTCGTTTATTATTATTTAAAGTTTACCGAAATAAGCGTGTAGATATTAAACGTATCTTTTTCTAAGGCAACATTCCTGATTAAAAAAAAATGATGGTGAAGAAAAAAACAGGTTTGGTGTAATATTTAATCTTAAATGTCGTTTTTATTTATTTATTTGTTTATTTCATTCTTTATTTTATTTATTATTAGCTGTAAGCAGAAAAACAGAACTAAAGTGTCAGTCTGTGCGAAAGTAATTTATACAATGTGGTTGACTCTGATAGAGTTACTGAAATAAATTTACTTTTCCGTCAGATTTTAGTTTATTGAATGGGTTTATCAACAAACAGGCAACATAGTACAAGCAGGCGGTTCTTCAAACCAATTCAGTCATGCTAACAGACGGTTCTTCAAACCGGTTCAGTTATGCTAACAGGCGGTTCTTCAAACCGATTCTGTTATGCTAACAGGCGGTTCTTCAAACCGGTTCAGTCATGCTAACAGGCGGTTCTTCAAACCGGTTCAGTATGCTAACAGGCGGTTCTTCAAACCGGTTCAGTCATGCTAACAGGCGGTTCTTCAAACCGGTTCAGTCATGCTAACAGGCGGTTCTTCAAACCGGTTCAGTCATGCTTACAGGCGGTTCTTCAAACCATCTGCTAATTGTTATTTGAATCAAGATTTATATACTATGTGCAATAAAATACAAAATTAGGCAAGTTATTGTTAAACAATGTGATTATTGGTTTGTTTTGGCTGATTTTTGTTCGTCTTGTACTTGTGCATATTGTTAATAATAATACAAGAAAAAGGTGTAAAATATTAACAAGGTTATTATAAGTTGAACCTACTCAAAATAATAACAGATAAGTCATTTATTTTCCCCTTTATTTCTTGTACCGTAACAGATGTGGTCATTATGGGTTAGTAGTTGTTGATGAAAACAGTGTTGATATGAAGTGTTTTGGAAACTGGCCATTTCTTTCAAAGTCAGGGCAGAGAGCTGAAACATTGTATAATTACACAAAATGGCTTGCCGTAGACTCTGTTAATATGTAAAAATAAAAACAGATGCAGAAAAACGTATATATATATATATATATATATATATATTTTTTTTTTTTTTCTCCCCACTAGGGCCAAGGGTGTTCAGAAAATGGATGGAAGGATGGGATGGATGAGAGGCACCAGATCCACTGCATCTGAACAGATGTGGGCTGAGGAACAGTTGCAAATCAATTTATATCCACCAGATGGCGCAACCAATCTATCAATGGAGACAAGTTAACTTGTCTCCATTTATTTTCTTTGTTCAGAAAATAAATCAAAAAGCCATTATTATTATCACTTACTTGTTCATATTACATTTTAATACCAAAGTAAAAACTGCATACAGTTCTTTTGTCACTTCATTACATGTTGTGAGTTGGACAGTAAATATAAACACCAACTGATTGTTTTTTGTAAATCGTTCGCTGCTTTCATTTACTCTGAATGAAAGCTGCAGGATGCAGCTCAAACTTCTTCCTCACAGTGAGAGTGAGAGTTTGCTCTGTGCTTCTGAAGTCTCGGCTCCTACATTCATTCCCGCCTCTCGTTTAAAAGCGTCTCTCTCCTACACCACCTGGTCCCTGCGGCCGTCGCTCAGCCTCTGCAGGCCGCGCTCCTCCTCCGCCTCTTTGAGCGCACCTGCTGCGCACTCCTCCTTCTTCCCTCTGCGCATTAGCAGCAAGTGCGCCGCGAAAACGGCCAGCACGACGATGAACACCGTGCACACTATGATCCCCACCAGGCCCCCCGGGGTCACCGTGGAGGGCCGCCGGGTCGAGTCGGGGAGTGGGTATGTGGGCGACGTGGGGATGCTGAGAGTGGAGCTCTCCGCGCCTGTGGTCTCATCGTCACCGAGTTTTACGCACTGGTATTCACCCACTAACTTGTAACCAGGGTAGCAGGAGCACACGTACCCGCCGAACGTGTTCCGGCACCTCTGGTCGCAGGTGTAAGAGTCGCACTCGTTTATGTCTATGCAGAAGGTTGCGCCCCCGCTTTCCTCCGACACGTAGCCGTCCGGGCAGAAGCACTGGAACCTGTCGTTGGGGTCGCACTCCGCGGGGCACTCCTCCTTCCCGCAGTACCGCCTGCATTTGTGCGGGTCCTTCTCGTCCACCTTGTACCCGCTAAAGCACGAGCACGCGTAGCTTCCCGGCGAGTTGACGCACTCGTGCTCGCACGGCGCGAGCATGCACTCGTCCTGGTCCACGCACTCGCCCGCCTCCATCCTGTAGCCGCTCCCGCAGACGCACGCGTAGCCGCGCGGCGTGTTCACGCACTTGGAGTTCTTCTCGGGACACTGGCGGGCGTCCGCGCACTCGTCAAAGTCCACGCAGGTCCTGCCGTCCGCGGCCAGCTGCAGGCCATGGTCGCAGCCGCACTGATGCCGGCCTCCGACCTCGTAGCAGGTCTGCTGGCAGTGCAGCGCGGCGCAGGGGTCGTCCGTGCCCTCCGCCTGGCACGAGATCTTGTTGGCCAGGCTCAAGGTCTCGCCCGGCGGGCAGTAGCAGATCGGGGTGTTGCTGGAGTCCACGGCGCATTTGTATTCGCACCCGCCTTTGTTGATCTCGCAGCTCCACGGAGCCCGCAGCCACTCCTTGGAGGTGCCGCAGATGTATTTGGTCTTGGACGGTAAAAGGGTGGCGATGCTTCCATGTGGCAGAGTGGAGGACTGGATGTCCTCCACCTCGAACCCGTAGGGAGTCCAGTAGAGCACAGACTGCTCCGGTGCGTGCGGCAGGTTAGTGCAGGGGTCGGTGAAGCTGTTCTCGCAGAGGAAGCCGGCCGCTTGCTGGTCGCACGGGGTCTGGCTCCATTTGAAGTTCTCCTCTCCGCTCACCGTCACGCAGCTGGCGGCGGAGCAGCTGTCGTCGGGGTCCGGTGCCAGTTGATGAAGTCGCTCTCGGTGTCCTTGGTCACCCACTGGAAGCCTCGGAGCTCCTCTGACGGGTCCGGACAGAGGCTCAGGCGGTGCAAGCCGATCCAGAAGCTGCCGGTCAGGTTTCCCAGCAGGATGGAGAGCACGTCGCTGGACACGGAGGTCCGCACCGTCATCAGGTGGCTGTCCTGGTCTCTGCAGAGCCGCTGCGCTGAGCCGGAGGTGCCGGGGACTCGGAACAGGGTGAAGCATGCATTCCCGATGCAGTAGCCGCTGTTCCGCTCTGCTCCCGCAGCGTTTCCCAGGAGGAAAACAAGCATCGGCACAAACAAACCCGCTACGAAGTTCATGTTTGGATGTCAGCTTTGCCTCGTTTAAGTTCTTGCGCGATCCGGTAAACCTTTGACTTGATTGTTTGCAGAACTACTTAGGTGGTATTTATAAGCCCCAAGCTCCATATTAGGGCCCGGCGGAGGAAGGAAGGCACGCTGAGTAACGAACTGCCGGACAGCTCGCTGCCCCTCCACTTCACATCCACAGTTACGCACGGCTTGGACGGGCTTACGCAGAACTGGTTTTCCCCCAACGACCCTTATAAGTCCTCGTAGCCCCTCCCAACTCACCCCCGGCTAGCGTGACTGTCCAGTATGGCAAGCAGTTTGTGTAAATATTTGATATTCTGGAGCACTGTCAGAATCATGGCCTACTAGTTTGTTACTAAACTTTACTAGATAGATATTTGCTCTCATTATTTCATTATTAGATATTTTTAAGCACCACAAGTCCCAAACTAGAAAGCTTCTTGGCATGAATCTGTTCTACTAGTAAATTATTGACCTAACTTGTTTACTAACCCAGCCAGCATACCTAGGTGGGCCCCATATGGGGAAAATGAGGGCAGACAATATGGGTCCCACGTGGGTTTGTCTGCAGTTTCCATGGTGGCCCCACATGGTTTGCCCATGAGCCACCGCCTACATGGCCCCTACATGAAGGTGGCCCTACATGGACAAACCCATGTGGGACCCTTATTGTCTGCCCTCCTTTTCCCCATATGGGGCCCACCTAGGTATGCTGGCTGGGCCTGTCAACGACCTGACCCCACTAGTCAACGGTTTGGCCTTAAAACCTTATATATGAACTAGTTTTTTACAGACTTGGCCCAATCATTTCCAAGTGAACATTACATGCCTGCACGTGTTGACCAATCAAAACACTATTTGATCTGTGAGGCTAATTAGTTTGTCTAGCTGGTTTAATTTCTACTTGTTAACGAGTTGAATTTGTAGCTCACAGTGAACTAGTGCACACATTCACGGGTTACTCCTTAATAAGTACGTCAGTTGTTTGGTATTGCTAACAAAAAAAGCCCACTTGTTGAGGTACTGCAGCACGTTCGCTAGTTGGACTTTTAGCAGCTAGGCTAACGTGCCAGCAGTTCGTGAAACGAGCTACTGAGAAGAGTTTCTTTTTATTAAACCAGTTTGAGCAAAAGTAAAAGCATTGGAGTTTAGTCGTGACCAGAGCGGAGGGGGTAATATTTCCAAAACTGCTTGCCATACTCCAAATAACCGTTAATTTGTGTTTGAATGGCATTATTTTATTAAGAAAAGTAAATACCATCAGTTGCTAAGTCACTTTATTTTCTTTAAATGTTTATTTGAAATAAAATTTGATTGTTGAAAGTATACTGGTCGAATAATTTGTCAACTACAGTTGAATTAGCGATCCAACCTAATTTTTGTCAATTCATTCCCCTATCAAATTAAGAACTACCTTCCTTTTTTTTACGGTCCTGCAAGGCGGGCTTGTAGTCAAAACCTTTTCTGAATACAAAAGAAATAATTTTTCTTCCCCAGCTCTTTCATTAAACTATGAAACAAAGACCAACAATGATCAACTTGGTCTGGTTTTTGTTGGATTCATCTGTTTTGTACAAACATACTTTTCATCTGCTGCAGGTCTTTTTGCATTTTTAAAAATATTTTTTAGATATTGCAGTTTATCTTCTGCTGTGAACTCTTCATCTTTATTCCTTTTTTATTTATTTATTTACAAACAATTTTAGTGGTAAAAATACTCATACTGAAAATGTTAAGTTCAATAAATCATCTAAGACCCAGACAGCATACTTAGGTGGGCCCCATATGGGGAAAAGGAGGGCAGACAATATGGATCCCACCTGGGTTTGTCCGCAGTTTCCATGGTGGCCCCATACGGGTTTGACCATGTAGGAGACTACATGGGCCCTACATGACAGTGGCCCTATATGGGAAAACCCGTGTGGGGCCACAATGGAAACCACGGACAAACCCATGTGGGACCCATATTGTGTTCCCTCCTTTTCCCCATATGGGGCCCACCTAGGTATGCTGGCTGGGAGAACAAGTAAGAAAATAAGCTACATAACCTGTGAGAGACCTTCAAACATGAAAAGGTCTGACTCCATGGTGCAGAACGTAATAAGACTTTTTCTATGGAAGAAGAAATTACTAATGTAAAAAAAAAAATCACGAGAATTACTGGGGAACTTTTTTTTGCTGTTGTCCAAATATTTGTTCGGACGACAGCAAACTATTAACTCGTCCGCTTTGGCATCATAAACTCGAAAACAAATGCATAGTAAACCATAATTTTATTTGAGAAGGCTTGCCGTACAGATGTTTGCAGCTGTAATACATGTAATAGCAGCACAGTTTTACATTCAGATGAAACTGACCGGTGAGAATCAGCCTGGTACAGTAAGGTTATGAGTAGCAGTGTACAGACCATGCTAACGCTCAGTGACACTCATTTCACAGTTCGTTTGTCACACAGAGTCTTTTTACACAATCCGGGTTATTAAAAAACCCAAAGTCTAGCTTTCATTTAACTGTTAACATAAATACCACTTTATATTTCTGACTCACGAGTCATCAGTCCGCTGGAGTTACACACTGCGGCTCTCTCCCATTGATGAGCTCTGCAGTCCTTGTGTCAGAGGTGCATAGATCAAGCAGCTAATTTTTTTTCTTCTTTTTCAGTCACATCCAGTGTCGATCTGTTTTCAGCTTTACATTAAATGTAACTTCGTCAGACAGTTGAACCAGCCAGAATAAACTTCAGAAATGCAGCAAATGTATGCATAAAATGTTGCATGGTTAGGAAATGTTGGAAACTGCAGTTTGTGCCAACTGACCAGCCAGCATACCTCAGTGGGTCCCATATGGGGAAAAGGAGGGCAGACAATATGGGTCCCACCGCCTACATGGGTCCTTAATGGGCCCTACATGGCGGTGGCCCTACATGGGCAAACCCGTGTGGGGCCACCATAGAAACTGCGGACAAACCCATGTGGGACTCATATTGTCTGCCCTCCTTTTCCCCATATGGGGCCCACCTAGGTATGCTGGCTGGGTGTACAGTACCTGACCAGAGCTGGAAACTGATCTAACTAAAGATAAAAAAAAATGTTTATATGGAACTCAGAATTAGTATTAATTCTATAAAATAAAATACTGAATTCTTAAAGCTGTTTTCATTTCTCTCTTCACTAACAGAATGACTTTGAAATTATCAAACATAACTTGGCCTCAGGATATTTCTGCCTCCAAGTACAAACATGGATGCACCGATCAAAACACACCGATTTTCTCTAATTAATAATAGCCTGTAATGATTTTTTAACATTAAATGCATCACAGCTAAAAAATAATAATAAAATAATAATAATAAAATAAAAAAGGCATCACTGGTCCATAAACCCATGATGCCTTCTTTTCCATTTTTATAAAAATCAGGTTTTATGACTGAGTTTTGTAATTCCTTCCTATTCCCTAGAATACAACGCTACCTTTGTCATTGTACCTGAAGCACATTTGGGTTTTATGCATTGAGAGAAAAATCGAAACGATCAATATCGACGTTCGAACAAATAGGATGTAGCATCCGTATGGGCGTCTGATCGGTGCATCGCTCCTCCCTCAGACTCTTTGCGAGTCGTTTTTAAACTGCTTATCGAATGACAGTCTCTTGTAGGTATCCGTTGTGACCTGCTGCAGGTAGAAAATATCGATGTCCGGGTGTTTTAGGGAGTTCAGGTTCAGCGATGCGCAGCGTTGAAACGCCTGTTTCACCACGCACGCCAGCAGCGCTGCGCACAGCACCAGGAACACCGTGATGCCCAGGACGCTGCCGGTCTTGATGTAAGACGGCAGGGCGGCCGGTTGGAGGCTGACCGGCGTGCTGTCAAGGTCAGGAGGCGACCCCGATGCGCTTGCCTCCTCCTCTCCCTCCTGCTGACACTTGTAATCCCCCTGCAGCTGGTAGCCTTCCCTGCACGCACACTTGAAATCACCCGGCAGGTTCTCGCACTCTTGGTCGCAGAGCTCCTGGGATTCGCACTCGTCGATGTCGTAGCAGGTGGCGGAGCCCTCCTGCCTGTCCAGGATGTAGCCCTGGGGGCAGTAGCACGGCCCCATGTCCTTCTCCAGCACCGGGTTGTTACTGCAGATCGCGGGACACTCCTTCTGGCTGCAGACTTGCACGCACTCGGAGGGGTTTGTGGGGGACACCCGGTACCCCTCCTTGCACGCGCATTGGTACACCCCGCTGACCTTATCGCACTTCATGTGCTCGCATGTCATGCAGATCGACGTGTTGACGCAGACGCCGTCCTCCTCCACAAAGTCGTGCCCGCACATGCACTCGTACGTCCCGTCCACGTTGACGCACTCCTCGCCCTCACCTGTGCAGAGACCCAACGCCTCGGCGCACTCATCTACGTCCTGGCAGCGTCTGCCGTCCGCCGCTGGCTTGTAGCCCTTGGGACAGGACTGGGTCTGAGCCTGGGGAGTGGCAGCAGTGGGCTCCGTGCAGGAGATGTTGTTGTGATGGAGAGAATGCGTGACCGGACACGTGCAGGTGTTGGAGGTTTTGTTGCAGTCGTGATCGCAGCCGCCCCGGAAGACCTCGCAGGACCACGGAGACTGTAACCACGTGGACGTGCACAGGTGCTTGGAGTCCGGGTACTGAGCGCCGGGCCGTCCCACCAGGGCCAGGGTCCCCGGGGGAAACGTCTCAGACTCCAGCATGTCAAAACCCGTTAGTGTTCTGTAGGTGACCGACGCGCCTCTGCTGCTGGGAAAGGCTCCGCAAACCGAAGTGGATTCGTACAGACACAAGAAGCCGTCCAGGGTGTTTCGGCACGGCTCTGGCCCTAACGAGGCTCCCGGCCCACTCCCCACGGAGACGGCAGTGCAGTTGGTACCACCGCTCAACCAGAACCTCCCCGTGAACTCTCTCACCAGACGATCCAACACTTTTATCTGTTCGTCGGAGCTGGATCGGATCAGCCGTCCGTTCGACTCTTTGCAGGCTTCCTCCGCGGCTTTAAAGTCCGCAGAGAGCTGGAAGCAGCAAAGACCCCCGGAGCAGCTGGCGCGCCCAGCGGCGGCAGCTTCCTGCAGGAAGGGTGCGCAGAAAATCAGCGCCAGAGTGGCGAGATTCATACCGGCGGAGCGAGAGCGACTTCTAAATTAGGACCTCCGGTTATATCGAACGACTCCGATCGATGATCCGAAGTTGAAACAAGAGTCCCCTTTATACATTCCTCGCGGTGTTTGTTTTTGCGCTGGTCAAAGGAAGGAAGTTTGTTCAGCCCAGAGAAACAGAGAGAGAGAGATAGAGAGACAGAGAGAGAGAGAGTGGAGTCGTGGTCAGATTGCTCAACCCCCATCCTGTCCTTGTCTCTATAGGACGCTGCCCATCACCATCACAACACACAAGCACAAACTCATAAGGCCACACATTTTCCCCCCTACCACATGTACGCGCAGGAATATTTAATGAGATGATAAATAATAAAGATTCCTCGTAGCCCCTTCTTCTGCTTTTACCAGCTCCAAGTCTCCTGGGTGCGGAAATCACCCAGATATACCGGATTGATAGTTCTTCGGAATTTTGGAAACATCAAAAGATGTTTCCAAAAACACGAAAACACGATCCAGGCCTCAGAGGCCAAACTCAGGTCAGTGTCTAAAGAAGACAGAGTTTCGATCTGATTAGAAGGAGATGAAGTGAAGAAAAACTCAGTGCCCCATTTATCCTCGGGCCCCATCCCAGCCAGCATACGTAGGTGGGCCCGATATGGGGGAAAAGGAGAGCGCAGACAATATGAGTCCCACACGGGTTTATTCGCAGTTTCCATGGTGGCCCCACATGGGTTTGCCCATGTAGGGGCACCGCCTACATTGGCCCTATACGGGCCCTATACGGGCCCTACAATTATTCATGTTGAGTATGAAAAATAACTAAATGTCTTTGAATCTCTACTCACTAAATTAAATGTGTTTTCAGTTTACATATTTATAATTGTAAATTTTATTGGATATTTGATAGGACAGATCAAATTTATCTCAATTAAAAAAAAATATTTGACCTTAATAGCAAACTTTATATTTGGTAGTTTGATGAACACCAGAGTGTATTTTTGTTTGGAGGCTCGTCTTTTTGTGTCATGTTGTCCAGGTTCCGACCCCAGCAGAGCAGCTCCATCTCATCCCAGTCCCGCCGCCATGTTGGATTGTCGGTATCACGCTCCATTTCCCAAATATTTTTGGAAGTTTGACGCCCCACAAAACAGGACATAAGCCGTCTGAAATGTCTTACTATCGTTTTTCCAGTCTACAGAATATTTCCCAAAAGTCTTTGGACATCATAAAGATTTCTGATGTTGCGTATCAGGAGGGTAAATGAGAGATGTGAGGATTTTGACATTTGAACTCTACTATAGATGCCATTGTTGCCCAGTGTCTTTGTTGTTGATTCATTTGTGCTATAATTTTTTTTTCCCTACAGAAACGCATAAATCTTAGGTACAGTTTCATGCAATTGCACATTATTTTCTGAACACTTTTGAAATGATTTTGGCTGCGCGTCGACGATCTAGATGTCATTTTGTTGGAGTCATAAAACCAGATTTCTTTACACTGAGACTATAAGTAAAACATAGATAGGTACTATGCGGTTGTCAAAGTGGGTGACAAATGTTCCTCCCCTGTGATATTGTTGTGCGGTCAGTGCAAAACGGCAACAGTCTGAAATGACCAGCAACTGATTTTCTTTGTCCAAGGATGACCTCTGTTGGAATCTGGCTGTAAACAAGTGTGAGTTGCATTCCACTCTAATCTCCAAACACACAGGGTAAAATTACTGATTTGGGTCCAGCTCACATTGACGCCCAATGATCCCAGCAGCCGTTATTCAGCAAAAGAAAAAAATCTAAATTTCATATTTTCTGTTTCTAACTGTTAGGTTAGAAACAATGTCTTGTCTCTAACCTATTTTGCTCGTCATTTTCCTATTTTGAACATTTGCGGTTGTTTTTATCATTTGATATTAAATATCTGTGTAGAACCGTATCAGGGGGACATTTATTTCCTGCTTTGACAACCAGCAACTTGAAGGGTTACTACAGTTTTTTTTTGCATAAAGACGTTTTGCAAAGTTATTTTAAATGATAGTTCCCCATGGATACGGATGTGATATCGCTGAGAGCTGGATGAAAACGAAAATACCTCTCCTGCATGATTGAAGATAACCTCATACTGAACGTGTACATATCTGTGGACTCCAAAACTCTACCAGACATTACCGGTCTAATATTTCACAAGGAATTATTGCTATCAATTGGGATATCTTTGTTCTGCCGGACAACTACGTCGAGTTACTTTTTACTAGGTCTTGAGTCTACATCCCAACACGCCATCAGCTGATTGACTCTGAGTCCACCAGGATACTTTTAAAACTATTCTGAGACGTGGAAATTGATGAAACGCATCGTCTTCAATGCTGCTCCACAACTGCACTCTAAACTTTGTCAAGTTGGCTTTACTTTAAAAAAAAAAATAAAAAAATCTTGGAAATTCATTGGCTTGAAAAGTGTAAGCAAGTTTAACTACCATTGTATTCTTTACCTAACATATACTTGTTCAGATATAGGCGTCAGACGTCTATATCTTGAACTCATCACCCTTCCTCTGAGTAACCACTAAGATGGCTACTTGTGGCTTTGAAATAATATGATGGCAGGTATTTCGGACACCTGTATAATTACGGAAACATCCGTTACAATAAATGCTACAAAACTTAGTTCCAGGAGAAACCCTGACTCAGACGGACAAACATCCCAAGGTGTGCTCCTAGAATAGCTACTGAAATAGGTACAATAGATATATTTATAGTCTGTATAAATCAGTAGTCACTCGTAAAGCGATTATTCCTTTTCCTCGTGGGCAAGAGGAAAGCGTTAAAGGCTCTGAGGAGGAAGTTTGGAAGCAGGAGTTTGAATAGATTTCCTTCACCCCTCACAGGCTGTAGAAACTTGCCATGACAACCTTCCATAAACATGTCGCCAAACTACATTTCCATTGCTCCGATTTAGGCGATGGAGTAGTCAAGCAATCTATAATCTGACCTTATAGATTTCCTCTCAGAGCGACTCAGAAGACGGATGAAATCCGTCCGCACGAGGACAGGATGAAGCACAATGAGGGCGTAATTTGCTACACGCCCCTCGAAGCTGCTTTATCACTTTAATATCAACGAGAAAGGAGGTCGTTCCCCCACAGTGGTGTTGGCACCAAAAACCCACAGCGCTGGAGGATGTGGTGGGATGGAAGAGAGAGGAAGGGAGTGGAGGGGCGTAAGAAAGGATATTCTTTGTTCACGCTGTTCAAACAAGAAGTAATCAAAGGTTTTTATAATGAGCAATTGACATTCATACTTTTGCCAGGATTACTGTATTGGGGGTGGGGGACATTACGTTAAGAGAGAAAAATTTCTGGTGGATTGGTAATAAAATCCAAGAAAGTCCGGCACCGTCAGTGTTTCCGTATGGAGGAAATACTGTGAGTCACAACGCATGTAAGGCTCATGTGGGGCCACTGCCTCCATGTGCCCTACATGGCAGTGGCCCCTACATGGGCAAACCCTTATGGGGCCACCATGGAAACTGCAGACAAACCCATGTGGGACCCATATTGTCTGCCCTCCTTTTCCCCATATGGGGCCCACCTAGGTATGCTGGCTGAGTTGATTCTGCATTCCAGAAGAATCAACTAGAAGTTTTCTAGAATGAAGACTGGATTTTATTGGATTATTGGTATTGGATTTTACTAGTCCAATATGAAACGAAAAGTTTCAGATTTTTTCACTAAAGTGCTGCTCTGGTTAAAGCTGCCTGTCTGTGTCTGATCGCTGAAGGGGCCTCTCTGCTTTCCTGGTCCCAGTGCGGAGCGTAAAGGCTGCCAACCGGCTACTGGCTCTGGGTGTCCACCTCATCCTGTTGGTAGTGAGCAGGAAAAGAAATAATGTGGAATAACACTGAGCGAGCTCAGCATTATGCAAACACCTTTGTACTCTTCTGCTTCCCTTCATCCACCGACCTTTTCCTGGAGAGACATTTCATAGCTGGACCATAATCACTTTGTGCGTCTGCTGCTGATAGGGCCTGCCAGGCCTGAACACGACCACCCACAACCTAAATGACAACGACTGTTTGATTAAGTTTTATTCATTTAGTTCCAAAAGGTATGGCTGCACAGTGTTGCAGTTGGTAGAGCTGTTGCCTTGCAGCAAGAAGGTTCTGGGTTCAATTCCTGAGCTGGGGTTTTTCTGCATGGAGTTTGCATGTTCTCCCTGTGCATGCGTGGGTTCTCTCCGGGTACTCCGGCTTCCTCCCACAGTCCAAAAAATGGACTATGAGGTTAATTGGCCTCTCTAAATTTTCCTTAGGTGTGTGTGTGTGTGTGCATGTTTATTTGTCCTGTGTGTCTCTGTGTTGCCCTGCGACAGACTGGCGACCTGTCCAGGGTGACCCCGCCTCTCGCCTGGAACGTTAGCTGGAGAGGCACCAGCACCTCCTGACCCCACTAAGGGACAAGGGTGTATAGAAAATGGATGGATGGATGGATGGTTCCAAAGTCTATTCTCTTTTTCCTAACACTTCCTCTACATCTGTGTGGATTATCGACATTTCATGCAGTTTGACTTCAGTCTCCATGTGCAATCTAATCCACCCAGGGCCTCCAGAATCAGTAGAGCAAGTTTATGTTCAATAAGTAATACAGCAGTTTGCCATAAACGGCATTTCTCCTTGCAACGGTGGAGACCTAAAAGTGAACAAAAGATGTTTACCAGTTTTATTTTTTGCACCTGGTGGGCTGCACAATGGAGTATTCTCTCCATGGTTACTAGTGATTGGATGCGTACCTTCTCCATATGCAAAATCTGATCGCGTGTTACTTACATCTGAGGTATTTGAATGTTAATCTTACCTTGTAAAGTGTTTGCTGCATATTTGCGAATACGCCAAGGACTGCCAGTTCTTACAATTGAAGTGTTACTAACAAAAAAAAATTGTTACCGCATCGTTGCAGAGTTCACATGTGCCTTCTCTCTTAAGGTCGAACATTTCTGATTGCCTTTGGGTTGGCTCAGACTACTGCAGGGACTCCGGTCCGTAGGGGTTAGTGTTTCTATGACTTCCTGGTCTAATGTCCCTGAACTAACCCCTGAACAGAAATCCTTCTTTATTGACCTCCACAAACATGGTGGGCCACAAGAGGACATTGCTGGCTGTTCCAAGTATCCAAGCATATTTATGAACATTTAGTGGAAGGAAAGTGGTGAACTAAGCCACAGTGATAATTGAAGCCACAAGAGTGAAGCAAAGTCCACTCAAGAGTTTGGGAGAGAATAACAAGACATGGATTGGAGTAGGATTGTGCAGCTGCTGCCAACAAACTAAATACCAGTCCAGGTAATCCTGTGCCTGACCTGAATGCCACAAAGAGTCTATAAAGTGTTGTCAAGGAGTATTGGGAAAGTGTTGACAATATACAATGTGGAATACATGGACATTCTTTTTAGTTGACCCACATTTCTAGATGAAAACTCTTTTCTTGTTGATCTGAATGTAGCATTCTTATTTTCTGAGGAACAGAATTTGGGGTTTTCATCAAGTCTAAGCCAGAATCCTCACAACAACATTATGATTTATTGACATTTGACCCATAGGTGTCGGTTTTCCATGTCTAGATCTGTTTGTGTCTCCATTCTTCCCTCACTGATTTGCTGCCTTCGTTCTGGCGCTTTAAGGTTCATTGAATACTTCATGACCAGACTACCTTCTGATGTTCGGTGTCCTTCATCTGGGTTTTATTAAAGAAGAATGAAACGAGAGTCGGGGTTTCCATTTTTCTACTAGATGCTCTTTACTTTCTACTCTGAAATCGGCTTGCTTATGTTCTCAGAAAACCTTTTACAGTTTCTCAGTGAATGACGGTGGTCTGTGACGTGGGGCCGCCCACGGAGTCAAACGGTTTTCATCAGTAGAGCAGGAAAAGTCAGGCATTTCCATAGCAGCAGGGACAGCTCATGTGTGATCCCTGCTGTTACGCCCATGTGAGACCTTTGGGGTTTATCTGCCATCCAGTCTGAACCGCACCCAAAGAAGCTGAGCGAGAATCTGATGGGATGAGTTAGAGCGAGGGCGCTCGACCCAAAGTGCCCATAGGAAGTGATTATTCTCTGTTTAAACACCCAGAGCGATACGAAGAGACGCCCCTTTGCAGAGAGCGACGAAAACATTACAAATACTTCCACTTCTAATATATTCAAATATATGGCAAAAAGTGCTTGTGCCGTGTGCTTTTTAAATAGAATTAATGTACTTTTTATTCCACGAGAAACAATTTTATTGGTCTTAATTACACTGGTAACAGGATGAAACTCATTTAAGCTGTAATTGTACACTGACAAGGAGATTATTAAAAGGAAAAGCGATAGGGCCAACATTATGTCCAGGGCTCTTACAAATGGTTATTCTAGTAGCCTAATCCAGTGTTTCCCAACGCTGGTCCTCAAGGCACACTCGCCTGCATGCTTTAGATATTTCCTTGCTTCAGCCCAGCTGATTTCAATCGGTAACTGATTGACAGGCATTTGTTGAACTGGAATCAGTTGAATCAGGCTCATTAAATCATGGAAACCTCTAGAACACGTAGAACAGTGAGCTTGGAGGACCAGGGTTGGGAAAACACCTAATCGAATAATCCATCAACCATTCTCACGATAAATTTAGTAATCGAACAAAAAATCGTCCCGTTCTGTAGTAGCTACTTAAGCTAGTGAAAAATCAATAGATTGTGGTGAAACCGGCCCTTTAAGAGCCTTCATGATCCTGATTTGGCCCAAAACGAAAAGGAGTTTGAAACTTCTGGCATAAGGGAACAGTGACTGATTTTTAGAACGTTGTAGGTAGATGAGATCGGTGGTTCTGCTCCACAAATAAGTTCCTGTTCGCAGCGCGATAAATAGTACAACAGAACTTAACTAAACCTGCAGACAGATAATTTACCTCAAGGAATTTTAGAGTTGAGGTTGTGAATTATTACAGCCCTGATTGTGTCTTAAGGATAGAACGCATGTAGAAGTTATCTACAGCAGCAACCACTGCAACAACAAAAAAGGCTTTGTATAGAGGAGGAAACCCAGCCAGCATACCCAGGTGGGCCCCTTATGGGGAAAAGGAGGGCAGACAATATGGGTCCCACATGGGTTTGTCCGCGGTTTCCATGTTGGCCCCACACGGGTTTGCCCATGTAGGACCCATGTAGGCGGTGACCCTACATGGGCAAACCCATGTGGGACCTATATTGTCTGCCCTCCTTTTCCCCATATGGGGCCCACCTAGGTGTGTTGGCTGAGAAATAAGGATACAATTATATGAAAAAATCCAGATTAAAATCATCGTAATAAGAAAAGTGCTTATTGTATTTGACGGCAACTCCGGTTTGTTCCTTGAGTTAATTTAATCTGCTTATTCATGGAACATCAGTTTAGAGCAAATGCAATTTCAAGCCACTTAGCAAAGCAAAACCTCAGTACAAATTCCAAATGATCAAACAAAATCCAAAACAACCCAATCAGATCCAGATTCAGTCAATGCAATCCTAAAATTCAAGTTCTCAATTCAAAGAACTGCAAAGGCTTTGCTTGAGTACAGACAACCGACAGGTGATTCCTTGTAAGAAAGAAAGAAAGAATACATATAAAAAGTGAACGTTTAAAAGAAGCAGTTCAAGAGAAAAGCAAAACTGTAAAGTGTCACCGAAATGGGCCCCGCCTTCCTCTGGCAGCGATGCGCCTCTGAGCCTCGTTGACCTGTGAGGTTCTGCATTTCCACTGAGACCGATAACAGCTCTGCTGCTGTCCTGAGCCGAGGTTTACGGAGGAAAGGTAGCGCCTTTTCCTGCCCTGTAGGGAGGGCAGGAAATGCCCTCCCTACAGGGCATATGTGTGAAGCTCTCAGGTTAAACAAGCAAAAAAAAAAAACAGTCTTCATCTTAAACCCTTATCAATGCAAACATGGAGCTTCTTTGTTTTCATTACCGGTCTGCTCTGCTTGTGCTGGCAGCACTTTAGAAGATAAATCATTATGGAAAAATAAAAGTTTAAACTTCAGCAGCAACATGAAGTTTCCAGAGGAGCTTGGGGGGGAAATGCAAGATGCCAAATATTAGGAGTAAAATTCTCCTTCTACTGACACTGAATCTTCTGAGGTATTTCCAAAAAACACAAACAGACAAAGGGTACCTATGAACAAAAATATTTTGGTGTTGAAAGATTTAACACCATCCGGAAATATGATTGAGGTCTGATGATAAGAGCAAATTGTTTTATCAGCAAAGTGTTACTTTTTATCTTCAAGCTGGAATCAACTTGTTCTATGATATCAAAGGTAAAGGATTGCCTTTTAAAAGTTAGCTTCCAAAACATTTCAACAATGCACCTTCCCTTATGAAGTCAGATAAATTTTTCATGTGAGGAATCCTTTGGTCTCCCATCGAAACCATTCAGCTGTGCAAATCGCCTGGGTGGACCTAGCTCCGCCTTCGAGTTCGAAGCTCCTCCTCAGAGCTGCGGTTCCTGAGCTTCATTACAGAGCAGCTCTCCTCTGCGACTCCCACCACTCAGCTCCTTCAGACTAGCCAGCAGCAATTAGCAGCAAACACCTGGAGTAACTTCACATCAGCTGAGCTCGTTATAGGAGCTGATCCTCAGTGAAACGCTGGTAAAAATGTTGTCAAAGCGACAACAGAGGAGCCATGTTGTGATGACTTCCTGAAGGTGGAGTTACGTAAAGACAAGCTCACCCCTGTTCATTACGGAACAGACAAAACATGGAGGAGAGTGACTGGATGAAGCCCATGTAAGCGGCGTGCGGCGCGCTCTGCTTCCTGAAGCCCTGCAGCCAGCCTGCTTCATTCCACCGTTAATTTGCTGGAATCTCCTGACCCGGACAGGCCTGCTCTCGCACACAGAGCCATATTCACGTCCGCTCATTTCTCACGCAGTCGAGTCAAACAGAAGAGCCTCGGTGTCCGGATCGTTGCCAGATCAACTGTGGACTCGGCAATTGTGGATTTATTGGCACATGTCACCGTTGGCTACGTTTCCAGCTATTGTCCTTTATGTAATAAGGAAGCAAGGAAAACAGGAGGCTGAATACTGCAGTGAAACACTCAACACGCACTTCATATTGTCACCTGCATGAGGTGATGAGGACGCAGCAGTTCCCTGCAGCCTTTGTATGATTTACTTTAAAAAAAGAGGAAAGTTCCAAATTGTTCTGAACGTTCAATTTTATAAAATGTTTACGCACACAATGTTGCATTCTACTTGTATCACAAGCTGCGCTCCCATTGCAAGTGCATGCAAAACTTTATTGACGTTCTGCTAACGTCGAATTTTTTTTAGAGAAACCAATTAAACAGTTTTTGGACTGTGGGAGGAAGCCGGAGTACCCGGAGAGAACCCACGCATGCACAAGGAGAACATGCAAACTCCATGCAGAAAGACCGGGACTCGAACCCAGAACCTTCTTGCTGCAAGGCAACAGCTCTTCCAACTGTGCCACTGTGCAGACTATATCAAAACTTGTTTGTTTTTTTTAATTGCTGTGTTTTCATTAAACTAATTCATTTAGAAGGATGAACCAAAAGAGAACCAGCCTGGGATAAAACCGAGAACTTAAGTAACAACAAACAAAAAGCAGAACAAAAGGCAACAAGGAAACTAAACATAAAGAAACAAACTAATCTGGCAACAGAATGCAGTAAACATTATTTAATGAACGGAATATATCTAGACTAAAAAACATAAATGAAAAACATAATCCAAAACCTAAAACACCCAGGAATATACGACATGATTCTAAAAGTTGCACTGGAAGGCCATTGCTTGTGTTTACGATTATTTATAGTGACTTGTGGCTGAACAAAACCATAGCGATGGTTTTTCCTTGACCCCTCAGAAGTTGTCATCTTGGCTCATCGACAAGAAGGAATGGCGTTATTGTGCTGGACGCAGCCGCTGCCGCTGCCTCCCCTGTTTCTTGTTCCAAAGCTCATTCACACCGTTTCCCTCTCAGGTTTCCTCCCTGCTCATTCCTGTCCTACCTGCAGCGCCGCTGATCAGCAACACACGGATGCAGGACGGAGAGCAACAGGAACACCGTTTGTGCGTTCCCTCCTGCTGTAGCAAACAGCTCCGCTGCAGAGCGGAGGCCAACTTGGCCAGCAAGCAGAACCTTTCTGAACTTCCCCCGACCTCCAGAGCAACAATGCTCTCCCTGGATGTTTGAAAAATGGCTGCCGGTCCTCGTCCGCGCATTCATTTATTTCTTTTCCCTCTCCAGTTGTTCGTGTCCTTCACTGAGTCCTGCACGTGTTCAGGGTGTGTAATTATTTTTTTTTGCACAGCAGGAAAGCAGAAGTCAGCACAGCTCTGGTAAGATTAGGTTAGGTAATTGTTCTAAGATATTGCTAAAACAGCATTATTAGTGAAAAGTTCAAGATTTGGACAGAAAAATAAACTCGAGACAATGTGTATCTTGTTTTTGCAGGAGTGCTCTGTAATTCTCGGGGCAGCGCATTCACTTCCCACTTCCACTGGCTCTTACTTTTGCTCTTGTTTCCATCTTTCCCTGGCCTGCAGCTGTTTTTGGGAAGCCGTTCTATTCCCTTCAATTCCCTTCAATCCTTCAGTCCCGTTCTATTCCCTTCATCCATGCCTGGATGGAAGGACTGAAATCACTTGGATGAACTTAAACTCTGACAGTCTACATGCGATCCGTGTATTTTCCACACTGCAGGGCATTCAGAGATGTTGCATGCAGGGAGGTCAAGAGAAAGATTCCCACACATCCTGCACTTTCTCTCGCTGAAGCCGTGCTCTGTAGCCATGGAGACAGATGAGGACCTCGGTAAGGGAGGTTCATCTTATCTGATATTCCTGAGTGGAAAATGTCCCCACTGTACGGATCTGTCGCGAATTGAACTCCCTGAAGTAAAAGCAGTAGAATGTCATTCTGTGGGAACATCTTCAAGTTGACCCTCCAAACTTAACGTACTCGTCCTGCCAGAAGCCGGTTTCTGGCAGACCCTCACTCTCACGCTATAGATTTGAGTTATACTCCCCTTTTCCCACACAGTGAAAAGCGTTTTTACATCATGGAGGGCTGGAACTTTTTCCCAGGTTCTCCAGAGTTGGAAAACAGAGTCTAATGACATTTAATCGATACTGCCAACTTAGAAGCTTTGGGATTATGTAACGAGTTGTCAGGTCCCTTAAGCAATTGTTTTTAGTAAATTGACTTCCCAAAATTTGTATCCAGCAAGATTTGTAGATCTAACAGATTTGGAGATGTAAAAACTACTCTACAGCGAGGTTTCTGTCTCAGACAAAGCTAATACCGGAACGCAGTGTTGTAGCACCCGAGATCGGTCTCTGCTGTATTTTGGTATTAATGAATGGAATTGATGTATTCAAAGCACAATATGAACTGAACATGGAGAACGGATGATTCTCAATGTTTTTATGGGAATGTGGATCTTTCAGATTGATTCTCGAAGCAATTTTGATCATATTTCACATTTTATCGTGTCACGTAGCACGGGGCGCTGGTCTTGGTCTTGACTCGGTCTCGACTTCCCTCAGTCTTGGTCTTGACTTGGTCTCGGACCCTAAAAGTCTTGGTCTTGTCTCAGTCTCGATACACTCTGGTCTTGGTCTTGTCTTGGTCTCAGGTTTAGGTGGTCTTGACCACAACACTGCCAGTGGTTGTGGTCAAGACACCAGGTCTTGACCTCTGCCAAGACCTGGTGGATCTTGGCCGTGTCTTGACCTGGCCAGTGTCAGGTCAAGACACTGACACTGGCGTTCTCTGTTGTTACAGAGAACGCATCTCTGAGACAAAAGATGCGTTCCCATTAGTCAGAATTTGGAAACTCTGACTTCTGAGTAAGAACTACAACATGGGCTGAAATCAGACCTATCACTGGGAAGTATTCGTTTCCTTATCTTTATTTTGAGGAGAAAGTCGATGGACGGAGTCCTGTCTCTGTTTCTGTCTTTGACCTGCTGACTCCCAAACTCAATTTCGGATACATTTATGAGAAATAAAAGGGGAAGTTCAATTTCAAACCACTTATCAAATTATTGTCAGAAGGCAGAGCAGCTTAGGATGAAAAAGATCCTGCTGTCGGCAAGAAGAAGTATCTCTTTTAGTTGCCACTTCTAAGAAAAACTTAATCAGTAGTTATTCTGGACCCTACTTGGAAATCAGATTTGGCCCTTTGAACATCTGAGAATTTATAAAAATCTTAATTCAAGAATGTTTAGCTAAAAAAGAAAACATTGACAGAACTTCTATGAACAGAAAAACTGGCTTGGTGGGACAAGAGGTCGGTTAATTAAATTACTTTTTAGGGAGCTTAAAATAAGAATGAAATGTTTTTTTAAATAAAAAATTTGTATTTGTTTTAACAGTCCTTTGTTTTACATATTCGCAATAAATATATTTGTTTAACTGACAGTGTAACGAACTTCTTTCTGACAGAGTACATGCATTAGGATGTACCACTGTTCCTGTTTTCCCACAAGAACAAGGGACAGAAACATCAACACAACCAGGTTTGGAGTTGAACAGTTTTTGAACTCCCAAGGAAACCTTTAATCTTCAGGGTCTCCAGCTCGTCTTCATCCAGTGGACCCTCGGGAATCCTGAGGAATCCTGAAGGTTCGCTGAATCAGAAAAGCGCTCCAACTTTTCTGATTCTTGAAAGGCACATTAAACGACATGAGTGGAAGCTCGTCGCTCACCTTCTCTTTCCGGACCAGAGTCTGTTGGCTGCTGATAAAATGGACGTATTTGAACAGCGACCGACCGCCAGGTTCAGGGGTGGCAGCAACAACATTTGGCGAGGATAACAAAGTGGAAATCTTGTGTAATACCTCTGGTCTTGCTTGCAATGGGAATGAAGAAAAGTTGAATCTGGGATGTGCCAAGCAACCCAACTCTGGCTGAGATCATATGATATGATAGACAATTTATGAAGAGCAAAGCTAATCAGAGCTCATCCCAGCCAGCATACCTAGGTGGGCCCTATATGGGGAAAAGGAGGGCAGACAATATGGGTCCCACACCGGTTTGCCCATGTGGGGCCACCGCTTACAAGGGTCCTACATGGGTCCTACATGGTAGCAGCCCTACATGGGCAAACCCATATGTTTAAGGTTTAAAATGTATTTCTCTTCAAATATATAATATACAAATAAAAACAAAAACACGTTTTTTTTCTTTCTGTCTGGAATGTTTTTTTTTCTGTGTTCCAAAGAACTTTCCTGGTTCTTTGGAACCTCTGCAGCAGAGATAAAAGGTCAAGGTCACACACGTTAGAAGTCTCAGAATTCTGAGATTAAAGTCAGAATTCTTTTTTTTTCTGGTGGCCCTAATCCTCTTCCATACAATTAGTATTTTAATCTCAATAAATTTTTTTTTTTTATCAGGGATAAGTAAATGTTACTTTTTTTTTAAAGTGAATCCCTTAATCTGATCAGCAGCCTCATCCTGGTCAGCAGCTGTACTAATATTAGGTGTTTCTCGCTAACAGTGCCAGAAAAATGAGGACCTTCAGTCTAGAACGAACTTGGCCAACTCTCCAGTCAGCTAAACACTCTTCCTCATCGTATTTTATCCCGTTTATAGTTTTCTACCTATGAGGAGGCTGCAGAGGAATTGAAAAGAGGACGTGCTAAAAGAGTACGCTCGTGTATCCATTAGTTATGTTGACGGAAAGAATGCATGTCTTTGTCATAATATTTTCCAACAGCTGCTGCCAAAGTTGAGATATATTTTCATATTCATTTGAAATATGGAGACTGACGGATAAATAAGACTACGTTTGGAATTATTTCAGCCGAACGGCACAGATCGACCTTCCTCTTGTGGGATCAGGATCTGCCGGGTTTTGAAGGAATAAATCTGAAGTTCAGATTTCCGCTGAGGTAATCATTTTGTTGTGCTGCAGAGATAAAAGGTCAAGGTCACACATGTTAAAAGTTGAACTGTAAACAGAAGTGGAAACAGATCTGTGTCGGTTTTGGTTCCTGAAAAGAATCTTTGGGAGACTCGGCAGCTTTGTCTTAAAATAGCAAAAACCTGTCGTCATGAAAAATGGAGGAGCGAGTTAAGATCAAAAGAAGGGATTTCATTGTTAAAACAATACAAACTTTATTACAGAAGTATTGGGCAACTTCCCCTTTTTGCGGCTACAGCCATTTTAATTCTTCAGAGAAGTCTTTCCATAGAGCATTGTTGGCAAGCCAGGCACTATTGGATGTGAAAACCTGGCTTACAGACTTCACTCTAATTCATCCCAAAGATGTTCTATCAGATTGACTTCAGATCTCCACATCAGCCAGACACGTTCCTTCACACCCAGCTTTCACATCCATGTTTTTATGGACCTTTGTACAATTTGATGTTGGAACAGAAACGGGCTAAACTGTTTCCATGAAGTCGGGAGCATGGAATTGCCCAAAATGTCTGCATGAAACAAACCCAGCCAACATACCTAGGTGGGCACCATATGGGGAAAAAGAGGGCAGACAATATGGGTCCCAGATGGGTTTGCCCATGTAGGGTCACCGCCTACATGGGCCCTCCATGGCAGTGACCCTACATGTGCAAACCCCTGTGGGGCCACCATGGAAACTGGACAAACCCATCTGGGACCCATATTGTCTGCCCTCCTTTTCTCCATATGGGGCCCACCTAGGTATACTGGCTGGGGACAAAAGGCCAAGCTCCCTGCACCAATCTTTGACACATTGTAGTCGGAAAAGTCCTGTTTCGCCGGGATCTCCCGAATCCCGAGCCCCAAACCCCTACGTCTCCATTGGGTTGCCAGACAGACAGAGACATGATGTGCATAATACTACTGCATCTGAAACTTAGCAATGATGTCAAAATGCTGAATCACAACCTTTACTTCATTTGGCTCAGATACTGAGAAAAAAACCAAAACAATGGATTCTACCGTCACAAGCCACTTAAAAAGCAGAAACAAATTGCTTACTAGCCTTCCACATGATAAATGCATTAGAGTGGTCGTATTTGTAATATGGAACAGTCTCGATAAACATTTACTGAAGTCGGGTTCTCAGAGAACCATGAGGCGACTAAATAGACGGTAGTGAAGTGGGTTTGCTTCACCAGAAAAAACATGAGTCACCTGGTGAAAATCAGCGCAAATATCTACAAAAGGAAGTGACAAAAAGGGTGCTCCATTACAGGATTAAAGGTTACGGAGGCACAAATGCAGTTATTAGAAAATTGACTCAAGATGACTGTCTCCCTCTTCCCAAGAACTTGCCTCGTGGAGCATTAAACACATCCGAACTTCCCCAGTGATCATCTGGATGATCTAGAGGAGACATTGGAGAAGGTCATGTGGTCAGATTAAGCTAGAACAGACTCGCCGTGTTTGGAGGAAGAAGAAGGATGAGCACAATCCCTAAAACGCAGTCCCCAGGGTGAAGCATGGGGCTGGAAGCGTGATTGTCTTGGGGTGTTTTTTTTGTCTGCAAAGGTGACAGGACGACTGCAGTCAGGATCTTATTGAGGATAGGATGGACGGGGTTATGCATCACAAGATTTTAGGCAACAACCTCCTTTCCTCAGTGCAAACCAGGGGGTCTCTAAGCCCAGTCCTACCCTGCAACCTTTAGATACCTGTTCCAACACAACTAAATCAGATAACTGAATTAATTCTTCAGCGTGCCATTAAGTATGGCAAAGAGCTATTCAGTGGATCTAGGTGTGTTAGAGCGGGGATGGATTGTGGAGCAGAAGCTCTAGAGGACTGGACTTTGTGAACTCCTGCTACAACCACTGAAGATGGGTCACAGCTGGGTGAAAATGACCCGAAAACACAAACAGGGTAACTCCGTAGTAGCTCCATAAAAAGTGGCTAGTACAGCTAGCCACAAGTGGGTCAGCAGCTTGGCTAGTGGCCTAGTTGGTCTCCAGACTTGAACCTAATAGAAAATCTTTGGAAGGTGCTCAATCTCCATGTCGCCCCAAAACTTGAACAATCCGGAGAAGATCTTTACGGAGTAGGAGGCCAAGCAGACTGTTTCTCACAATTGAGGTGTACCTGGAGTGAAAATTACAGATGTCTTCATTCTTCTTAAAAGAAAAAAACGTGGAAAAAAATCAACAACACATCAAATACTTACTTTACAGTGTTATTTTTTATAACACTGCAATCTTCTCCAAGACTGAAATCGTTATACATTTCTAACATCGTGTCGTGAGTAAACTATATCAAACTGTAAAGATATGATTTATGTTCTTGAAATTGTTGTTCAAATATGGATAACTGTTGCCTTGAATATTCGTGAGCGTTATAGGGCCAGGAGATTGTTTGCCTGAAAAACCAGGTCTGTGGAAGTTGGACCAACTGCCATCAGCATGCCCTGTTCCCGTCCTCCTGGGCGGTGAGTGCTGTTTGAGTTGTCAGCCAAAAGGTCAAAGTGAAGCAAGAGTGGAGAAATTTCCCCGGAGCATTACAGGCAGGGGCCTGGCGTCATCTGCGACCCGTCCCTTCTGTCTGGACCAGGAATCATGGCTTAGTGTGAGTGTGTGTCACTGACATCTGGTTGAGTTTGAGTACAGAGAGTATGAGCACTTTAAGTGACTACAAGAAATTAAAAGTGACAACAAATTATTAGTAATTCGCGCACGCAAAAGACTTGACGTCATGACCTGCACAATGATATCCACAAACAAATTTCCTTTTTACTCACTGGGCACTCCTCCCACAGACAGAGAGCAGCAAGTGCCTCTGGCCGGTCAGTCAATCCTTCCAATTAAGAAAAGATCAACGGTTTTGGCTCAGAAGCCAAAACCGTTGACCTCAAGAGTTATTTGTTGACCACAATGGGAAACCCAGTAATAGGAAATCTGTATTGAGCGTCACAGAATTCATTACCCACTTATTTGATGTGACTCATAATCCTGTTTTCAATCAAATATTTGATTATTCTATAATGTCTGAACAACATTTCAGTGCAATGTAGAATTTCATGAAATCTACTCTATTAATTTTTTGGCAACAGCAGTCGCAGTTCACGAATCTCCATACAAATCTGGCTTTTACCCAGCCAGCATACCTAGGTGGGCCCCATATGGGGAAAAGGAGGGCAGACAATATGGGTCCCAAATGGGTTTATCCACGGTTTCCATGGTGGCCCCATACGGGTTTGCCCATGTAGCCCAGGTGGGGACCTATCCCCACCTGGTCCACGGAAAAACTCTGCAGTTTTTCCGTGGAAAAACTCTGCAGTGGCAGTACCATAAAGTTTGTTCAACAGGAAAACAAATGAAACAGAAAATAGTTAAAACTGAAAGAAAAATGTGCAGGTGAAAAAAATTAAAATTTTTCATAACTACGTTTCAGAGTCAAGTTTATTTTTCAGTTTCGATTTCTCTTTTCTTTTGAACAAACTTTATGGTTCCGGTTTTGCTGTTTTTCCAGCAGGTCACAGAGAAAGTGGCTAGAGTGAGTGGAAGGATGAGTGGAGATGATTAAAAGCAGTACTGAAAGGAAACTTGCTAGAGGGAGGACAACGACCCGAAAACACACAGACAGAGTCATAGTGGTTAAGATCAAAGGCGCACGCATGTTAAAATGGCCCAGTTAAAGTTCACAAGTCAATTCTGGAAGATAAATGCAAACCTATGTCACAACCTTCTGGTTTTTACTTGTAAAATTTGTTGAAAACCATGTGGGTCCTCCCATTTGTTAATCTTGAACACAGACGTCAAACTCCAGTCCTCGAGAGCCGGCCTCCATCAACTCCTAGATGTCTCTCTGTCAACACAGCCGACTCACATAATTGGGTTATGCTTGAGTGCATGAGGAATAATTCAGTTCTTTGATTCTGATTGGATGGACTTAGATCAAAAAGTTGCAGCCCTTGAGGACTGGAGTCCACATAGCCATGTGAGGGCTGGGAATACTTTTGTACAACTCTGTACTGCACAGTGACGTTGGGAGATTCAACGAATTTCAACGACCCTCGAAGATAGGTTGAGTCCGTCAGTGGCTGTTTTTTTGTTGTTGTTTTTTTTATTTTGGGAGGTTTAACTCCCTAATTAGGAACATTGCTTGATTGAAGACAAACAATACAATCCACTGAAAAAATAACAACTATTGCCGTTTTTGATGGTGCACACAAACTCCTTCTAGCTGCAAGCAAACCGAAAACTTTGCATATTAGGACAACTAATTGATACATTTTTAGACTTTTGTGTTCCAAGTTGACCAGTCTGACCAGACATGTTTAAATTGTTCCACCCACAAAAAAAAGTCCAAACGCAAGTCCAGTGGTCATTTGTTGGCCTAATAATGGTTGGATAAATGTTACATATCACACGGTTTTTTTCCATAGTCCTGTCCTATACTGTCTTTTTCACATAGTTTTTCAAATGCTTCTCTCATTTTCAGTCCAGTATGTAGCCATTTCCATAGGGATTCCTTTGGTTATTATTCTGTTTCCTTTTTTGTCTTGTTTATTTGACGGTGTTCCCTGGGGTGCTCCTGCTTCCCCCCACGCTATCTAAAATTTTCATATTAGGTTAATTAGTGACTTTAAATAGTCTGTAATTGACCACATATGTTCCTCGTTGCATTTCTCGTGACAATCTGCTGACCTCCCCACCGGGGTTTAGTGACCCTGAACATAAGTACCCCTAAAATGTGAACTTTTGGTGGAAACCCTGCGGTAAAATCCAAGATAAAATCAAACTACAACCTGGATGTTTGCAAAAATACCTGTCAGACATGAGCGTGTGCTGCTAGAGAAATGACAGATTTTGTCAACAGCTTTTGTTTTGAGGTCAAGAAGTGAAGTCGCCTAAAAGGTCAGAAATATTCCTCTCTAATCCAGATGTGACCCCCAACAGCTGCCCGGTGTTCACATCCGACATTTACAAGAGAAAGGAGCGCCTCCATCTTGCCATCTCTTTGTGTTCTTTGCGTTTTTGGAAGATGTCAAGAAACCCATTCAGCATTGGAGAGAATGGCTTTCTGAGTATTTTTTGGCAGCCACTGTCCCATCCTGTTATATGCTGGCTCTTACGGATGTGGCCTTGATCACTGAACCGAGTTTATGTGCCAGTTCTAGTTAAACAAAAAGCGACGATCATTTTTCAACGCTTGTTAGTCAACGTATCCAAGGTCTTAGGAAACTTCACTGTATCGGCTGAGGCGCCGGATTCTCTCAGCCACCTCGGTTTTATTAGCTGATGACTTGGGAGGAAAATGTGTCTTTGTCCACACATCCCTTTTGGCAAGTGAGTTGTTTGTGCCGCCGCCGC
Source organism: Phalloptychus januarius (assembly GCA_902982915.1). Classification (NCBI taxonomy): domain Eukaryota; kingdom Metazoa; phylum Chordata; class Actinopteri; order Cyprinodontiformes; family Poeciliidae; genus Phalloptychus; species Phalloptychus januarius. The sequence continues at coordinate 1,554,300 of CADWAE010000115.1, read as the reverse complement.
GCCCATTAAATGTCACTGGCTGATGTATTATAGTAAAATCCGTCAGTAATATACCAAGTCATAAATCTTTAGCAGCCCAGCAGTGCCAGCTTTGGTCTTATTCAAATCTGGAGTTGCTCCGGTCACGGTGAGCTGAAGTTCTTGCTGTCGAAGCAGCCATTGGCGCCCAAACCCCAAAGGCAAGAGACCAAGATTGCTTCAAAAGACATTTATGAAAATATGAACCACAGAAGCAGGGATCTCTCGGGTTAGTTTACCACTGTTCCAGCTTGGTGGAGATACCAGAAGCGTGGTCTGTGTTGCTTCACACAATGTTCCTCAGACATTCCTGGACACTTGGCTGGCTGCTTCCTTAACTTGTAGAGAGTCTCCACTCCCCCGTCCCTCATCTGTCCGATGTCCGTCCACGACTGTCCTTTTAGAGTTTGGCAGTGGCAGTAATTGGGTTTATGGCGGGATACACCCTGGACAGATTTAGTCCATCTCAGGCAATACAGAGACAAACCACACACACACACACACCCCCACACGCACTCAGATGTTTGCATGGCTATCTTTGTAGGGACTTTCCACTGACTTTCATTCATTTCTACAGCCTAAACTTTACCTTTATCCTAACCCTAACCAAAACTCAATTCACACCTTAGTCCTAAATCTAACCCCTGACCCAAAAACAGCATTTCCCCTTGTGGGTACCAGGCTTTGGTCCCCACAATGGTCCCCAAAAGGTATTACAAACAAACTTACACACACACCCACACACACACAAACCTAAGGAGAACTTCTTGCTGCAAGATTACAGTGCTACCAACTGCGCCTCCATGTAATATATTCATAACATTTCGACAAAGGATGACACTAATGGCATAATTAAATTTTTCACAAAGTGATTTTTTGGGTCAGCAGGTTACAAACAGCTTTTTTCCATCATTGATGCTAAAAAAATTCTAAAAATGCATTGAATCTAATAATAATAATAATAATAATAAGTTGTATAACCAATGTTCTGAAGCAATGTTTTAGGTGTGAAGATATTCAACCATTAAAATCCATTTTCAGGAAAAAAACATTTTGGACTTTAAATAATTAGCATTTGTCAGCTGCAGAATCCGGGCAGCCAGATTTTTTTGGAGTATCATTCATAGAGAACTTCAAATAAGTAATCCTCATTATATCTCTGTGTGCCGCGTAATCCGTGACTATACCTATATGACACGAGTGGATATCCGGACAGGCTGGGAGCTCGGAGGCTTATTAGAAATGTTTTTGTTGCGTTCCCATAAAACCAGATCATAACTTCTGGTGGGTTGAACGCGCTTCTGGTCAGTCAGCCAGAACCAAAACGAAGGAATGCTCAGAGCGCTTGCAGACTCCAGTGAGGGATTAATTAACGCCCCATGAATAATTCCAGTCAACGCACTGAAACTGAGCCAGAGAAAGAAACCATAAGTAACTCAGACCAACACAGCAGGATTCCAGTAGCCTTATTTTTACAGCTTTGCTCAGAGACAGGCAATCAGAAATTTTGGAAAGTGATCAAAAATCTTTCATTCTCAGTACCAATTTCCTCTTTTGCAATAACCTAATAAAATCTGCAAAGCAACTGAGCAGAAAACGTTTCTTTCCTTCGCTCTGTAGTCTTCCTCCTTCTGGGTGAGGCAGGACTTTCAAAGTGAAACAATGTAAACTGTGGATTTATCTCAATTTCAAACTTCAAACTGCTCTGCTTATGTCAATCGGTTGAGCTTCAAACTACAACCTTACTTTCTAACACAAATTGTTTAAGTTTGATTGCACTGAAATCCAGTTCTGCGAGTTTTGCAATCGAACTGAAGAGTCCAAGCAGGAGAAAGAATGGAAACATGAGGAGGAACACGACTTCCCAGGGAGTTCAGCCGTTCTCCTGCCTTTAACTATTCCGCCTGCCGCCTCTCTTCCTCAGACGGTGTGTGCCAGAGTTTGAGCAACAGCTGCTGCTAATGTCACGCTACCATTAAGAGTTCACTTTTCGGAGATCTACTTAATCACTGGAGACAAACACGGGAATCAAGATGGAAATTTTTAGACTCGTTTCACTGGAAAATCTAAAAAAAAGAAAAAAACAAAAACAGTTTTCAGTCCAACATGAGGAAGACTACATCCCCTCACACACACACACACACCCCCACCCCCCCACACACACACAGACCCGGCTGTTGACCCTGCTGGGGTCTTTCCGATCCTATTCTTTACATTGACCTTTGAGTTCATGCACTTGACTGCTGTTGCTTTTAGGCTACAGGGCGATATGAGTTTCTCATAACATACTAACTTTGAGGAAACAAACCACGATATGATTGTGTTTAAGCAAACAAGTAAAAATGCATAGCATCCACTAATAGCTTCTAAAATAATATGTTAATTACTACAGCTGTAACAATGTACTCTATGAACATTTATTTATTGCTACTTTGACCAGAATATGAATTATCTCTGCTCTTTAAAGAATAATTCAAAAACACAAAATCTGGCCACTTTTTTTTTTTGTTTAATTTCTAGTGTAAATATCTAAGTAGACAGAACAAATTTACAAGTAACTTTTCAGCAAGATAAAGCAGCTTGTTTTAAGTCAATAGTTTCTGAATATTGGTAAAGAAGTACTACTTTCACTGACAGATTATTTCACTTATAACTTGCTATAAATAAAATAATCTACCAGAGGAACTTGGTGTTTTTCATCAATATTAAGGAATTGATGGACAGCGCTGAGCCACTCCCCCTGGCTCTGATTGGTTGGATTTCTGAGGTTAGTAATGGCAGAAGAGATGAGCTTGGTATTTTTTTCCGCAGAATATCTGTTTCATCCTGTTATGACATAGTGCCAGTTTTAACAAAAATGTAAAAAACTTTTTTAAAAAAAGTTAGCTAGATACTGCAACTTTAAAGGTATCTACTTGCAAACTTGCAGAATTCTAGAAAAGAAGGTCAAAGTTCAGTTCGGTTTCTGATGCTGTGGGTCTGCATTTGTATTTTTCGTAGCTTACTGAATAGTAAAAATGGAAAATAAAAATGACAGCAAAACGATAAATAATAAACGTTCAAAGGAGTGGGGAGAAGCATAAACTTATTAAAACACGTCTTTGTTCAGCAACATCGCAATTATGATCTCTTCATATTCATAAGTATTACAGTAATAAACCTTTATTTAAATCATTACATTCAATGATGTGCCTACAATATTACTGTAGGTAAAAGTATCGTAATAGTATCTCTAATTGTATGAATCACAACAATAATGATAATATTGATGCTAATAACACTATAATAACAACAACAGTAATATATCAAGGCAGTTTCTCATATTTATTGTTGATCTTTTTCCTATATTAAAGTTTCACTTAATTCCACAGTCAAATCGTTTATTCCACTGTATCTTTTTTTTTAAACTATCCTTTATTCATATCATTTCCTCTGTCTACTTCTAGTTAAATATGGCTAATAAGAACACATTTTTCACCTGGCTCTGCCCTCACTAGTGGTATTTCCTCACTAATCCTCTGCATGCACAGCTCAGACTGTGGGAAGATGTTCCTCTGAAAATGTTGGCAAACTGAGTGAGGTTACAGCAGGTGGCGTTCCTCCGCCAGCCGGGAGAACACGCCAATAAAATGAGTGTTAAGACGACCACAGAAGTATTAAACCGGTTCTGAAAAATGAGCCCGTCGGGGTAAATTTAGAACAACTGTAGCATAAAAAAATAAAAATAAAAAGTCTTGAGTTTTCAATGAGTTTTTGGACTCTTTGTGAGGACACATCTGAAAACATTCAACCCGGCAGAGCAGCCGTATTGTTTCCCACTTCCTGTGTGTGTGTTAGATCTCTCTGCAGTTTTTTGTGCTTATCGACAGTGGAATAGCTCTGTCTGCAGATCTGTCTGGGTTGCACTTCTTTATTAGGAGGAACGTTACTTCCCAATAAATGTTCGACCAAAGCAGAGTTTCTGCAAATCCAATCTAACAATCTAATATTTTCTTTTTGAGTCTCTAATCGTTTCTATTTTAAGCTGTTATAATCGTCTTCTTAAACTTCTGCATCAACAGGACTGAAAGGAAAAGTAACAATGTTGAGTAGAAAATAATATGCTAAGCCTCAGAATTGCTATATAGCCAGCCAGCATACCTAGGTGGGCCCCATATGGGGAAAAGGAGGGCAGACAATATGGGTCCCACATGGGTTTGTCCGCGGTTTCCATGGTGGCCCCACACGGGTTTGCCCTTGTAGGGCCACCGCCTACATGGGCCCTACATGGGCAAAACATATGGGGCCCACTTAGGAATGCTGGCTGTGATAGTAGCATTATTGTTGCTCTGGATAAAAATAAATAATGAGTTGCCTGCAGGTCTATTTAAAGGATTTCATTTAGTTTTAAATGAAATTTCAACACTTGTTTCAATGCAGTTTGCCTAGAAACATATGTTTTTTTTCTTTACACCCATCAAAACCACATCCTCCACGTTCTCCATTGCTGAGTGTCTCTACAAATGACATCCTCAGAGGGTCAACCACAGATCCCGAACGCTTAAGACCCAGCAGCGTCACTACATTACTGTCCATATAGTGAGGAACACACTGCTAATGGAGAAACACCCGACTTGGCTAAATCAAAATCAGACATTAACCGGCTGGCGAGAGACGTGACAATGGAGAAGGGACTTAGTAGGCTGGTGGTCATAACGTTATGCCTGATTAAAATCTAATTAATGTACCCACAAATAGACAAGCTCTCTACAAGGGAATTGATTGCTTATGAATATGTAGTCCTCAAATAGGGACAAAGTTCTATCACCTATTTGGATCACCCAAACAGGTGATAGAACTTTTGTTCGGTGTGGGTCCTCCTGTGGTGTGGACATTGTGGCCCAATTCCCCATACAGCCACTGGAGTGCGCTGTTTGAACCTAAATGTTTGAATTGGCAGCTTTGATGAACTTCTCTTCTACTCTGCAGAGGTCAGGGGGAGGTCAGTCCAAATTCCAAACGATAATAAACCTGGAATACTAATGTTAGAGTAAGGCAATGGGCAAGGTAAGGCAAGCAAGCAAAGGTCAATCAGCAGTGAAGGAGCAGCAATAGGTCAGCTAAGTGGATCTGAAGAAGTGTGCGCCTCGTAGTGCCTGGTGTTCATTTAGGGCATGTTTGTCTGAACATCTGCTCCGTCTGACTGGGATTAGGAACACTGTCACTGTCAGGGCTTGGCAAGAGCGTCATTACAGGAACAAGAATGGTCATCAAAAGCAACAGAATGTGCCCAAAAATCTCACGCCACGGCAACTGTGACGAACAAAGCTGCTTTTCCTTCTTGCTCTCAAAAAGAGTTCACAACCCAGCTCTAAGATCTACCACCACTGTTTACAAAACCTTCTTTGCGTCTGTCTCGGCAACATGAATCACTCTGCTTGATTTTTTTTTCCACTGTCCCTCCCCTCCGTGGTTCTCCGCTCTGTGTTCAGCACTTGGACTGGTGCGCGTTGGACGCAGCGAAGACCTTCTCAATGCCGGGGCCCAAGTCAACAGGCCCCATCCAGGAGGGATTAAAACCAGATGTGGAGCTTCCGTTCACAGTGTGTCAGCCCGTCCACATGGAACCTCGTCTGTGCCAACAAACACAAGATGGAGTTTGATGGGGAACATCAAACCCCCAAACCAAAAGTCTATGTAACATACGGTATATGGTATATGTTAGATGGGGAACATATATTCTAATCTGGAGTTTTCATACCTTAAAACAATTTGACTCTGAACCACAACGTAGAAACATGGCTGGGTTCTTCTGGACGGACCTTATTTAACAGGCTGGATGCAGACCATGCCTTCTCAACATCTGAGCAGACTTTCTAGTTCCATCCAATGTGCTTCTGTTGCCGTCTCTGTTGGCATGACTGCAGTAGATGGGCACTATCAGTTCTCCCAAGTCTTTCACTTCTTCCAGTCTTCTTTGGTTCTAAAGGGACCAAAACCTCCAAGTGGTTTATAGGTGCATTTACATCCAGTGAGTCGTTGGAATCACAGGTTGATGCCCTATCAGCATTCAGGTTCTATGCACCACAAATCTGGAACAAACTTCCAGAAAACTGCAAAAATAGCCAAAACACTGAGTTAGTTTAAAACTAGACTAAAACCACACCTTGTGTAGATTTGCTTTTGAAACATAATCGTTGAAACATTGACATTTTGATGTGTGATGACGACACTCGACAACTGTTAACTGTCTTCTACATCTTTGTATTTTTTGTGGGTGTTTTTATGATTGTAAAGCACTTTGAACTGCGCTGTTGCTGAAATGTGCTACAAAAATAAACTTGACTGATGGATGTAGCTCCATATTTTATTTACCCAGTGGATTTTGTGGCGTGTCTAAAGTCATTTTGCTGCATTTGAGTCATTCGCCGGACTGGTGAAGATTTGTCCTGACAAATCTGGATTTGTATTCCCACAGAGGGCAACAGGAGAGTCTAAAACCGAAGTGAAATAAAGCAGTGTTTTTGATGTGAGACAGTTTGCATGAGAAGCTTGCACGGTGAGATCGCATCCTGGTACTCTTGACTTCTTCCCACACCCAGGTTAGGTTGATGACTCAATTGCATTTTTTTTAGCCTTTATGGAAAACACGCAATGCCCTGCGACAGACTGGCGACCTGTCCAGGGTGACCCCGCCTCTCACTCAGAACGTTAGCTGGGGATAGGCACCAGCACCTCCCGACCCTGTTAAAGGAAAAAGGGAGTATAGAAAATGGATGAATGGATGGATGGAAAACACGCAACGCTGACTGTACATGATAAAAGTGCACAAATCAGAAATCGTGCGTATGTTTTACAAAAAGTAAAGTTTGGGTTTTAAATGCCACAACGGGGCAAATGACGGCTTCGGTTTTCTCACTTTCCAATGAGACGGTCTGCAGGCGTCGACGGAAAAGTCTGACCTCGAACTTACGTGTATTTATGTACGTGGCAAAGAACAAAGAGTGCCGGATTGTGAAAGACCAGTGCCGTTTTGGTGGCAGCGAAGGGAAGGAAACAAACACGGCAGGACTGGGTGGAGGCGACCTGTCTCCTCTTAGTCCTCCTAGTTTGAAGTCAACACTGAGAACGTTGGAGGCAAACAAGGCTGCGGTTAATTAGCCTTGTTTAGCCTCATTCATAAAATGCTTTTGCCTACTGGAAGTGGGGAAAAAACAGATTTGCTGCGTTCAGATCGCAGCTTGATTTACAAAATGTGCGCAAGTCTCTGTCAATGTTCTGCAGATGGGACAAAAAAAAAAAAAATCACAATTTAGCAATTGTTGTGTATCGGTTGAATAAGAAACTAAATAAAAATCGCTTTCTTAGTTTTGCTGCAAATATAGCAATTAACAAGGACACATTCAGAACATCTCAGATAAGGACCCTGTTTCCTGCTTCCTCAACATATAGATCTATAGAGCTGAGAAACTCTGACATTTGGATATTTTTAATGTTCGTCACCATTAATTAATCTAGACTTTTTTTTTATACCTTGTTTTCTTTCAGGCAGGCTTGGGGGAAAAAAAACAACTAAAAAACTCCACATTTGTTTCCATTTATTTGAGAAACGGAGAAACCCAAGGAGGAGCACGTGAGGTAGTTTGTTATTTTTAACAAAAAGGGTTTTTACGCATTTTTGAGAAAGACGATCTCACGCGAACAGGAACGTGTTGATATGGGCCGAAGAACGATCTGGATAAACGTTAACGACTCACATCTCTGCACCTGATAAGAGAGAAATCCCCTCCCTCCAGTAATCCCATCACAAACTCCCCCACTCATACCGCCCCACTAGCCCCCCGTTCATTTTTCCTGGCATTGCAGATACGCTCAAGTGTCTGGCAGGGGTGTTCTTTGCATGTGAGCATGCTCTCATCTGCTTTCACTTACTCACACCCTCTCCAGGTCACGACCCCTGCATGCGGCATGCCATGTTCCACTCCAGCAGAGCATAAAGCCTAACCTTCTTCCCGTACTTTTAACACATTCTATATGTCATCTCCTCGTTTATCCACCCAGCTGCATCACAAGCTTCTTTGCGTGCTTTGGTGTTGCTGACATATATACAGTGGGGAAATAAAATGTGCCTTTAGAAGGCTCTTGTCTTTGCTTTTTACATCTTTTTTTTTAATACATTTTTTTAATGTCCCTTAATGGGGCCTATCCCCAGCGAACGTCACCCTGGGCAGCTCGCCAGTCTGTCGCAGGGCAACACAGAGACAGACAGGACAACCAGCTATGCACACACACACTCACATTAAGGGAGAATTTTGAAAAGCCAATTAAACTGACAGTCTTGTTTTTGGACTGTGGGAGGAAGCCGGAGTACCCAGAGAGAACCCACACATGCACAGGGAGAACATGCAAACTCCATGCAGAAAGACCCCAGGCCGGGAATTGAACCCAGAACCTTCTTCCTGCAAGGCAACAGCTCTACCAAGTGCGCCACTGTGCAGCCCCTGGGCTTCTGACATTAGTCATTTTCTCAGATTTCAACTTTTTATTTTTATTTGCGTTAGGGTTAAGGGATTGCGACTCTTAATTGAATAAAACTTTTGGATCTCCTGTCCAACTCTGGGTAAACCGCAAAAGCAGAATGTTTAATTGAATGAAATAATTGGTTTCTTTTTTATTTTTAATATCCTTCATAGCTTCAGCCAAGTTTGCTTGGACAAAAATCCCTCCCTTGGTGAGGTACATTGCTAAACAATGGCAGAATATAAGGTATCTATAACCTCCAAAGAGCCTGGGCTACGTTCCAAATGACCAAACATGTCTTGTTTTGTAACGTAATCTCGAACCACAGTGGAAATTAAACACGAAGTCCATTCTCTATACGTGGTTTGCTGTCACGAGCGAACTAGAACGGGACCCAGCAGGGCTGAACTTCACTGCTGTGGTTTTCAGCAAAGTGAGGTCACTTATTTTATCATCGGACGAACACGCGATGGAGACATTTTCTGTCATTTGTACAGAAACATCTGTCTGCAGGACAGTATTATCATGTTAAAGACGCTTTTATGCCCTAAAACGCACCAAAATCCCATAAGTGGAGAATTATTGTCAAAAGTACCATAATAAAGTTTTGTTTGAAGTTTTAAAAAAGTGGAAAAAATGCATAAGTTGTTAAAAGGAAAACTTTATGCATGCTAAGTCTTTATGGAGCTGTTTAGAGCTGCTGGCTTGTAAATACGCTAAGTAAATTCATCGTGTTAATGATCATTTTGGGCGATTTATGGGCCAGCTGCAAACATACAGAGTCGGTATGAAGAGCTTTCAGCCTGAGCTGTGCTGCTTCACTGGTCAGGATTTCCTTTAAAACATCAGGTTGCATTTAAAGGGTTGTAAAGTGAGGTTAGCGCGTCAGTTTAACTGGCCCTGTAACAATTCCTAAATGCTCCAGGATAAAACGTGGATTTTATTTTATGTGAGTGCACACTGTTCAATAATCACCTGTTTCATGGCAACGGTTATGACAGCTGTAAAAGGTTCTTCTGTTTAGATTAAGCGTAATAAAGAAAGACCAGAGACAAAGAGAAAAAAAGGAATGCCATAAATTTAGGATTATATGAAACAAAACGGAGAGAATCCTTTCCCACAACTGGATTAGCTTACCTTAGCTTCGTTTAGCTCAGCACATTAGCGCCTATTTATTTAGCTGTGTGCGCCTGGTTCACAGCAACAGTTATAGCGATCATAAAAGTTTCCTCTTTATGTGTAATAAAAAAGGACAAGAGATAATGAGGAAAAAACATGACCATGAATGCCATAAATGTGTAGCTAGTATTAAACAAAGCAGAGAGAATCCTTCTCTACAGTAAACTGGATTAGCTTAGTTTAGCAAGCTAGCACCAGTTGTAGAGGTCATAAAAGGTTCTTATGTCTGCATTTAATGTAATAAAAAAAAGACGAGATAATCAGACACAAAATGTTAAAAAAAAAAAATGAGCAGGAATGCCATCAATATAGAGCTACTATTAAACAAAACAGTTAACTGACTTAGCTCAGTTTAGCTATAGAGTTAGCGTGTTCATTACATTGTCAGATGGATGCATTTCTGGATTCTAACTCAGCTTTACCTGTTCACAGAGTACTTAGGATAAGTCGGTGCAGCTTCCAGGCCATCATGCAGAAATGGCCTGTCAGTTTGACCTTTTAATTGTTTTTACAAAACCACAAAATGTAGCTTTTTAGCCCAAACGTTTTTTTTTTTAAACAAAAACAAACACACCCTTTCCTCTCAAAGTGAAAATCTACTTCTACAAAAATAATGACAATTAAAATAAATAAATAAAATAAGCGATTGCATAAAAATGAACACCCTTCAAATCATTATTTAATAGATGCACACCATGGACTCAGTGTGTGATGGGTGTTTATGAATAGACATATCTATTCATAAACAGTCTTGACTGGTACATTGACGTAGCTCTCTAAAGAAATAATCCAGGAAAGGAGAGTTGTATATACATATAAATATTGAATTCAGCTTATTACATTCATTTCCCTCAATTGTGAGCTCACTCTGCACTTTTGTTTTTGGAGATTTGTAAATAAACTCAGCCTTCAGACTCTGACGTACGCACCGTGGTTTCTTTGTGTTTTTCAGAGTCATGCACATGGTGCTCAGCCTCACCACGAATTGAATTGCTACTTTGAACTTTGTCACAGTGGAGTGTTCCATGCGTAAGATCCATGTGTTCAAATACACACATTTCTGTTTAATTATACATTCAAATCCGCCTTGTAAAGTCTAATTCCCATTAGACCTACTATGAAGAACTAGTGACCTTTCCAGGTTGAACCCTGTCACTAGCACCCTGAACTAGACTCCAGTGACCTCTGTACTCATAATCAGGATTATGTAAGGACAGGACTGATAGAAACACGAGCAAAATCTATTATTTAACATTGTTTGTTGTAGAACTATTTTTAGCAGCAATGACCTGAGGCCCTTTTCTGTTTATCCCTGATATTTCAGAGGGAAATCTTCTTCCTCTGTAAAGAAGAAAGCCTAGTCTTTGTAATGGCCTTCTAGTTAATCAGACTTTTAAAGCAGCTTAGCATGCCCAGAGTTTGCACGCCTTGGCAACACCATGATTTCTCTTGTTTAGTAGTTCAAGAGAGTGGCAGCTGTTTTTTGGGGCCAATTCTATGTTGCGTGACCCAGTTTGGGACGAGCCACAGCTGTTCTGAACAGAAGCCCTTAAGTTTGACTCCAGAATAATTTGGTAATGTTCCAAGATTCTCAAATTTGCTGGATTTCAATTTCGACGACTGTTGCTTTTCTTTTCCTTATTGAAAATCTGGGTCATCTGATATCATAGGGGGAGAACAAGCATCACCAAGAGGGCTGACAGAGTTTAGAGTTTCAAAGTGATTTGTTTGCTGGATGAACTTGATGAGTATAACAGCTCAGACAGACGAAATGTTTCAGCTAAAAGCAGTTCAGCCTTTGAACAAGAACTCTGATGGTAAACGAGCCAAGATGGATGCCAACATGAAGCAGAAGCTTAAATAGGTATTGATGATTGTCATCAGAACTTAAACTCCTCTACATCCATTAAATGTTTCTCATTTGATTGGCGTCTGCTTATGTTTCTAATCACTGTACTCTGCTGCTGTTGCCTCAATTATGAGACATGCCAACACATGAGGAGCATAAATCCAGTGTTAGGTACGGTGGAAAGACAGCAGGTCCAGATGGTGTCGGCTCCAGAGTCCCACAAAGCTCTGTTGGATTTCTGAAGCACTTCTTCAATCTTAACCAGAGCCAAGAAAGGGTCCAAAGCTGTGGAAGACATTCTGCCTTGTTCCGCTGCTAAAGGAAATTCACCCATGTTACCCTGACTGACACCTCACAACACGAAGATCCTGGAGAGACTCCTATTGGTCCGCCTGAACTATTAAGATCCCAGGCAGTTTGCTTGTTATAGAAACAGAGTTAGTCCACTGTGCAGCAGGAACATTTTATCATCTTCCTAAAATAAAGTAATTTTAAACCAAGTGATTTGTATGCCAAAATCATCTTGGCAATAAAAAGGGGTATTGATTTATTTTATTTTTTTTGTCAAAATCACTTCTGGCAATACGATTTGTTTTCAGCTGCTGCTGCTGTGTTTCAATTTCTCACTGCTTTGTGTCAAACAATCCAAAATTTTTGAAAAACCTGTTCCCCTCCTTGCCTGTGGTGGCGCTGCTGCAAGAACTGAGCGCAACTTCCTTCGTCACAAAATGTAAACGAAAATTTAGTGGCGTCAGATTTTAGCGGTTGTAGGATTTCTCTATTGACGTTGGTAAAAAACTATAAGCCATTTCTCCTGCTAGCGTTAGACTCTCATGTTTGCTTTGGTTGCCTTTACCCAGAATGCCCTGCGCTATAGTTCACTTCTTGCTTTTGGAGCAGTCTTAGGTTCGCTTGGTGTTCATATGTACATTTGAATCGCACCGGAGTTCACTCCAACTGAACTGAGTCCGAAGTTTGTAGGTGGATCAGAGTTTGCTTTATGGGTCTGCATAAGAGATTTTTTTTACGCACAAATGAACCGAAAAATAACTAGAATTTGATTAAAGCAGATTAAATAGGGCTGGTCTGAATACAGCCTAATCCTCAAGGGAAATCTAACAAATGGATGAGCTCTGTGTCGCAACACATGCAGACTGTTCAAACGCATTCAGTTATTTAGGTACAAGCTGTTGCACATCATTCTCAGCATGTTATCATATGCATTCGCTTGTTCTGATCAAAGTATTTCTCAAAGCACAGACTTTGGAAAATTGTGCGCCAGATGTTTCATTTTATGTGTATTTTCCCCAGGTATGTCATATGTATTTAGCATAACGACATAAGACTTCCAAAGAAAACCCAATGTGTGAAATTATTTCATTTTTCTAATAAGACCTAATTTCTCTGTCAGAAGTCGGACAGAGATTGTCATGTCGATCTTACAAGATCGACATGACAATGGTGCTTTTGTATAATTTCTTGGCTTTTTTTATGCTAACTTCCTCATTTACTGTTTTCTGTCAAAACTGCCAACTTTGAGTTCAAGGTAACTTTCCAGTGGGATTTATGGTTCATAAGCACTGTCCAGACAGAAAAACAGAGGCTGCCAACTGTTTTCCTTCCCCTTTGTTTTCCCTCTATGCCACAGTTGTTTTATGAAGAAATAGTTTTGGGCACCAGCTCCAGGAAAAATCTGTTCCCTAACTGAAGTGAATTGTGAAAAACATTCTGGACACACTCCTAAACATGAGCAAAACCATTCATGATATTATTTCCCCCAACAAACGCCGTTGAGCAAAATAAAAGGCAAAAAAAAAGAAGTGATTGCTGACGATTATAACTTTTTGCTGTTGCGTAAGAGAATTTAAGGTATACACCCTTTTACGCTCAGACTTATCCTTGTTTGAACTTCCCTTTAACAACAGTTAATGACCCTAAGGAAGGCTGTATGAAGAAATGTTATGTAACTTCTGCAAAAAAATTTTATGTAATTGCTTCCATTGTTCAATTGTAGCGTGAAGGTTTGTAGAATGAAGTTGTTTTGATTCACTTTTCCCTGACATTATCTGACTGAAATGGACAACTCTTTTCAGTATAATACAGCTCTTTTTTGTGTATGTGTTTTATATCTTTACATATACTTCATAACCGTCATTATTTAGATTTCTCCAAAAAATTTTTTGCAGATAGGCGCCTGTAGGGTTTTTTTCATACCCCATATATCATATCCTTCTAAATCCCTGTTTCTGGTTGTCGGAAAACTGAAATTGCCCAACCAGCATACCTAGGTGGGCCCCATGTGGGGAAAAGGAGGTTTTCCCATTTGGAGGACCGAAACTGACAGAGTTAAGATTGAAAGCAGAAATATAATCTCGAGTTTAAAAGATTTCATTGTGCACTTTAACTGGTTGGCCAGTAGGTGGCAGCATAAGGAGCGATAAACTAGACAATTCGATACTTGTATTATTTCTCTCAAGCACCGGCGCGTGCGTTCATCAGTGATAGTCATGGAAACGACGTTAGCGTTGCCAACCCTATAAATCTCCGTCGGAATTCTTCCCCTTTGCGACTGGACTTTTGAAGGAGACGCCTGAAAGAGCATAACGCCCAGAAAGGTTTGAGCTTGTTGAGAAAGTCTGCTGTGCAAAACTCGCTGAAGACGCACTTGCTGACGAAGCCTGTGGTTGAAAAACCTACTAAAGATGGAGCCTGGCCAGGAGAAGAACCAGCAGGGTGATCAGCTGGAAGGTTAATGTCATTCTTCTACTATTTTTAATAAACAAAATCAAGTCATTACTAATATATAAGTGAATTGTTTAGTTTATTTTGTGTTTGTGTGTGTTTTTTTAAAGAAATTCCGACTGCTGTTCAGAGAAAAGACAATTAGCATACTTTGCTAGCATAAATCCTTCTTATGTAATGAGCCATTTTCTGGACTGAATTTCGATGAAAATGTCAGGAATGTTCAACTGTGGTATAGTGATTTAGGAAACCTATGTATTTTAATTAATTGTGGTCAAATTGAATTAATGTCATGTTAGTTATTTGAAATAATGCTGTCTGTAGTTGTTTGGCGCAATGCACTGTTTTTCTGGCCATGAGTAATTCCAATAAACTAAATAATTTAGTACGGATACCATCAACATCTCGGATTGGACCAGACGGAATTAGAGAGTTTCAGACGATCGTGGTTTAGACCTCACTACGACTTGCCAAGTGACTTTGATTAGATTGGGATCTTGAAAAACTGAAGACCTACCGGAGAAGTCCCATGAGGATATCATTTCTCTGATGTTTTTGTTAAAGCCAATGGCTTTGTAGCAGGACCGAAGATGCCTTAGGTAACGTCTTGCACCGGGGCTTTTCTTTATACCACTGCTAGATTTTTCATTTTAGATGTTAAGGATTCTGGCTGGACAGGCAATGCTGACTTTTTTTGCTGTTAATCAATGAATGATAAATGCTGGAGGAGCCTAATTTCAATTTCCGCGGAACAAGACCATACTGATGAACAAAAAACACTAAAAGGAGTCGGACATGGGTGGTGCGTAAAAGATAAATGCTAAAGGGAATGAGACAACGCTACAGGATTAATACAAAACCTAAAACAATCTTGCCGGGTAAAAATCAAACCTCAAAACGATTAAGACAACACGGCTCGGGACGCTGGAATAAATACAATTGAGACAACAGTGCTGCAAATTGAACTCTTTAACATTTAAACAATTTTTTTGACAGTTCTAAATTTCAAGACGTGAAATAATACAAATGGAGACACTATATAATCGTTAGAGTTGTGGTATAAACGGATTGAAACAGCGGTTTTAAAGTTATAACCATTTTGGTCTGGACATTACAAGTCCAATGTGATGTCCAGTCCAATAGATCAAGAGGACTTGCCATTTACGTTTTACAAAGGAACTTTAAAAAGCATTACCCGTCTGTTAATACTTTGAATACAACTTGTATGTAACTCGGCATCCGTTACGTAGATGCAGGCACATAAAAAAAAAATTTTGCAGGAAATATTGGTGGGGACTGTCCCCTTCATGCCAGAGTTGGTGGGGACATGTCCACACCAGTTCTTCAGGAAGCTATGCCCATGTTTCAGGGTGTAATCGTGGTGCTTCCCCACAAGGTGCTGTCTAATGTAGTAAACCTGTTCCTCCACTAATCCAGTCTCCCAGTTTTATTCTTTCAGGTTTTAGCTGCTCATCGCTGGATTCGTTTGTGGTTGTCCCTGTGGTTCCTGTCCTCCTGGTTCCTGCTTGTAAGTTTATTGCATCCCACAACACATAACACTGCTTCCCTCCCATTGGGGGCCATCAGATTTGCTAAATAAATATAGAAAGAAATTCACTATTAGTAGAAAGTATTCCTCCATATAGTTCAAATTTATATTAAGTATGGAAAGTTTGACTGATAATATTTTGTATTAGAGACCAAATTAAAGCATCAAGACAATAAGAAATTAGAAGACAGAGAAGAAAAGGACAGAATTTATGATTGAGGGATTTAATTAAGAGCTTTTATCCAGATGGAAAACTAGAGAACAGGAGAGCATGTGGAGTGAAGATGAACTATTAATCTCCCAAAAATAGTTTATATGGCCGTATTCATGTGTTGCAACACGCAAAGATCACAAAATGACAATAGACATTAAAAAATACTGACACTAGTCTCTGATTTCAGGCCCAGACTTCTCAGATCTCTGATGTTCTGATCATCCCAGGTTGGATCTCCTGATCCTGGAATCCTCCATCTTCAGCACCATCAGTCAGGCGGAGGAAGATAAGAGAACCCAGTTGACGAAAAAAGTAAGAACATTTATATCTACGCAACATAACCAAACATTTCAGATGTGGCTGCGGAGAGTCGAGCTGAAAGTTAGAATCCGGCTCTGTTTGCTGACCATCAATATTTTCCTCTTTAACTCTGTTGTCTTTTCTCTTTATTTCATTTCTCCGTCAACTCATGTCACCTGACTTGAGTTGACCAACAGTTAAAGCAGAAGACCTGCCCCACCTGCTGTTCTACTGGTTGTAACAGATTGTGGAAAAGGTGAGGACATGGTGAGGACTTGATCAGAAAGTCTCCTTCAATCATCTGTTATTTAGGCTGAATTATTGACTGATTACATGTTGATTCTCCAGCATCACTGAGACAAGACAACAACACTGGACCAATGAGCAGAGAGGAGACACAGAGGACTGAGGAGACGCAGAAAGTCCTGCTGGAAATCCAGAGAAGACGTTTCCTGGTGGAGCAGAGAGACAAATGAGGATAGGACCCAGCAGAAAGAGAAGCAGGTCGGTCCTTCAATAACAAACCAAGCATTGCCATCAAACCTTATGTTGAACATTCAGACACTGAATATTAAAGAATTGTAGAAACATTATAGAAAACTCAGATTATGCAGTTTAGTTTATATGGCCGTATTCATGTGTTGCAACACGCAAAGATCACAAAATGACAATAGACATTAAAAAATACTGACACTAGTCTCTGATTCCAGGCCCAGACTTCTCAGATCTCTGATGTTCTGATCATCCCAGGTTTCTCCTGATCCTGGAATCCTCCACCTTCAACACCACCAGTCAGGTGGAGGAAGATAAGAGAACAGGGGTCGGGTGCAGTGTGTGTTGGGTGGTGGCCAAGGGAGGGGGCCCTGGCCGTCCGATCCTCGGTTGCAGAAGCCGGCTCTTGGGACGAGGAATGTCACCTCTCTGGTGGGGAAGGAGCCGGAGCTGGTGTGTGAGGCTGAGCGGTTCCGGCTAGAAATAGTTGGTCTCGCCTCGACGCATGGCTCGGGTTCTGGAACCAGTCTCCTTGAGAGGGGCTGGACATATTTCCACTCTGGAGTTGCCCGCGGTGAGAGATGCCGGGCAGGAGTGAGCATACTTGTTGCCCCCATCTCGGTGCCTGTACTTTGGGGTTTACCCCGGTTTGAGCGAGAGGGTAGCCTCCCTCCCTCCTCCTCCTAATGGTGGGGGGGCGGGTTCTGACTGTTGTTTGTGCTTACGGGCCGAACAGCAGTTCAGATTACCCACCCTTTTTGGAGTCCTTGGAGGGGGTACTGGGTTGTGTTGATTGATGCGTATTTATATTTCTTCATTCAACTGTCACTACCAACTGCTATGACTATTGTTGAAATCTGTTGTAATGTATTTATGTCATCCGAAATTGTCACAATAAAAAATTACTATTAACACATGGCTGATTTATTTTATTTTTTTTGTTTTGACAAATTATTTTTGAAGGCTGGCAAACAGGCAACAAATTAACCAGATGTTAATTAAATAAGTGAGAAAAACAACAAAAAAAAACGTTTTGGGTAGACGGTACATGACATCCGGTTTACCAGATGCACAGTGAAACTGTTTAGAAGGTCTGATGGTGTTTGTATTTCATCTTTCCTTTCACATTGCAGCAAATCCATGAACACAAACCGCACTAGACGTGTCTGCTCACGACTGCCACTGAAGATGTCTCTCCTTCAGATCATCCATCAGATCATCCAGAACTGGGACTAACAACAAACCAAAAATGATAACAAATTAAGGAACATTTCAGAGGAGAAGACACAAACAGTCTGGAATGACATCATTGGTTTCCATAAAATTTATATATTTTT
The DNA here is from genome assembly GCA_902982915.1 of Phalloptychus januarius. Lineage (NCBI taxonomy): Eukaryota > Metazoa > Chordata > Actinopteri > Cyprinodontiformes > Poeciliidae > Phalloptychus > Phalloptychus januarius. The sequence continues at coordinate 1,536,121 of CADWAE010000115.1, read as the reverse complement.
TCATTTGCTGTGTGTGAACTGTTGGCGAGAAAGCCAAAACTTCTGCATGACTGTAGCCGTCATGAAAGTATGTCTTAATCAGAACCTCTTCTGAGAGCGAGTCCACCAGCACCGACCCTCTGGAACAAAACAGCAGAATAGAAATTCTTTTACTGTCCGACAATGGAGAAATTCAGGTGGTAAGCTAACAATGTGACACACAATCAAAGCAATTAGGTTCACATAAAGATAGAGTATAAAATATGTAAAAACAGAGTAAAATGCTGTACAGTAAAGGCAAAAATTCAACGCAAGCACTGTGGAAGTAGAAGTAGCATATAAGTAGTGTACTCTACTCAAAAGTAATGTGCAGTAAGGTAAGATCATTGAGAAAATATTCCAGAATCAGAATTGGAATAGCAATTCTGATAACTAGCTGGCATTTGTATATTAACAAATGCAGCTTGTTGAACCAAGAGAACTTCAAGACTATTTACTGGTGTCTTCACCTTGTGCCAGCGACGGGACATTTTTCCCACTTGAAAAACAGAACACTTGAAATGTCCCCAGATTTTGACCACAGAAATGGCAAAACATGAAACATAGCCACGTAAAAAACAAGAAAAAACAAACAGAGGCACAGTTGAAACCTACAGCTATCATGTGCATTGCTAATTCAGGCTAGCAGTTCACTACAATGATTGATACATTGCAAACTTGTTTAATCAAAGTCACTATCGCTAACATTATCTATTAAATATGCCATTATCATGTAATATTGTAAAAGAGTGACTATTTGAAAAGAAATATAGTATGACACTTTTCCTTTCATTTTCAAAATCATGCATCCGGTCTATGTGAATTGCTCTTTGTGCGACTCCCCCTAGTGGTCTGGAGTACTTCTGTTTTCTGGAGCGAATCTGCAGTTGTTTTTGTTCTTTTCCCCATATATATATTTATATTGTGTGTGTGCATTTTATTTGTGATTGTAGTGGCCGTTTTGGTTTGCATTTTTTTTGTTAATTGTTTGCTTCTATTTTCATTACGGCATTTTTCTCGGTTGCATTTGTTTTTCACGTGTTTGCAGTTCGTTCCTCTGTTTGCTGCACTGCTGCACCTGAAGGCCACTGTATAAATCAAATGCATACAGTAAGAATGCAAAGAATGTAACATTTAGCATGTGAAAAAATGCTAAAAAATTTTGAAAAAAATGTTAGTCTTGGAGTTCGGCTTCTTAAAGAAACACATTTGCTAGTAAAAACGCCTAGGGGAAGGTGCAGGAATGCAAGCTGGATCTCTGAAGTGTCCGAATCTAACAGTAGTTTATCACTGTATTATATTTTTTCTGACTTTAGTGAGACTGCGAGCCGCAACGTTTTGGATCAGCTTCATTTTAGTCTAAAACTGGAACGTTGGATGCCTCAAACTGCTGCTAAAATCCCAGTCACTGAGCTGAGCTGATTTGCAACCAGGGATGATATAATCCAGAATGATTTCCACTCACTGCACACTGCTTATTCACTGATCGGCCTCCTGTCCACTGGAAGATGACGGATATGAATTGTAGCTTTACCAAAAAGCAATTAGACACATCCGAGTAAAACCCTGTCTTGTTTATTGCGACAGAGGAGAGATTCTGGGGTGGTCTGGAAGAACGGTCACACTTGGATCATGCGAAGGCCGGGGTCCTCCTAGCTCAGGAATGCTGTTTGTGCTTGTTGAACACACAGCCTCACTATAGGTTTAGAGAATCGGAGCCGCTGAAACTGTCTTTGATTAAAAACAGCCCTTTAATCCGGGATGCACAATGGAAATGAAGTGTTTTCTTCCCGCCCTGACGTTCACCGAGAAATCCAAACAAGCAAATCTGAACTCCAACATCATCCAGTTACAACGGCGTCACGCCAACTCTTGGGATTGTCGAAGACAGATGTGCGCCATTACAGATGGAATGACTAATGCTTGTTATTCCATTAATCAAAATGCAATAAATACACACACATTAAGACAGTTTTGACATAACATTCTGCAGAACAAGCTTACATTTGTGAAATATTTATAAAAGTGAAAATGGTGTTGAATTTGTTGAGCAGATTCTGAGTATTAACTATGTTAAGAAACAGAGTCAGCTCAAGGAATAAACGAACCAAGCCTCTGCTTGTCACTCAAATGCCACTAGGGGGCACCTAGAGTCTCATAATTTATAGGGAAAAAAACAGCAGGTGGTCTAGCACCACCTAGTGTTTGTCTGAGCCCCGTCCCTGTTAAGAAGTTTCCGTTGTATGCAGAGACGGCTGTTTTATTTTAATGGTTTGTTAAATATCAAACATGACTTTTAAGAAATTTAACTCTGTAATTTAACATCTTGAGATTTAGCCTCCGTCTCTTTAAGAGACTCCTGACCTGTCTGAAGCTCCGCCTTCAGGAAGTCATCACAAAATGGCTCCAACAAACATGCGTGAATGAATCAAGGCAACACTGCAGATATGATTTTTAAGTCGGACTAACATTATAACATAACGTAAAGCTAAAAAAAAAAAAAACGTAATACTGCCCCTTTTAGGGCTCCATGGGGTTGCCCTGGAAACAAGCTAATTTAGGGGCCTTTTTAAAATAAAACACAGGATGACAACGTTTTTATAAGCTGGGGACATTAATAAATAATGGTCATAAAAACACGCCTGAGAATGCCGTAAAGGGGTTTTGACCCTCAAATCCAGCTGTGGGAGTGTTTGTTCTCCTAACCCAATGCCATAAAAGGTCAGCTTTCTCGGAGTGTGTGCAGGGGTTGTGCGTGTGTGTGTGTGTGTGTGTGTGTGCGTGCCCTACAACAATAAGGCCATCAGTACAGAGTACAGACCAAAGCCTGGTGTTTGCAGTTCAACAGTGTTGCAAACACACACACACGCAATAATTTAGATCAGATTAGACAGATAAACTGGAAGGAATTTAATATTTGGAAACATGAAACTGAACTCCCCTGTGACCTTTCAGGGTGTCCCTCTGAAGCCTCAAAACATAACTCGTGTTCAGTGCCTTCAGAGAGCGTTCCTGTCAGCATTTTTTGGAAACACAAATCAAAAGTCCAGCAGAGGAGCAGCAGAGATCCACACGCGTCAGAGTCGATCAACTGGATCTTTTGGTTTACATCTAAACTTTGTGTGTAGTGGAATAGTAACCGTGGAGATCCGGCTGGAAAACGAAATGTTTCACCAAGCTGCAAGAAGCTGATAGGCACCCCGAGAAAAAATTATATGTATGTTTTTCTTTATTTGGTTCCACATTCATGATTCTCTGGTAGAAGCCATGGCCTCCCGTAACCCCCAATTTGGGGTTATGGGAGAACACTGAAGCTGTTCTGATGAGTGAAACTGATTTCAAAGCCACGCCACACTTTACAGCTCTGTTTGTAAAACCATCAATGATTATCCTCTTTCCGCGGCATGTCAGCTAAAATCTCAGTAATATGTAGAGAGGTTTGTGGGTGCGATGTGACAGAATGTGGAAAAGCTCCTGAATTGTAGTAACAATTAAAATTTTAGGATTTTTAGCATTCACAGCGACAAGCTTCTTGAAAAATGCTAAACTGCGCAGAGTAAGCACATCTCAGCATATTTTCAAATGTACTGACACTCGTGGAACAAAAAGTGGAGGAAATACTAAAAATAACCTTTCCTACTAGAATATTTCTGAACAAATTGAAAATGGGCCTGCCAAAGTGTATGTATGTGTCGGTTTTAATCCAGCTTACCGATCTAACCAGAATCAGGGCTGTCACCGCCATGGAGAGTGATTAGCATGTGACCCAATCAGTAGAATATGGTTTATCACTAGTTTGTAGACCAGCAGTGACTTATTCCACTTAGTGAGCAAACATTAACGTAAAAGCTGAAATTAGCCAAAATGTTAAGGTTAGCATTAACCTTAATTAGCTAATGCTATAATTTAACATTAGCTTAGATGCTAATGCTAACCTTAGCATTTAAGCTAAGGTTAGCTTAAGTGCTAACCTTAGCATTTGGGGTATGAGCAGCTGGGATTTTGACACTACCAGTAGTATGTCACTTATTATTCCAGACAGTTTGCATACATTGCTATGGCAGGCCCCAATGATGTCAGTTTTTTTTTTAACAATATTCATGCAAATTTATCAAGATAACAATAAATCAAAATTGTCATTGCAACAAATTTTTGATACAATAAATGCACCCATCTTCCTGAGGTTCGAATACTTTTGCAAGGCCCAGACAGCAGAGGACCGATGCCATCAGTTTCATCAGTTCCACATTCTTTTTTAAGCAAAGGGTGAGAACATATTGTGCGGATGCCGGACAGATAATAAAAAACATATTTTACAGCACTGCCGGAATGATTAATATCGTTTCTGCCAGAGCTTTATTCTTTCATTTTTTTAAAAACACACCCAGCTCACAGCGTGTTTAGAGGAGGGTAGAAAATCCTGTGTGATTCTTGAAGGGCAGCCAAGGCCAGCTCACAAAGAGTAATATTTGCTCTGGGTTCTGTTGGCCTGATCCAGACCTGTGATTGGAAAAAGATGTGTGGCAAACAAACAAACAGTAAACTCTAAACCACGGACGAAAAGGGACTGTTCATCTCACACACTGAATGATGAGTGGGCCAGACTACTTCTATTATAATCGGTTTATAGTCGCTGCATTGCATCGCGGTACATTCGTGTGTTTACGGTTTTAACAAATCTTTTCAGGATCAGTCGGTTGACTGCTGCCATCGCGTGGCCGCATTTAGAACTGCAGCGCCCAGTTCTGTAACTCGTGACTCATTGTTTCATGGCTTTTATCTGCACAGTCTTTGGTGACATGTAAGCAACATAACGTCAACACGGCTTCCTGTTAAACATCAGTCGAAGCACAGAGCACTTATATAACACAGCAGGCCCAAGATGAGCCACATCCTGCATACTTTTTCCTTCTGATCACATCCTGATGTACAGTTTTCTCTCCTGAACTTGTGCAGTGCGACTCAGTAGATTTAGTTCTTATGTTAACGTTTTTTAAAAAGTCAGGTAATCTTGGTAAAACGCATAATTTTATGGAGAAATTAATCTTCTCTGTTTGTGTCTTCCGAGACATCCCAGCCAGCATACCTAGGTGAGCCCCATATGGGGAAAAGGAGGGCAGACAATATGGGTCCCACCGCCTACATGGGTCCTTCATGAGCCCTACATGGCAAACCCGTGTGGGGCCACCATGGAAACCGCAGACAAACCCATGTAGGACCTGTATTGTCTGCCCTCCTTTTCCCCATATGGGGCCCACCTACGTATGCTGGCTGGGATGTAGCAACCAGTAATATAAATATGGGCAACATTGTAATGATTTTAAATGTTACAAATAGTTATTGGCAACAACTTGCCAATAATATAATATTTCCTCCAATATTTTAATAAGCTATGTTGACACAAACGTTTTGCTACAGCATCAGAGTCAATAGTCAATTTGTTTGAATGCTGACCATGCTGACAAAAAAATATAAATTAATTAATACAAAATTTCTCAGCAGAATATTCATTTTTTAATTAATTAAGAAGTTAATTACAAAATGTATTAATTTCTCAGCAGAATATCAATGCAGATTTTGTGTCCTGGTTGTCCCCGATAGATGAATTTTCCAGACTTGTTTCATTAAAAACAAACTCCGTGTTTTTTTTCCCTTCTTCTGCTCATGAGACTCGCGTTATGCCAGTGTTTCTTGACAGTGTAACGCAGCAAAGCAACAGCTTCACAGTTTGTCTGTTTTCATGAACAAGTTTACAGTGAGTAATCCACAGACTGCATCCCTGAGAGAGAGAGAGAAAGGTGCTTAGTCTCCTCCGTAAGGAGGTGCTCTTTTCTAAATGGGACAAATATCTTAAATGTTCATGTCTTTATGATTAAGGATACTTGTTTGAATTGAGAATTGACAATAGTTTTGTGTCTTGTATTGACTGAAGGAGGGTATCTATCCAACAACAGAATGTTTATTTCAGTCATTAGACTTGACTTGGGGCTGCACAGTGGTGCAGTTGGTAGAGCTGTTGCCTTGCAGCAAGAAGGTTTTGGGTTCGATTCCCGGCCTGGGTCTTTCTGCATGCAACATGGAGTTTGCATGTTCTCCCTATGTGGATTCTTTCCGGGTACTCTGGCTTCCTCCCACAGTTCAAAGACATGACTGTCAGGTTAATTGGTCTCTCCAAATTGTCCCTAGGTGTGAGTGTGTGTGTGCATGGTTGTCTGTCTCTGTTGCCCTGCGACAGACTGGCAACCTGCCCAGGGTGACCCCGCCTCTCGCCCGGAACATTAGCTGGACATAGGCACCAGCACCTCCCGACCCCACTAAGGGACAAAGGTGTACAGAAAATGGATGGATGGGTTGATGGACTTGACTTGGGGTAAAAGAGGTCTGCCTTTTACTTTGAAGTGAAAGACTTGGGACTCCACATATATGTGGAGTCAAAAACTAAAATACTCTCAAACTCACTTGGGACTGAGAGTTTTGAGACTCACCTATGTGGACTCAAAGGCTGGAGACTTGACATTAATTTATCGTGAAATACTCGAACCAGTAAAATTCTTGACACATAACTCAGACTTGAGGTGAAAGACTTGATACTTCACTTGGGTTTGAAATGAAAGAGTTGGTAGATGCCCTGGAAGTGAAAAGACTTGAGACTGAACTTGGGTTTGAGGTATAAGACTTGAGACTCACATGTGGGGTCAGAGACTGGAGATTTGACTTGGGTTTATGGTGAAAGTCTCTGGCCCAAGTGGAAAGGGCTCCATAAACCCAGCCCTGTTTGCAAACTTTACCACAGAACCTTGCAGGCATACTTAGCTGACGAAGAGTTTTTCTGTTTACTTTGGATTTCTTTTTTGCTTTTTGCAGATGGTACACTCCTGCTAGCTGGACCCGTCATGCAGAACCCCCAGCCAACACTTCGTCATAGCACAACTGAGTGGGAAACAGCTGGGTTGGGAATTTAATCTAAGGCCATGGATCTGAGCTGGTAAGACGGGGGATATCTGTGTAGAAATAAGCTGATGCCAGAGAAAAGAGTTCAGCGGTATCTGGGATTTGTTCTTGAATGCGTTTAGAATGGAACGGGCCTGTTTCACATCTGCCATTTTGGCTTGAACAAGAAAGGAAAACAGAGGTGCAGGTAAAAAGTACTGCATTCCATTTAGATGAAATTATTGCTTCGTACATTCCAGCAAACACACAACATGCAAAGATGCAAAACTGGAAAGCAGCTATTGTCAATGCAGCACATTTCCATACTCATGATTCTCCTTGAAGCTGGGGTATAAAAAAAATACTTGTTTACATATTTGTTAAAGCTGTTAGTATGTTGGAGCAGTAGACGGATAGCCTGTGAAAAAAACCTGATTCAAGTTAGCACTTGATTCAAGTGCTAACTTGAATTAATCAATCAGAGCCAGGAGGCGCTGTCAATCACCCTTTTGTACATGCTGTTCACACCAGCAGTCTAGCTCTCTGCTATGCTACAGTAGTGACTAGATAGCATAGCCACTGACGACAGCAGAAAACGTTTTTCTGCCATGGTAAGTTGCTCCTCGGCCATTAGCACATTAAGCAGCACCTACACGAGGTTAACAGCGCTAACCTCGTGTAGGTTAGCGCACGAGGCTAACCTACGCACGCTAACCTCGTGGCTCTGATTAGTTGTTTTTGACTGGGAGTGGTGCATTTCTTCAGACAACAAATGCAGCACAGCGAGGAGATGGATTTTTTAAAATAGATTACCTGTCTGTAAATAAAAAAAAACTACTTTTTTTTAAATTAAGGCGACATATCCCAGCTTTAAGTATTTCACTTCATGTGTTGCTTTATTTCCTAAACCTCACCTAGAGTCTTACTCTATGTGAACAGGTTGCTGCAAAGCAATTAGCCTGCAAAAAAAGGCTAACTGGAAAGCTAGCTGCTTGGAATGAGCTCAGAACATAGTTGCTACTCTGCATGGAAAAGAGCCAGACGGATTGATTGAAAAACAAGAACTAGTTTTTAATGTGTGTTTTTTTAATGAATAGATAAAACCAGATAGGTTTTACGACGCTCTGATTCACTTTCATTCACTAAAGTCTTCCACAAATGTTCAAGCCCATAAACTTCCATGTCCAAAAATCTCAAAAAAAGAATAAATCTATGACTGACAGTTCAAATGTTTTCCAGTAGATTTCTCAAGCTGATGTGCATTGACAGCCAAGTGGCCATGAGAGAATTTTGGAAGACTTCCTGCCAAAAGGCCTCAGAGGGTTTTTAATGTTTCACTGGAGGCCAGCAGCAGCGACGCAAGGGAGACCCCCAGGCTGTACGGCCTGGGAACCACAGACATGGAAATAACAGATACAATTTATCGTTCTACTCCTCACTGCAGCTGTAATATTAGTCCAAGTATGCTTATCCTCTATTAGAGAAATATAATATTGAAAAGAGAAGAAAAAGTCTCCCAGTGTGATGAAATGAGTGTTTAACAGAACTGCCAGTAGCAAACTTCCTTTAAACTACAGAATTTTCATATGATTCTCTTGTTTTTAAAGCTGATCAGAGCAGCTTCACGGACTCTTCATGATACTTTGAAATCTCACATCTACCAGAAAGCTAAAAATGCAACGTTATTAGTAGAGGATGCTATTATTATCCTATACAAGGATATTAATAGCAAAATGTAATCAAATCAACAGAGAAAATGGAGAAACGGACACAAAAATGAACCCTGCTCCATGGCCATCGAGTCCAGCTGCATCTGTAGAAGTCGTGCAAATTTAGAAAGCATTTAAATGTTCTCACGCTACAATCAGAATAAAATATTATTGTTCTGATAGGGGGTCATTTTCTAACCCGCATGCGGGAAGCCTCTCAGGGCAAGATAACAGTTTTGAATAGTTTTTTTTGAAGAGTCTGCGTTTTCTTTTGTTTTGTTTTTTTCCTTCACAATCAGGTGAATCTTTGCTCTGGAAAACAGAACGCTTAAAAAAATAAACAGGTTAGTTTTCGCTTGATTTTCTAACCAGTATGTTTGACGACTAGGCGTTAAGCTCCATACATGCTCTGTCCTGTAAAATGGATTAGAGGATTGTAAATAGGTGTGACCACAACAGTCAGCCCAGGCCACGCCCCCCAGATAATAGATCTGCACTACAGAAGCCACACTCCAAACCCATGGCAACCACGTTTTACTTCGTGGTTTCCAAGCAAACAGAAACATTTTAGGTAATCATAACTGACCCAAAACAGAACAAGATTTTGTCAGATTTTATTTGAAATGTCGAGGGGGAAAAAAAGAAAAGTAAAACTTTTAAATTAAAATGTCTGTTTTAGTGTAGTGCGTGATACTAAATGGTTTCAGAAGTAGAGGAACTAACAAAATGTCACATAAAATGTGTTTTGCCTGTTGTTTCTCCCTGCAGCTTGACACCAGGAACTTCTCCGTTTATTTAAAGCAAAGAGAAATCCAAACAAATGGTCCAAAACGAGTTGGTTGTTCCAAATTTAATACTGCAAGTGTCAACAGTTTTACTAAACCTGCACCACAGTCAGCAGACTGCCATGTTTGTTATTGCTCAAATCATTCCACCGCGCTTCCACCCGACCTCCGACTGACCAGATCAAACTTCCTGACGCTATTTGTGTGTCCCAACTTGCTATCCTGTGTGCAGCAGAGCAAATCTTTCACAAACCCTCAGCTCCTGAACTCCAACTAAATTCGGAAACAATTTCCAGCCGGGGAATTATGCAACTCTCAGTGACACTGTGTCCAAAATGCATCCTCTCACTTCTTTCTCGTGTGCAGATGATCCCCAGAAATCCAGACCACCTGATTTTATTACCAAATGAACACAGTAAATATGAATGTCTAATTCACATGAAAAAAAAAAATTCTAGTAACAACAGGCCCCTTCTATGGAGCCCTTCATTAACCATGAGGTACAGGACCAACACGTTATCGCTTCTTTAGAGATATTTGCATTTGCTGCAGCTGCCATTAACAAATAAAATGCAAATGTTGCCATAAGGAAGATATATGTAACAACAAAAAAAATAATGTCATAATCCGGATTAATTCTACATATTTAACATGCTACAGTGCAGTGAATGAGGAAACGCATAAAACGTGTTTTAGGCATTTATGTTGTTACATAACTCTTGACTTTTACGGCATTGCTGCATGTAAACCTTTGAAATGTGACAAAGCCGTTGTATAAAAGGACACACTCGTGCTTGCTATTGCGAGCGAAAGACGAGCAGAAGTGGGACGACATTTCTAAAAAGCCTTTCGCCACGAATGAATCAATGAAAGCACCAAACTCTCTATGCTGACAGTCTGACGAACCCTTTGCCAGCTTTCCTTTTTGATCTCTTGCCTAGCAGTTATTGCAGTGAGTGTGCAGAAATTTTAACTGATAAAATTCAGGCGACAGGTCAAACATCATGTGGCTCCATGGGTGGTAGATTAGCAACTGTCCAGAAACTCCAGATCTGTCTGTCATCCAGACAGTTTTCATAATAACTGTTTAGCTAGCAAACTAGTACTATAGCTTAGTACAAGCTAGCGTACTAAGCTATAGCTATAATACTATAACCTATAGCTATAGTACAAGGACTGGACTAAGCTGTAGCCTATAACTTAGTTGAGTGTCTGAGCTCTTAACTAATGAGAAATTACTTCCTGGAAGAGAGGACTCTGTTGTGGTTTTTAAACGATTGGATCTGATTTCATCCAATCACTATTGTTTGGCTTTAATGCTCCCCCTTGGTTGTGAAGGAAGTTACGCTATGAAGCTAACTGGAAATTGCCCGCGCTGTGAACAACCATTTACCAATGGCAAGAGAAAAGTGCCGAGCCAAACGAGACGTAACTGATAGCTGCAGGACACAGCATCTTCGCCATCATTAAACAAGAGAGAGAGCTGTACTTTTTTTTAGCTACGCCTTAACAGTGAGATACTTAGTCTAAGAATAAAACAGAATATCACATGGTATGATTTTTGGATAAATCATTAGCATTTTATTGCGTGATATAATATTTGATAATCTTCCTGGAACTTCGTATTTAGTACCGATATCTTTACAGACATTTCTGTTGGTTTCAGGTCTGGAGCTAGTCTACCCCAAGGACCTTGAATTGCTTCTTACAGAGTCACTCCCCAGACAGCATACCTAAGTGGGCCCCATATGGGGAAAAGGAGGGCAGATAATATGGGTCCCACATGGGTTTGTCCTTGGTTTCCATGGTGGCCCCACACAGTTTTGGTCACAGCAAGATGGAGTGACATGAGGATTTTTGTCGACTTTAAAGCTGCTTGGGGTTTTGTTTTGAGTGTTAGAAAGCCAAATCCTACTTCCTAGCCAGCATGCCTAAGTGGGCCCCATACGGGGAAAAGGAGGGCAGACAATATGGGTCTTACATGAGTTTGTCCACTGTTTCCATGGTGGCCCCACATGGGTTTGCCCTTCTAGGACCACTGGCATGTAGGGCCCATGTAGGCAGTGGCCATATTGACTGACCTCCTTTTCCCCATATGGGTCCCACCTAGGTATGCTGACTGAATCCTTAGTTATACTGTCTGTGTGTTTCAGGTCAATCTAACCAAAACCCATCTTCTCTGCCCCCGCTAGGGAAGGAGGTTGTTGCCCAAAGTCTGAAGAGGTTTTAAAATGTGTTGTTGGTTAAAAGCGCAGGAAACCTATATCCTGATGATGTGTGCCGGAAGGGAACAACGGAAGGCAGCATCAGGTTTCTGTGCTCCTGAGTTCTCCCTGAAAAAAAGGAGATGTATATTAACTGTTTTTTTTTTTTTGTTAAATATTATTGTTCATGGCAATTTATTTATTTCAAATTCACATTCTATGGTTTCTGTCTATGTAATGCCTGCATTATTTTGTTATTTTGCGTACAGTGCTATTTGTTGTTTTATAATTCTTTATACTGTAAAACTTTGAATTGCAAAGTACAAATGACAGAAACTTGTTGCTCTAACATACCGTCATGTTACCTTTTTCTCTGAAGCATCAAAAAAAAAAAAAGAAACTTTACTAGGTCCATCCTAGTGTTTGAGTAAACGTACGTCCTTTATTTATGCTGAAAAAGGCAGACCTTGAAGCCTTTTCAAACAAGAGATAATGCAAATGTGTGGTGTTATGTGATCATATATTGCAGGGCATATTTGCATTTTCTTATCCTGGTCCAGCAGTCCTGTACCAGGTTCTTGATCATGTCCTTTTAATAGGATTTTAATATGTTGTTTTTTTTATGCACCAGTGCACATCTTAACTCTCCATGCGACAGGATCTTGTTGCAGCATAATACTGACCTAGTATCTGACACAAGTCCCAGCCTCTCTGGTTCCATCTTCTGTTGTCTCCTCCTGACAGGGGTATCGGGTTTTTCCAGCCTAATGGTTTCATGCTTTCGTTATTTGCTAAACCAGCAAGACCTGTGCACATGGAGCCAAAGGGCCAAAGGGTTTGGATGTTTTTCTTCTTTTTAAATGACATAAAAACAGAGAGATGGGGATCCATTACCTTATGCTGACATTCTAAAGGGTCCTACAGAATTTACCTGTAAAAAAAAAAAAAAAAAAAAACATTTCCCAACTCAGATCTCCAAAGTTTACTGGCAGATGTTTCAACCCCTAAATACGGGACCTGCCAATTTCAGAGACAGGAAGAACGACAAGAGGAGAAGAAAGACACAAGAAAGAAAAAGGGAAACTTTGAGAGGGGGACATTAGGGAGATGAATGTGGGAAAAAAGAACACAATGAAGAGCAGCGGTATGGATAATAGGAAGGGCAGAGGAATCGGAACATGATGGAGACAAGGGAGAAATAATGAAAGGATGCAGAAAAGAAACAAAGAGATTCCAGGACAAATGAAAGGAGGACAGAAGGATGGACAGAAAGAGCAAAAGGAAGGATAAAGACAAAGGACACAAAGAATGAATGAAAGACACAAGAAAGAAAGTACAGAACAAGTTTCAAGAAAGTGGAGCTGAAGACATGTTCTAGAAAATGGGATAAAGAATAAACTGCCATGCTGTACTTTTTTCCATTTATGTAGGTCTGGAAAAAAAAATCATAGTTTTTCTAGATTAAACATAGGAATCATGTTTAAACTAACAATGAAATGTTATGAATGTATGAATTTTCAAAAGTATCCTGCTGGTTGCAGATTACATTTCCTTCTCATGTTACATGACCGTAGGCAGGACACTGATTCGCTGAGGAACAGCTCGCGCTCTCTCCTGGTTGGCTGGATTGTACACGTCAGCAGTCAATAACTTGTATCGCCGTTCCTGTCATTCTCTTCCTGGTATGAACGTGTTGACACTTCACTCTTCGCTCGGGTAAGTCAGTCAGTCCGCTTCTTTTTTGGAAACTCGCAACAAACGGAAGACTTGCAAAGTTTTTTTTTTTGTTCTGAAAATGTCTTTCCCTTCCACAGGTTCTTTCTGGCAGCGCCCGCTTGGGAAAATGACTCGGTTTGCCAGCGGAAACGCGACAGTGTTGGAAAAAAGGGTCGCGCTCGGATTTTAAGAGAAAAACGTCACGCGACGTTTTGGGGCTTCCTTTGAAGAGCCGCACCAGGAAACGGAGGGTCGCGGCGCGGCGGGGGGCGCGTGGGGGCTTTTAACGATGCAGACGCTCGCGAGGAGGTGAATAAAAGCCATATCTGCTGAAATCCAAAGTTTGCTTTCAGGAAGGACAAGATGAGGTTCCGGCTGCTCAGACGGAATCTGCTCCTGCTGCTTATAGTTATTTTTGTACTTGTGACTCTCTTGTTTTCAACACGTGTGTTAGTAGTTTCTGAAGACGACACGAGAGCAGACAGCTCCAGGAACGTGGACGCTCGTGGAAATCAGGGAACGAATTCTTGCGAGATATTCAACTTCGGCTCGGTGTCAGAATTGACTCGGTCCGTTTACAGTGCCAACTACAAGCAGTGTGTCCACAATGAAGACAGGTTTCCCGGGGAGCCCCAGCTGGTGCTGGTTGTGCAGGTTCACAACAGGCCTGAGTACCTCCGGCTCCTCATCAGGTCACTGGAGAGAGCTGCTGAGGTGCACAGTTTTCTGCTCATCTTCAGCCACGACTATTTTTCACAGGAAATCAACGCCATTGTGCAAGGGATAACTTTCTGCAAGGTACTGCAGATTTATTTCCCATTCAGCACTCAGCTGTATCCCAAAGAGTTTCCTGGGCAGGACCCACGAGACTGTCCCCGAGACATGTCCAAGGACGTAGCTCGGAAAACAGGATGCCTCAACGCGGACCACCCTGACTCATACGGACACTACAGGGAGGCCTTCGTCACTCAAACCAAACACCACTGGTGGTGGAAGCTGCACTTCGTTTGGGAGCGAGTTCAGGCGATGCAGGGCTACAGCGGTTTTGCCGTCTTCCTTGAGGAAGACAACTACATCTTACCCGACTTTTTCCACTTTCATAAATTAATGATTGAGTTTCGGAAGACAAGTTGCCTCGACTGCGACATGCTGGCTTTGGGCAACCACAACGACGTGGTAGATTTCACCAGCATGTCCGATAAGGTGTTGACCTCGGGATGGATGTCGACGAAACACAACATCGGCATGGGCATCTCGAGGGAGGTATACTACAAGCTGATGGGCTGCAGCAATGACTACTGCACCTATGATGATTACAACTGGGACTGGACTCTGCAGCATCTGTCCGGAACTTGCATATCAAAACCCCTTAAGGTGCTGGCTGCGCAGGGCTCCAGGGTTCTACACACCGGAGACTGCGGTCTCCACCAGAAGGACAACTGCAGACCAGAACAGGCCTCACAAAAGGTAGAGGAGAGCCTTCAGAAGGCCAAGGAAGGTCTCTTTCCTCCACGCCTCGTCCTCAGTAAGGAGGAACCAGTGGAGCACAAGGAGCACATGAAGAACGGCGGCTGGGGAGATGTCCGAGACCATGTTCTATGCAACAATTATTCCAAACGTCTATGAGTTCTGCCTTTTTATCGATAAGTCTACAAATATGCCATGTTGAAGAACCTTCCGCGTGTGTCTCGGTATGTCATGGATTTTGGGTTCTTTTTCCCTCAACCACCAAAGTTATCCACCTTATGATCATGGGACGAAGTGCAAATTTGCATGCTGATAGTATCTGAACTTTACATTTTTTCATTTCGCCAAAGTTTCACAAGTGCCAAAGTTTTTACAGTGTGACTGCAAGCTCAGCCTTCCTGTCTGCCTCACAAGCCAAAGCATCCGGAGTCGTGATTCAATGTCGGATTAAACAGTATCAAGAGGCTACATTTTATACCAATTTCACTTTCTCTCACATGGAAAAACCTCCGAATTCCGTGTATTTGTAGGTTTCTAGGTATGCGTTTGAGGAACAATTTCTGCTCGTGTATAGCTGCTTAGGGGAAGTTGTTTATGATGGTACGATTGTAAATGAGATAACATAGAGGCAAATATACAGACTTGGTTTTCTTGGAAGTTCATCTACCTTCATGAATTTTTGGGTTTGTTCATCAGTTGTACTTCCTTATTTTGTTCACCTGATACAATATGCGTCAGGTAATGTGAATGGTTTTCTGTACTGGACAATTGGGGGTATTTTTGTCCTTTTCCTTTTGTATTGATCTCTGATTAGAGAACCAGAAAGTACTTTGTTTCTTATTTACTTTTGGATAGGCCAAAAAGTGACCTTTTGGAACCAGGATTTTGGTTCTGCAAACATCAGGATCATGTGCAATGCTGCTTTTCTATATTTGCACCTTCTATGTTCACGGATTGATTTAAAAAAGAAAAATGAGAACAGAATGAACAAAATGAGAATTTTATTTAAGACAAAAAATTATTTCCTTCTGTTTCATTATTTTTACATGATTTTGTTTTTGCCTTCAATCTGACCAAAAGTGCCTTGTTTGGAGATTTCTTCTTAAAATGCACTGACTATAAGTACTTACACCATATTTACAATTTGGGGAAGCTATTTTTTTTTCTTTTGGGATATATTTTTTTGGTTCTTGAGATTTTATTCATTCAAATCTAAATGTTGATTTCTGGTAAAAAGTGATTTGGTTGGGGCTTCTTTCCTAATCCTGTTTTGGTGCGCCTGATTGGTAGTGGATGTGATTGTGAAATGAATTTCTGCTCGTGTTTTTGCTGACAAGAACAACTCGATGTCAACAATGACGTTGGGAGAGACAATCTAGTGCACAAATGATCATTTCCATTCATTTAACTTATTAATGACTTCTTCATTTTTGAGGATGAATCAACCTTTATTTTTTTGGTCACTGATTATTTTTATTTTTATAAATTTGTATTGATCAACACTTGAAGTAGCTGGACATTATTTGTTGTTTGTCAGATGGGAAAAATACTTGTGAAAAACATGAACTTTCATCATTTCTTTTAAAAAATGCAAATAAAAAGTTTGTAAAGTGATAATTGCATGGTATTTTTCTTTTACAGCACTTCAAACACTAAAAAAATATGGGTTCAACTTGGGGCCCTTTTTCATGAAATTTGAGAAATTCATTGAAAGACTTTTTAAAATAAGAAAATATTTTATTGCCTAAAACATATTTACAGACAGGGTTCCACTAGTTAATTTGAACCAGGTGAAGATAAAACTGCCTCTTATGGAGTTTAGGGTAGATCATATTTACAGACTGTTGACATGATTTGTACAGCTATGGCTTAATTACTGTTCTGAATATAAAGTTTCTTTTAGCAAATCGCCTTTTTTTGCATCTGTATATTCCAGCTGGTGATTAATCAATTACTTAATTACTTGACAATTATTTCATTCATCATAATTAATCTGATTAATTGTTTCAGCGCAGTGTTGCTTTTTTTGAAACACAGAAATCAAGAAAAGCGAGGATCATAACGCAAAAATGAATGGGGGGAAAAAACCCCCAAATAACTTAAAATTAATGTAGAACGGGTTGAGTTGAATGGTGAGGGTGGTGCCGAGAGAAAAAATGTTTTGTTGAAGCAAGATAGAAACATAGGGCAACTCAATTTTGTGAATACACTCAAATTATAACAATGGCTACTTGCAGTGTATATGGCAATCAGACTAATCAAAATATACAAAACTAGTACTTTGAAATCAATAACCATACAGACTGTGGTTGTGTAGTCTCTATGTGGGTTAAAAGGTGAAAATATAAAATATAAAACAAGAGCTGTTATCTTTTTGACCTCAGTTTATAGACTAATTATTCTTTTTTTTTTTTTTTTACAATGATTCATGAACACATTTTTTGTTTGATATTTTATTGTCAATAGAAGATAATGACTAATTTTAGAAGCACAATATCTGTAATTACATTTATTACGTAAGGTATGTTTAATGTGCTTGAAGAGGAAGAATCCCTTAAAATTATAACTGTTCCTGCCAAACAAGAAATGCACTGTGTTATGTTCTACATGCCAAAAGCGGTCCAGAACCCCCCTAAAGTGAGTAAAGATCTGAACTACTATAGTTTTCTCCAGTATGTCACGTGACAAGAGCGCCCATTTCCATTGGCCCGCTTCTGTTTCGTGTTTATTTCCGGAAGTGAGTTAGTTGTCACTGTCAGACTTTCCAGGCAACCAAATCGCTAACCTACGGCGACGCATTGACAGGTAAACAGTCGAAGTTCAGCTACATTCAAACCAGTTCGGGTCTATTTATAAAGCCATCTGATAATTCCGCGTTTACCCTAACGAACTACTCCTGCTTGCGGCTGTACATTTAGCCAGTTAGCCAGTTAGCTGTGGTTGCTCTCTGTTAGCTGACGTCATGGACTTTTGTCTTTATGTAGCAGGGAAAAATAATATAATTAGATGCAGTCCATGACTGGGACAATACTATGCGTCTTTCTGTCATTTGAGGTATGTTTGAACTGACGTGGAAGGTGTTTTTATCAAAGTGCTAGCACGGTGAGACGTAGCCACGACGTCGTAAAAGTGACGTAGGAGCCCCTTCTCATTCGCTTACAAACGTCGCGCGTGGGAGACATAATCAGTCAAACGAGCTGTTTAGGAGCTAGCCTCTATCCTAGCCACACAGCAAGCGTCATTAACCTGTTGTCGCTGTGTTGCAGCCTTCCCTGTGTAGGTGTGCCCCTGTCCACACAATGGCCCATTGGTTTCACAGAAACCCTCTGAAGGCAACAGCGCCGGTGTCCTTTAACTTCTACGGTGTGGCGGGGAGCCCGGCTGCCAACAAGATATGCAAGTAAGTCTAATGTTTACCAGCTAAAACAGGGCAACTTTATCAGCCAACATGTTCCTCTGGCAGGTTTGCTGTTAGACTTAATGTGCAACACTTTGGCGTTGATTTGATTGTACATGTGAGCTGACCAGCTAAATGTGGCAGCACACTCAATATGTCAGCACACTGTGGACGAAAATGACCACAGAAAACTGAAAGATACATTGATACACAGACATAACGGTAAAAAAAGCCAGTGTTTATCAGTTAACTGTAATAATTGTTAGTGGTGGGACATTAATTCAAAAATATTAGAGGGAATAATTGTACAAAGCTGTTAAAAGCACCACAATTCATAAATATTAATAGAAATATTAGGCGGCAAGGGAACATTTAGTAATAGCTCAAGCAGGAAAAAAGTGACGGGTGTAAGTATTTAGGAGGGTTTGATTGGTGTCAAATCGTGACTGTTTATCGTGTCGGCCCATGTTGGGTTGCACAACATCTTCCGGACGTGTCATCACCACAGTTTTGAAGCTACAGTATTTAACTTTAAGATAAAATGTATATATTGTTTTACATATTTGTAGAAAGTGTCACCATATTGTTAGTGTGGTGTGAGCTCCTCTTCCTTCTCCCACTACTAACTAGAAACAACCAGTCAAAGCCAAGAGCCGGGTCTTAGTGATGTCAATTACAATCTTGTGTGGTGCTGCTCAGCCCTCATTCCTTTCCCTGTTTGCTCTGCTAAGCTGCAGTACTTTTCTGTCAGAGAGTGCGTCATGAATGCTAAGGCTAGTTAGTACAGATACCTTTGACAGCGGATGAACAGTTTATCTGCAGCAGTAAGTCGTTTCTGCGCCATTAGCACATTTAACAGCAAATACGCAGGGTTGAACATCAGCGCTAAGACCCTCCTCTCGGCTCTGATTGGTTGGTTTTTGTTGGGAGCCGTGCTGCTACTTCTTCATATGGAAATAGTAGCACCGGAAGGAGATTGATCTTTTCACACATCATCTGTCTCGTAACAATCGGTCAATAATTTCAAGAGATATGTAAAAAAAATATATATATATATTTTTAGAAAAGTCACATTTAGCAGCTTTAATGCAAGGATTTCTTAGAAGGCAACAATTGTCTCTAATATTGCAGATTATATGAGTTTATCCAGCATCACTGTGGCAAATTCTTGCCAACATTATCCTCGGCACTGTGGTAAACATGAGACAAGAGGACCGATCTCCACCATGCTGGGCAGTTCAGAAAGGAAGTGGGAGGATCCAGATTTATACCCAACGGACTCAAACTCCACCGATCCTGTAAACACAGGACGGCTCATTGCAGTAATGGCCGAAGCCGCTCTGCCAGGAGCAGCTCGCAGTTCCCTGCTTCTGTCTCTCGTCGCATCAACACGGGCATCTTCAGATTTCTGTTTATCAAACTCGCAGCTTTAAAGAAACTATTACATCCACACAGAGTCGTCAGTGTTGAGCTGAATCGCAAAACGAGGAAGAGGTTTTTAACGTCCCCGTGGTCGGCTCTGAAAGCACCCTTTAAACCTGTCGAGGTTTTAACCAGAAATCATTTGAATAAAAAAATCCAACCACAAGCAATTGAATCCTCTTCATTTGCTAATGGAAGTCGAGGGGAAAATGACAGTGAAAAATAATAGTCATGACATTTTTTGAAAGATAAACAGTCCGATGTGATAGAAAGGGTTGTTGATTTAACGAATGTTATCAGTAGAAGACATCTTTTTAAAAAGTAACAACTTTTCCCCACCTGGAGCACAGAATATTGCTTTGTTGCCCCTCCCCTACCTGTTTCTGAGCACTTCTGGTAGCTCAGGAACAGCTGTTTTTTTTTGGACTATGTTTTTTATAAGATAAATTATTTACAGTTTGGAACCTAAAGAAGAGCCATCCATCGCTTTTATTAAGGCAGCACTGTTTTAAGACCACAGCTGGTAAGCTAACATGCTAGCTGGAGAGCTGTTCCACGTAGAAATCAGTCACGAAATGCATTTTTGTTTATAAAAGAGTTGCGCTGATGCTATCATCAGTCAAGCTGTTGCTATTTTTACTTCAGACTATCAAACCATCACGAGCTTCAGACCAGCCCATGTCTGGTACACCAGGCGTTTCGTAACGCTGCATGTGGAAACTGACAGATATTCTGGCCCTTGATAGTATTTTTTGTAGATTCTTTGAATTCAATTACATTTGGTTTATTTCTATTGCGCCAATTCACAGCAAATGTCTTCCCAAGGCACTTTACAAAAAATAAAAAGGCATTTCAATTCAGTCACAATTGATCCTAGACGTCAAAACAGAGACGTTCAATTGGTTATTCGTTCTAAAAGAAAGTCCGTTGGTATTCAAGTGACAAGAGGGTCAGCTGATTTCTGTCCGTGTGATGCATTTAGTGACCTGAGGACGACCAGAGCGAGGCTGCTGGAGATGTTCACTGACTCCACCTGCACCCCGGAGATCATGAAGAACGCCTCGGATGCGTACTTCTCTCTCCTGCAAGGCAAGTTCGCTCACGGCGACCAAAATGTTTTCTTTAAACGGACAGTTATTGAAAGGAAGTAAGCGCAGAGGACTGTCAACGCCTCCCAACATTGCATGTTGGCTCTGTTTTTTTTTTTGTATTTTTATAAGAAACTGTAAAAGTGCTCTAATTGTAATGTTTGGTTCATATAGGTGTGTCACAGTGACAAACTTTGCTGGACAATAATTTGCCCAAGAAGTTATTGCCATAAACGATTATATTGTAGCAATACATGTAATTACATGGTAATTTACCATGTATTGATCTTTTAGTGATCAATACATTCTAATGAATATTTAACACTTTTGACCTGGAAGACATTTTAAATATCCAAAATAAATAAATAGATGAAACAATAGAAACAACAAATTAAATGAATTATGAAGTCCTTCAAAAAGGGCTAGTTGAGACCAAAGCGCCAGACTGAAGACTTTTATCATTAATTCTTTTGGTAGAAAGATAGAAAAAAACAATAAATTGTCTAAATTAAAATTTCTTTTAGCTCATCTTAATTGATCACGTTCTTAATTGATTTATTGCTTAAACTATGATAATTTTTCTGATAGATTACATTTATTGTATTCATGCAAAACCCATTTCCTTACAGCAGACTGTTGTCAATGCGGGTTGTTATCCTTTGCTAATGGGAAGTGAGTTACCAACATGGCAAGAGGCGCAAAATTGCCAGCTGCTAACCAACAAGCACCCTCGTATTTTGTTCCTTAACTTGCACCTGCCAAACGTCCTCAGTGTTTGTTGTGCCATGACCGACAGGCTTCATCTCGTCCCTGGATGGAACTACACAGGAGAACAAGATGAGGTTCATCCAGAACTTTAAGTGGACCGACACCTTACAAGGACACACCCCAAGGTACCAAACGGCATCTTTGAGGAAGCTGTGGTGGCTTTGAGGCACCTTGTGTACAGATTTAACCTGATCTGATTGACATAATGTTCAGATCGTAGTTTTGTAGAGGTCCTAAGTCCCAGTCTCTCTTTGGCCTCCTTTCAGTGCCCAGCAGGACGCCGTCTTCGACCTGGTCTCTATGGCCTTCAATGTAGCCGTCTGGTACACCAAGTTTGCCTCAAGACTAGCTGGGAAGGAAAAGTAAGTGTCTTTGTTGCTTTTCAGCGTGTGCAAGTAAACTTTGTCTGGCAGTTTGTTAGGGAGGGAACTCACTGGTGAGCGGCCTCCTGCTGCTGCAGCCTGTCTGTTTCAAATTTCAACTAGTGGTATGTTTTTGAGATGACCTGAATGGCCTTTCATCCATATCCAGTTTGAGCTTGAGGAAGTCATCTAAATGCTTGAATGCACCGAGTTGTCCTCGTAGCATACTGACGGCTACGTTTGCCTCTCTCAAAGCATAACAGAGTCGGAAGCCAAGGACGTTCACAAGAGCCTGAAGGTGTCCGCCGGAATCTTCAAAACCCTCAAGGTGAAGCAGATGCACCCGGAAGTTTAGACTTCTACATTCGGCTGCCAGATCTCGGCTTTGCTGCACCAACTCCGCGTATTTCCAAAAGCAAACGCACGACAGATCAATGAGCTGTCAATAAAAAAAAAAAACAAAGAAAGACATTTCTATGTCTCTCCCATAGGAGGTCCACGTTCCCCGCCTCATCACCCCGGCTGAAAAGGGCCGAGACCTGGAGCCCAGAGTGATTGACGCGTATATAATCCAGTGCCAAGCCGAGGCACAGGAAGGTACTGTTGGACTACATCGATGCACACCCAGCCAACATACCTAGCTGGGCCCCATATGGGGAAAAGGAGGGCA
Organism: Phalloptychus januarius; assembly: GCA_902982915.1. Lineage (NCBI taxonomy): Eukaryota > Metazoa > Chordata > Actinopteri > Cyprinodontiformes > Poeciliidae > Phalloptychus > Phalloptychus januarius. The sequence continues at coordinate 1,513,585 of CADWAE010000115.1, read as the reverse complement.
GACGATATGGGTCCCACATGGGGCACCGCCTACATGGGCAAACAGGTGTGGGGCCATCATGGAAACCGCGGACAAACCCATGTGGGACCCATATTGTCTGCCCTCTTTTTTCCCCATATGGGGCCCACCCAGGTATGCTGGCTGGGACATGAGCAGATAACAAGCCTGACTTTTAATTACTTGGACTGCAACTCAAACTTGATAACACAATGTTTCTTTAACTAGAAATAAACGTAACTATCTTATCTATCTGACCATAAAAGGAATACAAATATCCACGGTATTTAAGCGTGTGAGGATGAGGTTGGTTTTTAGTCGCATCTCCTTTTAAATCTAACATTTTACTCTTCTTCATTTCATAAATTTTTTTTTTCCTTCTACTTTTTAACATGCACGTTTTTGCTGTTGTCCTGAATCGTTTTAAACAGAAGTGACTTTAAAAAACAACAACAACAAAAAAAACAGACTAATATTCAGTTTCATTTTTCCAGTGACGATTGCCAGAGCCATCGAGCTGAAGCACAACGCCTCCCTGATCGCAGCGTTGGCTTTTGAGACGGCGAACTTCTATCAGAAAGCGGGTCAGTGTTTTTATACCAGCATGTAAAAAAAAAACACAAAAAAAAAAAACCTGGCATATTTAAAAATGATGCATCAGCACCTCAGAGGCGTTTGAAGATCATTTTTTCTTGCACTTTGCAAAAACAAAAAGTCTTACCAAGTCTTGTTTAGTCTTAGCTCACTTGAAATAGGAAAATGCTAATTTAAAAGTGACACTTCAGCAAGACATATAAACTTGTTTTAAGTCAATAATTTGTCAATATAGATAAAAAAAACAACTATTTTTTCATGTATTAGATTGTCCTGTTATAAGTTGCCTGCCCATTGGGTGACACCTGCATAGCCGACATGTGCGGTTACCAATAGTCACCCCACTGTTGATAACTAAGAAACTTTGTCACTATATTTTGCAACGTTTAAGGTAAAAAAAAAAGCAATATGGCACTTTAAAATGTTTCTAAAGTTTGATCCTGTAGGTTTATTGTTACTCTGATGGTTTGCGGTCAAACCTTGTGCTTATCTGTGCCGGTGCAGACCACACGCTGAACACCCTGGAGCCGGAGTGCAGCAGCAAGTGGAGGAAGTATCTGCAGCTGAAGCAGTGCTTCTACATGGCTTATGTAAGCTGACACACATTTGGATGGGGGGGGGCGGGACAAAAAAACAAAGCACGTTTAACCATGAAATGTCTCGGCGGTTTCTGCTTTCCTCTGCAGGCGTTCTGCTACCACGGCCAGACGCTGCTGGCCAGCGACAAATGTGGAGAGTCTATAAGATCCCTACAGGAGGCCGAAAAATGTACGCGCTTCTTTAGTACCGAGCTTTATCGAGAGCGTGCATTGTTGTTGTTTTTGTAACCTTAGGGGTGTTATGCTGTAACTTTACACATGCTATCACGTGTCGGTGAGCTACATGTTGTGGTGTTTCCTCTTCACTTGTCTGAGTCTGAGTCAGATCGAATGACTGCCGTTGATGCCACAGGTGCTTCCTGTGTGTTAGCTTCCCGTTTCCTGCCACTGTGTATTTAAAGGGCCAGGGTAGATATTTGACTTGATAATCTTGAAATTGGGCTGCTGTTGCTTTAAGAACTCCTGCTCTTTTTGAAACTTTGCTGTCAGGAAGTCATCACAACATGACCCCTTTAGGAGCCCTTTAGCAATATTCTTCATCATCATCATCATCATCATCAACTTTATGTGAAAAGCACTTTAACACCAGCCACAGCTGATACAAATTACTGAACATGAGTAATAAATTCCACAAGGAATTTGATAATTGCTGCTGCCGCTAGTCTGAAGGAGCTGAGTGGAGTCGTGGGAGAGGGTTTCTCTGTGAAGCTCTGAAACTACCTCGAAAGTGCTGCCATGTCCACCCAGGGTGTTTTGCATAGCTGAATGGTTGCCATGGGAGACTAAAGAACATGCACAAAAGAATCAAGGCAACACTCCAGATATGCTTTTATTTCTAGAGGGAATAAAAAATGTCCATAACACTGCCCTCCCTGTTAAGTACACATCCAGTCACGAGTTGTGGCAGGTCTTTTCCTCCCCGAGCCCCACTGTGCTCCCTGTATGTTGTGGGTTTTTTAACACAGAGTGTGTTCAGGTTACTCCCGTGCGGAGGCGCTGTGTAAAGAGTACCGTCAGACCAAAGGGCCCGGCACCACGGCCAAGCCGTCGGAACAGCTGTTCTTCCTCAAGCTGGGCGCGCTCATTAAAACCACGCTGGAGAAGTGCCAGAGAGAGAACGGCTTCATGTGAGTCACACACACTTTCGCCGTGACTCAGCTGCAGTGCACTCTCGTGGTCTGTCGTTGAAACAGAGAACATTGTTATATTTTGAGTTTACCAAATGTAGCACAATAAAAGGATAGAAAGTTCTACACAAAGAAACAGAATTTCAAACAAAAGAGCAGGATGTGTATTTACACGTTCAAAAGAGTGATTAGAAATATGAACTTGTTTTTACATCCCTCTTACATCATCCATTAAATTATTATTCATATTAACTTGGGTGTAATATTCTTTCTTAGTATTTACTCTGAAAAGTCTTTGAGACTTCTAAAATATCTTGCATAGCTCTTTGAAGATATTTTAAAACGCGATGTGTTAGTGTTTTAACAGTCGTTTCTGTCAAAACTCTTGGCTGTAACTGTACTATAACAGCAGCTGATTGAACATTTACAGCTTGCTACTGTAAAATCGAGTGAGAAGAACATAAACAATCCAAAGTTCTCCTGTTGTTTATTTCATGTTCATCCCGATGTCGTTCCACAGATACTTCCATAAGGTTCCTGCTGAGCCTCCCCAGCTGGAGCTGAAGGCCAGCTATGGCCTGGCGGAGCCGGTCCCCTTCGAGCTGCCGCCCCTCAGCGAGCAGTGCACTCCTGAGGTCTACGCCACCTTTGACCTCACCAAGGGAGCCAAAAATGACAAGGTTCTCCGTCAGTTTATGAGTCCATGCAGTAATCTGTTAGTACCCGGTCTAAAAGCCTTGCTAGTGTTTTTGTTTCAAGATCATTAGAACTCTTTAGTTTTGAAAACTGCAGTAGGCAACACTTGTAAAATAAAAATACAAAAAATTGTGCATATTTGTTGAAACTTTGTTGCTATGTCCTGAGAGTAGATGAGACAGATAATTTGTGAAAAAAAAATCACACTCCTGTCTCTTTGCCATGTTGTTCTACTGCCATCTGCAGAAATATACTGCTCGGTCCGAAACAGCTCGGTCAGCTCTAAGCTTTGCCAGCTCTAAGCCAAGAGGAGGGCCTTAGAGCTGACAATCATCCTCATGTACATGCTATTCACCCTGTTCTCTGTGGTTTTTATTATTTTCTTTATTTGTTTAGCCAGGTAAGTTGATTGAGAACAAATTCTCATTTTCGACATCTTTCTGCTATGCTACAGATGGTTCCACACAATGGAGCCTGTCACAAATGCTAAGGATAGTTAGCATAGCCACTGATGATGGTTGTTTCTCCGCCATATAAAATTAAGACCTGTGTAGTGTGTACATGAGGATGATTGACAGGTTTAAGATCCTCCTCTTTGCTCTCATTGGTAGTGGTGTATTTCTGCAGATGGCAGTAGGACGAAGGGGGTTATTTCACATATCGTCTGTCTCGGGTTATACTGTCATATTAACCGCTTTTGAGGAATATGTACAAAGCACATCTTTGTTAAATTTCATACTGCGTCTTCAAGTCACGTTATGCTAACACGGCTTGATTCAGACGCGCTCAACAGCTTTTCTTAAAAGCTGACCCGATGCAGTGCTCATGTGTTACTGTGCTCTACTGTCCCATCAGGCCAAGCCCAAGGATGAGGAGGTGAAGCCGGTGAAGGAGCCTGATTTGAAGCCCCAGAAGGACACAGGCTGTGTTCTTTCTTAGAGCCTCCGTCTCGGCATCACCATGCTGACGAAACATCGTTTATAAAGACAGCATCTGTTTATCTTCCTCCATAAGAGACTTTGTCCCCCCCTTCCCCCACACTATTAATCCATGGTATTTTACATTCATGCTGAAACACGTTCTTTGTATTTGGATGTGATCCACTACCAGAACAATCTGACTTGTGTAAAATCTGCTCCAGATGGTATGCTAGGCAGGCCTTCAATCCACTCCCACCTGTGTGCTAATACCTGCAAAAGATTGCAAGTTGAAGCTCGAGTGCAAGAAAAAGAAAAGAAATGCCCATCCGATTTTCCTCTGGCGTTCGTTGAATTGAAGGCATGCAGTGAGTGTGTTTACCGTGTGTGTTGCCGAACGGGAATATTGTGGCTAATTTTGGGATTAGAACTTTTACCAGACGCTTCGCTTTGTCCAAGACAGTAAATCCTCTAAAAGCGGTTAATGGGAGACAGATGGGTGGACCAAACCACCCTGACCTATGAGTGGCAGGAAGAGAAGCAAGTTTTATGTGTTCGGTTCTGTAACACGATCCAGAATTCCAACCCGAAGAAAAGCACTCCAACTATGAAACATCTGTTTGGAATGTTCATCACCTCAGACATAACTTATCCCGACTGAGTAAAGGCATACGTACAGTCCTTCTGAGTACTACCGGAACACAGAGCATCTGGGCTGATTCCCCACTATTATCCAATCACTTGCAATGACAAGAAATCCAACAGACACCGAACTGTGTGTATTGATGGTGAATTTACTTTGTTTTAGCTGTAGTCGTTGATTTATCCGATTTAGATCTCATGTATTGTAGTTTTTTCTTTTTTGTATGCAACACCAAGCTGTTTTCTACATGTACTGTTCCTTTAAGGAGACACAATTATTGCTGGACGTGGCTAAATATTACATTGAGGTGACAAAACTCCGACACCCACGTGAGCCTGTTTGATATGTTTTGGTTCTTGAGCATTATAGGAGACAATCTAACACTTAGCATAGGGTCCAGTGCGGCTGAAATCCAATGTGTTTGATGGATATTAGAACTCGGCATACGATGCTAACTACGTAACCTTCTAAGTAGCTGTTGTCTAGAGTAGGCACCCTGTTCTGTAGGTATGAACTGAGCGGGCGATGGTCTGTTATTGATGTCAACGTATTAAACAGTCGCACCTACAGTTTAGAAAGAATATCCGTAGCAACCTCAGAGTTCTCCCTACTCCACCTGTTGCTAGGCGGTGCTAGCCACCTAGCTGAAGAGGCTACTATAAAAACGAGAATTGTTAAACCTCCAGCTACATCTAAAGACAGTGAAAATATCGATTCAAGTTACATGACAATGAGTCAAACTGAACCCATCACTCTTTTTAAGACCAGCTAGCATGCTAGCAGAAACATGTACCGTTAGAGCAGGTCAACATCGATGCCCGCTTCCTGCAATAAGCAAACTACTACTGATTTATTTGGGTTGTGTTTTCTGTAATTTTCCTTTCCGTTTCAAAGCATTACAAAGCGTCAGCGGTAACAATACTACAACTTAGAATGTGGGAATCATTATTTCGAATCGGGAGGAAAAATTGTTTTAACTCAACTCGATTGTAATTTTATGCTACCATCTTTTTTTTTTGACAATGTAACTTTGTAAATGTAAGTACCACGAAGACGCGGTATTTTTTCGACTGGGTCGCCATGTAATCCCAAGTGGCTCTAGGAGACAGAAACAGCAGAATCTGCCTCTGCAGTCGTTTTAGATCTTCCTGCAGAACCCCAGCTGTCTGATCTCTGCCCGCTTTGACAATGAACTCTAAATCAGTACGTTAGAAATCGCTGGAAACTTGTATAGACTGTATAAAGCTGCTTCCATGCTCTAATTTAATCCACCCCCCATGTATTCACAGCACAGTGGAACCTCTCTGCACTTTATTCAGAAGATTTTAACGTTGAGCTGGTTTAGACGTGGAATTCGTTGCACTCGGAGCGCCTGATTTAGCTTCTGGAGGCGCTGCAGGGGTCGACCGAGTGCTGCACCGTTGCTCAAAGTGTGAACTCCTTCCTCTTCTTCTTCCTCGTCCTTTATGTGGTGTCCTTCATGTAAAATGTAACTCACATGGTATTAAATCAGTCAGAAAAGTTGCAGTCTCTGACGTGTTGTCTTTGCCCGTCCTAATGCATAATAATGCATAATTATATCGGTTTTACGTTTTATGTTCGGACAACTGCTGGAAGGTTTTTTTTCCTTTTTTTTCAAAAAGATAAATATGACCAACCAGGGCAGAAGCATAATGCCTGGACTCTCGACTTTTTTTTTCCTCAAAAACCCTAACCCTTTCCTACGGAAGAGGATTAGGGCCACCGAAAAAAAAAAAAAAAATAGAATTCTGACTTTAATCTCAGAATTCTGACTTTAAAGTCAGAATTGTTGTTATGGGCGCCAGCAAGCAAGCAGCTTTCGCTCCACAAATAAGGGTAGTGGCGGACATCTAACGATTTGGAGAAAGATGAGTGATTTAAGTCTCTTTTTGCGTGCCAGAGGGGTCCCCGAAGCTTCCATCGCACTAATGGAAGAACAAAAGCATAAGCATATGTACTGTTCATCTATCAAACAAGATGTGTGATTATGTCAATATGTTTTTGAAGAAATCTACTTGTTATGTTATGTTATAAATAAAAACTATGTTATGCAGAGCAAGAGCTGAGGTTATTTGATCAGCTTCAATCAAAATCGTCATGTTCTAAAATGAAGTATTGATCTAACACTTGTACAAATGCCCTTATGGATTTTTTGTATGTGTATTTTATCAACAATTAGCATTTGTTCTATGTCTGCATCTGAGATGACATGTTATTTTTGATACCACAAGAGAAACAGTGTTCATGATGTTTATACTTAGTTAAATATGTATAAGTCAAGGTTATATTCAATCTAAAAGTTTGTTTTAAAAGTTGTGTCATTGTAATGGCCATAATTTTTGGGATTAGCAAAAAAAAAATATTTTGCTAGTAAAATATTACTTTACACAATACTTTTTTGCTGTGCTTTTAAATATGTTGGTTAAGCTCATTCTCCACTTGAACAAGTCTAAAAGCTATAGTCTAAATGCATTAAAAGACACTTGTCCCTAAAAATAACCAAAAGCATATAAACTGCTCAATTTGAAGAAAGTTAGATAAACTCTCTAAAAATGTTCTCATTATGTTTTTTGGAATTTAGCAAATACAATTTTGGTCATTCTAACAAACTTAAAACAAGAAACGTTGGGGTTGTGCAGTGGAAAAGCACAACCCATGTCTGGAGGGCGGCCTTAGTCCTGAAAGTGGACATCACTTGTTGAAGTCTCGGCCTGGTGACCTGTGCTGAGTGGCTTCCTTTCTGTCATTACTGGCTTTCCTGTCCGACCATCTCAAAGGAAGAGCAAATAAAACCTTAAATAACTTCAGACAGTGAGAGAAAAAAATTTCATCTGACTTTTTATCAACGGTTCATAAATATCTGATATCAACAGTATTATACAAACATTAAACAAAACAATGAAGTTCATTTGTATTTCACAGAGAAGTGGTTTCCATGTGTTCAATTTGTGACATCATTTTTGCTCTGCTGCCATTTTGTTCACATCTCAAACATACATTGTCAATATCTTTATTTTAACAAAACAGCATTGTGTTTGAAAAAATACATATTTTTGAATGAAGTAGAATACATACTCATTTAAAAAGATTGACATTTGGTACATAACTGATATCATAAGACAATAATGAACTTCTCATCAGCATTGTTCCTTCAAATGACAGTGTGAAAGAAAAACAAACTGCTGGTTGGGAAATAAAAACATGTAAACCAAACTGTATGTTTTACTTTTATCAGTACAGTAACAGCTTGAAGACTAATATCAGAACTCTACAATTAAATTATAACAGCAATAAACTTTCATGTTCTGGCAGAATGATGTGAAAAATGTCATGTTTGCTCGCATTCAAACTGCCTTTAATTAGATGCAGTGCAGGAAGACCTGTGCAGAGGGCACCTATCAGAGATTGCAAAAACGATCCAGTGACATGAGCGAGATGAACAGCAACGCTTATAGCTACGGTTAGGGTAAGCTAACCATAGGCTAACCATAGCTTTAGTCCAAGAAATCAAGTTCAATGGACAGGTGAAAGTTTACCATTGGCAACATCTTCACAAGAATTTGTTATGTCACAAAATGCATAATCACATTGGTTGACCTATGATGTTTGGAAATGAGATGAGCACAATATAATCCAATGACTGTGTGCTAAAATTGCAGGCATTTATTTGGTACAGAAGGAAAGTCTGTGGTTCAGTCTGGTTAGGGCATCCAAATCTGACATTGTAGGAATTGTCTTTCGCTTTTGCAGGTGATCTCTCGGCGGACGTCCTTTTCCTTAGAGGCTTCTTTGCTTTTGAACAAAACTGCAGACAGCAATTCAGTCTCTGTGGGAGGGGATGTAATCTGGCAGCTGTGTCATCCATCAGCCCGATGACATCACAGACAATCTGTAAACAGAACAATTATTTCCATCAGTGCACTGCATGGAAATAAGATCCATGCAGTGGATCAACAATAAGATCACCCAAAATATTGTACCTTGAGTTCATTGGTTATGGTAGTGAGAAAATACTGATTGTGAATAACATAAAAGCAATCTACTGTATTGGGAGAGAAAGGAAGTTTGCCTTTAAAAAAATAAAACCCTGGATTGACTAGGACATTGGTACTAACACCGATTTATACAAGCAGTTTAATTATAGTAAAGGCTTTACACAGAGGATAAGGAAACATTGTGCGGAAAGAACAATGGGGTCATTTTGTCATTTTCATTATTTAACTATTTGCTTGCCTATTTATTTATATACATCCATCTATGAACACTCTGCAGTTCTATTGATTGTGATGACAACATCACATCACTATCTGCTCAGTGTTCAAGGTGGGAATAATCCTAGGAATCCTCTGATGACAAGACTGTTGAATTGTTGGCAGCATAGCCAACAGTGAGGCATGAATAAAATCATCAGAGGCTGCAACACATGTGTCTGGACCTTAGCAACGATGGAACCGATGACATCACGGGCGCTGTCGGTAACAGCTGAGACTGGAATGACCAGGATTTGGTTGTATAAACAACCAAATCCTGGTCTTGTATTCTTTTATAACCCCATCTTAAGTCCTTTTTTGTCCAGGGAGGAATAAAAGAAGGTGTGGCTCCAACGTAGTACCTCAGACAATACGCTTCCAACGTTTGGCAGGTATACATGACCGTGAACTGACATTCCTCAGCTAGAAGCCCGGCCTCCTCAGGATAATAAGGAAACTGACAGCAGGGCAGTGACGGCTCTCGTCACGAGATAAGGTTTCCTCCGCTGTGTTTGTCCTCTCGGGTTTCAGGACTCATCCGGTATCCTGCAGTTGGTTTTTCTTCGCAGACGCTCCCCGTTCATGGATGCACACGGTGCAGCTGTGGTATTCCACACCACTCCCTAAAGATAGGCCCCTTATCGCCTGGAGAATGAGCACAGACAGCCACCGGGAAGTGAGTCGTGTAATAAGTAAGAACAACTCTTGGCGTTTCAGTTGTAAATTAACGTCTAAGTTGGAATCTCTCTTAATCCGTCAGGTTTCTCCACAAGACCAGGAGACAGAGTTTGACAGTCCGCCTTTGCAAAAGCAGAAGAGGATCATCTACTTCTCCAGCGGCGAAAGCCTGGAGCTGGAGGACTCTGAAGAAGACGAGGCAGAGGAGCAGAGGTCACACAGAGCCCCCTTTGAAGAACCAAGGGACAGGGTGGGAGTCTGCTTTAGAGGATGAAATGTGTTTGGACGTCAAAAGCGGTACATCATGTGATCCATGTTTCTTCCTGCACTCAGGACCGGCTGTCGTTCAAGAATGTTGCCATTCTAGTCGGGAGGACGTCGCTGCTGGGTACGTAGCGCCACAAAAGTCGTCAGGCTGATGGCAGGAAGACTAACGAGGCGCTCTCTGTCTCTAAAACCAGCTTGTGATTTCCTTGGAGAGAGACTGGCCGGAGCTCTTGGACTGAACGGAGCCAAATATCAATATGCGGTAGATCGATATCACCGTGAGCAGAAGGTAACCTGCAGCTCAGGGATATTTGAAATCTAATCAGAGCGGAGCGTGATTTGGTGCAATAGGCCGATACATAGTAGAGCACAGCTGTGTCCAGCTCACCTGATTTAACACTTATATTTTCTGCAGTTGCAGCTGAAAGTCTAACGCTACCACAAATATTTGCATACGGATGTCCAACAACTGACCACTGCCTGGGCCAATTTGGTGCACTGCCTTTGCATTTTTCAAATAATTCACAAAATAATAATACAGGGGTGTCAAACTCAATTTCACCGAGGGCCACTTCAGTATATTGACCACCCTCAATGGGCCACATTGATGGTATAATCAGGAGTGCCCAGGTGCAGTCCTCCAGACTGCAACTTTTAGATGCATCCCTGCTAAAACACCCCAGACAAAAGGCTGACTTCCTTCATTAGCAGCAACTCAGTTCTGTAGAGGAATAGTAATGAGTCAATGATCCAGGTGTTTGAGAAGGAACGCATCTAAAGTCGCAGACTGGTCGCTCTGGAACACTGGACTTGAGCATCCCTAGCATAAATGTATGAAAATGCAATGCTACATATTAATAAACAACACCTCAAATTGTTAAATAACTGATTTTATGTATTCAAGTTTTAAATATTACATTAGAGTTTGCATCTATGTAAAATGACTGCTGAGTTTAAAAATTGCAATACTTAAATCAGTGTTTAAAGGTAAGCAAAGAATAAAAACAAGTTAGGATATTAACTCTCAATATCATTCACAAAACTTTTTTTTGTTATTTATTACACAACCAGCATGAATTTCACATAACAGCAAAACAATTGATGTTGCCTTGAACAGCTGATCCGTCTTCACCCTGACAGCAGCTCACACACATCCTCATTCACAGGTCATGTTCTGGAAATAAACACAAAACACGAGCAAAATCAATAACTTATATGCATATTCTAGTATTCTTAGTCTTGGTTTTACATTAATTCCATTTTAATTCAGTTTGTTCGTGCTTACCGATGTTTTCTGATGTCTGGCGCCGGTTCCCCCTGGTCAGTTCGTCGATGTCTGGTTTTAGTTTTTGGGCCAATCCGCAAAACGGCGTGTAGGTTTTGGTCAGTAATGTGCGATCTGTGCTTGGTCTTGTTTAAATTCATTATTGAAAACATCTGATTTTTCTCTTCTTGGACGCTTTGATGTTAGCTTGTCGATGTCTCAGTTTTCTTCACTGGAAAATTAAAAAATCAGCGCGAGGTGACTCTGCTGCACTCTAGTGGCGAGAAGCCGTAATGTTGGCTGGTAACAATAGGCATGCATTATGGGAGATGTAGTTGGTAGTAAATTCGTGCTCAATACCTATTTTAAGTCAATAATGGGCCTATAAAACGCTGGGGGGGCCACATAAAATGACGTGGCGGGCCACATGTGGCCCGCGGGCCTTGAGTTTGACACATGTGTAATAATAAGTACATATTATTTACTGTGCAAGCGTGTATAACTGCTGCCACCAAGTGTTTTGGATGGGAACTGCTTGTTCTGGGTCTGTGCTCTGCTGGTGAATTACCTCCCCGTGGAAGCCAAACACTTGCCAGGGTGGCCAACGATTACCAGACATACCCTAAAAGCACCCCCACATCATCACACTAACACCATCATTTGGTAGCACGATGGTGTTCAGGATAGTGTTTTCAGGATTATATCCAGTATCCCATGTCCAGCTCCATTAGCCCCATGTATTCAGATACTTTTAAATGAATTTTTAAGTTATTGTACGTAGTTATTGTACGTATTTCAGTGTTTGTAAGTCTTCCTGACGTTCTCACAGATAACAGGTCGTCATTTGGAGAAACGGGCAGAGAACACGCACCTTTCCCCTGGGCTAGAAGTGGGTGACTATGGAGCCACGGGAGGCGTAAGGAATCCCTCCGATCCTGGCGAGAGCCGGGGTGACAAACAGGAAGGATGCCAAAACGGAGCCTATCAACGCGACGAGGACAACCAGTCATAAAGCTGAAGAACTAAAAATAGAGAGGAATGTGAAAACCTGACAATACGCAATGTGGATTTTGGTTTGATGCTTTAATGATAGCAAATGTGTTATGAGAGAGAGCAAAGACGTTGAGAAAACTGATGGAAGTTGCAGAACTGCATAAAATGCATTCCTACGGTTCTGGAGATACCAGAGGAAATGCTGCTGAGTCCAATGTTTCCTCTAGGTGTAAGGAACAAAAAGGAAAGAAATGGCACAGATCTACCCCTCCCCAACCTATCGCTGAGTGCTACTGATAACAATAGTAGCACTCATCCTTCCACCCATCCATTTTCTATACACCCTTGTCCCTTACTGGGGTCAGGAGGGTTGCTGGTCTCCAGCTGACGTTCCGGGTGAGAGGCGGGGTCACCCTGGACAGGTCGCCAGTCTGTCACAGACAATAAGACTATTTCCACTTTTCTAATGCAGAAGAGAAATTCATCGTATGAAATTTAAAAACATGAGTATGTTAACAGCTAACTAAAAGCAGGCTACCTCGGCAGATTTCCTGACCAATTATTCAGCTAATATCAGCATTATTGTGCACAGTGAGCATTTGAAACTTCTACTACATTTAGCCATATTCTGTATTTTTGCATAAGTTTGTATATTTATCGATTCTTGAGAAGAGGCCCAGAACATGTCTGCTGGATGAAGAACATAATTTGAATAAAAATATATTCAAAATGTAACTTCAAACAACTGGAGACACTAACTTGGCAATGTCAGCGCAACAATGTATGTTTTCATCGTGTTTGCTGAGTATTTTTTATTTTAGCAGGTGGGCGGTGTCTGTAAAAGCCCCTGACCTGGAGCAGAACTCAAAACATTATCATCGTTTAAAAGAACTTAAAGAATTCTAAAACAATATGCCGTGACAACAGGATTTGAACCGATTTTGTCCTTTACAAATCACTGTATTACAATAAAAATAACAAATATGCATTATTCAAGTTATATAACTTGATTAATGTTAAAAGTTTCTTTTTTTAGCAGCAGTTTAGGTAAAAGTTGACATTTTCTGTTCAAATGAAAGCAACTATATAATGAAATGCATTTTTTTTTTGTTTTAATATAAAACTTTGGTGTTTTTAGTCAATGTTATCACACCAAGAGAATATCATACCCGTATTTAAATGTTCTTATATGTATCAAAATTATTTTGTCTCTGTTCCAACAGCTGTGAAAACACACGCAAGTTTACGGCTTTTCCATATCTATTTGTGGTACGTGAGCTCCCTCTTGTGGTTTCCACAGGAAATGCTCATAATTGCAACAAATAGGAGAACGTGCGTTAAAGACGTAAAGCCTTGACGTTTTACATATATTTCATAGCTTTTATGTTCTCAGTAAAACCCGATGAATCTACATTGATCGGGTTCATCGGGCAGTGGTATGGGTAAATACTAAATTAAATCAAACCAACTAAAACTAGTAAGTACTTATTTTTTAGGCGACGTCACCAAGCAGAAATAGTTGATAAGATCTTTCTTCCTCAGTTGCCTAAGCCTCTGTAACATCGAGGTGAAAGGTGAAAAAGTCTTCCATCTCCATCTCATGATGCATGTAATTCATATCAAAGCATAAGCAAATCTCATATATGAAATTTAACATGCAAATTTAATTATTTGTAGTCACACACACACAAAACCTTCTGTGTGTTGCACAACGCGACAAAGTAATGTCTAGGTAACATCTCTGTAAATGAATATCCCTGCAAGCCGTACGTAAATGACGTGGCCACAATTTGGTAGGACTTTGTTAGGAATGACCATGACAGTCATATTTTGTGACTGCAGAGAACAAGCTGTTCATTTTGATACAGGCTCAAAAGCTTAAAAGTTTTCTAAAAAATAGTTTGACTTGGATATACATTTTTACATGACTTTCTACAAAAGTCATAAAAAGCATTGCGCAAGAACATGTGCAGGCCGTCGCGTCTTTTTTTAATAACTTCTAACAGAATCTCTGGTTAATGCAAATCATATGTACATTCATAGATTCAAGAGGCCCAGTCCAAAACAATGGTGGGAAAAAAAAGAAAAATCTAATTTCGATTTAGGCAAAAAAAAAAAAAAAATGAAAAAAAAAACAGCGGAATGCGACGAGGATGGGATTCGAACCCACGCGTGCAGAGCACAATGGATTAGCAGTCCATCGCCTTAACCACTCGGCCACCTCGTCATCCTGGCGACGGATGCGTAACACCCAGGGTGTTCAATAATTCAGACCCGGAATTACGTTTATCCATGTTCATTTTTCTTTACTTACTACACCGAGACAAAACTCTGCATTTAGTTGTAGCTAGGCCAAATGTAGCTGGCAGGAGAGGCTAGCATGCTAGTCCACTGTGGTAATGCTAAGCTGGTCCGGACCTAGCTTTTACCTGCGTTTCCTTTGCCTCGGAAAGTCGAAACTCGGAGCTGGTTTGACAGCGTTCCAGGTTCATAGTAGACAGTGTTCGCGATACCTTTTACAAACATCGTTTTGAGCTTTGTTTTTCGATCAGCAAACACCACTTTTTATTTCTGCTATTTAGAGCTGCAACCGCTGGATGTTGTTTAAGTAATTTTAGAGATGCTTTTCTCATACAATAAACGTGCTTCCATCGCATGAAATGAGAAGTCGCCTTCGGAATACGTTCCAGATCCATTTTTGATTTTTTTGACAGGAAAATTCAAATTTCAAAGTACAAAAGTGTGACATCTTCGCTTCCAAGAAGTAGAATTACACTCCGCAGTGGGACTTAACCTTTAATTGGACTCGAACACTTAAACGTGTCCCCAGTCGCTAACCCTCCCTCTGGCGCTTCACTACTCCCTCTAGTGGTCTGGGGTGGTAACCAACTAAACATAAAGCCATGGAGTGCAGAGCGTTTTATCTCTTTCTGTCTAAAGTTCGGTTTGTCAACTGTGTTTTTCATTTGCAAAAGAAAAATACCTCAAAATGTTCATTTATATTTATTAAATTGAAGAATTTTTTTTTTTAAAAAAATGTCACCATCTGAAAGAAATCAAAACTGCTTTTCATAATGTCTATTTAAATAACCAGACATTCTGTTCTGTTTCTGGAATCAACCACAATATGCTTCTGAAAGACCTGTGAGAAAAATCTTGCAGTGCATCAAGAATGTCAGATGATCTACAGAGGAATTCAGAGCCTCTAGAAATTCCCACCTTAATTAAAGGGCTGCCGAGTCAAAAAGTGAATATAGGAACCACGAGTTTTCCAGTCATTTACTTTAATCTTTTATAATCAAACATCTATCCTTTTTCACTTTTAAGCCACAGTCATCTGGTATAAATTTCTTGTATACTTGCCAATCGAAATCTGCTGAATCTAAACAAACTCCTAGGAAACTTCACCAGGATTTGCTGAGTCAGCTGGTGTTTTGTTTTTCTGAAATTCACCCTGGAATATCTCGTAATCTTCTTAGCCATCTGGTTTTATGTTGCTGGCTAACATTAGCGTCCAATATCAGACGCCAGCAGGTAGATTAGATACTATCCTATCGGATACAGTTCAACAACAAACAAGCAGGTGCACATGTGAGAACCACTTACTGTAACAATCAGTAACGGCGTGAGTCAAAGTCCTTTGGTTCTTCACCATAAACCCGATCCCCTTCGAACGCATCAGAGCACACACACTTAATCCAGCAGTAGCGTTTAGTCACACACACCATTCCATCACAATGGAGAGAGGACTCTTTCTGCTCGTGGTCTTGACTACATCCTTCACCGTAAGTGCTGGATATATGTAGTGAATATTACTGATTTGAATTGCATTGACTTTTACTGAATTTGCTTTGTTCAGACACTCCGATCCAGTGAAGTACACGGTACGTAAAATGGGAAAAAACTTCTTCTACCATTTTTTTTATAACCATAAGATGCAATTTGTCAGGTACAAACAATTGTACTTGACAAATTGTACCTGACTATGTATTGCAGAGGTGTACGAGAATGGCGAAGATGAGAACCCTATCCTAAACATTGGTAAGCAGTGATGGTGCCTGACTTCGTAACATTTAACTATCAAACAAACGCACTGAATCATGGTCACTTTTGCTGCAGATTCAGATGCCGACCTCTTCGAGGGAGACATTTTGCTTCCTGTAAGTTGGACCCGGATGATTTGCCTTTTTGCTAAATCATGTCAACGTCACCAATTGTTGAGAGCTGTTGGTCCCTGTACTCCTCAGAGACGAAAGGGCAACATCTCTTTGAGATTAAAGTGTGTTTTTTGATTGGGTGTTTTATGTTGCAGAAAAAAAAGAATGCCCTGGTCAATCAGAGATATAGGTGGAAATTTCCAATCCCTTACATTCTTGGGGATGATTTAGGTGAGTTCCTATAAAGTAGAGGATGCTCTCACTAAGTGATTGTGTTCAAATATATGACTAGCTGACTGAGTTGAAAGAACAGAGTTGATAAGTTCCAGAAAAATAAACACTGTAAGAGCTGATTAACATACAAATATTGCTGAATGAAATATTAAGTCAACTGGTAGCTTCCAACGTAGAGTAAATGGACATTAACATTGGATTTACTTCAGATGCAAACCAGGCACCATTAAAATAATTTCAATAAATAAAACAAAACGAAAAGAAAGCATCAGCTATGTTTAACTTCCAGTGTTTCTGTGACTGAACCTTTGAGCAAACCCAGAAAAAAAATGGGGCAGAGAGAGAGAGACGTAGGTGGAATGAAACACTAGTTTCTAAAGTAAAACATGTAATTTACAAACCAGGTGGTAGGAAACAGTGTGAGAAGTCCTGGAGAACTAAGTTTAAAACCCATATTAGAGCACGGTGAGAGTTCTGTCATGCTGTGGGATTGTTTAGATCCCTCATGTAATAAAGATGTTGAAAACAAGATGAAAACAGAATTATTTTGTTTTAAATATGCTGGATTTGCTTATATATATTGGCTTGTCTTTTATCAACTAGAAAAATATGCTTAAAATTCCTTTTTAATGACATTCAATATTGAAAAAAACTTTTTTTTGTGGATTATCTACAAATCTAGCAAATGGCATAGAAACCAACTGGCCTTTTTCATTTCTTTAAAAACCTGTTGACTAATATTCCAGAATTTAAGGCCTTATCCATGTTGACTGAGAATCTAAATCAATAAATTATCAGCTTTGGAACATCTATCAACATCTTTAGAGCCTGTGAGTGCCAATAAAGACAATGAATTATTCCTGGGACATGTTTGTTGTTCATCTTGTGCCTGATTGTCCTGTCGGTTCCTCTTTCCTTTGTTCAGATCTGAACGCTAAAGGTTGCGTCCACCAGGCGTTCGAAATGTATCGTCTCAAGTCTTGCGTTGACTTCAAGCCATATGAGGGAGAGAAAACTTTCATCAAGTTTGAGAAGAGGGGAGGGTAAGGCAGCAACTCTGTCTTTTCTGCTCACTCCATGTGCAAAATATCGAGCAATATCTAGAAGTTAAGTAAAGCAGTCTGTGTCTGCGTTATGAACTGTTCCATGAAAACCAACTCAATGGAGGCCCAACTATCACCACTGCATTGTATTGTTAGTTTTAAATAAGTTTGAAAGGTGACATACACAATTTTTGAAAGGCATGTCACATCAGTCCACAAGCAAACACACTTTTCATACTGACAGCAGCTTGTAGTTTTTGTGTTCGCAAAACTTTGTCAATATTTCGCTAACGTTGAAAAAACGCAATCTTGAAATTGTGGTGTTTCCGTTGAATAAGAAGTCTGTTCACACGCTGAGTCATTAAAAAAAACATGCCGCCCCGTCATCCTCCTGCCACTGCCTGCCGTCTTCTTCATCTTTCAGGAATATCTGACTGTTGATCATGTGACTTGTGTGACGCGAAAAATATGCGTTTCCATTGCAGCTTTACAAAAAGCAGAAATTTCGATATGGCTACAAAAACCCACATCACCCTTGCACAAAAACCTTTTATTAAAAAACTGGGTTTCCATTAAGCTAATTTATTTTCGTAATTCCAATTTGCGCAAATGTATGGCCAGTGGAAACGCAGCAGCAAACAGCACTGGGGTGGCTTGTGTATATAGGACCTAGGTGGGCCCCATTTGGGGAAAAGGAGGGTAGACAATATGGGTCCCACATGGGTTTGTCCACGGTTTCGATGGTGCCCCCACAGGGGTTTGCCCATGTAGGAGCATCGCCTACATGGGCCCTACATGGCAGTGGGCCCTACATGGGCAAACCCGTGTGGGGCCACCATGGAAACTGCGGACAAACCCATGTGGGACCCTTATTGTCTGCCCTCCTTTTCCCCATATGGGGCCCACCTAGGTATGCTGGCTGGGTCTGTCTGTAACCAGCTCCCTCTCCTGTCAGGTGCTTCTCAAGCGTTGGCGACCAGCAGACTGGTCAGATCTTGTCTTTGGGAAGAGGCTGCGACCATAAGGCTGTGATTGAACATGAGCTGCTGCACGCTCTTGGATTTTACCACGAACAGTCTCGTACAGACAGAGATGACTACGTTGACATTTGGCTGGACCAGGTGACACCAGGTAACCTCTGGCACCTGACTACGTGAAGAACGAAATGATAGTTTGAATATTTTTTGGTTGGTTGACGTAAAGATAAAATCCTCCACAGGACTCGAGCACAACTTCAACAAATACAACGATGACTTCATCACCGATCAAAACACGCCGTATGACTATGAATCGGTCATGCATTACCGACCCTTCTCCTTCAACAAGAATGAATCCATCCCCACAATCACCACCAAAATCCCAGAGTTCTACAACATCATCGGCCAATACCTTGACTTTAGCAAGATGGATGTACTGAGGCTCAACCGGATGTATAACTGCTGTATGTATATTTTGCAAAGTCAGCTTCTTGTGGACTTTCTAGCTAGAAATATAAATCCCCAGAAATAAACATTCAAGTTGCCCCTCTCTTTTACCACAGCCGGGCCTCTCACCCTTCTGGATCAGTGTTCCTTTGAGTACGCAAGCATCTGTGGGATGATTCAGTCTTCTAATGACGATGCCGACTGGGTCCATTTGAAGAGCAGCGCAGGGGACGAGGATCATACGCTCCTGGGAAGGTGCAGAGGTGAGAGTTGAAGAAGTTCACTTCTAAAACCCAACAAAATTGAAGTTCAGACTATCTTAAAAGACTCCTCTTCCACTTATCTCCAGATGCAGGGTACTTCATGTACTTCAACACCCGGATCGGAGACCCTCTGCAGACTGCTCTACTCGAATCCCGAACCCTTTACCCCAAAAGGAAGCTCCAGTGTCTGCAGTTCTTCTACAAGATGACTGGAAGCGTCCAAGACAAGCTAGTTGTATGGGCCAAGATGGACGATGGCACCGGCACTGTCCGCAAAATGAAGAAAATACATACCTTCTATGGTAAACAGGGGACATGTTTCACAGTCGCTTCAATGAGTTTCCTAGAAACTCATTGAAGCTTATCTAATTGGATTTGCATGCAGACAGTAAGAGCCAGAGTGCAACAGGTGTATAAATATAGTATTCAAATTAAGGTATTTTTAAAAACTCTCAAATAGGAGGCTCTCCTGATGGAACAACACCTACCTTTGAAATATTGAATTACCTACTGTAGTTTTTTTTGGTACGGTTTCAGAATACAATGACCCTGGTATTTGTGGGATTTAGTTGAGATCCCTCCAGAAAATGCTAACTGCTTATTTGAATAGTTTGGACTGTATAACTTATACAGAAGCTAACATCGACAATCTTCCTTATCTCTGCTCTTGGGGACACAGTCAATCAACGCCAATGAAAATGGAAAATGAATGGTGCTCCTGGGTTGGCTGCCGTACCACGTACGAGGTGCTCTACAAAAAAAAAAATAGGCAAATTGTCCGCAAATAACCTGGAGTCATGTTCTACAGAAAAATCTGGAGAAAGGTTCAGGTGTATTGTACATACAGCTTTATACAAGATATGCATCGATCACAGGCTGATAAATACATTTAACATGTAATGCTTTTTTCTCACATTCCTATTTTGAGTAATCAACATGAAGGAATTAAACTGTTTAAGACAAACTTCCCCTTCCAGCTGTCATTAGACTTTGTGCTAAATTAGGCGAATTGTTAGTGACAAATTATAAGACTCAGAACACATGTTGGCTGTTCACAGTAGCAACTTCTTTAAATTGCCATTTAGGTAAAGCTAACAGAACAAGACCAAACAGGTTCTATTACCCTTTTTATTTTGGCATATCAACCTAATGTCTTTCTAGGTCAAGAGTAAGAATCAATTTACAGATAAAAGTATACTTTTCACATTGTTGCAGGAAAAAAAACACAATAATACTTCTGAGAAATACAAAGTTTGGTGTTTGGTGCCTTACACAAAATAGTGTCTACATTTGAAGTAGTAAATGGGAAATAATTTTTTCTGATCAGAACTGCTTGCTCGATATTGAACAATGTCTTTAAATTAACTTTGCTACTGCGCCATTTCTTAAACATAACCTTTGCTTTCTACCCAGCCAATTCTGAACACTCTTGGAAGATCGCCCATGTTCCATTGGAGATGGATGTTAATTTCGCTATGCTTTCCAAGCCACGCGCGGAGACCCCACCGGTTCCACTGGAGGCATCTACGTCGATGACATCAGCCTGACGGAGACTCACTGCCCAAACGCCGTGTGGACAATCCGTAACTTCTCCAAGATCATGGAAACGGCTAACGTCAACACTGCCCTCGACAGCCCTCGCTTCTACAGCCGCGAAGGCTACGGTTATGGCATACGCATCATGCCGTTGAGCAGTTACAGTGATTACACTGGGAACTACTTAGGGCTCTACTTCCACCTGACCAGTGGGGAGAATGATGCTGTGATGAAGTGGCCGGCTGTCAACCGACAAGCCACCTTGGTGGTGATGGACCAAGACCCAGATATCCTGCAAAGGATGTCTTCTGCTCGCAGCCTCACCACTGATATGACGAGTGAGTATGCCTCTTTGCCTTGAGGGAAAAGGGACCAACATTACTCCATGACAGTAAAAACCCTGGTAAAAAACAATGCAATTCCAGTGTAAGATGGACTCATGCTGTGATTTTACTTCATCAAAGGAACAACCTAATAGAAACAACACCAAATGTGCTACTTACTAATATCAATTTAACCTAATGCTAGGTGGACAGCATCTCACTGTACCTCAGGGCAAGGAGAAGTGAGCAAGATGAAGAAAGACAAATGGTAGTTTGGGTGTAAACTTAATTTGCTAGCAGTAACTGGATAGCACTTTAGGAGACAGTGCTCCTAAAGTGCACTGTGCACTGTGTTATCATTGATAAGAAGTGTTATCATTGATAACACTTCTTATCAATGACAAGAAATGTTATCATTGATCTTTATACTTGCTTTCATTGGTAATGTTAATCATCTGTCAACACAGGCTGTTCTACATCATCGTTGAAGCTGTGGAGTCATATTCTTCACTGCGTTTCTGATCTTGTTGCTTCCAGTGTCAGACGGACAGTTTTTGTGGGACAATCCCTCCAAGGTCGGCACGTACGACTCCGACTGCAAATGCTACCGAGGTACATCCTGGGGCTGGAGGAACTTCATCAAGCACTTTGACCTCAGGCGGCGCAATTACCTCAAGGATGATGACCTCATCATCTTTGCTGATTTTGAAGGTTCGTCATTTTTTTTGTTTTGTCTTTTTTTGACCCTCAATCAGTAAAAGTTGGAGATCGAATGCTCCCGCAATGCAAACAAGACTTTTCCTTCTCTATAGACATAACATCACTCATCAAAACAGAAGTTCCTATTGTGTCGCATGACTAAGGATTTTATAACACAACAAACCGGTAAGTAGTTACAAATTATTTTTATCGTATCTAATGAGATCAATGCAGATATCATTATGAAATGTTTGTTTTCGATTGAGGCATTTGGTTGGAGTTCGTGGAGCTGGAATGAGACGAGACATCCGTGAAGATGACGGCACAGGATGTATTAGAGGAGATTACGATGCATTATGAAATGTCAATAAAAGCCTTAAACAAGAATGTGGGTTGGTGTTCCATAAACAACTCTTGTGCATTTGTTTTGAGTTGCTTAGGAGGATGTATCTTAAAGAAAATAAATGTGTTTAATAGGTTTGATGCTGTTGTGGTTCAGCATAAAAAAAACAACTTAAGGGATCTTAAACATAATACTTAAATACTTATGCAAAGTACTAATAAATAGTTCCTCTACCTTTTTGCCATAGAAAACCTTTGGTTTCCAATTTTGCCTGCTTTGGCTGATTTTTAAGCAAACTTTCTCACTCTCAGGATCAACTGATTGTGATTTTTTGTTGTTGTTTTTTTGTCAAGTTATAAGAAACTAAAGCACAGGAACATACCGCTACTTTCAGGCTATCGGTAAATCTCAATGTTTTCAATGCTTTCGACAGTTTAACAGTGAGCTGGAGCCAACATTACCTATCTGGACACAACAACAGCAAACATAACTTCTTTCTGTTGCGAAATCGAAGGCTGTCGGTAACCATTTACATAGTATAATTATAGCAATATTTTTTATTTGCATAGCACTTTTCTACACACTCTACAGGAATCAGGTAAAATTATAAACAGAACGCTCAAGTACATCAAACAGTCATAAAAGCACAAGTAGCATGTTAAAAAAATAAACAAATCAACCTCTTAGGCATCTACCCATCCCGGTAGATTTTTTTTTGCATTCCCAGAAAATTCATGGTGATATGACATGTTTCCTCTATAGGCAAGAGAATTGTTAATGACTAATTTGACAAAATCTCACCCAAGAAAAACTTTCAACCCTCTCGAATCCCGTCCTAACAATCCTAAACACTTATGAAATTTACTCACTCGTCACCCGTTTGCATTTATAACAGATAACATCTAAATTGTGGCATTCTTTTCAGGCGACTAATGTTTTTTTGCTGCAAAGTTTGAGTACAGACAAGAAGTTGCTGCTTTAGTTCCAAATTTTATGAGACATATGGGGAAAAAGAAGGCAGACAATAAGGGTCCCACATGGGTTTGTCCATAGTTTCTATGGTGGCCCTAGATGGGCAAACCCTTGTGGGGCCACCATGGAAACCGCAGACAAACCCATGTGGGACCCATATTGTCTGCCCTCCTTTTCCCATATGGGGCCCACTTAGGTATGCTGGCTAGGAAGTAGAATTTGGCTTTCTAACACTCAAATCAAAACCCCAAGCAGCTTTGAAGTCGACAAAAATCCTCCATCTCGCTGTGACTGTCACTGTCTGCACATCTTCGGTTCATAGTTTACAGTTTATGGTTGTTATCGCCCCCACATGCCATGTCAGCTTAAAAGCTACACAAAAACAGTTACTCATTAAAAATGACAACCCTGATCAAAGTTCCTCTTCGGCTGCTTTCTCGACTGACATATTTACACAGTACAGTTGGAGAATCAACATGGGACCTGGAGGCAGATTGAAGAAAATTGCTGTTCTGATCGGCGTTTTTGTCGTTTTAAAGGTAAGTCGTGTTGATAAGTCAAACTTTTCTATACAAGGTTGAAAGTAAAGTTTTGGCTGAGCATTTTGGATTGAGAAGACCTTCTCCTTGTGTGCTAGGCGCAGGCTGCTCCGACAGTAACCGGTTGGTGTCTAATTGTCAACATTAATCTGGCTATTTGTTAGTTACTTTTTTGGGGGGGGTCTAACACCGACTTTATCCTGTAGGTGATGAAGCAGATGCCGGTGAACTTAGGGATGACATTCTTGAAATCAACAGAGGTATTCTGTGTTGATTGTCTCTGTACCGATGCGCTGTAAATAACTTCCACTACCTACTAACACAACTTTCATTTTATTGCCGACATTTCAGGGCTGACACATCTGTTTGAGGGAGACATCGCTGTCAATGTAAGTCAACGGGGAGGATGGCATTTGCCGAGAAGTCAAATGTTGATTTTTCTTGCACGGTGTTCTGTAGCCAGAAAGAAACGCCATCCTTGATGAAACAAGAAGATGGAAGTTTCCCATACCTTACATCCTGACTGATTCCTTAGGTACACATTTGGACACGTCCCAGCCAGCATACCTAGGTGGGCCCCATATGGGGAAACGGAGGGCAGACAATATGGGTTCCACATGGGTTTCCGCGGTTTCCATGGTGGCCCCACATGGCCACATGGGCCTTACATTGGTCCTAT
This sequence comes from Phalloptychus januarius, assembly GCA_902982915.1. NCBI lineage: Eukaryota > Metazoa > Chordata > Actinopteri > Cyprinodontiformes > Poeciliidae > Phalloptychus > Phalloptychus januarius. Next base: position 1,489,327 of record CADWAE010000115.1, on the reverse strand, counting down.
ATGGGCAAACCCATGTGGGACCCATATTGTATGCCCTCCTTTTCCCCATATGGGGCCCACCTAGGTATGCTGGCTGGGTAGAGCAAAATTGTCAGCATACAATTTGATAAAACACAGAAGGAAACAAATTGCCCTTTTCTTTTTAATTTAGATCTGAATGCTAAGGGTGTAATTCTTCAAGCGTTTGAGGAATACCGCTTGAGATCCTGCGTGGATTTTAAACCTTATGAGGGAGAATCCACCTTCATCTCCTTCGCCAAGCTCTCTGGGTGAGGGACAAGCTTTGTTGTTGCTTAACTTTTATGGGCCAGTCATTAAGTTATACAAAGATGCCAAGATGCTCATTTGCCCAACAGCTAAGTAAAACTCAATAGAAACAGAAGAATACCTACTGCTTTCTCTGCAAACCATGCAGTTGCTGGTCGTACGTTGGAGACGATGGGACAGGCCAGAACGTGTCCATTGGAGCCGGGTGTGACACCAAGGCTGTAGTGGAGCACGAGCTTCTCCACGCGCTGGGCTTCTACCATGAGCAGTCCCGCTCAGACCGAGATGACTACGTCAAAATCTGGTGGGACGAGATTGAAGAAGGTGAGTGTCTGTTGTTTTAATATCACATTCAGTTAAGCGTGGAGTGGCCATTTGAAAACGAGTTGGTGAATTTCAGTAGAGCTGACTGGGAGAACTATTGCAGGAAAGCCACTTTTGTGGCAGCGTATTACTGTAAAAATCTTTGAAGTGTGGATACAAGTATACAAATTTGTTTGCTTACCCCTTACGTTGCATATTTTTCACATTTTCGTTTAGCCTTGTGAATTTCAAGATGGCTGCCAGTTTTTAAGATGGCTGCCATTTTCTATCCTTTCAAAACAATTATTGCCATAAAGTGCTACCCCTCGTGACTTGGATGAACTTTAATGTTAGGTCAGATGTTTACGACTTTGGTAATTCTTTTCATATAACTTTAAAATAATATGTAGCAAAATCGGCATCTATCAAAGTTGAAGAATTATTCCCTCATAAGGGAAAATTTATATGCAAATGACCATACATGCTGTTTGTATGAAAAGTTTGATAATAATAGCTCTAAATCAAACATAAATCATAGGTATTCTAGATATATGAGTAGGCTGTTAAAACAGTTTTTAGCTAACATGTTTGACATGTTGAGTAGAAAAGAATGGATTATACATTTTAAAAAAAACCCTTACTTGAGCGACAACTGAAGCGATTCAGTCCTCCAATCAGTGTTTACCGTCGGCAAAACCCAGCTTTTATTTTGACATTTCACTTCCGCTTATAAGCAAGCCAATTTGCTTATTAGCTAAATATTTAGTGATTTATTTGTAATTTATTTTTAGTCATTTATTTTGTAAATTAAATACGATTAAATGTGGAAAATAAATATCTACTTTGGTATATAAACATTTAGTTTTGACCATATTGTTCCCAGTTATTTATTCCCAGCTATGTACTTTATAACTGTTGAAAAATGCTGAAGCAAAACTCTGGTTTGCTACAGCAAACCAAAGTCCGTCATATCTGTAGTTGAATGAAAAACTTAAATGTTTCCAAACCGCAAACTTGAATTTCTGGGGTGATTTTAAAGCTTTAGTTTATCTGTGCTGCCATATATCACTTCAAATGCTATTTTTTAAGTTAAAGGTGGAATGTTGATTCTAACACACTTTTCCATACTATTGGTTCGTCTATGTATTTCAGAGTAGCAAAACTAAGGAGAAAATATTTTTTTGTGTGCATGTGATTGTCACAAATTAGGCACTTATTTTTTTGCCATATTTTTAACGGCTTTCAAAAATGTATTAAATATAACTTCCACATATACAAATGGTGTATTATGTGTATTATGGTAGATTTTCTACAGTTAGCTCCTGATCATACCTTCATCATACCTTCATGTCGGTGATAATGTAGCTCTGTCCTTACAGGGAAGGGACACAATTTCAACAAATATGAAGATGACTTCATCACAGATCTGAACACACCGTATGATTATGAGTCCATCATGCACTACAGACCGTTTTCCTTTAATAAGAATGAAAGCATCCCCACAATTACAACCACCATACCATATTTTAACGAGGTAATTGGTCAGAGGTTGGACTTCAGCGAAGTGGACATCACCAGGCTCAACCGCATGTATGACTGTGGTGGGTATTTCTACTTTATTACTTTATCACACATTACAGATTCTTTGTTTTTTTTTGTTGTTTTTTTGTATGTGTAATATCTTTAAGGATCAGTACAAGTTCTCCAAGGTTACGGTTAACTGTGGTCACCTTTGGTTTTTATATGGATATTGAGAATTTTTACCTTTATTAAGATTCCATTTTGTTTGATATCAATCATGTTGCAGCTGAGACGCAAACTCTGTTGGATCAATGCTCTTTTGAGCTCATAAACATCTGTGGAATGATCCAGAACGAGGATGACAACACAGACTGGGTCCAGACGCTGAGCAGCCCAAGCGATGGGGATCATACCCACGAGGGACGTTGTAGAGGTACTGCAGAGGTTTCATAGTCATAAAGAAAATTTTAAGCCAAAAAAAAAAAAATACTCAGAAGTGATATAACATTTGTCATTTACTGAAGTGTGATCTCTTTCAGATTCTGGCTACTTTATGAAGTTCGACACTTCTTCCGGTGCAGAGGGCAGCAGCGCCCTGCTGGAGTCACGTATCCTCTATCCAAAGAGAAGTGAACAGTGTCTCCAGTTCTTCTATAAGATGACCGGAGCAGCCGGGGACAATCTGGTGATCTGGAGCAGAAGTGATGATGGGACGGGAGCGGTGAACACCTTCAGAAAGATCCACACTATCACAGGTGTGAACAGGTGATAGACAGGTGTAAAAATGAACTTCCATTAAACTAGGCAGATCTAGAGCTTGGGATTAATACAAGACTGATAAAAGCAACCAAATGATTGATAACTACTTGTTAATGTTTGTTCTTTAGGCAACGGTGATGATGGCTGGAAAATCGCTCACGTGAATCTTAAAATGTCCAAAAAGTTCCGTTACGTCTTCCAAGGAACCAGAGGATCTGCCGGCTCCTCGGGCGCCATATTAATCGATGACATCACTCTCACCGAGACCGTCTGTCCCAGTCTTGTCTGGCAAATCCGCAATTTCACTGGCGTTCTCGCCACAACTTCCGTCGGCACCCCCATTAGGAGCAAATGCGTTTATAACGCGGAGGGCTATTCGTTCGGGGTCAGTGTGTACCCGAATGGAAGACAGAGCCAATACCCGGATTATATCGGCGCTACGTTTCATCTCTGCAGTGGGGAAAATGATGGAGTGATGCAGTGGCCAGCAGAAAACAGGCAGGCTACCATTGTAGCTATGGATCAGGACCCAGATGTTACACTGAGGATGTCTTCCACGAGAAGCTTCACCTCAGGTAGGCAGAGATAGGCAGTGTTCAATGTACTGCTGGTTCATGAACCTCCAAACAAGTCAAAAATGTCTCTTTATCTGATGATCTGTGCTTTCACAACTCTCAAAACCATATCCCTTAAATTTTAGCAGTTTGTTATCGCACTAGTTGAGCTTTCACTTCTGTTCCATTCCTTCAAAGAATTTGTGGTCCAACATTAATAAAGCATGAAGATTTCTTGAGAAGTCTAACCTGGATTTCCTTTTCCTTACCAATTTTTCACTTAGACAATAACACCCGCTGGGACAAGCCGACCGCCATGTCTGGTGCAGTCTGGGACGAGAGCTGCCGGTGCTTCCGGAGTCAGGATTACGGCTGGAGCACGTTCATATCCCACAACCAACTGCAGCGGAGGAGCTTCCTCAAGAATGATGACCTCATCATAACCGCTGACTTCAACGGTAAGGATTCGAAAATGCACTTTTCTTCTGAGGTGTATATTTCTGACACCTCAGAAAATTATCAAAATATTATCAAAATGTCATTCCATCAGATTTGACCCACCTGATCAAGACTGAAGTACCAGTGGAGCGCTCCGTACAACGCAGAGACCTTCCGGATGAGAAGGAAGGCCGTGAGATGGAAATGAAACAGGAAGCGCCAAAGCACAGGGAGCCACGTGCCGCCAACCCCTGCCACCCTAACTTCTGCCTGAACGGAGGCGTGTGTGTGGAGGCTGCAGGCAAAGCCTTGTGCAGGTTTGTGCTTTCATGTTGCATGGGTACGACATCTGTGTTCATGCGGCTGTATTTTGTTCCCACTCAGTTACCTACAGAAGAGGATTAGGGCCACCGAAAAGCATGAAAAGTAAAATCTGACCTTAATCAGAATCAGAATTGTAGAGGTCGTTCATGCACCTCTACAATGCATGAACGCATTCTCAATGCTTTTGAGAACTCAGCTAAATCTAGTCTTAATGCAAATCCTGTGACAAGGAAGAAACTCGTACATGATTATTTTTATAGACAAGGTAGTTATTGTTTACATCCGGAAATTTCTCGCCAGTGCAAAGAATTGTCTTCATGAGTATTAAAGTGAATGAAGAGTCTTAAAGAAATATTGGTGAACCTTTAAGACTTTCTCAAATTTGACATGACCAACAAATCTTAGATGACATCATATTAGATTAAAACATTTGTATGGGTGCTGTAGTGGCGCAGGGGCAAAGCACATATGGATACCTTAGGCCTCGACGCGGCCATAGCAGGTTGGAGTACCGCCTGATGACATTTGTGGGTGTCTTCCCCCTTTCTCATTACCCACTACCTTGTCTGACCACTTTCATATAAGGCCACTAGAGCCTTCATATGAAATTGTATTACACTTGAATATGCTTAGAAATTCCTGTTTGATTCAGATGAGTTAGAGCAGGATTGGCTCTAAAAGGAACAGGACAGTGGCTTTTGAGAACTGAATGTCTAAAGAAGCTTGGTCTATTTCCACATGATCATTTTATAGCAGGAGCCCAGGCTGACTTTAAACAAATTCAGGGAACTTTTGTTTCTCTGTTGCCAACAACTACATGTCTGTTATTCTTACCAACCAAGTTATGCAAATCTGACATAATGTCCACAGTGTAGTCTTATTTATCGTGCATTCCATTCACACCAGTCCTGTTTAGTCCGGTTTAATTAAACTCCGGTTCATTTGTTTACAAAGTCTGGTTTGTTTGGGGAGGCTTGAATTGAACTCTGATGTGGACGAAAAAAGTGAACTCTGGTCCACCTCGGTCTCTGTCCAATCCCCCTAGTATTTACCCAGAAAGCAAAGCATTCTGGGTAAATACCAGAATGCTTCTGGGTAAAGTTGCAACATTTGTTGCAACTTTAGTCCCGAATTGAACCGGACTATCAGGTGTGAAAACACCCCTAGCGACCGCCGGTGGTGGAAAAGCAAGGTGGAAAACGAGAAGAGGAGAAAGCATTAACATATGAATGGAAACGTCTCGTCTCTATTCCCAGGTGTGCAACAACCCAGGCCACCTTCTACTCTGGCCCGAGGTGTGAGGAAGTGAAAATAGACAGAGGCATCCTGGGAGCTCTCATCGGCGGTGCGGCAGGAACTGTGGTTCTGACGTTGGCCATCTTCGCTGTCATCAGGAGGTCTCACACCAACCCGTTTTAAAACGCACGGGTTCTCATTTAGCAAAGCAAAAGATCGGACCAGACAATCGGACAGAAATGTTTTACATGAAAACAAATGAACTCTTCCATTCTTAGTGGAGACGCTTAAAGCCTTAAACATTGATAAATACAATGGATAAATACAGATGGATAATTTAGCTGAAGTAGTTTCAACACACTCATTTGGTGTGCAACAGGTAAAAAAAAAGTGAATAATTTCTGTTGCAATATAGGCTTTAATTAACTAAATGAATTTAATACTATTTTAGTAGCACATGTTGTCACGGTAACATGTTTGGCGAATAAGAATGTACGACGGCGCTTGAGTTTCTAGACATCTTTATTTCACTATAACTTCTAATACATACAGCAATATACAAGTGTTGTTTACAGCTTGTCGTTTCATTCAAACTATGTAAAATAACTTTTATTTGTCAATAAATCGATCACAATCAGACTTGATAAAATTGTACTTTGTTCTATATACATTGGTTTGGAACAGGATGCAAAGATTTGCATGAAGTTGCTATTTGTACTGAGAAGCCTACAGCTACACAGTTACTGTTCACTATTTGCATTTTTTAATTAAAATTATAATAAATAAAAGCTCCACGTTGACCCTAAACCTAAAGAAAATATTGGTTGTTTAAATGTGTTGCATGTCTCCTTGGTCAGTAACACATATGGATGTACTTCTACAGTATATATATATGCATCATTTTGGAAATATCACTAACTCACTGCTAGTCATCATTAGTCTTCTACTTGATTGGTTTTTGGTTATGTTGTTAGAGGAACCAACTACACATTTGGAACAAATCAAAATCTACCACATTGCAAACTTCAAGAAGTGTTCTCTCCTGGATCACTGGAGGGCGCTGTGGTCACCGGAGCTGTTCTCTCTGTCTCCACTGTCTGTGGCACACAAACAGCAACATTTAAGATCAGAAAAGAAACTTTAGAAGTTCAAAATGTTAGTGTGTTGCCGCCTGACTTCTTTAATTAGATGGCGATCTGTAAAGCGAAGTGGATCTTTTTGGTAACTCTACAATAGCATGTGGTGCTGATTGTGCCATTGTTTCAAGATCAGACTGGATAGCTAGCAGAAAGATGAAGTTATTCGCTTATTTATAACCAAATACAGAAGAGATGGCATCAGGGTAACCTTAGAAAAAGTTGTGGACTGTGTCTTGATTTCGTGCCCAGTTGCTAGACATTCCTGTCCCTCCTCCTGCCAGTTGGTCCAACCAGACAAGCGAGTCGGCAGCACTGTAGTTTGCATCGCTCTGGTATTTACTGTGCCACTTTATTTTCTTAACCAAAGATCATTCCCATGAGTCACATAAAATAGTCTTATATTATGGTACATGCTGAGCAGGCTGACCAATGCAAATCAAGATCTCTGGAAAAACTGTATGTGATGTCATAAAGAAGCATGCAAGCCTGTCATCTGCAGTGTGTGTGTGCAAGGTTGCAAAATGCTGAACGTTAGTTTTATTCAATAAAGTTTTTATTAACTGACATGGTTCACTTTGGCTTCTGTGTCACAAACCAGTCCTGCTTTTTCAATGTTTTTCAATGTACACTGAAACATAATTTGGGGCGAAGTATACATATTTTGAAGGCTAAATGCAAGTTTTAAATGTAACGTGAAGCTTTGAAGTTACATTTCAAAATAGTGTTAGCTAAAAGTAACGAGCCAAGGATGTGTGCAAAATTTTAGACTGGCGTTGGCGGTGAAGTAGGACGTTTATGAAGGTAAAGAAGAAAATGTAACAATTTTAGTTACATTAATAAAATATTATTTCTTGTCATTGTGATCTTTATACAGTATTACTAGCTTGACAAGTAGCTGCTAAGTAACTGCATTAGCTCTTATCTGCTCTGATAGCCTGCAGTAGGCAGTTTACCAACAAACATGCTAACTATCATTGCTAGCATTTTTCTCAATCAGTTTCCTTAAAAACAAAAGCTGCAGCATTCCTAGGTGGGCCCCCTATGGGGAAAAGTAGGACAGACAATATGGGTCCCACATGGGTTTGTTCACGGTTTCCATGGTGGCCCCACACGGGTTTGCATATGTAGGGCCACTGCCATGTAGGGCCCTTGTAGGCCGTCGCCTACTTGGGCCCACCTATAATACCATTCTCCGAAGCCTTACATTCAGGAACATTAGATTTTAATCTCAAACCGAAAGTACATAACAGACCATCTATAGGAGAGCTTACCTTCATCATTTGTCTTTTGTGTAGAGGGTAGTTGAACTATTAGTCAGTTTCTTGGTACTATCAGTGTCTTGTCCAGTTTTTGCCTGAGGAGAGACCCCCCAAAAACAAAGTGATTTCTTCTGGGTGTTTCTATCATATCATGATTGAGAATATTCCAGCTGAACGACTACTTACCATTATGATTCTAACCACTTCCTGCCTCACCTAGGGATAACATAAAAAGAATAATGGTAAAAAAAATTGTCTTTCCATACAGGGGACATATGATCACTTCAGAGTTACTGTTTTTATTTTTTTGGTTCCATTTCCCCTTTATGTTTTCAATAAATTAAGAAGTACAAAGCAAAGGTTCTAAAAGACAAACCTACCTTCTGCTCTCCCACACAACCTGTTAGCAGAATGAAAAGGCCCTGAAAGAGACAAAAGCATATTTTACAAGATTTCTTTCCGGTGCCACCTCCTTTAAAACTAATACTGTATTTTTGCTTTCTTCTCTGTCACTTAGCCTATAGATTCCACTTTGTGCATGAAGTGCTTGCTAACTTCTACCTTCAGACAATGCAAACATTTAACATTACTACTGCAAAATGTTGAAAGGGATATTGAGTATACTGTAACATATTCCAAGGTAACATGTTAGACCGTCCTCACCTTGCTACCATGTTACGGACCGTGCTCACTTTTTCCAAGGTAACATGTTCCAAGATAACCTTGTTAACCATGTTACCTTGTTCTTGGAGCAAGGTAACATGTTCCAAGGTAACATGGCTGAACCTTGGAAATAGATTTGTAACCCAAACCACAGTCTTTTGTGGTTCCGGGCTTCCCCGTCGTCCGACCGTGAAATCTGCCTCACTCTTCCTGAGTGTCAAGCTGTTAAAAATGATTTGTAATCACAAAATTAGCTGCCCTTTACATTTTCTCCATGTTGTTTAGACATAATTAATGATTGATATGATCTCCTGATCTGACAGATACAGCATCTGACTTTCAGTCACCTCACCTTTTGTCACTAAAGGCAAAATTGTAAAACCGTTTTTCAACCTTTTTGCTCTCAGTGGTGTGTGTATCCCGTACAAGTCAACCGAAATTTAAAGAAATCAATCAAATAGGGGGTTGACAACCTGGGTGCTTCCATGGAAGTGTGGTAAAGCTCAGTTAAAAAACCTTTTTACAAAATTTCTATCATCACTTTTGGGGGCGTGTTACCCTATCTACAATCTGTATTCTTTGTAATAGTCTATCTTAGAAAAGTTCTCACAACTATTAGATAATGAGGACGTTTCTGATCTACTGTCCTCTTTAGATGATATTATATTCTATTTGGAAATATCCAAGTGACAGTGGATGAGAATTTAAGAAAGCTGAATCACATTGTGTTTGAGGAAAGCACAGCACTGGCTTAAGGTTGTGCATCATTTGTGTCGAATTGTGTCGGGATAAGTTTGAAAGTCATTCTGGAAAAAGATAAAATTTCAAGTGGGATATTTGCACTTTTACAAGCTGCTGCACGGGTAGCTTATATTCAATGCAAAAACATTTCGGAAATAACATTTATTTTGGGCTCCTTGTGAATATAGTGGCTCACTGTTTGCTGATTTGCTTATTGACCATCAGATTACAGGAGAAGATATGTACATTTCTGACTTCGTCAGTATGAAGGTCATGTTTACTTGGCTCTTTGGCTGTTTATTGAAGGCATTCTTTATTTGGGACGGGTCAGTGATACAACATACATCTTCAGTGGCTTTTGAAAACAATTAACTGTTAAGGTTCTAATTTAGTATTGGTTTTTTCCTAATCCATAAAATGTTTCCCTTGAAAATATTTGACTTATCTGTGTGGACAGCTGCAAATTTTTGCCTCCCACACCTCCTTGTTGGGTTTATAGTAGGCCTTTCTTTCAGTCCGCGGTTATGTCATTTCATCTCCCTATTTACGATCAGCCTGGTCTGTTCACCCGTTGCTTTTAGCTACCCCAGCCAGTTTTATTTTACGTAACATGGCTGAACCTTGGAAATAGATTTGTGACCCAAACCATAGCCAACCTGGTTCTTAGAATGGAAAGAGGCTAACATATAACATTTTCCAAAAGACTTCAAATGCATACTGTTTATATTTATCAATATGGCTGTAGGTATACTACTGACAGGTTTATGTCTGACTGCTAATTTTTGTTTTTAGGCAACTTTTATTGAGTTTGGGATAATAACAACAGAAACTGAAGGCCATTTTACATCATAGTTCTGCAACTGCCACCCCCTGTTACACCAGTACATCCGCCCCTGTGTGGGGTACATTATTTATGTGTTGCTTTCAACTGCTCTACCCCCCGTTCTTTGTTGATCGCAAGGTGAACGAAGCGTGTGAAGATCACTGAATGACACGACGATGTGAAAGGGACTTGAGAGTTGCAAAGTAAATTACCTGGAAAGAATTGAGGATGACAAAGGCGTAGTTGGCAACTTCAAAGAAGGGGCTATTGTTGTCCAGCATGAGTAAAGCAAAGCCGATGATCCACGTCACTCCAAAGACGGGAGCGAGAAAGACGATCACTTTGAGAATGCTCTTGGCTGTCTCCTTGTCATCTGATTTGCTGCTGTCTGGTACCGAGGTCTTCACCAAGGTGACAATGACAACCACCATGGAGAAGAGATTTGACAAAATAATGGTGCCCACAGGAAGAAGAAATGCGTGAATGGAGCCCTCCAACAGCCGGACATATGTTAACCAACAGGTTTCTCTACAATAGTAGTCCTCTTCTTTGTATTTGTAATACACATAGCTGATTCCCACTAGTGCGATTGGTACAGCATAGCCTACAACGCTGGAGAGGTACATGAAAACTCTTTTCCTGACCGGGCTGAAGACAAATATGAGCTGGTGGACGAGCATCACACTCAGACAAAGCATCCAGCAGAACATCGTCAGGTAAAACAGGTGCTTGCAGACGGTGAAAGTCAAGCACCAGGTGTCGGAGAGCTTTTTGGGATCGGCCGAAGCCAAGAAGCTGCAGTCTGCGAGAAGGCGGAACACGGCAATGTTCACCACGGCTGTGTGACGGAAATGTGACAGGTTCGTCTTTGTCACGGCCGACCACACCAGGAATTCGACGAAAAGAAAGATCAGCAGGGAGAAAATAGACACGCCCAGTCCAATGTATGTGATTATGTCAAGATCCGGCGAAGACACGTTGGCGCTTTTGGACATGAGGACAGAGAAAGACGTGAGGTGGTTGCATACACAGAGTGTTTGGTTGTCGTCGGTGACGTTGGCAATACAGCCTTCGCTGGACCAGTCTGTAATGTTTGGATCCCAGAAGACACAGAGACGTTCTGTGGCGCTTGGTTGCTCATCAGGGAAGAACATTGTAATCTTAATATCTGAATCATTGTGGTCCACAAGGGTGGCTGACAGCAATATGCTGCTGCGGTTTTTGCCTGGAAACTTGTTGTTTTGCAATTTTTCCATCAGATTCTTCACACCCATGGTTTTCAGTGTTCCATTGGTCTTGTTCAAATTCACATCAATGCCAAAAACAGAAATGCTGCAGTCTTCACTTGAGCAGAATCTGAGCTCCAAGTTTGTAGTGTTGAGACCCTCACTGGTGTTGATCTGGATGTTCTTTACCAAGAACTCAACACTGGAAAGGTAGTTTGCAGACATGCTGTGACGAACTGTGTCATTTACCCCTCTCCAGCTTGAATTGACCATATTGCTGGCTGCATCAACTAAATCCTGTAAAATATTAGGAAAACACACATACACGTTATGTGGTAATCAGGTTAGTACATTATCAGTTTGAGAGTAGCATAAGAATGGCATCTGAAATTAATTCTTATATTTCTGATAGTATGACTAAGTTGGAATAAATCAAATTTTTTGATCCATGTGGTTAGCAAAACAATGTATCCCGCAACGGCTGATGAACTCCTTAAAGCGAGTATTGTCCAAATAATAATTAGTTGTAGATAATATCTACTTTATATCATCATTTTGAAGATCATACTGTTTACTAAAAACTACATGCACTCTTTAGCAGTCAGTGTGATGATTATGCCCCGACATCTCAAAAATAGATAGTGTTAGATATAAAAACATTTATGAAGAAAGACAATACTTAGAGTAGCACAGTAGTGTTGTTTTATGCTAAAACTGAATAATACCAACAGTAAATGATCTTACGGGAAGCACATCCTCATTCAAAACAATGTTGACTGAAGCATTGGCCATCACTCCTATAATGCCAATGGAAGCACCAATGTCAGCAACGTCATCACCAGAGCCAGCGGAACTTAAACTGGAGCTGTTCTTGACTCCTTCAAATATGTCCATAGCCACTTCCTGTGTGGCTCCAAGACCAGTCAGAAATTTCTAGAAAAACATCAGCAGCAATGGACAAGCAAATATTAGTATATAAATCCTGCACAAATGATGATTTTCCTTCTTTCTGCGTCCTTAGTGGAGAAAAGATAAAGGAAGGTATTGCTGCTTAACATCTTCAAGCCTGGCAAAGGCTTATAGTTCAGCAATTTGCAACCATAGTTGGTTGATATTTTGAAAGTCTAATAAAAAGCATATGCATTAAATAATGTCTTCTCATTTACTAGATAAGTGTGACATCATATGTGGGTAAATCCAAACTCACATTAGCTGCATCTGTAACTTTGCTCAGCTCCTCACTGATGCATTTGGAGAAAACATCTTGCCATACTCCGTCCTTATCACAAGTACGTGACTTGAACCCAACCCTGCCTGGTGGACAAGTTTGATTAATCAAGGTCACCTCAGCTGGAGTTTTTGGCCAAATCTCGTTGTTGAGAATATCTTCTTTGCAGATTTTTGCAGTATCTTGAGAAAAAAAAAAGGATTAATGTCAGTCAACGTAAAGGCAAGTTAGAAGTATTATGTCAACTGTGTCAAGTTGAATAGATTCAATACCACGTAACACAGGGATTTCCACAGTTCCATACTTGAACTGGCCTTGACTGTTTGTAAAAGTGATTTTCACACGTTGTGTATCTTTATGTGCACAATCCAGCGGATAACTGTAATTGAATTCAACGTTTTTATTTGCTGCAACACAAAGATGGATGTTTATGTCAGGAAGATGATTTAAGTTGAAGAATAGTAAATGTCCAAAAAACTGTAGAATTCTCTTACCATCTCCCTCTGATTTAACTTGATCATTGTAGCTCCAAACGTATTTATATACCTCATTGGAATTTGGGATAGTTGCTGTGACATTTAGATTAGAAAATTTCCTTTCTTCAGAACAATCTGCAATAAGAGGGCTAAACTTCATGGTAATCACATCTGGCAGGAGAACCACTTTTATGGGAATGCTGGCGGTGTGTCTGATTGTTCCAGTAGTAAATCCACACTCATATGTACCTGATGGGAACACACAGATACATTTCAAAGTCTTACTTTTTCTCTGCCAAATGACTGCTCCTACATAGCTTGAGAAAATTTGGTTTGAGCCACACTTACGCATAAAATGGCACTTAATGCTTTTGTAATCTAACTGGTCATGTTAAAAAAAAAAAAAACAGGGCACCATGGGGATGTTTTGAGGCTATACTGAACTGGATTCAGTAAAGCTTCCAAATATTTCCTCAACCTTGGAAACATAAACTTTTCTGCTTCCACATGCTATTCTTTAACTACATACAGAGATGCTGTTTCCCTGTTTGGTCACCATTCAATGTCTGCGTGTCTCTCGAAATCAGGTGAACAGGCAGCAGGAGAGACTGAACTGAAATAATACTGTAGGCCCAGATTCTGCCAGTGTGAACCACCTGTGTGGGATTCTGGAGCATTTCTTTGTTATGACGTTTATTTTCCCTTTAGAAAACTTGATGACATAGTAATTACATGCAATAAATACTGAGTTTAGTATCATCTTATATATCAAAGCTGGTTTCAATTAAACATTAAGACAATCCAGGTAAGGTTGGTATACTTGCCTGTCCATGCACCTGTTGCTGTAGATACAATAAGATTCACACAGGATTTGTATTCTTCATTGAAACAGCCGGTGGAAATTTGGGTCAGACTGCCTTTGTTGATCGAAAAGCGCTCAGACGGTCTACTGAGGTTCCACCCAGCGCTGCCTGTGGCTTCCTCCATTTTGCAGATAAGATTAATTTGTTCCGCATACCCCACTGTATCTTTTACCGCAGAGATGTTTACCATTTCTATGTCATAGTAAAAGACAGAAAAATAAGTGAGATTAACAGACCAGAAATAATTCCATCCTTTGGTTTAGAACCCCAAAAAAGTGCCTCTGCCATGCAAGGAAGGGAAGCGTTTTGTCTGAGTAATCAAGAAACAAATAATACATATGAATTAACAACTGCTAATGAACATTATAGAAAGCTTTAAGAAAGTAATTACAGACATAGTTAATCAGTTGAGATGTGAGGAACTGATCCAGTGCACTTTCAAAATAATCACACATGCTAGAAATTATTTTCACACGGGTTTGCCCATGTAGGCGGTGGCCCTACATGGGCAAACCCGTGTGGGGCCACCATGGAAGCTGTGGACAAACCCATGTGGGACCTATATTGTCTGCCCTCCTTTTCCCCATATGGGGCCCACCTAGGTATGCTGGCTGGGTAAAAGTTGTTATTTATAAAAACTCAGACCAAAGTGGAGAACTGAAAAAACTCATTTTATGTTTGTGTGTGTACATATAAAAACGGAGATTTGCGGTCCGACGCATTATAGACTGCAACAAGTAATGGAGTCAATAAGTCCACATACCTGCTTTGACATGACACCCAATTAACACCATTCTTGTGTTTCGTTAACTTTATATTTCAGTCAACAAAACTGAAATATGAAGTTTTGTTATAGTACTTTTAAAGTACTGTACTATTTAAAAGTACTTTAACCTACATATCTTTCCACACAAACAAAAATCCTGGCGCCATGGTTAATTCCTAACAGGAAGTCATGGATTATTTTTTGAAGCAATCTGATTGGTTGACACAGTAACCGATGCAGGAAAATTATTATTATTATTTTTTTTTTTTTTTATGAAGACATGTCTACGTGTGTACAAGGCCTGAAAGTGACATCACACAGATCGTGAAATAAGAAAATGAAACGGTGAGATTTACTGACTTTTAGTGTCGACATAAATTGGGGCCGATGACAGGTTGACAGTCAGACCATTCAGAATCTGTTGAAGTTTAGGCAGGTCTAATCTGACATTGACATCCATCTGAAAGTCAGCAACGGCCGGCTCTAACGATCTGCGGAGGATTTGGAAAACATAACGGATGAAATAAACATGTCTGTCAATGAAAACAGTTTGTTTTTTGGCAGAAAACCGACAATTTCTGGCACAACTTCAAAGGCACATAATGCTTACATGGGTGCATTATGTGAGCACTATGTAAGTGCACTTTGTAAGACTATGCACTAAGACTGTGCACTATGTAAGAGCACTTTGTAAGCACTATGTGCTTACAAAGCACATAGTCAGTATAATTATTTACTTCCTTCCTTCCTTCTGCTGTCCTTTTTGTCTTTTCTTATTCATATCTGTACTCCCTTAATTATAGACATAATTAAGTCTGCAATTATGTCTCCTGATATAATTACAGGAGACATAGTGTCCTGTAATTATAGATTACAGGAGGTTATATCTGCCCTCCTGATGGCCCTCCTGATCCCTGCCATCATTCCTCCTTTCTGTTTTTCTTCTTATCCTTGCTCCCTTTCTCTTTGTCTGTCTTTCTTTTTGTGGTTGGAAAATTCTATTTCTTAAACGTGAGCGAAATTATCTGCAATTAGTTTGTAATATCGGTTGTGTTGTATTTGTCAGCAAAACGACAACAACCAGGTGGCATTTTGCAGAGTCCAAACCTCGGCCCGGTGATATTCACGGATCCCACGGCATTCATCATCCTCAGCCCAGTTTCAAGCTTAAAACAGAGAGAAGAGAGTAGTTCTAACACTTGGCTGCATGTGGAATAAACCTCTTCTGAGGCAAGAGCAACGCCTACCTTCGTGGTTTGCGCAGAAGCCCAGGACCCCGAAGTCAGCTGTACAGATCCATTGATGATAACTTCCAACAAATTACAAAAACGAAGAGGAATTTTGCCATGAGAAAAAAAGGGTTTGATGCAAAATCAAAGCATGTGCATGGTTCAAGTCTTTTACACCTCATTGTAGCTGGCCAATTTCCAAAAATTGTCAGAAAGACTTCGACGGACCCTTACCATTGAATTTCTGAACGCAGATGGATGTAGCCAGGGACACATTTTTGAGACATGCAGCTTCAGTGCAGCAGCCGTAGTTGTAGCAGACCTCGTTACTCCAAGCGTAGCCTGTAGAGCAGTTGCAGCTGTATTCCTCACCGACAACCAGGCATTCTAGAGAGTGACACCAAAGGTACGAGAACATTAGCTTCGAGCACATCGTAAAATCATTCGTGAAAAAAATTTGTGCGATTTGATGAAGTCCTGCATTGTTTGCGCTTTCACAAAAGTACAATTTAATTTAAAACAAATAAACAAAAAAAAACCAACTTGAGGTAGTACTTCCAGTCCCCCCAAAAAATATTGCTAAAATTGAAAGATTCAAAGACTCGAAAAGCAAAGAATAAAGTGAAAAAAAAAAAAGCCGAAACATTGAGTTCCGTTAAATCTTACAATAAAATAACATTATTGATCGTCTTTTCAGTCCCTCCAGGATTCTGATTCTTTTTTTTGTCATCTATTGCAATTAAAATCAAAGTGTTTATGATACTCGGCTGCACAGTGGTGCAGCTGGTAGAGCTGTTGCCTGCAGCAAGAAGGTTCTGGGTTCGATTCCCGGCCCCGGTCTTTCTGCATGGAGTTTGCATGTTCTCCCTGTGCATGCGTGGGTTCTCTCCGGGTACTACGGCTTCCTCCCACAGTCCAAAAACATGACTGTTAAGTTGATAGGTCTCTCCAAATTGTCCCTAGGTGTGAGTGTGTGTGTGTATGATTGTCTGTCTCTGTGTTGCCCTGCGGCAGACTGGCGACCTGTCCAGAGTGACCCCGCCTCTCGCCCGGAACGTTAGCTGGGGATAGGCACCAGTACCTCCCAACCCCATTAAGGGACAAGGGAGTATAGAAAATGGATGGATGGGTGTATATGATACTAATTTCGACATATTTGCGCTTATTTGTTACGGTAAATGCAACTTTTTATTACTCGCTGTGCAGATAATGGACTACATAATCTGACATTAATTAAGGCTGAGGCAGCTGTTTAGGACAAATAAGAAAGTTTTGGACAATTTTTGAGAAAAATCTGCAATAAACTACCAATTATTAGCACAAAGTAGCATGTGGATTTGTCGACCTTGTGTGAATTTCCACAATAATTCTTAAGAACCTGAAGGGACAGATTGATATCATTTGTCGGCAAACGGATAAAAAACTGCATTCATTTGATTGACAGCATAATATTTAAGCACACTTAGTGTTTAGTCTAGAATCTAGAGGGCCACATAAAAAGCTATGGCGGACCAGTTTTGGCCCACAGGCCTTGAGTTTGATACGTGTACTTTAAATCAAAGCGAGAAGCCCGCCTGTTTCTAATTGCCTTTTATTAATAAGAAATCTTCTTTGGACCGAAGCTTTTCAGTTTTCCGGTGCAAACTGAAAATAGCCTCTTTTGTTTGTTGTGCTGTGTTTTAATCATGTCGATCACTTTGAACTTCCTTGCTGCAGAAAGGGAGGGAGGGAGGGACGGATGGACGGATGAATGGATGGATAATAATAATAATAAAACTGTTTTTCACTCCAAACAGACAGTACTTTCCTAAACCAGTAGTTCAACAAGTCCTGTCCACTGACTTCTTGCTGGCACTTCTCAAAGGGGAAAGCATTGTTCAGATAGAATACCTGCGACCAGTTCGCTGCTGACGATCGTCACTTTATTGCCACCCACACTGAGGGATGCGGAGGGGCTCCAACTCGCCAGGATGCTCTTAGATGTCAGCGTGACGTTGCTCTCCACCATCACCTCGGCAACGTAGATGTCTTGATAAAAGAGGAAGAAGATGAGTTGACAAGCACAGATAGAATATAATGGACCATCCTGAGTACGTCTCCACTGTGCTGTCAACTCTCTCACCTTGCGAAAAAACCTACAAAGGCAAAAAAAGAAGAAGACGACACAATTAGTATCTGGGTCAAGTAGACTTGGGCTTGCAATGTTTTCATGAGCAAAATAGTGCAGGCTGTAGAAATATAAAGTGTGAGAAGGAAGCTCGTCTCTACCTGGCACGTGCAGAGGGCGCCGACCAGAAAAAGAAAATGTTTGGTCCACATTGCTCCTCCTCTGACGGGAAAAGAAAGGCAAAAGATTTAAAAAATGTTCGAAGATGGTTTTCAATGAGGACTCTTCCTGTTGTGTCAAACTGCAGTTTGTTAAAGAACATACATATGGAACCAACTACATTAAAAAAACAAAGTCCTTGGCGTCTCCTGAACTATCCCAGTAATGAGAGTTACTGATAATGTTCATAAATAGCCTCAGCTTCAGTTTTACTTCACAGTTACTGTGACAGTAAGTCGAGGTGCATTGGAATTATGTGTGTTAAAATAATAATAATAATAATAATAATAAAGAAAAGAACGGAGGAGGTCAAGTTTTAAATGTAAAAATATGTCATGAAAACATCTAATATGGTCATATGAATACAAACATTTAGTCCTTCCTCTGATACAATATCATCTCAAATTGTGCTTTCTTTAAAGGAGGAAACTTATATGTGTGTTCCATTCTAAAACAGTTTTTCTGAGTCAGTTTATTGAAGCTATCACGAATAAAGAGCACAACTAAAATCCATTTGCATTTATTTTTAAATTGGCGTCCAAAGCGTACTTTTGTGACTTCCGAATTTTTGAGTTGTTGCGTAAATCCTGATTAAAAATACTTCCCATAAATATAGATAAATGCAGAAGGTTTTCTGCTTTCAAAACAGTTTTGGAAAACATAAACGTGCTGGTTTTCGTTTAACTTCTTTCTCCCCGGACATTTTTTTACGCAATTTATCAGCAGCCATCTGTTTTGTTTTTTTCTACTGAACGTTGAGTGGCGAGTATTTTCCTAAGCAAACATGTTTGCATTACTTTGCATCAGAGCTATGAATGTCGGTAAACTGGAGTTTTGTTTTTTTTTCTTCTTTTTCTTCTAATACAGGAAACTGCTAAGTTCTGCCCGCATAAGCAGCTGTAAAAAAAACCCAGCACAGTAAAACGTATGTAAACGCAGCACGTCCTTCAAACCACAACATTTTCCTGCCGGTGATGACTTCCTGCGGCTCTTGGGTTTCTGAAATCTGTCCCATGGCACAAGTTAGACTGTTTTTTGAGTGACAAAAAAACTTGTACAGTTATTTTTAAAAAAGCTTAAAAACAAGTACAGTAAAACAAAAAAAAAAATATTCATATAAATCTATGCTCTCAGAACATGATATGATATCTTGAAATAGTTTTATTCCAGTTATTTGACCAAAAAACCCCCCAAAAAAACGACATTAGCAGCTACAGGTCAAAGTGCATTACACCAAACTAAATCTTCATTAAACAAGTGATCCAGCATAAAATGAGTTTTAATATGGCTATGAATATGAAATTAAACGTTCTCTCCAATTTCTTTAAAGAAAAATGCCATGAAGTCATTCAAATCAATCTAAAGCAACTCTTACCTTAGTTTGCTCCAAACGTCTCACAGAAAACCAAGGTATGAAATGTTCTGACTTTAGCTGACCAAGTAGAGATGTAGTCCCATATCTACCAGCAGCTGATGAGCAATCAGAATCCCGGTAAGTGTGCACGTTTGTCTCTAACGCTGGCTTATGCTGAGCGGGGTGGTGCTTTTTTTTTTTTTTTTTTTTTTTTAGGGGGAGGGTTGGACGCTCTCTGCTTTCTGTTGGCGGCTCATTTGCATCCATGGCTCGTCTCCAACCCACCCGGGCTGCTCAGGACAGGACCCATGTCTTCAGGTTTTCCATGGACATTTGTCTACCAAATCAAGCCGTCTCCTTTCAGGAGATCACGGCGCGGCCGTTCACCTTGGGGTTACTCTGAGGTTCGTTTCTTAAGATGACCTCATGATACCTTGTTATCGAAAAGACAAAAGAAAACAACAACAAAAAAGAAACACATTTTTCTACATTATTAAATTTCCTGAAAATGTTTCCATGTTAGAAATAAACAAAAACACAAATTTGAATGTTTTTTTTTTTTTTTATTGGGGTTGTATGTGACTCAGCATTGTGCAATTGTGAACTTGGAGACAAACTGTGAAATTATTTTGCAAAGTGAACTAAAACTGAACATAAGCTGATGTCTCAAGTTCATTTAGAAACGACTTAGAAAGAAAAACTTTTAATATCAGTTCAATCCATATCGATGTTTAAAATTAATTTCATGTGTAAATATTGTTTTTTTGCCAAGCAGCCCGTAAGGGGACATGGAGAAAAAAAAATCTCGACTTATTTTCTCGAGGTCCCGTCTTTTTTTTTTCATTTCGCGGGATCTTGAGAAAATAAGTCGGGATCTCGAGAAAAAAAGTCGGGATCTCGAGATCTCCAGAAAGTTTCTCGGGATCCTGAGAGAATAAGTTGGGATTTCTTTTTTTTTCTTCTTTCTACATGTCCCCTTTGGGGCTCCGTATTTTTCTGTGTAGATTTTTTTTCCAGAGGACAATGATAAAATTAAAATGCATTTTTAAATGTAAAACAAACATTGTACGAGGAAAGGCACACAAGGAATCTTGTGCAAATGATGTTTTTGCATTTTCTCATGATTTACCTCCTCATTTCAATGTTCCAACTTGAGGCACGCCACATGGTCCCGAAGAACAACACCGACCCGACACGCTGCAGCTTTACGTTGTGTGCTCACAATCATGTCTAGTTGGTGGCAGAGTTCGGATTCAACTTTGAAAAAGTTGCCGTCGTTGACTAATTATTTATCGGTTTCTAGTTTTTATGATTCTCTCCTCAACTTCAGGTTGGCAAACAAGCAGCACCTGCTGGGGATTTGCATGACGGCACAGACGACGTCATAGTCTTTGAGCTCTCTTACAAGCAGGTGTCCCTCAGCTGGGAGGAGGCCGATAAATGAATCGGTAGTTAGTTAAAAGAATCGTGATGGGTTGACCTGCAGAGTGACCACTGGTGACAGCAGGCCCAAAGGAAATAAAGCAAACCAGTGTTGCGGTCAAGACCACCTAAACCGAGACCAAGACAAGACCAAGACCAGAGTGTATCGAGACCGAGACAAGACCAAGACTTTTAGGGTCCGAGACCAAGTCAAGACCAAGACCGAGAGAAGTCAGGACCGAGTCAAAACCAAGACCAGCGAGCCACGCTACACGATAAAATGCGAAATATGATCAAAATTGCTTCTAGAATTAATCTGAAAGATTCACATTCCCATAAAAACACTGAGAATCATCCATTCTCCATGTTAAGTTCGTATTGTATGAGGTTTTGAATTCATAAATTTGATTTATTAATACCAAAATACAGCTGGTCCATGATTCATGCTATCCTCAAGGGCTTGCTAAAAAAAATCAAACAAAGGTTTTCCATTCCCTTTGTCTCTCTGAGCTACGTTACCTACTGTGTCATCCTTTATCCCAGCTCTCAGTTGCATTTCCGAGTATGTGATTTCCTTTAGGTTTAGCTTAGCTTTAGTTGAGCAATTACTTAAAAGAGATTGAAGGAAAACACAGAATTACTTATTCTCAACAACACAACAATATTTAATACTTAGAGCTGAAATAAATTGAACCAATATTAAAAGCAGAACAAACTGTTCTGCTTGGCTTCCATCTCTGTGCTCTCATTCCATCCCTAAAAAGATAACGCCCTGGGCGTTTGCCTATATCTTTCATGTCAGAAACCATCTCTGTCTGCACCATTAAACATAGCAATTAAAGCAATGCACTAACTGCAACGAGCAAGAAGTAACCAAGCACAAGGTGCTCACCGAGAGTGTTCTCACCCTCTCTCCACTGCATGAAGCCAGGCAGCACACAGCGCTGTAATGTCTGCCACATGACAGGTGACAAAACCAATCAAAGAGCAATGTACATGCTCTGCGTGCTCTTTCGTTCTTGTGCTTTATTTATTAGCAAATTAAATGAATATCAATGTATATAATTAAATAAAATAATAATAGCTACTGCAATGTACGCAGAGCATTACTAGAACAACGAACTCAGTGAGGCTCCAGTTCGATCTTCTTAGTAAAGAGCTGTTCAAAATAATCGAATCGTTCGTGAATGTCACGTCACTATGTTGCAGACTTTTGGACATAGCGTTGTCCCACATTTGCTACACGTCAGTCAGCGCCTCCGCACAATAATTCAGGCAGCGAGTGACAACTTTTTTTTCATCACAAATGCTTATGTGTCTCTGTACAGCTAGCTTTGCTAACGTCACGTCAACGGAGCTTACCTTTCTTTGAGCTTCGTTTCTAAGTGACGAAAAAAGTTTGACGTCGTCCCCACCGTCTGTGAAAGCGAAGCGCTACTGAGTTAGCGGTCGCCGTCGGACTTCTTATGATTTATGTAGCGCAATTTTGTCACTGACGATTAGACAGAAGTCATAGAAACACACTGAGGATGGTTTTGACTCGCACGCGGCGGTTGGAGCGCCGCGTGCTCCAACATGCTCTGCGAAGGGAATCTAAAATGATTGATTGAATATTGTAATTGTAAAGACACATTTTTCAAAAAAAAAAAAAAAGTCTTAAATTTTTGGTTTCTTTTCTAGATCCAGTGTGACGTGAGCCTGAGGTGGCTCCATCAGGCGTGTGGGAAGCCCGCCAATTGAAAAAAGTTGTCAGTGCTTTCGTGTTTGTCTTGTTGTGGTGTGCTAGCTTACGTATGTTGTATAAGAGTTAATAAATTACATTTTGAAAACTATGTTTGATATTTATCCTTTCAAGACTTTAACATATGGTAGCTATGGAAAAATAGTTTAAATCCCAAGGCCCCTTTGTGAAATTAGGAACAAATGTTTCAAAAGCACAGCTATTCACTTGAAGGTAAATTAATTTGTTCTCATTTTATGGAGGGGGAACAGATTATTGTAGGTGGCTAAAATATCTGGTTCCCCCCTCATAACTTTGGCAAATAAAGAGCCAATGTTATCAAATTTGCAGGATTTGTTGCTCATGAAGAGAGGATTAAACACAGTTAAAGACTTGCTGGTAAATTCATTTGTTCCCATTTTATGAAGGGGGAACAGATTATTCCAGGCAGCTGAAATATCCATTCTCTCCTCTCTTCCCCCATCACTTTGGGAAATAAAGAGAAACTGCTTTCAAATTCTCAAAAATTGTTATGTGTGATAGTATGTACTATACTAGAAATGTCCTTAATCCACTAATCTGTCATATTTTACATTAGAAAGAGATTTAGCAGAAAGTCTCCAGTCTCTTCTTCTCAGGAAGTCTTAATAGTTGGAGCCTCTATCAACCAGTTGCCCTCCTCTTATATCAGGAATAAAAAATTATAAAATCACTACGTGTTGGAAATGTGTGTTTGGTGACTGATTTTTATTTGTCAGGCTTAAGTTATAAAGTTGGAGAAAGATCGATACTCTGCGTTTATAATAACAGCAAACAGCGTAAGAAGACCTCCACACAAGACCGCGTTTATTTACTCTTTTTACTAATTTATTATTGCTTCTTTTTTAAACAGCAGCTGCCGATTAAACTGAATGTAACAATCTTGACATGATTATATGAGCTGTTTTACCGAGAAAATCGACCAGAAGCGCCGTGGAAATGGTCAGATCCGCCGGACTCGCCTCTCTGGCAGCAATGCGCGCTCCCGACGCAGGGGGAACAGATTTTCACGGGGGAGCAGAATTTCGCACAACACCTGTTGTTGAGTGATTTGTATGACAGGGTTGGCCAGAGCCAACAAAAACGCCCCTCAAAAACACAGAGTTCCACTCACTGATGATTCGAAACGATACATTTAAACCCATTTCTAGAAACAGAAAGTCGAAGTTTGGGTAGGTTTGAAATGACCTCTGAGAAAGAAAGAAATAGGAAAAGACCAAAAGTAAGAAGGGATGAAAGAAAACAAACAACATGAGGAGCCATGGTAACAGGTTTGAGGTTATTATTTCGAAACATCATTCTAAAAAGTCCTGAAGGGACACTGCAAGGACCAAACAAAAGAACACAATCTGATATTTTACAACCAAAACGTAACATGATCTAAAGCAATATGTAAATGCAAACTTTATTTTTTTGAGTTCCCAAGTATAAATTCTGTAAAAAAAAAAAACGTGTGATTTTTATTTTCGAATTTTTTTTTAACTCAGCCTAAAACTTCAATATTACATCACTCATAACCAAAGTGTCAGGCAACATGTCATAACATTGACATAGCAGTAAAGAAAATGAAAACACATGCAAAGCAGCTGACAGGTAGTCAGCCCTGCTGAAAATTTAGCAGGGTATGGAGTAGAGTAGAGTTACAGAATATGCTAATTGGGTTTTACAGCGCAAATATGGCCGCCTCGCTTCTGTCAGCCTGCCCGGAGCAGCCGGAGCTACAAACCAGTAGCTATCCATCGTCAATGAGCCCTTTGAGCCATCAGCTGGAGATGTAAAAGGAATTATGAATTAAATGTATTATTATATGTATTAATATTAATAATATTCTTATCACTAATATTAACACTGGTCAGAAATGGCTGTGCACAAGTACTTTGATGGAAAGGTGTTTTTTATACCAACACATACATTCAATCTCATAATGTATACATGTTTTATAAATTATGTATTCACAACACATGCAGAAAAACCAACAAACTAAACAAAAAACAAAATAAATAAATTAATTAATTAATAAAAAAACCAACATGAACAAACAACTTAAAATGAATCAAGACTTTAGCGGGGCAACTTGAGTATAGAACATAAAAAAGTAATAATAATTCAGGCCAATAGATTAGATTAAAGTGTAAGTGATTTCAAAAAAGAAATCAACTTAAAAGTATTTTTTGGAACATTGGAAAGAAAACATATGGTGCAAAATACGTGATTAAGAAATTGGGATGATGAACGGCTTTTATCCTCAAATTCAATGTGCTATTCAGTGTAAAATGTTTTTCAATAGGCCCATGTTTCAGTTTTAATAATTCAGATTTTATGTAATTTAAATAATCTGACAATCTGAGTTTTAGGTTTTGTTTAGCTGCAACACTGAATAATCTAAGTAATAGGAATAAACACTTAAAATGTGTTACTCTCGATATAATGAACAGATAAAAAGAATTCAGTAACCAGTTTGCTCATTAAATTGTTTACTCAAATAAACCTTGATTATATTTCCATCAGTTGAAATATATTTTTTAACATTTTGATTATAATTTTTCTTTATATATTTCTGAAATAAAGAAGGCATTCATGGCGACCTAAAGATATCTTTAGGTCACCATTACAACAATGGATAATTGATGTAAATACACTTTTTTGGTGATTTCTTTGCTTTGTGCAAGAGTGATGAAACATCAACAACAAGGTATAAAAAAATGATCAATTGATTTTTTTTTAATTATAAGAAACAAAAGCAGCAGGAAATCTTAAGACTCGTGCATCTGCAGGCCAATTTGTCTATGTTGGTCAGTTTGTCTCTGTGCAACGCCTTGAACAAACAAGCCTGTGAACAAATATGTCTGTGCTACACAGCCTCATTTGGCTAGCAAAGTAAACGAAAAAAGAACCATTTTGCATCGGCTTTGCTGGAGTACCAGGTGAAATAAAATTTCTCCAAATATTTTCAACATGGAGATGGTTTTATTGCACTGGACCATCAAATAACGCTCAAAAGTACACACATCCCTTAAAGACTGTTGGTAATTATGGTTTAAAAATAATAGACCATCATAAACCATTAAAAAAAAATCAACATATATTGTAAGAGACGTCCTTACCACCCGATGCAGAAAAACAAAAATATTTCAAAAATGGAGGAAAAGAAAAATTAAAAGTTTTGTTCATAACCTCCAGTATCAACATATCTAAAGTACACAGTCCGCTTGGTGATGTCACAAACATTTATATGTGAATCCATCAATCAGGTCACACTTGAGACTTGTGAACTAAGTAATCAAAAGAGAGCACAGCCAAAGAATGAAAGGAATAAGCCATTTGTGTGAGTTTTAAGAAGCACACACAATCCAAATGGGGATGGTCACACAAAAAAAATGGTTCCTATTTCACTGACGTCAGATGGAGTCTTGATTCATGTAAAATCGCTGACTCAATCAGAGTACCATCCATTGATATAATAAGATGATGATATGCACTGCAGTACACTACACTATGATAGGTTATGATACAGTAAAGAGCTGTAGTCCACAGAGAACAGAGAGTTCCTCCGCGGCTCCAAGTGGCTCCAAGTCAGAGGACTCCAAAGACATTCATCAAGATCTTCCTGGATGTTCAAGTGTACAAGTGGTCCATTTTTCTAGGGTTTGGCCTTAAACTTGCCTGAGGTTTGCTCACATCTTGCCCAGCGTATTTCCACCCCAGGTGGAACACATTCTATGTGTTGGAGGAGTTTTGGGAGGATTGCTTTTAGCTACCTTCCATGAAGCAATCTGCTACTGGGTGCTTGTTCTGTTGTTTCCTGATGATTCGCTATAACAACTTCAAAGATGTGTTGGCATTGGGTGCTGTTATATGCACAGCAGTAAAGAGCACTACAGTTAGCTCTGTTGGGAGGTACATGGGCCTGGATTTGTTTGTCACAAGGACTAGGTCAGTGGAGCAATTCCGGGTAATACTTGCAGTTTATGTACACGGCATGTTTACACAGGGAAATATCTCCCCTGGGTTTTAACCACAAGAAAGCCTGTTTTCACCAGTGTGATGGGTGATAAAGCAGCTTTGTTAACAAAGCTTTGTTAATCCAATCTTCCATTTGCTCAACATTGAGCATTGAGGGGGATTTTAAAAGCAGTTTTACCCACACAGCATGAGCTATGAAATGTATTTGCTTTTTGACCTGTGGACATATTGCAAGTCAATTCCCAGTTGGGGAAAAGAAAGGTGCCATTGACATACAAACCTTTACACTAGCCGCAGCTATTCATGGGCCTAACAAAAGTCCAAAAGCTACAAAGTGTCAGACAATCTGAAAAAGTGGGTCTGCTCAGCTTTTTAGCTAAAGACAATAAAGGTTGGAGTCTATTGCTAATGACCAAAGGCATTAGCAATAGACTGAGCAGCTGTTGTTGCTGTTTGCATTTACATTGCTGGAAAAAGAGAAATTTAAAGAAAGGACTTACTGTACCGAGCCGATGAGAGTGACCTATTCTTTTATTCATGCTTGCAGAATCTGTCTGCTTGTGTAACTGAAGACATTTTTACAACATTAGTGGTTAAAGTGGTTGAAGCCACTTTAACCACTAATTCCAATGATTAGGAGAGGTGACCCTATACTTTTAGTTTGGCTGTGGCTGCATTTCCATTGATCAAATAACTGCGCAAATTGGAATTACAAAAATAAATTTATTCAATGGTGACAAACCAATTTTGAGAAAACTCTTGTTTTTCAAAAAAAAATTATTCTCACTCGGATGACGTGTGTGTTGTTTCACCGTATCAAAATAGTTTTATTTTGGAAATTACAAAGGAAACACTATTTTCACATCATGTGAGTCACATGATGAACAACCAGATGTTGCCTCTGGCACAAAGGCGAAGAAAATGACAGTAATACAAATTTTTCAGGAGACATTAAGCAAAGAAATTCAATAATCAATCTATACAAAAGGTGTAATTGAAGAAGTGAGTAATAGTAAGTGCATACCACCATCTGCTGGCTAGAATAGGTAACTGCCAAATTAAAATAACTTCCTGTATGTTCAACATAAAAATGTCTCTCATTCATTTGTTGCCAACTAAAACAAAAATGTATTATGCATCCACTGAATGCTTGTGATGTCTTTATCATTTACTGTGTTCATTTATTAGGCAGGAGAATTATTCTAACAGTCTCTGGGACCCTTGAGCCAATTTCCACATATCAGGTCATCTGTCAGGTGACCTGACAGACGTCATGGTCATGGTTTCTGTCATGGCAGAAGCATGACCGAAAACTGATAAGTTGCATCTTTGCTTACACATCAGAAGGATCTGACACACTAACTTAGTTTTGAAATCAGTTCTCTGTCCTTAGTTTGCGGGTGCACCTCAACAACCAAACACAGAAGCTGCAGACTGGTAGCTAAATAGCTACCAGTCCCAATATAATGACCTTGTTAGTATTTAAAACAAAGTCTTATAAGTGTTTAGATATAGTTTTCTGGATAGCTGTACGATGAATTGGCCAAAGTTTAATTAATGAATCTGATTGAAAGATAGCTGCTTCTCCTTCATGGACCGAATCTTGGAGAATGTGGCATTTTAGGACGATAATGAGTTGACTCATTGATATCAATATAATCCTCCTGTTTTTGCTGAATTGGGACAGAATAAACCAATGGAATTATTAAAAATCACATATTTAATCAACAAAATGTTTGAGGTTCAATGAACCATATTTTATTTTATCAGTTGTATTATTGTAAGATTTTTTATGACTTACTCTTTTTACATATTCAGAAGGACAATGTTTCAGCAATATACAATACATAGAAACACAGAAAAACATATATAGGAGAAATCCTTCTTCAGTTTTAAAAGATAAACATAATTACAAAACTTGTATCCAAATGAAAAAAGACAAATGATGTTAATTAATAAACAATGACTTCAAGGGCTTTTTTAATGCACATCACATTCAAAAACTTGACAATATTTCATAAGTACCGGAAAATATAAACAGTTTAAGCTGAATAAACATGCATTAGCTCATTGCTTTTCTACAATCTCCACTGCAGCAAGAGAAGAAAGAAAAACTCTGGAAAGAGCCTGTACTTTAAGCAGTCTTTACCTTTGAATTTTATCAAAAAAAATAAAAAAAATCATATTTACATTGTCTAGTTTACAACTATTTAAGGGAAGCAATCTCTGTGACAAATTAATGGCTGGCTTATACATGCTTTTTTTTTCCAACAAAGATTTAAAGCTTTTGATCTTACAACAGGAGAAGTTGTAAATTCAATCTGGTCCTCATTTTAAGTACAAACTTAAACCTGAAACTCTTCTCAAGAAAGGATTTTGCATATTCCACATGAAACAGAGATACATCATCAAGCTAAACCATATTTAGTAACAGTTAGTACATAAGTTGCAACAAGGTTCTCAGCATGCCCTTCATTCCAGTGAACATCTTGTCATGTAGGATCAAATTCACACGTATTTAAAATTCTTAAATGACACAAGATTCTGCATGTAAATTTACATTATTTTAATAATCTTAGTGTAAATAATGTGAATAACTAAGTAATTTGAGAGCAAAAATGTAATCAGTAGCAGGTATTCATTCATTCTGGTCTATGGACTCTAGTACAAAGAAGAGCAGGGTGGCTGAAAGACCTAAAACAATGGCACCAAGAAGCAATACTGAGTGTAGTTTTATCAGTTAAATCCACAGTTGTACAAGTTCATGGGTAGAGGTGAAATGGATGGTGGTGACAGAGTTGCAGTGTGAAACTGCATTGCATTAGACTCGCTTGATTTCCTGAACTTAATCCACTGAAATAACTAAGATGTTCAACTAAGATTATTTTTGTCCTGAATTATATTTCAGGTTTTAAATTAAGGTGGACTATACTCCTGACTTGTTGTTGCACCAATTTGGTCCAAAAATCCTGCACTGAATTCTGGTTTGAAAGTTTCAGAATAATGCTCGGCATTTCTTTTGTTAAAGTTAAGGTGCATTCACACCAGCTCTGTTTAGTTTGCTTTTATCAAATTCTGAGGTCCGATTCAAGCTAGTGGGAGCAACAGCTTGTGGTCTTTTACCAAAGAAAGAGGAGAAATACTACAACCACTCAAATCTGACGCTAATCAATTTTTCTTTATATTGTGCAAAGAATGCACCAAGAACTTCAGTGGTTCTTGGTGCAGCGCCACCACAGGCAAGGAGGGGATAGTTGTTTCAAATGGTTTGGTTCATTTGACAGTACAGTGTGAAAGTGAAACACAGCAGCTGAAAATGGAACAAATGTGGCAATTTTGGTTCCCAGTCAAACCGAGTTTACCGGACTAAAACGTGTGAAAACACCCTTATGGCTCCCAACGTAGCTCAGTGGAAAACAAGAAAATAAAAAGTCAGACTTTCCCAGATCTGACAGGAACCAACTGGCCACAAGGCTATGAACTGGCCAATTGGCTGAAGTCCTGTCAACTTACAGTCTTTGAATACAATAAACCACATGAAATGCCAAAGAATGAGGGGTGACAAAAATGGTTAAAACAATCTTTTCAAAGAGGAACTCCTCTGGCACATGCAGACTCTGGAAGCAGTGTGACGCCATCAACCGGTCACCAATTTATCCTGGGAGCTCAGATATTTTATAGTTTCTGATCGTACCTGAAAAAATGACAAGAAACTGCGTTTCAAGAAACATTCATGCACTCATCGACATATTTATATCTAATTAGGGTTAGGGTTAGATTGAAAATGAATAACTTGTATTAATTCTATTAATCTTGATAATGGTGCATTGTTTAAAACCAATTATGATTTAGGTGAAAGAAAAACAAAACAAACAAACCTTTTTGTCCAGGAGTGTTCCAAACACCCAAATGAAGCAACCCTGAAAGAGGAGCATATGGTAAAAAAAGCCAATTTTAAATTTTTTCTTAATAAACACTTGCACTATATTGTAAAGTACAGAGGAGTAAAACAATTTTAATTAATTAAAATGATATTGTTACCTGCAGGGAATTTAAGAGGACAAAAGCAAAATTAATCTCCTTGTTTTTTGGGGCAATTATGGTTCCGATTCCCAAACTCCAAGTCAGTCCGAAAAACGGTGTGAGCACAGCCAGACTCCTGGCAATCACCACCAGAACATGCCGCTCTTTGCCTTGACCTGTATTCCTGACTCCTTTTCTGCTCACCATTTTATAAATCACTACTAGCAGGATGAGGAAGTTTATCGCCACGATCACAAGTGCAGGAACCAGAAAAGCCAACAGGGCTTTGGAGTCTTTCCAGTTCAGCCAACAGCCATGGGTTTTCTCTGATGTAATGATTTGACGGGGCAGTCACTGCCATGGTTGTTATGGCGATGACCAGTGGTGCAACGTACCCCAGAGCAAATCCGATAGCCAGCATGGAAGCCTGGGACAATCCGCCCTCGAAGACGAAGACGGTGCGGTAGAGCAGCAGCAGGGCTGAGGCCAACATCCAGAAGAACATGGCGAGGTAGAAGAGGTGGATGAAGAAGGTAACGGTTGCACACAGTGCAGGGTGTTGCTTCTTATTGTCGTCTGTAAAGTACGCTCCGATGATGAACCAGATGTTTGCTAGCAGGAGAGACACGGCGATGTTGATGATGGAAACGTGACGCAGGAAGGAGGTGGTGTTGGTACTTATCTTTTTCCATGTGAGTGCTTCTGTGATAAGACATATGACCAAAGAAGCCATGGATATGCCAACTCCAATTATTGTTATGTCTGTGATGGTTTTGTCCTCGAACATCTCAGGGGACATCAGCATGGAGAAGGAGGTGAGGTGGTTGCAGCTGCAGCGGATGGTTTCATTGTTGTGGGACAGCAGAGAGCAGCCCGAGTCGCTCCATCCTCCAAGACCATCAAAGAGTGTGAAATTCCAGAAAACACACTTTGGGTTTCTCAGGGTGTCATTCAGAATTTCTGATGTTATCGATATATTTCTGACTGTGGCTTCTGTCGTAGCGAGAACAACCTTTCCGTTGATAACCATGGATGAGGAGTTGACTTCATCTCTCGGTGGGAGCACGTTATCCATGGACGCAAATACGATTGTAGTAATGAATTGGCTTTCCTTGGCCCCTGGTATGTGTATTTCCATCGAGGTGTTAAAGACATTGTTAAAAGTCATTTTGTTTTTTAACCGAGTTCTGTTCAAAAGAATGAAAGGTGTCTCAACAGAGAAGGATTCATTGACAAGGAGGGTGGCAACTGATTCAAAGAGGTTCAGCAACGAAGCACTGGAGCTTTTTATTGTGCCCGCATTCCCTGAGCCTGAGCTCGATGTTTTATCCTTTATGTTTAGGGTATCCCATGATGCCTTTGCTTCATCAGAGGTGAGAAGACCTGCGATCTCCAGGATGTTCTGTCATAAAACACATATGGATTAGAGCATGTCTTCAAAAAAGGAAATATTACATAATATCTTATTTCTCCTACCTCTGTTGATTGTTTATTTATTGGCATGGATAACAATGAAGATGTATTTGCTATGTTGCTGAGGGTTTTCACAATGGAACTGATTGTATCTGGAGATTTGGAAATGTTCTTGGTGATGTTACCGGATACCAACTTGAGTTTCTCCAAGAAAACCGGAAGTGTCTCATTATTCAGTTTCTGTCAGATTTGAAGAAAGATTCATCAACATTATTTCCTCTCATAGTTCAAAATGACGTTCTCTTACAATTTTTGTGTCATTGTAGTTCTTATAATCAACTGAAGGGATTCTGGTTAGATAGTGTTAAATGTGTCTTTAAATATACTAAAGTTAAAGGGAGATTCAGGGGTTTTATCACTGTGTGTATATCTCCTGTCTTCATTTTGTAGGGGCTGGTAATAAACCTTCTTATGTTAAATACAGTTGGAACAAATGTACTAAGAAGTACAATGTACTTTTAATACATTTTAGTAATGAAATCTTTGAAATGTATTTCATTTGTGATGTTCTCAGGCGATCTTGTATGCACATTTTTGTGGGATTCCAGTTTTATTACTTGGACCAAATCATTTCAATTCACCAATATTAACTGAAAATAGTCAAGGGTTTTGTGTAGGATTTGATTAATAAAACACTGGTGGGATTTTACTGTAGAATCTGTACATTTGTAACCCACTTATAGTGTAATAAATAAAAATAATCTCTTTTGGTGAAATCACCTCTTAA
Organism: Phalloptychus januarius; assembly: GCA_902982915.1. Lineage (NCBI taxonomy): Eukaryota > Metazoa > Chordata > Actinopteri > Cyprinodontiformes > Poeciliidae > Phalloptychus > Phalloptychus januarius. Next base: position 1,456,465 of record CADWAE010000115.1, on the reverse strand, counting down.
TGTAAAACAAAACGGGTAGACTTTTTTAACACTGGTATTTAGCACCAATCACCTCTGTAGTTTATATTAAACAGATAAATTTTTTTTATCATTGCCTTGGAATCCTACATGTTGTTACTCTCCACTGTTAGGTCAGGTTTGAAGTTATCCCCAGAAATACACATTTGTATATATGGATAAAATTCCTACTAGAAAATGTCTACTGTTAATGTCTATAACTTTTAACGTCAAAATATTATTATTATTTTTTCTTTCTCAGTGACACTTATTTAGTTAGTAGAATAGGAAATCTTCCTCCAAGGGAAACCTTTTAAATGGACTCAGCATTTTAGAAAATATGTAACAAAATGGAACTGTGGACTGATTTTGTTGGGTCAGAAATATCTAAAGGGCTACATTACCCCAGATTCATGAAACAGCTCCATCACCGCTGCAGGGACGCAGTCGCCTTTATCACCTCCAGAAGTACCATTTTCATTACAAGTCACTGGACCTTCTACGGTGGCCACCTCTATGAAACATACAGATTCTTCATAATCCTTGACCATAGAGAAAATAATATTGTTTGGGGAATCTTAAAACTTGAAATTTGAATTCTCAATCTCTGGACAAAAACATCTTTCGGTGTTCTGTTTTCAGAGTGGAGGATGTCTGGGCAGAGTGAGCATGAGAATCCGTAACTTTGAGAATGGTGATAAGTCATTTTTAAAACTGGAAACCTCATTTCGTTCAACCTTTTGGTTTGATATAAAAAGTCGCCATAGACATGGGAGTTTCACAGTTAACACATTATTGCAGAATGTGTAGAAATGATTTAAGAGATTGTCAACACTGGTGGTCATTTTCTGTGTGGATTCAAATGCTGTTGTTCACAGTAACGTACTACAGGCATGCAGCGTTAGATCAAGAAGTTGTCAACTCACTTGTGGTTGTCGTGACGGCAGATTGGCGGTAATCTGTCGTCGTCTGTGTAGGATTAGATTCTTTTTTGTTGTTTCCCAGAAACACATAGAATGCAGTCAGATGAGTTGATACAGGAAATGACATAGAGACAACCTCTTAAGAAAATATACCTGCAAGCGCATCACATCCGTAGACTATGACGTTGTGGGAGAATCCGCTGCCATAAAATATTTGGAGGTTTTTGTTTCCGTTTTCAGAGCGGCGCATGCCTGGGCAGAGTGAGCATGATAATCCGTAACTCTGAGAATGCTGATAAGGCATTTTTAAAACTGGAAACCTCATTTAGTTCAACCTTATGGTTTGATATACAAAGTTGAAGTTTCACAGTTAACACATTATTACAGCATGTGTAGAAATGATTTAATAGATTGTCAACTAACCTGGGGTAAAACTGGTGGTCATTATTTGAATGGGTTCAGATTCTTTTATGTTGTTTGTGGAGTGACTTTCTGTGGGGATGAAATTTCAGATAGCATATTATTAAAGATGTGAAAAGGGAAATCAAAAAATTGACAACTCACCTGTGGTTGTCGTGACAGCAGGTTGGGGGTAATCTGCCGTCCACTGTGTAGGATTAGATACTGTCGTGGTGTATACAGTATCTGCTCCTGTACGAGTAAAAAACTGTTATCCTGTGTTGTCTGGTACAAATGAGCTGTATGTATCACAATCACAGTAAGTAGAGTTTCTAGAAACATTGGTTTATGTACAGCATGCATAACAAATCTTTCTGCAAACCCTATGCAACTGGCAACTGCAAAGAGTGTCAGCTTTAAAGAATAAAATCCACTGAAGAGTCTCATTAAATAGTTTTCCTTAATTTAACTTGTGTCAAAGAATTGTTTCCAAGTAGAGTTAAAATTTCCATAAAATTTCCATCCATCTGTCAATGTTGATTTCAATTTGTTACCAATTGAAACAATCAACAGTCTCGTTTTGATATGCATGAGAACCTAGAAGTATGAAATAAAGGAAGGAACCAGAACCCTTCACCATTAATCTGTGTATGTACAGATGAAAAGTTCTTGTTGAAAAAGTACCTGTAAACTGTACACATTTGTGGATTAAGGCATATTGGAAAAAACTGCTGCCGTCGCTCTTTTCGAAGAACATGGGTCTCCACATGATACTGCTTGCTGTTTGTGTGGTCATCGTTAGGGCAGTAAATTGGATGTTTCCCAGAAATGCATAGAATGCAGTCAGGTTAATTGATACAGGAAATGACATAGAGACAACTTCTTAAGAAAATATACCTGCAAGATCGTCACATGTGTAAACTATGATGTTGTGGGAGAATCCGCTGCCATTAATTATTTGGAGGTTTTTGTTTCTGTTGTCAGAGTGGAGTATGCCTGGGCAGAGTGAGCATGAGAATCCGTAACTCTGAGAATGCTGATAAGGCATTTTTAAAACTGGAAACCTCATTTAGTTCAACCTTATGGTTTGATATACAAAGTTGAAGTTTCACAGTTAACACATTATTACAGCATGTGTAGAAATGATTTAATAGATTGTCAACTAACCTGGGGTAAAACTGGTGGTCATTATTTGAGTGGGTTCAGATTCTTTTATGTTGTTTGTGGAGTGACTTTCTGTGGGGATGAAATTTCACAGATAAATTTCAGATGTGAAAAGGGAAATCAAAAAATTGTCAACTCACCTGTGGTTGTCGTGACAGCAGATTGGGGGTAATCTGTCGTCTGTGTAGGATTAGATGCTGTCGTGGTGTATGCAATATCTACTCCTGTAGGAATAAAAAACTGTTATCCTGTGTTGTCTGGTACAAAGGAGCTGTATGTATCACAATCACATAAGTAGAGTTTGTAGAAATATTGGCTTATGTACAGCATGCATAACAAATCTATCTGCAAACCCATGTGCAACTGGCAAGTGCAGAGAGTATCAGCTGTTAAGAATAAAATCCATTGAAGAGTCTTATTAAATAGTTTTCTTTATTATAACTTGTGTCAAAGAATTGTTTCCAAGTAGAGATTTTAAATCTCCATCCATCTGTCAATGTTGATTTCAATTTGTTACCAACCAGTCTCGTTTTAATATGCATAAGAACCTGGAAGATGAAATGAACAAGAACTGCAAAAAGAACTATGATAAATGCAAAAAGAACTATAATTAGGTGAGGAAGTGTTTAAGGATTTAACTTATGCTGTTTATGTCAATACTTTAAATGCCATTGTGGTCTTACCAGCAGCATTATCCTGCAAGAATAAAGACATATAAATACCAGAATTAGTAGTGATGTCAACGGCGTTACAGACAGTGTTTAAATATAACACCATCTGGTTTTGTTCTTTGTAATGTAGTTTATTCTTGACTTTGAGAACGAAGGGTACCTGATACATGCACAGAGGTCCAATAAGGAATAAAACCACCACAGTCTGCATTTTTACCCTAGGGGAAAAAATATAAAATTAACACTGAGCAGGCAGAAAAAAACCATAACTTTTGTGTATGTGAAGGGTAAAAGCCATTTCTCAGTTCCCACATTCAATAGTGATAATGATATTAAGAAAACAAAAACAGTTATCTGACTGGTGACAAGTAGGAATATGGACTGCCTGTCTGGAGCAGTATGAGAGGGAATATTGTGGACAGAGAGCTGACCTGACCCAAAGGTTTGTTTCTGCCTTTGAATTTGTTACAGTCATCCTACTGAGTTTATCAAGAAAGCCAACCACACCTGACCTCTTTCAATCCAGTCGCAATCGAAGTCTATGATCAGAACCAGCTTTTACTTCAGCCAAAAAACAAAAGCCCAACCGTATGTGTCAATTATTGTTGCCTTTCTCTCATCCCTGATTTTCAATACCCAAAGGCAAGTAAACAGAATTCTGATTTGATCAGAACCTCAAACCATCTGGATTCATCTGTTTCTATTAAAAGCAGACTCACAGCTAGGGAGATATTGAGTGATTAAATAAAATATTAAATTTGTTTGGAGTGCTGCACAGTAGAGTCATTGGTAGGGCTGCTGCCTTTCAGTAAAAAGGTCCTGGCTTTGAATTCCTGGTGTCCTTCTGTAATTAGTCTGCATGCCTCGGTTCTCTCTGGGTACTTTGGCTTCATCCAACAGTCCCAAAAACATGACTGCTAGGTTGATATGTTGATATGCTGCTCTAAGTAGTTCATAGCCATATGTTGGGTCATGGTTTGCAGGTCTTAAATTAAATGTTGTTACATCCAGAATCCAATCTTTTGTCGTTGTCTACACCATAACATATTTGGCAAGCCAGCCAGGAGGAGGAGAGACTAACTATGCAGCAACTTCATGGTGAAATGAGCAGAATGCTGCTGAAAAGTCAGAACTGATTTTAGTTCGTAAACACCTAAAAAGGTGGTCAACCGTCAAGAAGGTTCACAAGCCAAGCCGGATGTTCCTTCATCTGACCAGCTGAGACAACACCTTGAACACATATATGGAAAGTTTAGGGAAATTCCAAATCCACATCCTTGAATAATGAAGTTGGATTTCCAGTCTGATATCAGGTTATGTGGCACCAGGTTCCACAACCTGCTGCTTAGCTGATAAAAACAATGGGCCTCAGTTCTAAAAATACCAAAGCAGATTTGGGTACAGAATGTAACCTGTCCTGGCTAATCCCACCATATCCACAACTTGGTGTTTATGAGTCAACATACCGGTGTTTCCTTGGGAATCAGGTTGCTTTTGACCAGTTAATATAGTAATCAGTCCACTGTTATGAAATGTGGTTGTGGTGCTACTTTACAATACAAGGTAAAACTAATACATCATTGTTTCGGTGAATGGATATAAAGTGGAAGTAGACAGGAATAAAAGGGCTAATATACAAAGATCAAATGGGCGGCATTAATTGGAGGTGAGGCATATTGACCCATAAATTTCATATAAAGGTGTCAGGGTTTGTGAGTATAAAGCAGGATCAAAATGCAAACAACAGCTAAAGCAGAAGGAAGTTTTAATGAAAAGAAAGAAGATACAGGGACTGAGAAACACTAGTTTAGAAAATATGCTAACAATCACACATCAAAACACACATGCACCCATGGACCTCTGCCCCTCTCACACACACACACAGAGTGTGAGCATCCCAAGCTGTTTTAGATTGGTTTCCCATGTATGGTCCAGGATGTTGGGTCCCATGAAGAGACATGGTCCCTCTTTGTTGGTGGGCTCCCTGAGTTCGGAGCCTCCATGGTACAAAAAAACAAGTATACACCCCCCCCCACACACACACACACACAAAGACTATATATTCATAGTTAAATTTCTAAATTAGTTTTAATATGAAGGAGGACATGTGAGAGTGAAGATATACCTAAGGCAGCTGGTTTTTATTATTTTATATTATTATTCACATATTAAGCCCACCTCATCTCTTATGAGTCAGAATATTATGGGGATTAAGATATAATTAAGTAATTATAAATGATTGATTTTTGACTTCATTGTTTTATGTAGACTGCAGATAATTCATATCAATTTGCATTCAAGCAATGAATGTAACTTGTTTAGTAACTTGTGCTCCTTTTTTGAACAGAAAACATTTATATTTATATTTCATACAAATAGAAATATAAATCTCGATTAATTCAAAGTCTCTTGATGCATGAAGATCTTTTGGCCAGCATATTTGCCTGTTGGGTCAGAAAAAACCTTCTGTTTAATTTCTGATAAATATCAGATCTGATCTGCAAATTTAACCTAAAAAGAAATTACTTTCATTAACAAAATATATTGAACATTGCTTTAATGTTCGACTTTAAAGCAGTTGAACAATCGTCTCCTTCTTCTGAACTTCCTTAGGAGTTCAGCACATTTACCGTGATCCGTCACAGCCGGCCCAGACTGAGCTGTACACTTTGATCACATCGCAAAATTATTTTTGCTGTTCATCTCCGAGGCAGACTAAGTTACTTTTGATTCTTTTTGCTGACATTTTAATGTCAGACATTCAATTAAACAGTTCTGTGAGCTACAACTTGTCATGTTTTAAACAGTGCAGACACAAAACGGCAATGAATTACTTCTAATAAAAAAAGACAAACCTACCTTTTTTTTTCCCTTTCTGTTCCAGCACAAGCAATATTAATTTACATTAAGTCCCTTAATGACAGCAATAGCATGTTAAATTGTACCATAACGCAGATCATCAGCAACATAATTTCAAATGGAAATAATGTTGTGAAACACTGAGTTATGCTGAGTGGGGTGTGACTGGGAGGGGTGGAGAGTTTCACTGCGATCTTATGCCGTGGTTTCTGCTGCTGCCGCATTCAGTGGAAATAAAAATAAAACAAAAATACATAAGTTATCATTACCAAAACACCCAATTAGAGCATGTAACACATCAATATATATACATATTCATACAAAATTAAAATCATTCATCAAAAATATAACATTTGTTATGTGAATTAGTACAAAAGCCACTAAAGCTACTGAATATTGCCATAATATTCTGCTTTTTTGCAAGCTGATTTTACATCAAGATATTATGAAAAAGTATATTTTCCATGTAAGGTGAGAACTTATGACTAATGGAAAAAACTGCCTCTTCATTTGGTGTTGCCAGGAAACGCAAAGGACACTGCGCCTCTGTCTGTGGATGAGGTATTTTACATATGTTTAGGGAAGTTATTTTATTTCCTACTTTAATTTCAATGGACACCCCAGTCAAAAAGAGGCCACAGACAAAAATCAAAAACAAACCAAACCGTGGCTGTTAAAACGTGTTGCTATGGCAACTTCTACACTGAGGCTGATGCCAATGCCGATGGCAGTGGAGGAGCTGCAGCAACGTATCAGAAGCTATCACCAGATTTGCCACCAAGTTTGAAGAAGACAACCAAATGGAGAAAATCTGACTGTATGCTACTAAAGAAGAAGAAAGAGCGCTCAACTTTGGATGCTTTCATGCAGATGCAAACGTTCTCCATAGCTCATATGCAACAAATGCATGGATTCTTTTGCAGCAGAAAGATGACGACAGGACATGAGAGTACTCGACATCTACAGAAGCGTACAATTCCGACAGAAGAAATATGATGGATTTCACAGGTCTTATTGTCCATCAACCAAACTGGCCTTGATTGCGGTTGAAGTGGCGCTCTGTGTTCCAAATGTAAACGAAAGTTTGCATAATACACCGTTAGTTACACCCAAACTGATAAAAAATAAATCTCTTACACAATGTAAATTACAATTAATTTACTGTGTTAAAGATTGCTTTCACAATGAATAATGAGGTAAAAATCAAGCTTTTGGACTTCCAGAGTAGTAGCACTGTGGCTTTTTATTTTCAGTGTAGCACTTGTTAATGTAATCACTTGTTAATGTAATCACTTGTTAATGTAATCACTTGTTAATTTAATCACTTGTTAATGTAATCTATAATCTGAAAGAAGTTTTTATTTTTGTTTTCAGAATTTACACAGCTTTTGTCAAGAACTACACTGGACTCCGCCGCTGGAGACGACTTTATGGCAAGCTCCTCACCAGGCCTGCCATGGAGCCTGTTGAGGAGCGTTGTATGTGTAAAGATTTGTTTTATAGAACTGTAAAATGATACGAATTATCAACAGTGTTGTAGACAGTAAGCACTCTATAAAAATATTTTAACCAGTTCTACATATACATTACTACCTTCTGTTTTAGTCCAATAACTTTTACATTGAAAAATACGTATGTATGGAAAAAGGACCTTTTACATTTTTTTTAATTTTTTTTTAATATTTATTTGATTCCATTTCTTGATTTAAGTTTTACAATACTGGACTTTGCAAATGATTTTATACTTCTTGTCTGTCTGCCATCATTTACATTTTTTCAAATCTTTTTTATTGCTGAGATTTTATTTATATTGATGCTTTTTACCATTAAAATTTTCCTATTGAAACTTTTACTGATGATGTATCTTACTTACATATCCAGCAAAAATAAAATGATTTTTTTTCCATCATCATTTTTGATTTGTTGGTCTTTGATGTCATTAAAGTGAACGTCGTCCTGACATACAGAGGAGGTTCTCTGAATGTTCAATGCTTACCAGGAAGCCGCTGCAAAGCGAGGATGATGGTGTGACAGACTTTTTGCTAAGGTGAATTAAAATGAAGATTGTGTTTAATTTTCAAAGAAAATAATACTTGTGGTGTCACCAAAATCACATTGCAGCCTCTGTTTCTCTCGCTCGGTCCACTAAAGGCGACTCTCCATGGCAAAAGTTCACAAGATGGAAGTTCACTTGGACAACATCTGAAAACGTATAAAAAATATATTTTCCCAGCTAGATAAGCCAAACGAAAGCTGGCCTATGAGAGCTTTTTTTCTGCGCAGTTTCCCAGGTATTGCTTACCTGTTTACGGTCAGAGCTGGGTGGGCGGGGCTAATGCAAAGTGATGGAAATGAACAGCTAAACTCCCAGGTTGTTCAGCAGGTTTGTGGAAAACTTTGAAAGCTGTTTTCTCTACATTTTAGGATTCACAGTTCCAATATTCAAATGGCCTTATCTTAACTGCATTTTTTTTTATTTCTAGGTGTTTTATATCATTGGAATGCTTAAAATTGACACTTTTTGAATCTGCAAATATCTCAAACGAACACATTTAAAAAAAAAAGTTACATAAGCTAACTTTAAAGGCACATGAAAAAACCTAACCATGCAAAAGAAAAAGGCATACAGAAAAGCCTGACAGACAACATTTTATTTTTACAGCATGTACATGCGCGCAGGCAAAAAAAAAATTGAAAAACAACATTAGTTTTAGTTTATTATACAAAAAATACACTAACCATTTTCTTCCAACATGGCTGTGTCTCCACCTTGAAAATATCTTTGCCACATTTCTGGGTTGTTTTGAAGTATCTGGGGTTGTTTAAATCATCAATAGTTGCATAAATCATCATTTCGGTTTTTCAACCAGAATAAAAAAAAATATATATATATTAGAAAAAAAGATTGAAAAGGCTTTATATTCATTTACAGGGCTAAGGTATTACTGTACATTGCCATAGCAACAATGATAAACAAAATGCAAGAAAATGAATGTAGGACAAAGAAACCCAAAGATCTTCCCTCTTCATCAGGCAGTTACTTCATCAACCAGTGGTGGACTTATCAGCTGAAGTCAGTGACTTTATGGTTTCTGACCGCACCTGAAAAAAAAGAAAAAAAGAAAATCTCAAAAGAAGTACACAGCTTTGACAAAGTGGGAATGATTGATTGATTTGTGCACAAAAAAAATTCAAATTGGTACATTTTATATAAATGAAAACATTTCCCAAAATACTTAAAACACAGACATGCACACCTTTTTGTCCAGCAGTGTTCCAAACACCCAAATGAAACAACCCTGCAAAAGAGACACAAGGAATTGAGAAAGAGTTTTAAAATGTAGGGAGTTTTAGAATACTTTCCGATAGTGTGACTGTTGTTACCTGCAGTGAATTGCACAGGGTAAAAACAAAATGAATCTCCTTGTGTTGTGGAGCAAATATGGTTCCGATTCCCAAACTCCAAGTCAGTCCGAAAAACGGTGTGAGCACAGCCAGACTCCTGGCAATCACCATCAGGACGTGCTGCTCTGCGGCCTGGCCAGTATTCCTGACTCCTCTTCTGCTCAACATTTTATAAATCACTACTAGCAGGATGAGGAAGTTTATCGCCACGATCACAAGTGCAGGAGCCACAAAGGCCAACAGGGATTTGGAGTCCTCCCAGTTCAGCCAACAGCCACGACTTTTTCTGATGTAATGATTTGACGGGGCAGTCACTGCCATGGTTGTTACAGCGATGACCAGTGGTGCAACGTACCCCAGAACAAATCCGATAGCCAGCATGGACGTCTTGGACAATCCGCCCTCGAAGACGAAGACGGTGCGGTAGAGTAGCAGCAGGGCTGAGGCCAACATCCAGAAGAACATGGCGAGGTAGAAGAGGTGGATGAAGAAGGTAACGGTTGCACACAGTGCAGGGTGTTGCTTCTTATTGTCGTCTGTAAAGTACGCTCCGATGATGAACCAGATGTTTGCTAGCAGGAGAGACACGGCGATGTTGATGATGGAAACGTGACGCAGGAAGGAGGTGGTGTTGGTACTTATCTTTTTCCATGTGAGTGCTTCTGTGATAAGACATATGACCAAAGAAGCCATGGATATGCCAACTCCAATTATTGTTATGTCTGTGATGGTTTCGTCCTCAATCATCTCAGGGGACATCAGCATGGAGAAGGAGGTGAGGTGGTTGCAGCTGCAGCGGATGGTTTCATTGTTGTGGGACAGCAGAGAGCAGCCCGAGTCGCTCCATCCTCCAAGACCATCAAAGAGTGTGAAATTCCAGAAAACACACTTTGGGTTTCTCAGGGTGTCATTCAGAATTTCTGATGTTATCGATATATTTCTGACTGTGGCTTCTGTCGTAGCGAGAACAACCTTTCCGTTGATAACCATGGATGAGGAGTTGACTTCATCTCTCGGTGGGAGCACGTTATCCATGGACGCAAATACGATTGTAGTAATGAATTGACTTCCTCCGCTGGCCTGTGGTATGTCTATTTCCACTGAGAAGTTAAAATTATGACGGAAATGGTTTTTGAACATAGTTTTATTCAGCTGAATGAAACTTGTCTCGATGGCGAAGGATTCATTGACAAGATTGTTCGATACAGACTCAAAAAGGTTCAGCAAGGCGGAGCTGGTGCTTCGTATCGTGGAGCCGTTGTTCTGGTTTTCTTTGTCGTCTTTCTTGTTGAGAGAATCCCACGATCCCTTTGAGTCAATGGAAGTGAGAACGCCGGCCGTTTCCAGGATGTGCTGTTTTTGAAAACAGCAAATACATATAGTAGATTTAAACACGTATATTTTGAAGTATGAAGATATTACATAACAGACGCCTTCACCTACCATTGTCGATTTCTTACTGAGTGGCAAAGTTAACAAAGGGGATTTGCTGGCCACATTATTAAGGATCAAAACAATCGAACTGATCGTGGTGGGAGAAACAGAAACTTTCCCCGTGTTGTTGACAGTCACATTTCTGAGTTCCTCCAAGAAATCTGGCAATGTTGAGTCATTTATTGCCTGTTGTGGTTAAAGAAATAAATGTTTAGTCATGGTTTGTATTTAACTTCAGATGGTTTCTGATGATAAAACCAAATATAACGCAATACATTGAAAAAATACAGTCTTGTTGAATTGTGCTAATTCCATGTTTCAATTCAAGTGTAAAAAGACAATTGTAGGAATGTTTGAATTCTGAATTCAGATTTTTTATTTGAAACATCATCTGATTTTCAGATGTCTGGAGTTTTGTAACCAAAACATGACATTTGTTTGGGGGGTAATGTGATCATCATAAACAAAATGCAAATTTTCCTTTTTATTTTAAATTTGTGATCACTTTTATGTAAGTACAATGGGTAAAAATTGTACTGAAGACGTGAATGTTTCTCTTAGATGAACTCTGTCAGAGCGTATAACATAAATATTTCAGTCATCCAAACTGACCCAGAACAGGAAAAATTTAATATGAATTAATGTGAGGCAGCGAGAAAAATGGTTCCAAGTATTTTCTTTTTGAAAACTATTTGTAAAGAGCCACAGACATCAGAAATACTTATCAAAAACCTAACAGGATGTAGTAAAATACATTTTTCTTTACTAAAGTTGAAAATAAAAATACAAATGTTGCATTCTACTGGCAATCAAAGTCTTTTTTTATTGTGTCATGATGATAAACATGAGTGAGTTACCTTAGATTTCTCGAGCATCTCCTGAATGGGTGCGAGGACACAGTTGTCCTCTTTTTGTCCATATTTTCCATCTGCCATACAAACTGCTGTCCGATTTCCCAGCATGCCCTCGTCACAGGATGCCCACACTCTGTGATTTACTAATCCGATTCCATATGGAGAGTCCGTGCATGTAATAGCTAAAAATGGAAGAATATGTTGAGTTGAACCCTCTACCCGAAATTACCAAGATAAGAAAATGATTTTGATGATTTGATTGACAAGCTCTAATTTCTCAAAGTGGGCGCAAATCACCCTAATGAAGGCATGACCCCATCACCACACAACGCTTACTAACTTAGAGGGGCATCACCCCAGCCAGCATATCTAGGTGGTCCCCATATGGGGAAAAGGGCCCACCTAGGTATGCTGGCTGGGACAAGATCTGACGGTTTAGTTATATTTCATTTGACATTTTGCATGTTTCTGATTGTAACATTTCCTAAAATAGAACAAAAAAAGGCATTTCCTTTTACATTTCCTAAATCCGCATGACAGCAAACATTTCATGTCTAGCATACAGATGGACAAAGAATGCCACAGGGGACAGCCACTCTCATCCAGATGCATTATGGGTTTTAATACCTGGCGTAAAGTGGCATGGCAGAAAATAAGAGCGACAATCTAAAGCTCTCCACACCAAAGCAATGCAAAACCTGCCGGCAATAATACATAGTTTTACTTAGCGGTACCAAATGCAAGGATACTGTGCCAATATGGCAACCCAAATAGTTACTTGCTCTTGGCAAGCTGTTTGTGTATTTCTGCTATATTCTTAATAGCCGTTTTCCCTACATGATTGCAGACTGCCATTATTTTTCGATTACCAACTGGACGTTATTCCTTTCCAAGAGATACGTCATCACTCACTGAGGCCTAATTCATTCTGCACCGACTCAGTCTGCTCCACTGTCTGGGTAATGCAAACTTTACTTGGACTCTCTTGGACGTTCTAGTGCAGCCCAGATTGTGCAATAATACTGGAAGTCAGCAGGTGGCGCCAAACACAGACTACAGAAAGAGTGAAGCAGCGAGCTGAGATCTGCTGTTTTTATTTGTTTAGATTGTTTATTTCCCCAGGATCCCTTTAAACATAAAACCTGGATCAAAGCTGAAACATAAAATTGTTGAAAACAGAATACCTTCGACTTCTGTGCATTTGTAGATGGACATGTTGACAACGTCAAACATCTGGAATTGTTGTCCGACATCGGCGCTTTCCACTACGTAGTCAGGATTATCCCATTAAAACACATTAGACACAAATGTGTGAGTTTGGAAATTAAATACACATTAAAACATTTTTCTAATGAATGAACTATTAAAAAAATGAAAAAGGAAAAATGAGTAAGCCATTGTCACCTTTTGAAATAGCCTGTAAGAGAAATGAAATATCCAAATTAGTCTTCATGTAAAATGCTTTGCACATTTTTTCCAGTGGGTCTCATGTAGGTGGAATATTATAAATTAGAGATAATAAAGAAATGAATGCGTACCTGACACATGCATACAGCTCCAAACAGAAACACAGAAGCTCCGAGCCACATTGTCAATCTGATGCAAAAGCACAAAACACAAAAGCGGCGTTAAGAAAGAAGTTATATTCAATAAATTAGAAAATACGACTAATACAGTGGTGTGGACGTGTTCGCCCTCTTCCAGATTTCAGTTTTACACAGTATATTATCCAATTACAGCAAAAATGGCAAAGGAACCTGCTGACATGTCTGTTAAGAGCTCAAAAACATGCACAGTTAGCCACTGAAATTGTATCTTATTTTTTTATTTTGATGTTTTTCTCAACAAATTTATTTGCATCAATTTGAGTCCAGGTAAGATGCAAATTGATGCAGCCCTCGAAGGAGTTGGAGGAGCTGTGAACTCCTCCAACATGAAAAGAAATGTGATAGTTATATATTTAAAAAATACTTTATATTCTGAAATATTCTGGAATGGTCAGGTAGTATCCAATGATCTGAGGATGCAGAGGAGGAAAACACCAAACGAACAGATAATTATAATAGCTTGAAGATGAAATAAATAAAAAACAAAAATCAGTTCCAAGCACAAAGCTGATTAAGTTCTCAATTGGTTTCAGAAAAGGAAAATCAAATTGGTTAAAGAAAAGAGCTGAAGGCAGAGAGGAAGCCCCCAAATTAGCTTCAAACAGTCTGCGTGAAAAAAACATAGTCAAAGTTCCACGTGAGTCACACATGCGGTTCGTTTTTTCTACACAGGACAACTTGAAGGTGTTATCATAAAATGAAAGCAGATCCTTCGAACTTTTTTCGTAACTCAGACTGTACACTCAGCCAGCATACGTAGGTGGGCCCCATAAGGGGAAAAGGAGGGCAGACAATATGGGTCCCACATGGGTTTGTCAGCAGTTTCCATGGTGGCCCCACACTGGTTTGCCCATGTAGGGCCACCGCCCATGTAGGCAAGGCCCATGTAGGCGGGGCCCATGTAGTCGGGGTCCATGTAGGCAGGGCCCATGTAGATGGGGCCCCTACATGGGCAAACCCATGTGGGTTCCATGGTGGCCCCAGATGGACAAAACGTCAGCCTACTTTTAGTATTTCAAACATTTAAATTCAAATTATGAAAAACAAAAATGTGTTTTTTTGACAATCTACATGGCCATTGTTTTTTTCAGTCATATATATATAGGAGATCTCCAATGATTGGCTCACTGCCAATGAAGCATCCTTTTCAGCATTTTGATTGGTCGAGGTACTGGGAAGACTTGAAGATGCTCTTCAGCTTTTTCGAACACAAAAAAGACATAATTTTGCCTTGTTTTGTAATATTTTCTGATCTTTTACAATGTCTCATGATTTCACAAATCTCGGGTTGTTTCTGGGAGAGAAAGAAACACTTTCCCTTTCAAGTTGGAAGACATAAACATGAACGTGAAAAGTAAGTTGTAAGAAAGAAGAAGTGAGGAGCAGAACTTGAAGAGAGCCTCGAACTGAGGATTTTACATCTGCTGCCGTCATGGTAACAGCTTTTGAAGAGGACCGTGATGTCAGACAGTAATAAATGTGATGATGATGATAATGTAGGCTATGAGGGTTTTGGTGAACAGGACTTTGAGACCAACAGAAGGAAAATGTTGAGTTGGACTTTACAGTAGATTCCCACACTACTTCTGTCAAAGCTTCTGCAGCTAATGGTCACATTTGTATCTTTATTGCATTATGCAAATATCCGAGGCCAGCACAGTAATGTTAAATAAACACAAAATTTGTGACGCACGTGTATTGTCCAACAAATCATTTTCCACTATTTCAATTTAAGTTTGATATTTCAACTTTAATTTTTATTTCAGTGCGATCTATGCTTTAGATGTGGGATGAGAAAACTTGCCAGCCTCATCAGCTGCTTCCTGTTTACTTTCGTTTAAAAACTCATACATTGGAGAGAAAAAAACGCAACTTCCTGTGAAACAGTTTAAAACGTCTTGTTCTTCTGATTCCTTTGAGCTACTCGGTTGTGATCTTGTAGACTTTGATAAAGAAAAAAAACCCCCAACAAGATAGAAATCTCCTACCTTTCCTTGGTATCAGTGTGGAAACCGAGAAAAGAACACAAACCCTCCGACTTTCCGTAGCTGGACAGCAAATTATTCCCAGTTGTATAGAAAGGGAACCAAAATGCTCCCGGAGCCTGGCGCTCTGCTGGAGAGGACGTCTTTGTCCGGATTATGGAGCCAGTCAGGAAATGATGGTGGAGTTCAAGGTTTCTCTTGCTTTAGAGCTTTTTATTGACAGTCCATTTGCATTTTTGGCGTCTGTCAGATAAAGTCTGGCAACAGAGCCATCAAACAGCACCGTACCAAATGTTGTGAATTTGGAAACATTTACTTTAATGTTGCTTTGTGAGAATTGAATGAACAGGATCTTCTTGAGAAAATGTGGATGCAAAGAATGACACCATTACTTGCTTTATTGGGGTAATGTTCCACTGGTCGATGTGGGAGTTTGGTTTTTTTTTGCATAAGTAAACGTTCACTTCCTGTTTCTCAGGAATGGAAAAATATCTAACAACCACAGGGAGAATAATTACTGAGAAAATAAGCACATCTGTCCAATAACAATAGAAATAATAATAATGATAATCCACAAGGTTAAAATATTAATATTTTAAATAAATGCCTACTTTCTAATATACAAGCATATCTACATATAGTAATATGCTTGACACTTTAGGAATATGACTGTAATGTAATAATGAAAAGTTTTTTTTTTGTTGAATTTTCATTTAAAAAAGTAAACAGTCTGAAACTAACATTTTATTTCAATATTTCTAATGTGTATTTTGGCTTTGGAGAATCATGCAAAACACCTTTGATCAGGCCTGGTTACCGTGGTGACACAGCTGAAAAAACAAATTTATCCGTTTGCTCGACAGCCTGGTTTTGTCTAAGTTATTTGCATCAGATTTAATAGAGCCAGTTGGATAAAAAACAACCTGCGTGGATTCTAACCTCTCACGTTAACAAGACCAGTTGAAAAAAAATGGTCAAATATAAACTTTATAGAAAAAATTGGGATTTCTCTTTCTCTTAAACCAACTGTTTTTTCTGGATTCATTTGTCCGTCTCTGTGTCTTTTGTTATATAGATTTAGGTTATTGTGGAAAAATGTGAAGAATTTATATGAAAAAGCATCATTTTGGACTTTGGTATTAAAATGATCATGAATACTCACATTTGTTTTTGTTTTTACTGATTGTGTGTTCTGTATTATACTGTATGTTATTTAACAGTTTAAATCAGGCCAGTTTTGAACAAAGACCTGCGGTTTGTCTGTAAAAAAGGTTTAAACCAGGATTAGAACATTTTTATATTTGAAACTGTGGCATTTATCTTGTGGGTAAACTTTGAGTTTAACAAAGGATTGAGTCCTACTGACCCAAACTGGGAGCACTGGTGCCTCTCCAGCTAACGTTCCGGGCGAGAGGTGGGGTCACCCTGGACAGGTCGCCAGTCTGTCACAGGGCAACACAGAGACAGACAACCATGCACACACACACTTACACCTTGGGACAATTTAGAGAGACCAATTGACCTGACAGTCATGTTTTTGGATTGTGGGAGGAAGCTGGAATACCCGGAGAGAACCCACGCATGCACAGGGAGATCATGCAAACTCCATGCAGAAAGACCCCAGGCCGGGAATCGAACCCAGAACCTTCTTGCTGCAAGGCAACAGCTCTACCAGCTGCGCCACTGTGCAGCCCTACACCAAACATTTTGAGTTTATTAGCTGATTAGTATGTGACACCATCAGTTTCAAATTTTAAACTTTTTTCACAATTTTCTAAGGCAGTGACTTCTGGGGTTTCGCTCCCCATAAGCTATAATTCTCAAAAATGACAACAAAGAAAAGCTTGAAATATTTCACTGTGTAACGACTCAAGGTCAGATACGAGTTTCACTTTCTGAGATGAGTGTTCTAGGATATATAGATTTTCTGGACTGGACTTGTAGGTGAAGGAACTGCACTGATGAGAATCAACAAATCAGAACCTGATGATTCAAATAAACTTCAGTTTCCACTTCATTTTTGTTATCCTGCCAGCCAATCACAGAGCTGCGGTTGCGTCCACCCTGATTAAAGGGCCATGGTTTATAATGTGCATAAAATTCATGTTGAACATCCCCAGTTCTGGAAATGTTTTCTATGTCTTAAATAAAAAACTCAGAGTGCCCCTTTCCTGGTTAGACACTGAAGGGGGAACATAAAGTTACGCAAGTTGTTTCATAGATTACATTATAGTTAAGCAAGAAGCAAACTTTGTGAAAGGAGAAAAAAAGAAAAAGTGTTAATTCTCTTGACTACATTGAAGGCTCTAATGTTTTGGTCTAATAAAGCTCTTTGGGTTTAACTTTGTTTACATCATCAGGTGGCCTTGAAGGTTTTGTTGTTTCCTTAAAGCTGCAGGGAGCCAGGTGTGTGCAAGTGTGTGTGAGCATTAGGAGACTGTGGGAGCTCAGGGATTTCACACCTTAAATTGATCCACCATGAGACTTTGTTAGACCCGAGCAGTCAAAGTGCTGCGGAGGTCCATCATAATCATGAAGTTTATTCATTTTTTTAATCATTATTATTATTATGCCATTTCATGCAGCTTTTTAGAGGCTTTAACATGTTCAAAACTCAACAAACTTCACTTAAAATCATCTCCTGCGAGTAACCTTTTGGGTCACACAATATTGCTTGAAACTTTAATTATAAATATCTTTTTCTTATTATATTAATTCTATACAATAATAAATATTATATAGAATTATTGTGTAGAATAATTCTAAAAAAATTAGAATTATTCCCACTTTTCTAAAAAAGTGGAAAGCCTTACTATGTTTTCCACAGTAAAGTTTAAGTTTCAGCTCAGTTCGTTCAAGTGTTACACTGAGTCACACAAAGTGGTGATCAACAGGTGAATAATCCATAAATGTTGGACTGAGCAAAAGCAACACACACGGTTTGAAGACAACAAGGTGAATGTTCTGGAGTGGCCCAGTCAAAGCCCAGACCTCAGTGTGAAGGGTGATCTGTGCCTAGCAGCCAAAATGTTCATCTGCATACCAAAGGAGCCCAGTGACTAAAGGAGACGATGTATTACAATCACTTTATTCGTCATTGTTTAGTGGGAATCCATTTTATTTCAAAGGATGTTTTTTTTTTCTCGTAAAATAAACAAATAAAAATAACCAATTTTTTTTTCTCAATGTTGTTTTGTAAAAACAATAATAAAAAAAACTACAGAAATATTGTGTCAAGTAGCTTACATCGAACCGAGTATGGTAGATATGCTCATTTCAAAGTAGCATGTTGGCTTTAAGTATTAAAAACAAAAATTGCAAAAGGTTTTATAAATTAGCAGCAAATTAAAAAGGAACATTCTGAATATTTTCAGAAAACCTCAACAAAGCCACATGTTTCCACTGTAACAATTGCAGTGCTGTGATATTAACTATCATCTTAATATTTGCTATAAATAAATAAATGAGGACATGGTACAGTTTATAATGTGCTTTTTACAGAGCCCCTAAGGGGACATGGGGAGAGAAAAAAAAGAAATCCCGATTTACTTTCTGGAGATCCTGAGATCCCAACTTTTTTCTTCCATTTCGTGGGATCTTGAGAAAAAAATTTGGGACCTCGAGAAAATAAGTCAGGATTTCTTTCTTTTTCTTTCTTTTTTTTTCTCCATGTCCCCTGAGGGGTTCTGTAGTTTTGTACACTTGATTCGAATAGGTTAAGAAAAAGCTAAGGCTCAGATCAATACAACTGAACTTTGAATGTGCAGAAGTTGCTCCATGATGATTCTATCATCACAGATCGTCCATGCCAGTTTAGAAAGCGGCTCCCTGCTTGTCATTGGTCAATCTTTGTGAATCCCACAGTGTAAAGAGGCTGATGAGAAGACGATAAAGCTGTGTGCATGGAGGACGGTTGTTCCCAGAAGTCCTCACGCTGTTAGACCAGAGGCTGATCGGAAAACACAGAAACGTTGCCTGACTTTTATCTTCCTGACACGCTGACCTGAGCTGATTCAATGTCTGTACTTTTGTCTCTGTTTAATGTGAATCAAATCTGACTTCTTTTTGCTCATCATGGTCACACAGGCCACCGTGAACGAGTCTCTCTCTGTGACTGAGCTGCATGCCTGCTTTGAGGCGGATGCTTCCAGTTCCAAACTGCCTGCTTCCTTTTCAGCTGGATGTGGGATCCTATACGGTTTTCTGACCCTGCTGTCTCTCGTCACGGTGTGCGGGAACCTCCTGGTGATCATTTCTGTCTTTTCCTTCAAACAGCTGCACACTCCCACCAACACTCTCATTCTGTCTCTGGCTGTGGCCGACCTGCTGGTTGGGATGGTCATCTTCCCTCTCAGCTTGCGTTTCCCTCTCAGCTCATGCATGTACAACGTCAGTTTGTTTTGCAAGATAAGAGACAGCTTTGACACGATGCTCAGCATATGCTCCATTTTGCACCTGTGTTGCATTTCAGTGGACAGGTACTACGCCGTGTGCCAGCCTCTGACCTACAGGTCTAAAATCGACGGCCACGTTGTCGTCGTCATGATCACTGTGAGCTGGAGCGTTTCCGTTCTGATCGCCGTCAGTGTGGTGACGACTCGATCAAACGACGGCGAATGCAAGGACATGTGCTTTGTGGATGTCGTCATGGCAAATTTTGTCGGGCCTGTGTTATCATTTTACCTCCCAGTGGTCATAATGCTTTGCATCTACCTGAAGATTTTCCTTGTTGCGCAGAGACAGGCACGAAGCATCCGAAGCATAAAGTCTGGAGCAGCTTCCAGCAAGATGGAGAGAAAAGCCACCAAAACTCTGACGATCGTTCTGGGAGTTTTTCTGTTCTGCTGGTCTCCTTTCTTCTTTTTCTTAACTTTTCAGCCTTTAGGAAACAGCCTGGCTCCGGTTCCTGTGATTGAAACGGTTACCTGGCTCGCACTGTCCAACTCCACCCTGAATCCATTCATCTACGCCTTTTTTTACCGTTGGTTCAGGTCGGCCTTTAAAATGATTGTTTCTGGGAAAATCCTAAAAGCAGATTTTGGTGAGTTGAAGTTGCAATGATGATGATTTCTTTTGCATGTTTTTCTTTTTAAATAAATAAGTGAACTATAAAGAATATGACACTGAAACCTGCTGCATTTGGTAGATTTCAGTGATGATCAAACATGTAAAATCAACTGATGTTAGACTTTATGTTCAATACTTCAAGGATACTCTAAATGCGACATAAATTACTTTTTGTTTCACAGATTGTCTGCTTTTCTATGTTTTCCACAGTAAAGTTTAAATTTCAAAACTAAATACCTTGAATTTATTGATTTATGAAACTTCAATAAATGTTGTTGCATGCAAATGAAGTACATGTTTTCCTGTGCACAAGTCTTTCCATGTAAGTGGCCTTACATGAACCACTGCCATCTAAGGCTCATGTAGGTGGTATTGTCTGCCCTCCTTTTCCCCATATGGAGCCCACTTGGATGTGCTGGCTGAGTAGTGAAAACAATTTGTACACTTTTGACAAGCAACTTAGTTGAAGTTTTAAACAGATCTAGTGAAATAAACCCCCAACCATTTTCTGCTGCACTAAACAACAAACGTTACCAAATATTTCATCTACACAAAATAACTTCCTCGAATTGTTGCACTCCAAGCTGTTTTCAGTCACATTTATAGTTCCTGCAGTCATATTATTATAATACATTTCTGATATGCCTGCCTTGCAGGCTAGGAAAAAGTCTGCATGTTGAAGGTTTTATTGTGTAAACTGTGGGAACCCGCCGGTCAACTTTAACTACCTTAGGCCAATAGGCTATGAATGAGCTGCAGAGGCAGATTGTCTTGATTGCCACTCGGAGCAACACTGAAAATAGCACTGGGTAATGGCAAAGACAAGCTTCCTCAACCTCCACAAATAACTTGGGAACAGTCAAACATTGTCATTTCAAGAGAACAGGAACTGATACTGGACCAGTTGCCTTAATCTTAGGATGATTTTTGGGTGTCAGTGGTCTAAAGACTTCAGAAAAGGCTTGCTGCTGTGCAGACCTGGAGGTAGAAGCGGTGGCTACTTCTTGAAATAAAGTAGCCTTCATTTCAAGACGGCTACTTCAATGCCTTCTTGAAATGAAGGCATTGAAGTCTTTTTGACACTAGACCAGGGATTGTCAAATCCAGGCCTTGAGGGCCTGCGTTCTGCAGGGTTTAGAAGTGCCTCTGCTTCAACACACCTGCGTCAAATAGTCAGGTCATTAGTAGGACTCTGGGGAACTTGACTGCTTTCTCAGGACGTAATTCAGCTGGTTGATTGTTGTGTGTTGAACCAGGGACACATCTAAACGTAGCAGGACACTGAGGGGTCCTCGAAGTCTAAATTTGAGATGATGAATGACCAACAAGAATGTATAAATTACATAAAGAAAGCGAGTCCAGACTGATGGATGAAGCTATATTTGATACTGTAGTAACTGAAGTCTATATTCTTATATTATGAGCTGGTACGGAGGAGGAGGGGTTGGAGGGCGGGGTGAGAAAGTTGACATATTGTATCCAAAGGGAGCACTTGCCAAAACTGTTGCCCCAGAGCAAAAACCTTTCTTGGTTTTGCAATGTGGCCTGAGCTTTCTCTCCTCAGACTTTGCATGTTGTCTCTTTGCATTGATAGGCACCCACAGTCCAAAATGATTGATGTTAAGGATCTTCACAAGATTGTGACCCTGCAGTATAAGGCCCCAGTTTTCCAGCTGGTTGTTTACACGTTTCTGGTGACCAGAGTCTGTGACACTGGCACGTTTCTGGACTGGGTTTCAGAATGGAAGCTGTCAGTAACACCGAGAGGTGTGAAATACTCCATGATTTGTGAAAGCGTACATGTGCAGAACACACGACTGCAGCGCTTGTTTTACGCTCGGACGGGCTTCAACTGTTCAGTTTAAGTCGGCTACTCATAAGAAATGTATATGTGCTAAACGAGCACCCGGTTCATTGTTGACAAGTACGGCTTCCTACATGAGGAGGAACCAATAGGTCAAGAGCGTGGGCGCATTTCAAACAACATGCTAAAATCACAGCAACACACAGTGGCCTGGCAGTAGAACTACAGCTCTGTGCAAAACCAAACATCTGAAAACCACATAACCATGCATCAACAGTTTGATGCTGGGCCCTATGCACACAAACACACACGTTGCCATGCGATAAGGCAACATGCAGTTTGCCCTTCATTATTGGATGGAAATTGTGGCGTCCAAAAATAGGTTGGTAAGTAAGATATAAAAGCTTGTGCACAGAGACCATCATGCCTCAGAGCAACCAGCACTGACATGTTGCCTCGTTGCACTGAGACTCATTAATTTGTTGCGCTGCTGTGAACAGCTAGCACAGCGTGCAAGAGTTGATCAGCAGTATCAGGTATCAGAAAAGCCACTCTTTGTTCACGTGTATGTAATTTAGCCCTCTGTTAAATCCATTTTAAATGTCTGTCTTACTTTTGATGTGACTTGAATTCAGTTTTAGGTCTTCATGGAAAACAGGACCGGTGTTGTGACTGGCTTACAGCATCCCTGCTATGAGATAAATCAGTTCAGCTACAAACTAACCACGACTCCTTCTGTTGTATGTATAATGGTGTATGCGTTTCTGACACTTCTGTCTCTTGTGACTGTATGTGGAAACCTCCTTGTAGTGATATCAATAATTTACTTCAAACAGCTTCACACGCCCACCAACACTCTCATTCTGTCTCTGGCTGTGGCCGACCTGCTGGTTGGGATTTTGGTATTTCCTCTCAGCATGGCCTTCTCGCTCACTTCATGTACCTATAGTGAGAGTTTATTTTGTAAGGTCAGAGACAGCTTTGATATACTGTTTAGTACTTGCTCCATTTTGCACCTGTGTTGCATTTCAGTGGACAGGTACTATGCTGTGTGTCAGCCTCTCACATACAGATCTAAAATCAGCCGCCATGTCGTTGCCATCATGATCACTGTGAGCTGGAGCGTTTCTACTCTGATCGCCGTCAGTGTGGTGACGACTCGATCAAACGACGGCGAATGCAAGGACATGTGCTTTGTGGATGTCGTCATGGCAAATTTTGTCGGGCCTGTGTTATCATTTTACCTCCCAGTGGTCATAATGCTTTGCATCTACTTGAAGATTTTCCTTGTTGCGCAGAGACAGGCACGAAGCATCCGAAGCATTAAGTCTGGAGCAGCTTCCAGCAAGATGGAGAGAAAAGCCACCAAAACTCTGGCGATCGTTCTGGGAGTTTTTCTGTTCTGCTGGTCTCCTTTCTTCTTTTTCTTAACTTTTCAGCCTTTAGGAAACAGCCTGGCTCCGGTTCCTGTGATTGAAACGGTTACCTGGCTCGCACTGTCCAACTCCACCCTGAATCCATTCATCTACGCCTTTTTTTACCGTTGGTTCAGGTCGGCCTTTAAAATGATTGTTTCTGGGAAAATCCTGAAAGGAAATTTTGTTGACTTGAAGTTATGATGATGATGATTTCTTTTGCATGTTTTTCTTTTTAAATAAATAAGTGAACTATAAAGAATATGACACTGAAACCTGCTGCATTTGGTAGATTTCAGTGATGATCAAACATGTAAAATCAACTGATGTTAGACTTTATGTTCGATACTTCAAAGATACTCTAAAAGCGAAATAAATTATTTTTTGCTTTACAGATTGTCTCTGTTCTGTTTTCCACTGTAAGGTTTACGTTTCAAACTAAATACCTTGAATTTATTGATTTATGAAACTACAATAAATCTTGTTTAAAATCTGCTTTTGTTGCATAAAAAGTTGATTTTTGCACCATAACAGCAAAAAGAAATTTGACATAATGTTGAAATACTTTTCATCTTCTGTAATAAAAATCAATGCCATAATTAATTCTAATTTTCCTCTTGTTAGTTCAAAACATATTATTTTCTTTTAGGTTTTGCTTTTATAATTTAGGCTAATTCTTCTTTTAGTCTTTGATTTGGGATCACAGTGAATACATGAGAGCTTTTCCCATTGACCTTTGTTGATACAACTCATAGCTGGGCTCTCATTACTTTTATTTTTCATGAAAATATCAATGGGTCGAAAGCATGGGAGCATTTTAAACAACATGCTAAAATCACAGCACCACACAGTGGCCTGGCAGTAGAACTACAGCTCTGTACAAAACCAAACATCTGAAAACCACATAACCATGCATCAACAGTTTGATGCTGGGCCCTATGCACACAAACACACACGTTGCCATGCGATAAGGCAACATGCAGTTTGCCCTTCATTATTGGATGGACATTGTGGCGTCCAAAAATAGGTTGGTAAGTAAGATATAAAAGCTTGTGCACAGAGACCATCATGCCTCAGAGCAACCAGCACTGACATGTTGCCTCGTTGCACTGAGACTCATTAATTTGTTGCGCTGCTGTGAACAGCTAGCACAGCGTGCAAGAGTTGATCAGCAGTATCAGGTATCAGAAAAGCCACTCTTTGTTCACGTGTATGTAATTTAGCCCTCTGTTAAATCCATTTTAAATGTCTGTCTTACTTTTGATGTGACTTGAATTCAGTTTTAGGTCTTCATGGAAAACAGGAGCGGTGTTGTGACTGGCTTACAGCATCCCTGCTATGAGATAAATCAGTTCAGCTACAAACTAACCACGACTCCTTCTGTTGTATGTATAATGGTGTATGCGTTTCTGACACTTCTGTCTCTGGTGACTGTATGTGGAAACCTCCTTGTAGTGATATCAATAATTTACTTCAAACAGCTTCACACGCCCACCAACACTCTCATTCTGTCTCTGGCTGTGGCCGACCTGCTGGTTGGGATTTTGGTATTTCCTCTCAGCATGGCCTTCTCGCTCACTTCATGTACCTATAGTGAGACTTTATTTTGTAAGGTCAGAGACAGCTTTGATATACTGTTTAGTACTTGCTCCATTTTGCACCTGTGTTGCATTTCAGTGGACAGGTACTATGCTGTGTGTCAGCCTCTCACATATAGATCTAAAATCAGCCGCCATGTCGTTGCCATCATGATCGCTGTGAGCTGGAGCATTTCTACACTCGTTAGCATTGGAGTGATAATTCCCAGGCTATCCCCTGACGGATGTGTTGACTTGTGTTTTCTTGATGTAATGACGGCAAACATTATTGGATCTATCATGTCATTTTACCTCCCAGTGGTCATAATGCTTTGCATCTACCTGAAGATTTTCCTTGTTGCGCAGAGACAGGCACGAAGCATCCGAAGCATTAAGTCTGGAGCAGCTTCCAGCAAGATGGAAAGAAAAGCCACCAAAACTCTGGCGATCGTTCTGGGAGTTTTTCTGTTCTGCTGGTCTCCTTTTTTCCTTTCCATTTTTTTTTCTATCCCGCTCTCTGTGATTGAAACCGTTACCTGGCTCGCACTGTCAAACTCCACACTGAACCCGTTTATCTACGCTTTCTTTTACACCTGGTTCAGATCAGCTTTTAAAATGGTTGTTTCTGGCAAAATATTCTTTGGTGATTATTGTAGCGTCAAATTACACTGAGCCATTTGTTGAGAGAATAAAACGTATGAAAACATGCCGACGTTTCTATGGGGACTGAACCATGTTAAGCGCTTTTAACTTGCAACATAAAAAAAACTAAATAAAAGACTACTTTTTGGAAAGCGACTAAAGCTTTTCCATTTTCTCTGGATTTGGTAAATTTTGTCTCCTGAAGTAAAACAGTAAAAAAAAAAACAAAAAAAAAACCTGAAACTAGATAAGATATAACACTTTAATACAGAAGTGAATCAGTAAAAATGCCTTTTGTGAAAACTAAATGCAATAGATAAAAAAAAAACATGGCATAATTCATGTGGGACATGTTGTATGTGTTGTGTACTATCTTTTCCACTGCTGTAGACTACAGAACGACATGAAGTCTGAACTAGGATTTGAAAATCCTAGTTTAGGATTTTCAAATCCCATGTGGGACCCATATTGTATGCCCTGCTTTTCCCCATATGGGGCCCACCTAAGTATGCTGGCTGGGCTGATGTTACAGTACAGAGAAATCCAGAGAAATCATTTTTGCTAACAGTTCCATCAATGTGTTCAGAAATGTACTGTCTTGTGTTTCGGAAACGTGTCTTCGTAAAAAGGTTTAGAAAATGTTGGGTTCATTCTTCCAACACGTTTGCTACATGATTCAGAAGACAATAAGGTTCTGCTCCACTGCGTTTGCATCAGAGCCTTCAGCTTACAGGTGCTGAACACTTCAAGACTTGACACTTGATAATGCGTCACTGAATACTGACACCTGCTGGACATTAAAAATCCCTACAAGCGACGTAGTAATTTGATGACCTCGTCTATACAATAAGGTTTAAGTCATTGTATTTTATGTCATATCTTCAGTTAAATTTAAAATATATTTGATATTCTTATATACAATCAATACGTAATGTGAACATGTACCATAAAATGAACATTCAAGTGAATGTGTTTGGAATGAAGATGCTTGTGGACTGTTTTTTTGTTGTTTTTTTTTCCACAAATTTTCATTTTAAAAAAATATGATTTTTCCAACATTTTGAAATTTAGTCTGTTACGCTTTGTGGATACAACTTCTCCTGCTGTAGAAAAAAAATTAAGTAAATAATACATTGATATAAAATAATTTATAAAAAGCAATTGAGTAACTTGTAGAATGGCTGTGTATACCTGTGTTTATCCCAGGTGTATCTCCCAGCCAGCATACCTAGGTGGCCCATGTACAACCCATGTAGGGCCACCGACTGCATGGGCCCTACATGGCAGTGGCCATACATGGGCAAAGCCGTATGGGGCCACCACACGGGACAATCCCACGTGGGACCCATATTGTCTGCCCTCCTTTTCCCCACATGGGTCCCAACCAGGTGTGCTGGTTGGGTCTGGGACTTCATTCTCAGGCCTGGCCATATAATGCCTCAGCATTGAGGAGGTTCTGTCAAACATATGCGACACTTAACCTGCAGGGCATAATGTGAAAGCAAACTAAGAGTCAATTTCAGCAGAATTTGGATTCGGATAGACCAAGTAGAAACTGAAAAGAATCGAATGAAACGACAACAAAATAAAAACAAATACTTTATTTTCTGATATAAGATCAAAATGGTCCCACATCGCGGAAACCTTTTGTTTGCCTTGACATTGACGCCGTACCGTAAAAGATCAAGAATTCTTGTGGCAAATGCATTTGACAGATTGACAGATTGGCTTCCTTATAAGCACAGTTTGCCGCGTCAGCGTCATTTCTAAACAGTTCCTGTATCGGTCACGGGACTTTCCATAGTGGCCCCACAAGGGTTTGCGCATCTAGGGGCACCACCATGTAGGCGGTGGCCCTACATGGGCAAACCCATGTGGGGCCACCATGGAAACTGCGGACAAACCCATGCCCAACCATGTTGTCTGCCCTCGTTTTCCCCATATGGGGCCCACGTAGATATGCTGGCTGGGATAAAACTGAACCAGGCCATATTTGGTGAAGCCATCCTGACTGGACAAAAGATAAAACCAAACATCACAAACAAAGTTAAACATCACCATGCTGGTGAAAAAGTGCTGGGTCGACGGAGAGCTAAAAGCAAAACTGAAACTATTTTACTGTAAACTGATATGACCAGCAGAAATAAAACCTCATTAATATTCTGCTTTTATCACTCACATGGCTCTGTCTCAAAACATAATGGTAGACTTGTTTCTACAGTCATTCTGTGATTTGAAAGCTTTTCTTCTGTTAGCATGAAGTAATAAAATCAGTTCAGACAACACATTTTAAACTAACTTTAGGGTTACTCTGCCTCCTCCTGTCTGGTGACTGACTGTGTCAGTGCAAACTTCCTCAAACGGGTTGCAGAAACTTGTCGGTCTGGTTTAGCAACTTCATGCACATGCACTAATTAGCCTCCTGATGCAGCTTGTGATCGAGGTCAGACTTATCTTATCTCTTTAATTCAAAGAGATAAGATATTTCATGTTTTGGTTTATATTCTTTGCATATAATTAGAGATTTCTACAGTTTGACTTGAACTTTTCTGTTTATCTCTTGAACACAATCCTCCGGTTAAAGCAAAATGTTTTAGAAAGCTGTTCACAAGATAAAGACATTCAGATGTTCTCTTGCTGGCCACTTTATAAGGTACGCATGTTCAACCGCTGGTGACTTAATCATATGGCTGTACCTCAATGTATTTGGTCAAATGATGAAGATGACTTCCTGAATGGTGAGGAAAGAGGATTTTTCCTAGCCAGCATACCAAAGGGGAGCCCCATATGGGAAAAAGGAGGGCAGACAAAATGGGTTTGTCCGCGATTTCCATGGTGGCCCCATACGGGTTTGCCCATGTGGGGATACTGCCATATAGGGTCCATGGGCAAACCCATGTAGGACCACCATGGAAACCGCGGACAAATGACATACCCATATAGGACCCATATTGTCTGCCCTCCTTTTCCCCATATGGGTCCCACTTAGGTATGCTGGCTGGGTATAGATCTTTAAATGTAGAACAGACTTTGGGTTGGTCTATGTATGGAATCATACTATCTAAGTGTCTCTCAGGTTTATAGTCGTCTTACAAGCCAGTAAGTGTCTGGTGATGATTTCAGAGATGAGAACAAACAGATAAAATCTCCCTGCCAGCATGAGGAACACCAGATACTGAAGCTCGACAGCATTCAGCAGATGGGCTGGGACCGTTTTCATTTCCTTCATGCGATACTGAAAGTTCTTTGGTGTCTCTGTTTGAACTCACACCGCAGGTATTTTAGCATTCAGCAGCTTTTAGACACAAGGTGCCAGCTTGTGCTCCCCCACCCCCCAAGAACTAAAACAGGTAACCAGTTTTACGGGTTTACTCTTCAAACTCTGAGTCAGGAAGAAGGGAAAGATGAAATGAAAGCAGAAAGGTTCGGAAAACAGAAAAAAGTCTTTAAAATGACATTTTAGAATCTTTAGGTTTGGGGAAACATCAATAAAGAAAATGTAGAGCTCTGTTATGAAAGTATAACACAGTATCCTATTACTACAGACTCTACACTCTTCATCATAATACACACACACCCCCACACACCCCCGCACCCACACCCACACACACACGCACACTATACAAAACAGAGAATCATCAAGAGCTACTTACAAAGTAAACTTCATCACATTAACATTAGAAGTGTTATGTTACAGCAGAATCTGAGTCATTATTGGACTAAAGTAATTTAGGTGACTTGCTTCACAAAAATGCGATTTTTCCACGTCTACTTTGCATATTATGCGTTTATTTAAAATGATCTGATATAAGCTTCTCAATGTTTACATGTGCACTTTTCCACAAAATAAATCACAGGTCATAAAAAGATAAAGGAATCCTTTAGATCAAAAGTCGGGATGAAAAATGTTTACAAACATATTTTACTGCAGATTATTATATTATACATTTTAAAAAGACATGCTTGCATTATGTGGAGAAAGATTTATTATTATTACAAGCAGTAGCTGCTAAAAGCAGTGGATTTAGTTTCCTTCATTTGTTCCTTCATAGTTTCCTTCATTTGTTCACACTCCATTAAAAAGCAAATCAAACTTGATGAGAATGAATTTCTGTGCAAAAAATAACATTGATTTGCTTGACTTTGCATTGAATTAAGTATTGGATGCATTTCCATTAGAAGACACGCGGTAGCTCCTTCTAGAACCTGCAACAAAAATATTTTTTATTTAGTTTAAGGCATGCAAGTACAGTAAAATATGCAGTATTTACAAAATATACTCTACAATAGTTCAAAACTCTAGAGTCAGTCCTTATTGATTTTGACCAATATTAATAAAACTGAAGACATTCCCATACATTTGAAACTGAAGGTGAACATCTCAGCCACATGTAAAATTAACAATAAAACTGAATAAACTTGAAATACGATTTTGTGAAACAAGTTTCTAGAATGTGTGAACATGTGACACCATGTTTGAAATTGTGATGAAAGAGAATAAACTACAAAGACCTGAAAAAAAAAAAGATTTTAATGTCTTTGACTCGTTTTCTGGAATTTAAGTTAAGTCTATAAATATGTTGTGGAACTTGTTGATTTTAAAATGTGTGTACTATGACCAAACTAGAACTTTATAGAAGTACATCATGAAAAACAAAAATGACGTACGTCTTGGTATTTTCAGCTTGCTGAAGAAGTTGCTCACTCCGCTGGAGAGAGCACCAGCGCTGGTGCTCTGAAACAAGAAGAACAGTAAAAGTCAGCAGCCTGAAAAGTGAACAACGGGATGAATGAATTAAGAAAACCTCTTACTGTTGTCCTGCTTTGGGAGGAAGATCCCTTAGACACGATCATCGCTGACCGCACCTAAAAAGTTATGTCGCTGGTTAGTACGCTACTGAAAACCTGGGAAAGTATGTAGGAAATGGAAATCTCTGCAATACAAAACCCTATGCCTGATTCCGAAGTTTTAACAAAAAATTTGATGTTTGCTACTCACTTTCTGTGCTTCAAATACCCCTTTTTACCGAATTACAAACAAAATCCTGACAGATGAGACAAACTCACCGTTTTGTCCAACAGTGTTCCAAACACCAGAATGAAGAATCCCTTTGGAGAAACATGAAATAAAATCCTTTTTATTGTTTTTTTTTCACATTAAGCAGTAGGATAAGAGTATGAAAAGTGATTATGAACAAGAAATGTTACCTGGACTGAGTTGAACAATGCAAACGCAATGTTCATCCCTCTGTTTTTTGGGCTGATTATGACTCCAACTCCCAAACCCCAAGTCAGTCCGAACAACGGCGTGAGCACAGCCAAACTCCTGGCTATCACGTACAGGACATTCTTCTCTTCTGCTTGGGATGCGCTTGCTCCGCCTCTTCTGCTCTTCAGTATTTTGTACAACACCACAATCAGGATGACTAAGTTGATCAACACGATCATGAGAGCAGGGACCACGAAGGCCAGCAGAGCTTTGGACTGGTCCCAGTTGAGCCAGCAGACGACGTTTTCCCGGATGTACTCATTTGAGGGAGCAGTAGAAGCAATGGTTATTGTCACGATGATCAGCGGAGCTCCATATCCCAAAGAGAATCCGATGAGCAGCATGGCTAGTTTGGACAGCCCTCCCTCAAAGACACTGAGAGTCCGGTAGAGCAACAGCAGGGCCGACGCTAACATCCAGAAGAACATGGCCAGGTAGAAAAAGTGGATGAAGAAGGTAGCGGCTGTGCAGGCCGGCGCATTTTTTGTGTTTGAAATGGCTGCCCCAATAATGAACCAAATGTCTGCAATCAGGAGAGACAGAGCGATGTTGATGATGGAGACGTGACGCAAGTACGACGTTGTATGTCTTCTTATCTTTCTCCAGGCGATGCCTTCAATGATGAGACATGCAACCAGGCAGCCCATGGATATGCCAATTCCGATGTAGGTTATATAGTCCAACACAGGATCGTCTGGGCTGTCAGGTGACATCAGAATGGAGAAGGAGGTGGTGTGGTTGCAGCTGCATCTGACCGTTCCGTTTTCATTCAGTACAAAGGAGCAGCCTTCGTTGCTCCATCCTCCAAGTCCGTCAAACAGCTCGAAATCCCAGAAAACGCACTTAGGCTTTCCCAGGGTCTCATTTAGAACATCGAATGCTATCGATATGTTGTCAACGTATGATTCTGGCTGAATAAGCGTGACCCTTCCATTGATGACGCTGGACGATGTGTTCTCGCTTTCTCTCACAGGAAGAACGTTGTCCATGGAAGCAAACAATATCACTGCGAGCGACTGCCTGCTTCCCGCAGCGTCTGGTATGTCTATTTCCACGGTGGAGTTAAAGTTGTCCTCGAAATTGTTTGTGAAGTTGATTTTGGTGAAAAGAATATTCTGTGTATCGATGCTCAAAGGTTTGTTGACGACTCGGGTTGTTATCGCTTCAAAGGCGCTCAAAAACGAAGAGCTGGCATTTTTGATTTCTGAGGTTTCAGTTCGGTTGTCATTGTTCAATATATTCCATGATTGTTTTGCAGCGGCAGTGGTAAGAATGCCTGCGCTTTCCAGGATATTCTGGATTAAAGAACAGAGAAAGAGCAAATATTTTTTACAAGCAAAACACTAAATCTGGTTAAGTTGTACTTTTCTTTCTGGTGTCTATGCATCTCCCTTTGCAATGCTGGCCTGTGCAACCACCCATACAATCCTGCATAACAACCACCTCCACCTGCAAATCCCCACTGCCTACCTTTGTAGAGTCCTCAAATATTGTGATTTTTAAAGAAGTGGCCCTCCTGCCAACATTTCCAAAGATTTTCACCATGGCGTTGATGGTGGCCGGAGAATCCGTTATGGCTTTAGAGTTGTTGATGGTTGCACCCTTGAGCTCTTCCAAGAACCCTGGCAGAGTAAACGCATCCAATTCCTACCCAGGTTAAAAAAAAGCTTATTATTAAAGGTTATAGAAATACTTACATTTAAATCACTTAGCGCTTTTGTTACTCCAAAGATGCGGAAGTTGTATCTCCACAGTATATCTATCCAAATTGTCATTAATGTATCATGAAGTTGTGTGTCTTACGGATGCACAAGATTATCTTGTGATGATATCACATCTATCAGATAGATATCACTATGGTCATTTATTCCAATGACCACTGGAATAAAATGGTCTTTTCATTGTTAAAAAAAACTTTATATATTCTCTTTTTTTTGTCAGTCATTGTCATGTAGTCATGTATTAAACCTCCCCATTTCCCAGAATTTGTCTTTTTGAGGACCGAACTTTTCAGTAAATAAAATGTGTTATGAAGAGAGTAGACATGAGATGAACCGGCTTACCTCCGACGCTTTGAGCAGATTCTGTATGACTTCTAGAACGCAGTTGTCTTGGATATTTTCATATTTGGTATCGGCCCCACAAACTGCTGTCATGTTCCCCACCTTGCCCTGTTCACAGGACGCAACAGCCTCAAAACCTAATGATCCGGCACTGAATACACCGTCTGCTGGACAATAAACTAAAAAAAAAAAAAAGAGAGAAACCGTTTGAGGTGATTTTATAACATGTTTTATAATCTCTATCCAGGTCACTGTACAATGTGTGCAACCCCTGTCAGATTTATGAATAAAACGTTGTGTTAATTTTGCCAACATCTTCTGATTTAAATAATGCTATTGTTTTGGAGAGGCCCACTCAGAGTACCGACCAATGAAAACATGCAAAAAGTTGTTTAGAGATTTTGAGTATGATTTGAGTATGATTAACTGCTGGAATGCCAAAAAAAAAGGAATTTGTACAGACTATTAAAGATTATATTTTGACACACGATTTCCTAAATACAATGCAAATACAAACTGAAAAGGTACTCATTGTAAAAAAAAAAAAAATGCTACACTTATATATCACCACATTACACTTTTGAAAAGGCCTTAAATCACAAACAAACTTGTTAGTTAAATCATTTTAAATCTAAATCCACCAGGGTTTTGAATACTTTTGGGAGCAGTTGTACACGTGACCTGGTTTAGCTTTTCAGGGTTCTGTTGTCTGGATAAATGCCCACCTCTTGTGATTAATTGCAGAGTTACTATTTCGTAATCCTGTGGGTTTGTTGTCACTTGGCAGGTTAGCGTGTCTTCCCGTTCGGCACATCCATCAGGCGCTCTGTAGTCATATTTGATTTCTAAACCAGGAGCTAAACAACAAAATCATAACACTTTGCTTAGAGCATAGTTCGAAACAAATACTTCAGACAGAAACTTTAACATGTCATAGGGTGTTATTGTAAGGCATTAAAATATATGCTTGTTGAATATTTACCTGGAGGACTTAGGCCTTTGAATTGGACCTGGTAGCCAGTGTTAACAGAACACCGCACAGACACAGAAGTACCACATTGCACCGTTCCTTTGATCGGGTTCACGGTGATCTGTGGTGCTGCTTTGGACGTTAAGGTGAGGCTCTGTGTGAAAGTGGCACCGTCTTGCCGCTTCATTTTACACACGTATGTTCCTGAAAGACAAAACCAAAACCCGTCATCGCCGCATTAATCTCCTAAAGACGGATGTGAAACTGCACTCAACCATCCAGGCTGCTGCGTTTCAACACTACAAAGTGATATTATTGGAATTCCTACCATCGTGAATTTTCAAAAACCTTGGGATTGTGTATTCTGACGTTCTGTCTTGGCTGGGTTTGACCGTCTCCAGGAGAGTTCCAGAGCGTGTCCACTCCACCGTCAGGTCTGAACCGAGATTAGTCGGAGGAGGGCCACATGTCAGGGTGACTGGAACCCCAGCAATTATTTTGTTGGGATCGACTGATGGAGTTAATTCTTTAGCACCTGTGCGACACAAAGATGGACAAAAAAAAAAGAAAATTACAAAAAAGCTAAACATTTCTCCCCCCATGCTGTTTATACATTTATAGGAGAACATATTAAGACGGCCGAAACACGAGGGTCACTTACTGACAAAGGCCACAGGATACTTTGCTGCCAGTTGATTTAACATTTCATCTTTTGCTAAATCAACTTGTTTTTCATCCCCAGAAGAACTAACGAGTGTATATTCAGCGATGGTACTTCCACTCCTGGAATACAAAATTATATCTGAATTCAAATTCAGTTGCAAAGTGAAGTGACGTTTCACGCTCTTAGCAGTTCATTATTTCTAAACCTAATTCTGACAGAGAGTTTTAGACGGTTTCTGGCAGATAATGTTTTTATAAGCAGCTATACAGTAAATTGTTTTTTTTCTTACTGTGTAATGTCTTGAGAATTCTGTGGTTATTTTATGTTGATTAGTTATTGTCTGGCCCTCTGACCACAAACCAGCAGGCAAGGTGGGTAAAGTGTCCTGCCCAAGGAAACAACGTCTAGACGGACGGTGCAGGGATTCAAACCGGCAACCCACTGATTATAAAACAAACTCCTACCAATATTGACACCATTGCACCAAAATAACTTATTATAAATGTTCAGTCCCAATGATCTATATAAACCAGCCCATTAACTTTACATAGTAAATGGCTTAGACTTATATAGCACTTTATCAAATTCAGAAGACCCCAAAGTTCTTCATATTACATTCAGCCATTCACGCACTGTAATGGAAAACCCCTTTTGTGTTTTAGATTGTGTCTGCATGGTCTTATCAGGATATTGGTTAAGCTGCTCTCCTATAGACTTCTACGGGGCCATATAACAGCAGGGCTATCATCTCGGTGTTCCTTCCCCAGCACAGAGACGTGAGGCTGGCCTTTTAACAACCCTCTTTCCCTAACAATAGACAAATAGCCAGACCCTCTGTGTTGGGCTCCACAGAATCCTTGGTACATAACGATCAGCGATTCACACCTATTGTCCAATCAAGTCTCTCTTCTCTAACCAGAACCTACAAAAGGAAGCCAGATCCACTATTGGTCAGAGCAGACTTGACAGACTCCCGTGACTGTATTTCTGTTCTCACCTTGCAAGGTTTTAATAAATTTCTTATTTCTTCTCATCCAGACACTTGCTAAAGTAATTTTTTTTTCCACGACAGCACACATTAACACTTTAATGTCACGTAGTTCAGAAAAATATATTTCTGATGTAGCGTATAAACTGTGACTCACCGGAAGGTTAGTGTCCTCACTGTACAATCTTTTGACACAAACTTCTGACAATTTGTTCTAGTCTGTTTGGGACATTAAAATGGTCAAACAGGAAGTACATATTCCAATTTGTATCATAAGTTCATCCATGTTGTTACAAAACTGAAAGATAAAAATTGAATATGACTTACAGCATCAAAAATATCTTTATAAACAATGCTGTTTTCATTGTTAAATGACGTATTGAAATCCATGTTTAGAGTAAATGTCCTACTTATAACAGAGGCTACAGCTGTTGTTGTGGCTACTGTTTGGATGTTTTTTGTTGTCGCTGTTGTCATCTTTGGTGGCGTTGTGTTTATCACTGTTGTTATTTCTGGTGGTGCTTTTGTGTAGCACTGTGTCATTTCTGGCGTTGTTGCATTTGTCATTGTTGTAATTTCTGGTATTGTTGTGCTTGGCACTGTCAAAAAAGAAAATGAAATGGTGACTTGAAATATCAATGAAAGTACTGACAATTGAGCATTTTGGCCAATAACATAATCTTCATACCAGAACACAGAGCGATTTCTGTGGAGCAATGAGAGGAATACAAAATTATTGTTTGACTAGATTATGCAGATTGCAGAAATAATTTTTTTAAAACCTTACCTGTGATTGGTTGACAGTACTGGTGTACAAATGACGGTTCATAAATGCATGTACAGCTTTGACTGCTGTCACTACTGCATGAATTGAAACTGTTGCACATCTCACAGGGCCAAGTAAAACCATCCTCACATTTGCATTCCAGGCCGTAAGCGGAGTTTGGATGACAGACTGTTAAAGACATTTTGCCCAATTTTATCATATAGTACATTTATTTATTGTTAGAAAATCTTGTTAAATATGTAATATTTAACTTACCTGTTGTTATATTTAATTCCAAAACTTTTAAAGAAGATGTAAGGGTCACAGGGAAGCTTTCTTTTTTGAGTGCTTCTCTGAATGAGTCAATTATGTTCGGTGGCACACTGGCTACTGGGATGAACAATTCACTGAGCACATAACGTTCCACTAGAATGTGAGAGAACCACATGCATGTCAGTGTTGATGCTAAAACATAGATATGTCTTACAGAGTGAGTTTGTTTATGACTCATTAATACTGTGTGTTATCTGAACAGAATATTTCCATCCCAGATATTTTTCAATCTTTCTTAAAAATACCTTTTTTAGGACATGCATTAAGGTGAACAGAATGAGACATTTCCCTTGCAATCAAGCTCATGGTTTTCATATTTATCCTTATTACTGGTACCCTCGCTAAGTCATCAGAACTGATGGCTATAAGAATAACTTAGTAATAAAGACTTAGTAGGAGTAAATTGAATTGAATTGAATGCTATAACATAAGTTGATATATTCAGATAGCCTGTTTCCATGGTTGGGATGGCAGTTGTAGTGGTTGCCATGATAGTTGTAGTGGTTGCCATGGCAGTTGTAGTGGTTGCCATGGCAGTTGTAGTGGTTGGAATGACAATTAAAGTGGTCACCATTAGAGTTGTGGTCGTTGACAGAGTTAACATCCTGGTCATTACTGGTCCAATTAATCACGTTTGTTTTTTTCAATTTTAGATTTCTTCTTTAAAGATCAAAACAATAACAATTAAAATTACTCTGCCTCATTTTCTCCCCTTATAACTTTCACAACGCTATCCAAGACAGAGAAACATTATCATGAATTTTGCATGTCGATATCGATGTGATCTACAAAGGTAAGTTTTCCCTTGGTAAATCACAAGGGAAAACTTTGTTTGCATATGTACACATAAATGTACATATACATTTATATGTACAGCGAGACAAGATAGAAGCAGAAAAAACGGAAAGACGTAAACGTCTGAAAAAAAACTGATAAAATAGAAAACTGTTAAAGTACAATACTATTTGGAGCAAATCATAGGCTACAACCCAGAGCCGTGTTTCCATACCTGGAGGACTTGGGGGACACAAATCAATGTCTGCAAGCCAAAACATAAATGCTCCAGTTAAAAATGATATTATTGCATCTATTAAAAAAAAGAAGCAGAATCTCCTTTTTTTAGCGATGCCTTAAAGAATAATTAGCAAGCTTACCTGTGATTGGCTGACAGTACTGGTGTACAAAAGACGGTTCATAAATGCATGCACAGCTTTGACTGCTGTCATTACTGCATGAATTGAAACTGTTGCACATCTCACAGGGCAAAGTAAAACCATCCTCACATTTGCATTCCAGGCCGTAAGCGGAGTTTGGATGACAGACTGTTAAAGACATTTCGCCCAATTTTATCATATAGTACATTTATTTATTGTTAGAAAATCTTGTTAAATATGTAATATGTAACTTACCTGTTGTTATATTTAGTTCCAACACTTTTAAAGAAGATGTAAGGGTCACAGGGAAGCTTTCTTTTTTGAGTGCTTCTCTGAATAAGTCAATTATGTTCGGTGGCACACTGGCGACTGGGATGAACAATTCACTGAGCACATAACGTTCCACTAGAATGTGAGAGAACCACATGCATGTCAGTGTTGATGCTAAAACATGCATACGTTTGTTTATGACTCATTAATACTGTGTGTTATCTGAACAGAATATTTCCATCCCAGATATTTTTCAATCTTTCTTAAAAATATCTTTTTTAGGACATGCATTAAGGTGAATAGAATGAGACATTTCCCTTGTAATCAATGCCCAACATGTTTAAAAAAACAAGCTCATAGTTTTAATATCTATCCTTATTACTGGTACCCTCGCTAAGTCATCAGAACTGATGGCTATAAGAATAACTTAGTAATAAAGACTTAGTAGGAGTAAATTGAATTGAATTGAATTGAATTGAATGCTATAACATAAGTTGATATATTCAGATAGCCTGTTTCCATGGTTGGGATGGCAGTTGTAGTGGTTGCCATGGCAGTTGTAGTGGTTGCCATAGCAGTTGTAGTGGTTGCCATAGCAGTTGTAGTGGTTGGAATGACAATTAAAGTGGTAACCATTAGAGTTGTGGTCGTTGACAGAGTTAACATCCTGGTCATTACTGGTCCAATTAATCACGTTTGTTTTTTTCAATTTTAGATTTCTTCTTTAAAGATCAAAACAATAACAATTAAAATTACTCTGCCTCATTTTCTCCCCTTATAACTTTCACAACGCTATCCAAGACAGAGAAACATTATCATGAATTTTGCATGTTGATATCGATGACATGACATTGATGTGATCTACAAAGGTAAGTTTTCCCTTGGTAAATCACAAGGGAAAACTTTGTTTGCATATGTACACATAAATGTACATATACATTTATATGTACAGCGAGACAAGATAGAAGCAGAAAAAACGGAAAGACGTAAACGTCTGAAAAAAAACTGATAAAATAGAAAACTGTTAAAGTACAATACTATTTGGAGCAAATCATAGGCTACAACCCAGAGCCGTGTTTCCATACCTGGAGGACTTGGGGGACACAAATCAATGTCTGCAAGCCAAAACATAAATGCTCCAGTTAAAAATGATATAATTGCATCTATTAAAAAAAAAGCAGAATCTCCTTTTTTAGCGATTCCTTAAAGAATAATTAGCAAGCTTACCTGTGATTGGCTGACAGTACTGGTGTACAAAAGACGGTTCATAAATGCATGCACAGCTTTGACTGCTGTCATTACTGCATGAATTGAAACTGTTGCACATCTCACAGGGCAAAGTAAAACCATCCTCACATTTGCATTCCAGGCCGTAAGCGGAGTTTGGATGACAGACTGTTAAAGACATTTCGCCCAATTTTATCATATAGTACATTTATTTATTGTTAGAAAATCTTGTTAAATATGTAATATTTAACTTACCTGTTGTTATATTTAGTTCCAGCACTTTTAAAGAGGATGTAAGGGTCACAGGGAAGCTTTCTTTTTTGAGTGCTTCTCTGAATAAGTCAATTATGTTCAGTGGCACACTGGCGACTGGGATGAACAATTCACTGAGCACATAACGTTCCACTAGAATGTGAGAGAACCACATGCATGTCAGTGTTGATGCTAAAACATGCATACGTTTGTTTATGACTCATTAATACTGTGTGTTATCTGAACAGAATATTTCCATCCCAGATATTTTTCAATCTTTCTTAAAAATATCTTTTTTAGGACATGCATTAAGGTGAACAGAATGAGACATTTCCCTTGAATCAATGCCCAACATGTTTAAAAAAACAAGCTCATAGTTTTAATATCTATCCTTATTACTGGTACCCTCGCTAAGTCATCAGAACTGATGGCTATAAGAATAACTTAGTAATAAAGACTTAGTAGGAGTAAATTGAATTGAATTGAATTGAATTGAATGCTATAACATAAGTTGATATATTCAGATAGCCTGTTTCCATGGTTGGGATGGCAGTTGTAGTGGTTGCCATGGCAGTTGTAGTGGTTGCCATAGCAGTTGTAGTGGTTGCCATAGCAGTTGTAGTGGTTGGAATGACAATTAAAGTGGTAACCATTAGAGTTGTGGTCGTTGACAGAGTTAACATCCTGGTCATTACTGGTCCAATTAATCACGTTTGTTTTTTTCAATTTTAGATTTCTTCTTTAAAGATCAAAACAATAACAATTAAAATTACTCTGCCTCATTTTCTCCCCTTATAACTTTCACAACGCTATCCAAGACAGAGAAACATTATCATGAATTTTGCATGTTGATATCGATGACATGAATTGATGTGATCTACAAAGGTAAGTTTTCCCTTGGTAAATCACAAGGGAAAACTTTGTTTGCATATGTACACATAAATGTAAATATACATTTATATGTACAGCGAGACAAGATAGAAGCAGAAAAAACGGAAAGACGTAAACGTCTGAAAAAAAACTGATAAAATAGAAAACTGTTAAAGTACAAT
The DNA here is from genome assembly GCA_902982915.1 of Phalloptychus januarius. Classification (NCBI taxonomy): domain Eukaryota; kingdom Metazoa; phylum Chordata; class Actinopteri; order Cyprinodontiformes; family Poeciliidae; genus Phalloptychus; species Phalloptychus januarius. The sequence goes on along the minus strand of CADWAE010000115.1, from coordinate 1,415,654 downwards.
ACTATTTGGAGCAAATCATAGGCTACAACCCAGAGCCGTGTTTCCATACCTGGAGGACTTGGGGGACACAAATCAATGTCTGCAAGCCAAAACATAAATGCTCCAGTTAAAAATGATATTATTGCATCTATTAAAAAAAAGAAGCAGAATCTCCTTTTTTTAGCGATGCCTTAAAGAATAATTAGCAAGCTTACCTGTGATTGGCTGACAGTACTGGTGTACAAAAGACGGTTCATAAATGCATGCACAGCTTTGACTGCTGTCATTACTGCATGAATTGAAACTGTTGCACATCTCACAGGGCAAAGTAAAACCATCCTCACATTTGCATTCCAGGCCGTAAGCGGAGTTTGGATGACAGACTGTTAAAGACATTTCGCCCAATTTTATCATATAGTACATTTATTTATTGTTAGAAAATCTTGTTAAATATGTAATATGTAACTTACCTGTTGTTATATTTAGTTCCAACACTTTTAAAGAAGATGTAAGGGTCACAGGGAAGCTTTCTTTTTTGAGTGCTTCTCTGAATAAGTCAATTATGTTCGGTGGCACACTGGCGACTGGGATGAACAATTCACTGAGCACATAACGTTCCACTAGAATGTGAGAACCACATGCATGTCAGTGTTGATGCTAAAACATGCATACGTTTGTTTATGACTCATTAATACTGTGTGTTATCTGAACAGAATATTTCCATCCCAGATATTTTTCAATCTTTCTTAAAAATATCTTTTTTAGGACATGCATTAAGGTGAACAGAATGAGACATTTCCCTTGCAATCAAGCTCATGGTTTTCATATTTATCCTTATTACTGGTACCCTCGCTAAGTCATCAGAACTGATGGCTATAAGAATAACTTAGTAATAAAGACTTAGTAGGAGTAAATTGAATTGAATTGAACGATATAACATAAGTTGATGAAGGAGTTGATGTATTCAGATAGCCTGTTTCCATGGTTGCCATAGCAGTTGTAGTGGTTGCCATGGCAGTTGTAGTGGTTGGAATGACAATTAAAGTGGTCACCATTAGAGTTGTGGTCGTTGACAGAGTTAACATCCTGGTCATTACTGGTCCAATTAATCACGTTTGTTTTTTTCAATTTTAGATTTCTTCTTTAAAGATCAAAACAATAACAATTAAAATTACTCTGCCTCATTTTCTCCCCTTATAACTTTCACAACGCTATCCAAGACAGAGAAACATTATCATGAATTTTGCATGTTGATATCGATGACATGATATCGATGTGATCTACAAAGGTAAGTTTTCCCTTGGTAAATCACAAGGGAAAACTTTGTTTGCATGTGTACACATAAATGTAAATATACATTTATATGTACAGCGAGACAAGATAGAAGCAGAAAAAACGGAAAGACGTAAACGTCTGAACATTACTGATAAAATAGAAAACTGTTAAAGTACAATACTATTTGGAGCAAATCATAGGCTACAACCCAGAGCCGTGTTTCCATACCTGGTGGACTTGGGGGACACAAATCAATGTCTGCAAGCCAAAACATAAAAATGATATTATTGCATCTATTAAAAAAAAAAGCAGAATCACCTTGTTTTAGCGATGCCTTAAAGAATAATTAGCAAGCTTACCTGTGATTGGTTGACAGAACTCTTCATTGGAAAGAAGTCCATATTTGCACGTACAAGTTTGACTGCTGACATCTTTGCATGAATTGTTTCTATTGCACACGTCACACGGCCAAGCATAGCCGTCCTCACATTCACACCTCAGACCGTCGGTGGCGTTTGGAGAGCAGGCTGGTGATATTTTAAAGGATAAAATCATTGTTGTCGTTAGCAGTAATGCCGACTTTACAAATTAGGCTCTGAATGAACAGACTCTCTTACCTGTTGTCAGGTTTAATTCGATCACTTCTACGGACTTTGAGAGTGTCACAGGAAATGTTTCATTTTCCAAAACTGCTCTTAGCAAATCAAGGATTTCGGGCGGAACGTTGGAGAACGGGATGCGCAAATCAAGAGCAATGTCAAAGTCTGTTGAGGTGAACAAAAGACAACTCGTCATCGATTCTTGCAATGTGCAAATTGTCATCCAGAGAAAGGTCTTAGCACTTGAATAAGAGATACTTCATCACTACTTGCATACATTACTAAACTCCTGCTAGAGCTCCTGGTCTGTGTGAAAATCAACAGTCTTTGCACCATGGCACATCTTACTCAATGGTGGGACGAAAGAGGGAGTTCTTAATGGCCTAATGTGTAGCATCTTACGTGGGTAATTATATTAGCGTACACTTTGTCGTATTATGTGAGCAAAATGTAAACATGTCTTCCTACTTGACCTTGAAAAAACCTTGCAAACTGTTTCATACCATAAGGTGCTGGAGGAGGTGATGCAGTTGACATGATGATTGATGTTGCTGTGATTAAAAAAAAGACATGACAATCATCTCAAATCAGTTTCAAAGGTCAATCTAGAATTTAAACAATTGGTTAATGACTAATGTCTAGGTGTAATTTTTTGGTATTTTTTTCTCCTGATATATTAAAAAAATTTTAATTTCAAGACCCAACTCAGAGAAATGAATTGTGGCCGCCTAACATTTAGTGTATCGTACCATAAGTTGGAGGAGACGATGTGCTAGTCAGGATGGTTGATGTTTCTGTAGAATAAAATAAAAGCTCTTACAACCTGTTTCATGTCAAAGTTTAAATGTTTTCATACGTGTGATTCTAAAATCCGGTATTGTCAACCATTTCATTTAATCACTTTACCATCAGAATGCTGTGACCCTGAAGTACAGTCTCTTTCCATTTTGCCTGACCATGCAGCTTGACCTTTTTCATGTCAGTCAAAATATTAAATTCAGTGTTCAAATCACTTTCTTTCTTGACCACAGGTGTATAAAATCCAGCACCTGGGCATGCAGACTTACATGGTGTAGTCCAATATGGTCTCAGTGGCATTATATCAAAGAGAGAGAGATTAATGTATCTCCATCGGAAAGTGATGGTTTGTAGTTATGTATAACCACAGTGGAGGGCGGCAAAGTCGCATTGTGCACACAGGTCGCCAATGTCCTGCATTGTCACTTGATGCAAACCTGGTTTTCAGATTAGATCCAGAAACATGCTGAACTTCATGGACGTCAATGACCAAACCTTCATTGCAATGCCAGGCATCAGCGGAAGTCAGAAAACTTGCCCCACATGTTGGCAAACCCATGTGGGGCAACCATGCACATTATCGACATTACATTCTTTCCTATGCGAGAATATAAACAGTGTGGCAACTGTTTTCTACAAAGGAAACTTTTTTTTGTTTCCTGTTGACAACTTACCAAAATAAAATGAATCGATTGATGGATTGATTGAACTCTTGCAGTCTGAAGTAAGATTGTTTACAATTACATATAGTCGCTAAAATACTAATCATTTCAGACCCTTTTCTACCTTTCATGTGACATAATAATAATAATAATAATAATAATAATAATGTATTCCACTAGCTTAAAAACAAACAAGTCTGTTCCACGTTGATTCAGAGTTTGTTTAAACTGTTTTCAGGAGCCGACTGCAAACTTCATTGACGTCTTTGTCCTTTACATACCTGGAGGCGCAGTTGGGCAGAAGGAGTCGCCTGTGGGACAGCAAGAGATCAAATGTTTGTGGTTTTTATCCCCCAAAAATCCAAAAACCTTAAATCATAATTAAAATCATATCACCTACGTAGACGCAGCTACACCAGTTCAAATCAAACTGCGTAAGTATCAACTCAACAAGACGTCACTTACTTGTGATTGGCTGGCAGAACTCGTTGTCAGAGGGAAGTCCATATATGCACGTACAGGTATGACTGCTGACGTCGCTGCAGGAGTTGCTGCCGTTGCACTTGTCACACGGCCAAGCGAAGCCGTCCTCACAGCCACACAGCAGTCGGTCGGTGGAGTTTGGAGAGCAGGCTGTGTGTTTTAGACAGAGTTGTTGATTGTTAGCATCACGAATTTAGGTGAGCCGCTCTTTGCTGCTTCTGATTAGAAGTGGATTCTTACAGGTTTAAAACGCATCGGAAATATTATCCTACAGTCACTGATTTAACTGGGCATGTTTAGTATTTCTGAACCATTTAAAACCTAAATTTGTTGGTAAATCTGCGATTGTAGAACAGCTAATAAATCAGTATTGGAAATGATGGACTGCAAGCAGGCCGGTGGCCCAGGAGATATGAGTTGCCGGTTTAAAACCCCGCTTGGGCAAGACTCTCTAACGCTTTGCCTACTGAAAGGTAGCTAACCACCATTCGTGTGCTGGTGATGAATGACTGACTGTATGGTGAAGAGCTTCGGAGTCTTCAGACCTTGTAAATAGGCAGCGACGGCACAGTCGTAACTCAAGTTACTTTTGAAAAAGTAACTTGAGTTTTGATTATGCCTTGAAAAAGTAACTTAGTTGCTTTACTGATCATCTGATTTGAAATCAGGTAATCACCCAGCTAGGATACCTAGGTGGGCCCCATATGGGGAAATGGAGGGCAGACAATATGGGTTCCACATGGGTTTGTCCGCCGTTTCCATGGCGGCCCCACACGGGTTTGCCCATGTAGGGCCCACTGCCATGTAGGGCCCATATAGGAGACCCTACATGGCTGGGTAGTACGGCTTCAATAAGTATCTTTAATCTGATCAACGGATAGCAAATAGTAACTTGTTAGATTACTTGTGTCTGAACAAAGGGGTCAGATTACTGACATCAATGGATTCCAGTCCATTTATCATTTTCAACCACTCATTTGTGCAACATCTGGTTAAGGAAACGGTTCGAAGGGATCGCCAGTTTCCTGCTACTTTTAGATTTTTCTCTGATTCAAGCAAACAAAATGCCGGATTATTTCATCAGCATGCAGTCAGGTTCCACAGAATCCTGTGAATTGTCTGACTATTCAGTCATGGTGCGGCAAACCAGACATGCAAAAAATATATCAAGAAGTTTGCGAAGACTGCGCTCACCCAGTCATGAGACAAATTGCTGAAAGATTACCTGTGGTTAGCAGCAACTCTTTCACTACCAGAGATGAAGAGAGGGTTGCGGGGAAGGTTTCATTCCTGAGAATGCTTCTGATTAACTCAAGTATGTTGTCTGGAGCGCTGGTGAGCGGAATGCGGAGGGCAAGGATCCCATCGAAATCCACCGGCTCTGTGAAGGAAGAAGAAGACACGATCACACACAACAGAGGTTTACAGCAGCACACGCACCACTGTGTGAGCCACGATAAGGACAGCGGAGCCCAAAATTATTCATAATGCAGGCAAATATGGAAAAACAAAGTATTTAAAATCAATCGGAACATTTGTCTTTGAAAATGATACAAGAGTCCATCAAAATACAACAAAACATTTAAATTTCCAACGTAATTAAGGAAAAAAACGTTATGTCAATAACTTTTCTATGGGTGTTATGGTTAATGATTAACGATTTTTGATTAATCCATATTTATCCCAACCAGCATAAATTGATGGGCCCCATATGGGGAAAAAGGAGGGCAGACAATATGGGTCCCACATGTTTTTGTCCACGTTTTCCATGGTGGCCCCACAAAGGTTTGCCCATGTAGGGCTACCACCTACATGGGCAAACCTTGTACATAAAAAGCTGTGTAGATGGATAAAGTTCTCAGTTCTGATCAACTGTTTTGCATGACGTTTGTCTTCAGTCGATGCTGACTGAACCTGAAAACAAAATATTCATCAAGGTGTTGGAAAAAGTTTAAAACCTATCAAATGGAAAAAGAGTGTTTAAAAAACACAAATACATAATCCAGGATATTCATACCTGGAGCGGTGGTAGAGGTCGGTGTTCGGGTGGTGACTGTGGACGGTTTACACAACATTATTAGTCATGAAAATCTGAAGTAAAACTATTTTCTACTGCAGCTCCAATTAAAACCTTGTGCTTAAACCTTTCTGCATCACTCATTGTCAGGCTTGAGGAAATGAGAGTGTTTGTCATAATTACTTTCTCTAAGCCTTTTTTAAACTCTGCTGCTTCTCATTGCAGTCAAACTGAAAACGTTGCGGGCGCAAGAAAACAAGTCCAACATGTCTGAGTGCAACACATTCTTCTTCTTCTGCCCACACAGGGATGGAAGCATTTTCCTTCCTGCTTGTGTAAATCAGAGCACAGTGTGAAGCTTCAGCTCTCACCTTGGCACAGCTGATATAACGACATTCCTCATTACATTCCTGAAGAACAGGATCAAAATTTGTTTGGAGGTCAAAAAAAAGAAGTAATTTGAATCAATCGCACAGTGGCGCAGTTGGCATTGCAGGTAGAAGGTTCTGGGTTCGATTCCCAGGGGTCTTTCTGCATGGAGTTTGCATGTTCTCCCTGTGCATGAGTGGGTTCTCTCCGGGTACTCCGGCTTCCTCCCACAGTCCAAAAACATGACTGTCAGGTTAATTGGCCTCTCCAAATTCTCCCTAGGTGTGAGTGTGTGTGGATGGTTGTTTGTCCTGTGTGTCTCTGTGTTGCCCTGCGACAGACTGGTGACCTGTCCAGGGTGACCCCGCCTCTCGCCCGGAACATTAGCTGGAGAGGCACCAGCACCTAATGACCTCATGAAGGGACAAGGGAGTCCCTTGGAGAAAATGGATGGACTCCAGGTCCAACCAAACATTCAACTAAAACCACTCATTTCCAGACACTGCATGTATGAAAGGTCACATGACCTTTTTTCCCCACTTAAGTTAATCAATTAATCAATCAATCAGTCAAGGTTATTTGTACAGCACATTTCAGCAACAAGGCAGTTCAATGTGCTTCACATCATAAAAACACAAAGTCATTGATAGTGAATAATTGGTTGTCTATGACCTCATATGAGTCCAGACCTTTTCCTGTTTTAGGCCAGTTGAAATTACAAATGGCTAAATGTCAGGATGAATGATATTTTATAAAGTAGTCAGAAGTCTACGCATACTTTCTTAATATTTGTTAGACCTACTTTCAAACAATGACCGATGTTGTGCATTTTAAGAATCCTTCCAAAATCTACATACAACAGAACAGAGCAGATGTAAGAGTCGGGTGCAGCTAACTCACACACTTTCTCAGGTCTGCACATATTTTTCGTGGGATGGAAATCAGGACTTTGTGAAAACCAGCCACTCCAAAATATCTATTGCATTATTCTCAACACATCTTGGTGGAATGCTCATTTAGAGCCAAGAGTCGCTAGTGGGAAAGCTTTAACTTCCTGGTTGGATGTCTTGAGATGTTGTTGTCGACTTTACGTTGACTTACAATGCAATTAGTCGGACATCTGGGATTTCCCAAATTGTTAGAAGGTAAAGTCATCCTAATGTATGTAAAGAACTCATGCAAGTAAGAAAAGGACATTTTGCCCTGACATACCCGAATATGCGAAAGAGCTTCTAAACCTACCTGATTGGCTGTTCGGCTGGCAGAACTGACCGTCAGCTGGAAGCTCGTTGATGCAGCCACATGTGTCACCAACCATGGCGTCACATACTCCATACGTAATGCAGTTGTTATAAGACCAGGCAAAGTTCTTCTCACACACACACTGGTACCCACTTATATTTCTTGAACACACTGTGAAGGGGAGGACAAAAAGAAAACATCAGCACACGGTGGACATTGTAAATGTTATTTTTGACAGGAATGGATTTCCATAAATATGAAATGACTCATTTGGCTCCCAAAGCACCCATTTCTTCCACTCAATTAAAATGTTTATCAAGATTAATGCACTTTCACCTACAAATATCAAATATCTTGTTGCTCTGGCTCATGGCTCATTGCTTTAGAAAGTTTGCTGACTTTGGTACTAAACTGTACTGTACCTGTCGTGGTCTCAATGTCGGAAATCACACTGGTGGCGTTGATGGTTATGGGAAAACTGAGGTTGTTGAGAATCGTTTCAAGGATCTCCAGCTCAGACAGATTTAAAACAACTTGGAACTCGTATTCAGTGAAATTCGTAAAAGCTAAAGTGAACACAAGACAAAGAAAGAGCGTAACATATCCGAGCCAATCGCTTTCGCCAAACCTACACCGATGCGTGGACAGTAGCCATTGTGCATTGGGGTGACTCACTTTCTCTTTTTTCCCTGACATGAATGCTGGGTGATTCAACAGCCATCCGTTCCTGTAAAAACACGCAAATCAGTCCAAACTTTATCAACGTCTAACTATTTACAGTATCAAAAGGAAACATCATTGGTTTGTGCCATATTTAACATTTTCCAGGGGAGTTATTATAACTTGTTGCGTAACTATTTGTCATGCTGACCTCAAAGAAGACGGACGCAGAGCGTCTGAATCCAGGCTTTTCCAGGGCGCAACATATGACCAAAAGAACAACAACCAACCGGATCACCTTTGGTAGAGCCATCCTCACTGTGGAGAAGTTAAGCATCACCATTACTGAAAAAACACATTTTATATCACTACATCAGCTGCACAGTGGCGCAGCTGGTAGAGCTGTTGCCTTGCAGCAAGAAGGTTCTGGGTCAGGTTACTGTCAAGAACATGACTGTCAGGTTAATTGGCCTCTCCAAATTCTCCCTAGGTGTGAGTGTGTGTGTACATGGTTGTCTGGTCTCTGTTACCCTGGCGACCTGTCCAGGGTGATCCCGCCTCTCGCTCACAACTTCGGCTGGAGAGGCACCAGCATCCCTCCTGACCCCACTAAGGGACAAGGGTGTTCAGAAAATGGATGGATGGATGGATGGATGTCACTACATCTTAGATGTGGAACACTGTTCGTACTTGAAAACAAAGCTGGTTCTAGGAAAAAGCTACAAGGAAATCATCACCAAATAAAAGAAACAAAACACTTTCATGTGGTTTGTTTCATCCCGTTTGAGAACATTCCTCTCAGACAGCAGTGTGAGCTCAGCTTTCAAAAGGTTTCTCTTTTCCATCAGTGCTGCTTCCCTGTTGCTCGGTGGTAACCTGCTGGCATAAAGAATTGTAACCCTGACTTTTTACTGCCCTGCCACCTTGACCTGTGGAAGGAATAGGGCAGTGTGAGGGCATTGAGGTGACCCGCCATTATTATCTTTGATAGCCTCTATGAAGATAGCCATGTAGCTCTGCTGCCAACTGTTGAAAGACAAAGAATAAAAGACTTTTTCGCTTGTTTGATAGAAGCTGGTAGGAAATAACATTCTAACATTTGAATAAATAAGAATTTGAGACAGAAGGTCACTTGTTAAGAAAAACGCTTAAAACCTTTTAAGCACTAAAAAGACAGACACATACTGCACATTAAGCGAATCTACACTTTTTGTTTGATTGTAGCGTTTTACCCAACATTTCAGAGTTAAAGACAAACTACAGTCTCCATTACCGTGCTTTGGCTTGAGAATACGGATGTGAATGTTATGACTGAGTAATATATCCCCAAAACAGCAATCTCAACAGTTTACTTCACAGGTAAGATGTCCCGCACTGTAATTACAAATTCCTGTTGAGCAAACAAGCATTCGTCACTTTATTGTTGTTTTCTCTTAGATGAAAGCTGTCTCTGCAATCAGATGCGGTTTGGTATAAAGCTTCTAACAATTTGACCAAGAACAGTAAGACAGTAAATTAAGAGTTTCCTAGACCCTTAATTTACTGGTGATTTTAAACATTTTCCTTTTTGATTTGGTGCTTTGTGCGTCCCTTTCTGCTAATTGAGAGTGAAAACTTTAAAAACACAGACACGGTAGTGCGATTTCAGTTTGCATTGAGTAAGTGCACAAAATGCTCTCTTTGTACCACAAGCAGGAAATTTATATAAGGAGTTGAGAAGCTGAAAGAAATCAGTTTTTCAATAAAAGGTTCTGCTAAACCACAAGCGACGGAGTAAAAGTATAACGTACTTCTGTAGGATAAGAGTGTAATAGAATTGCTTTACCTCTCCATGCAGCCTGGCTTCCACAGAGGCTGGCGTCTTGAGTGCACGTCTATCTTGATGCTCTTCTTTAAAGAGAAAGACAAAAAGTGTTCCAAAGAGGGAAAACACCTTCTATGAACTTCCTGGAGTACTTTGCATGAATCTCTGCCAAACACAAGCTTGCGACTTGATTATTTTTGGTGTAGAAAAATAACATTTAGCGACATCTTATTTCAGTTTGCATCAATATTTGTACGATTTTCTAGTCCATTTATGTTCTCATAACATACAAACACAAAAGCACAAATTTAAAACAAGGAAAAGAAAATAAATTCTCCACCCACATGCACAGACACAAAGCTCAAAGAATGTTGCACAGCATCCGTCCACCGTAGTCATGATTCAATGGTTCATCAAAACAAGAAAAAGGTGCCGGGTCTCTGTATCTGAAGAGCAGCATCATGTAAACTGCTTCCGTCGAGTAAACATGAACTTCCTTAAGACGATTTCAAAGAAATATTTGTTTACATGTCTCTCTCTCTCCAATGCTTGTTTGAGCCAGATTTTAGCATTCTCACTTTCAGGGGAGCAATTTTATAAAGTTTACAATAACTGCATAAACTGCTATTTTTTCTTTTAGGCAATTTCTGTGGAGGTTTGTTTGTTTAGACTTTGGTGCAAATATAATTAGTGTCTCTTAAGAGGAAGTGGACTCTTGGGACTGGATGAGGAGAGATGGTTAACTTCTGGAAAAACCAGCAGAGCTTTAAGGGAGAGTTGGTGGCGAGGAGTAAGGTATTGTGTATAATCGAATGTTGTATCATGTTGTCATGTTATTCCCTCATCAAAATCATACCTGGAATACATTTTGATTCTTTCTTGCATGTTTGAGGAGTTCTAGCATCTCCCGGGGCAACCATTCAGGGTGCCTAAACGCCTGCTCATTACATAAGGTGCTGCCTAGTTACCTAGGAGCTCCTCCAGACTAGCGACAGCAGCAATTAGCAAACACCTGGAGGAACTGTGTTGGTGTATGCTGGCCTCATTATACAAACTATTTCTCAATGCAAAGCTCCTAAGGAATGGAACATGAACCAACAGGTTTTCTCAGCTTCTGACTATATAATGTTTATAATATTTATACAGTACTTATGTGTTAGTAATGTAAAGTACTTTGTGTTGCTGAAATGTGCTATGCAAATAAACTTGCTTGGTGGTGGTCAGAAAGCATAGCATGCTGCCCCAGGGCAGCTGTGGCTACTATCTAGTAGCTTGCCACCATTAATATATCCATGTGTGTGTGCATGAATGGGCGAATGTGCTTTGGGGTCCTCTGGACTTGATAAGGCACTATATAAGTACAAAGTCAGACAGTTGTAGACGGCATAATGGAGGAACATTGTGATGACAAGGGACTGTAGGAAACAGGAGGAGCTTAAAGAAACAGGCACAATTTCAAGGCGTCAAATTTCTTTTAAGTCATATTTGATATTCAGCATTTCTACAACCAAAGGTAACAGTTACATGATTGTGTTATAAAATGGCATCATATTCCTGGGAAGTACATAATAAACCCTCCCTTTGAAAAATCCTGAACAGGATTATGTAAGTGCAGAAAATAAAAAGATGCACTTTATGGAAACAGATCTTATAATTAAAACTTCCAAAATAGGTCACAAGGTTATTTCAAGACAGACTTTATTGCTCTTGCAGAAATTTGCAGGATCAGTGGTTTTGGATGAAATGAGTAAAATGAAATGGTTGCAATTTGTAAAAAGGAAAATGATCAGTTAGAAATTAATAGGTCAAAGCTCACATGCTCCGAGTAATGCCAGGACTACTTCAACAAACTATATCATCAAAAACTCAAGCAGCATTTGCTTGAACTTCCAAAAAATCAAAAAGGAAAAAAACACACAAAAAAGACAACAAAAAACAAAAGAAAGCACATAATAAATATTAAGCACCTGACTTCCAGTCCAGGTTTCTATAAGGTTGAGGTAAAAATACAAAATCAGCAGCATTCACTTCTCAACCCACTTTGTAGAAGCTGACATTTATCAAACATGTAATCATTTACCTGAAAATTTGATTCTGACAGACTGTAACAAACAAGCAACTGTAACACTGTTCTGCCATCTTACAACATAAACAACCAGAAAATACACCAAGCTTAACACTTTAAGCAAATCAAAAATCAAACTGCTGCTTCCATCACTGGGAAATGAAGGCTGTTTTGCTCAGATGGTCAACTCTCCAAATTGGCAGGTGTCATCAGCAAATACCAGTTGTTGAAGGATCAATCACAGGATCCTTCAGAAGACCAATGATAGCCTTTGTTGGAAACTGTAACAACAAAATGTACATTTTTTAAAAAATGCTTCCAAAGTCAATATGGTGAAGTGACAGAGGAGAAAAAAAACAATTGCTGACAGAGACCTGAAGCATAATAATAATAAAACAGAGATATCTGAATGTTTATTAAAAAGAGAGAGCAATAAAAAGTTACTTCAGGTACAGAGCAAATAAACAGACATAGGGGCCTTTTAACTTTACAAAGTATGACTTAAGATGTGTGATGTTCTTGCATTATTGTTAAATGTTCTAATAATGTTCCACAAAAACAAGATGGGAAGTGTGTGTGCTTTGTTTTTTGTTCCTGTAGTGCCGCCTAGAGGGCAAAATGGAAAACAGCATATGTCCTGAATGTTACTAAGTACACATTCAGGACATATGCTGTTTTTCTATAGCTACAAATACAAACATGTGTGTTTATGTAGTATCTACAAGAACACAGAGAGGACCATTCCCAGCCAGCACACCTAGGTGGGCCCCATATGGGGAAAAGGAGGGCAGACAATATGGGTTTGTCCGTAGTTTCCATGGCGGCCCCACATGGTTTTGCCCATACAGGGGCACCACCTACATGGGCTCTACATGGGCAAACCCGTGTGGGGCCACCAGGAAAATTATGGACAAACCATATGGGACACATTTTGTCTGCCCAAATGGGGCCCATCTAGGTATGCTGGCTGGGATTGTAACATTTTTCACCAACAAAGGGAAAATGCCATTGTGGAAAGAGAGGACACTTCCGTGTTCTTCACTTTTTTTTCAATTGGAATGCACTCTACAAGTTAGGTGTAGAGATATAGTTGATGTTGCAGTGCAGCTGTTGACATGCCTGTCTTGAGATTATCAAGGAAGAATGGATGGGCCTAAAAATGGTTTCCTGTAGACATTTCACCAAAAGGGTTCTTCAGTTGACTAGAGCTGCTAATAATACGGGTCACTGGAGCTGGTGTCTTTGTAAAAAAGGTCAACATGTGAGTAGCAGAAGACAAGAAGCTTGGTAAACTGATGTACCTGTGGATCTTCTTAACTTCCAGAACAACTTTCCCAGAGTGAACGAGGATGCTGGACTGGTGGTCTGAAACCAGGACAAGAAGTAAAATTAGAGGACACCACATGGAGCACAAACAATAAACGAGATAAAAGCTGATTGACCAAACTATTCTTACCTTTGTCTTACTCTGGCAGGAGAATTTCTTTACTATCTCTGACATAACCTAAAAAGTTAGTCATAAGTTAGTACACTGGATGAAATGTTTAATGCAATGGAAACATTAGATTTTATTCGAGTGCAATATCGTATGCATAATATTTTTAGCTACAAGTCTGGCAGCCGAGGGACACTGACCTTTTTGTCCAACAGTGTTCCAAAGATCAGAATGCAGAACCCCTTTAGAAATGCATAGAGAAGGCAGTTTCAATAAATCAGAATGGTATTACTGGAAAATCTCACACTAAAACAATTTTGTAATTATTATTACCTGAAGTGAATTTAATAATGCAAATGCAACATGGAGTCCGAAGTTTTCCGGGGAAACCATGGTTCCGATTCCCAAAGCCCAAGTTACACCAAACATCGGTGTTAGTACAGCCGAACACCTGACAATAACCAACAGAGCATGCCGCTCTCTTGCTTGGGCTGCAATCATTCCGACTTTTCTCCTCAACATTTTGGATATCACCAGAATCAGGATTATGATGTTTATGGCCACGATTGTAAGGACAGGGATCACAAAGGCCAGTAACGTTTTCTGCGTATCCCAGGTGAGCCAGCAGACATTTTTGTCTCTGGTGTAGTGATTCGAGGGAGCAGTAACAGCTATTGTTGTTGTTGCAATGACCAGCGGCGCTCCGTATCCCAAAGAGAATCCGATGATCAGCATGGCTCTTTTAGACAGACCTCCATCAAAGACGTTGAAAATCCGGTAGAGCAACAGCAGGGCCGACGCCAACATCCAGAAAAACAGGGCCAGGTAGAAAATGTGGATGAAGAAGGTGGCGGCCGTGCAGGCGGGAGGGTTCTTCTCACCTGCGTCGGAAATGGCCGCTCCGATAACGAACCAAATGTTTGCGATCAGGAGAGACAGAGCGATGTTGACGATGGAGACGTGACGCAAGTACAATGTCACGTTGTCCCCAATTGTTTTCCAAATGATGCCTTCAATGATGAGACATGTAATCAAGGAAACAATGGAGCACACAACTCCATTGTATGTTATGTAGGTTAATATTAAACTATCAGGGCTGCTTGGTGACATGAGAATAGAAAACGGGGTGGTGTGGTTGCAGTGGCAGCCGATTACTCCGTTTTCATCGAACACTAGCGCGCAGCCATCATCATTCCATCCTCCGAGACCGCCAAAGAGGTTGAAATCCCAGAAAACGCATTCGGGATTCCTCAACCTTTCATGTAGAACATCAAACGCTAATGAAATATTTGTGATTTTTTGTTCGGGCCAAAGAAGTGCAACCTTTCCATTGATAACTTTGGACGATGAATTGCTTTTGTCCCTCGCGGGAAGCACATTATCCATGAAAGCAAATATGATTGTAGTTATCGAGTGACTTTGTCTGCCAGCGTCGGGTACGTCTATTTTCACGGAGGAGTTTAAGTCACTACTGAAGGTCTTCACAAATGTGGATTTGTTCAAACAAACATGGGGCGTTAAAATGCCGAAGGACTTGTTAACGAGACGTGATGTGATCCTTTCGATCGAGTACAGCAGCGAAGAGCTGGCACTTTTTATTTTGACGCCCTCTTTTGTTTCAGCAGTGTTTCTTGTGTTGTTGTTGTTGTTGAGGGTTTCCCATGATGTCTTTGCCTTGCCTATAGTGAGAGCGCCTGCAGTTTCCAGGATGTTCTGGAGTGACAGAAAATCTTCATATAAATCAAAGCTGGAAAGTATATTTTTCTTAAAAAAATCCAAACCCTGACAATTACCTACCATCATTGAATCTTGCTCTATTTTAATTTCTAATGATGATGATGAATTTGCTACATTACTAAGGATCCTCACGATGGCGTCGATGTTGGCTGGAGAGTCAGTTATTTCATCAGTGAAGTTGACGGTCACATTGCTGAGTTGCTCCAAGAACAGTGGAAGTGTGAGCTCATCCAACACCTGAAACATATATGAAAAAATAGATTATGATTCATTTAATGATATGTAGTTTAGCAGAGGAACTTTTTTTTTTCAATGCAACGATTCAGAGTGAGAAAAGTACAGAGAAAAAGACGAAGATCACCTCAGACTGATGCAGCAGGTTCTTCACAACTTCTAAAACACAGTCGTCTTGGATCTGTCCATATTCACCGTCCGACTGACAAACCGCCGTTATTTCTCCCACCTTCCCCTCTTTGCAGCCCAGCACAGCCCGAAAACCTACTGGACCATTACCAAACGTGTTGTTTCTACATTTAATATTTTCTGAGAAAGAAAAAATGTTGAGTTGTGGTGAAGGTCATTTGAGAAATGGTGACGTGTTTTTTTTTCTATGCGTTTGAATGTTATTTGGCCTAATTTAAACTCACCGCTTGACGAAATAAACAGTGTGATATTCTTTGCGAATTTTGGCGAGGTCTTAGATTCACAGGTGAAGATCTTCTCTGTAATTGAAGAATCTCCCACTGTGTAGTCATGGGTGACATGAGATGCTTCCCTGACATCTGCAACACAACGTTATCAACATTACATTAGATGCTATGGAAGGGCAAAAGGGCATACTCATTTCAGAAACTTTCACAGAGTGGGCCTTGAAAAAAAGTATTGATGCCAATCTAAGTTTCTCATTGTATCACACAATAAACCACAAACTCCAATGTTTAGTTGGATTTTGTGGCAGATTAAGAGAAAGTGGATGAAAATTCCTAGGTGGGCCCCATATGGGGAAAACGAAGGCAGACAATATGGGTCCCACATGGGTTTGTCTGCAGTTTCCATGGTGGCCCCACAAGGGTTTGCCCATGTAGGCGATAGCCCCCCTACAAAAGGGCCACCACCTACATGGCCACCACCTACATGAGCAAACCCGTGTGGATCCACCATGGAAACTGCGGACAAACCCATGTAGGACCTATATTGTCTGCCCTCCTTTTCCCCATATGGGGCCCACCTAGGTATGCTGGCTGGGATGTAAGGCTGAATGAAAGTGATGTTTTATGCTTGAAAATACAGTGAAGTCACTGTATTTAACATGCGTACGCCTTGCTGTAGTTTCAATTAGAGGACGGTTTCTTTGTGTACATCATCATTGTGACAGCCAGGTTTTTTTCCTTGTTCGATTTTACCTGTGTTTAGAAATGTAACTGTGTAGCCATTGTTGACAGAGCAGCTCAGCGAGAGTTTTGTGCCTATTTCCACTGACATCTGAACTGGATTCACGTTGATTTGAGGGACCGGCTTGGCTTTGGCATTGATGCTCTGCTTCAAAGTTGTATTGTCTCCCCGTTTTAATTTACAGACGTAAATCCCTGGTGGGGGAAAAAAAACAAAACAAAAGACCCAACAAAACAGTTCACTGTTAACATTGTGACTATGATATTATGGTGCCAGAGTAACACGACAAACATAAAACAGCACAGTAATATGTGAATTCACTTGATGCACGGGACCGCAGGCAGCAGACCAGTGCTGTCTGCAGTTTGTGTTTGAGAGTTTTATCATCGGGGTAATCAAGACTCTGCCTGAATCAAACTCTGGTTCGTTTGACAAAGTCCGGTTCGCTTGGGGGAGATGTGAACGCGTAATGAACCCAAAAAAAGGAAACTCTGGCCTGCTTACAAACCAGTGTCAGTTCAGTCGAGGTGATCTCAAGTGATTGAAGGATATGTTGTCTGAAATCCTTCATCAGAACAAATTTCTCTCTTCCAGTTTCGAGGTTCTTCACTCAACATTTCTCCCCCCTGATCTTGCTCATTGCTCAATCAATTCCAAGCTCTTCTATTGCTTCTCTGTCTCTTTATGTTAACTCCACATGAACACTGTGCAAAGTGCATGACTAGGAAAAACTAAATGTGTACACCTTCACATATATGAAAAGATTATTCAACAAATACCGATCAACGTTACCTATGATCCTGTAACCTATTAACAAAATCGTGCAGAACATTAGACATCAGCATTTTGTGCAGTGTTAAAATTTGATATTTTGCGACGACATTGTAAGATAAGTGAATGTTGAAAATAAGAAAATATCTCGGCGTCTTAAGGAAATGGGAATATCGTTACTCTCAACAGCAGACAAAAAACATTCTTACCGTCATTCAGTGGAAAAAAACAAGGCACTTTTAGAACTGACTGCCCATTGTTCAAAGAAATTCCGTCCTCAATGACTGTGTCCACGTGCGTCCACTCTACGCTTTTGACCACACCAAAGTTGAGGTCTTCAGGAGGAGGGCCACAGGTTATTATCATTTCTTCCCCAGCAAATACAGTCATGGTATTAACTTCTTCGTCTTTTTACACAAAATATTAGAAGATAATTAGACGATCCTCATCACATGCAGGTCATTGATTAGGAGATTACAGTAGAGCACATTCTCCATTTTCCTTACCAACAAACTCCACTGGGTATAGTTCTGCCAGGCGTCTTAACATTTCGTCTTTTGCTAATTTAACTTGTGAAACGTCACCAGAAGAGGCACTGAGGGTGTAGTAAGCGATGGTACTTCCACTCCTGCAAACGACAGTTGGAGATGTAAAAAGTGTTACAAACAATTAGGATAAATATTCAACACTAATATTTATATCCTCCAAAAAATGAATGGGGGGTATTGTTTTTTTAATAAGGACTACCATGTTAATTTTGCATAATCCCGAAAAAAAAAATGCTTTTGTATGGGAGAAGGAATGGAAAACTAACTACTTGAATTCTCGCTGAATCCTTTTTACTTGAAGAAATTTCAGATTTGATTCAAGGGTAGTTTATATCGGGCTGCACAGTGGTGCAGCTGGTGGAGCTGTTGCTTTGCAGCAAGAAGGTCTTTCTGCATGGATTTTGCATGTTCTCCCTGTGCATGCGTGGGTTCTCTCCGGGTACTCCGGCTTCCTCCCACAGTCCAAAAACATGACTGTCAGATTAATTGGTCTCTTCAAATTCTCCCTAGGTGTGAGTGTGTGTGTGGATGGTTGTTTGTCCTGTGTGTCTCTGTGTTGTCCTGCGACAGACTGGCGACTTGTCCAGGGTGACCCCGCCTCTCGCCCGGAACGTTAGCTGGGGATAGGCACCAGCTCCTCCTGACCCCACTAAGGGACAAGGGAGTATAGAAAATGGATGGATGAATGGTAGTTTATAACCAAAAACCATTTTAGTTTTAGCAGTTTGACAAACCATTTTACAAGCCTGTGAACCTGTCCACTAATTCTTTATATGCCAACTGTAAAGTGTAAAGTGCTTTAGCTTACCTGTGTTTGGTATGAAACCAATGGCATATCTGGAACTGTTAATATACATCTTATATATTAACTTTATGGCACATTATATACTGGAAAATTTTGACAAATTTCAAAACTTGTAAGTTTGTGCAATATTATGTGCATTTGTGTGCATGTGTGTGCATGTGAGTCCAAGCATGCATATTTCAAATGTACATAAAAAAACAGACTAACCTGAAGGTCAAACTCTGGACTTCACATGTTTTTGACACAAACTCCTGACACTTGTTCTTAGCCTGTTTAAGACAAAAAGAAGGTCAAACCACAAATAAAAACGTCACTCTTTATCCAGAAGTTCTTCAATAATAAAGATGGATATAAATTAATACTTACTGCACCATAGACATCTTCATAAACTTTACTGGATGGATCGTTGTAGGAGTCATCGAAATTCATATTAATGGTGAAGGTTCCATTAATCTGCATTAGTGCTGTGCTCACCATTCCTGGAGAGGTCGCAGTTACGAATTTTTTATTTCGCACGGTTCCGAATGAAAATGAATGCATTGTTGTCGTTATTTCTTGTATAGCTGCTTTTGAAGTTGCCTCAGCTACTGTTTGTTTTGTGATTAGATTTTCCACCGTGGTGTCCAGGAATATTTCTGGTGTGGTAACATTTGATATAGTTGTGTTTAGAATTATTTCCTGTGTGGCTGCATGTTTTACTGTTGAGCTTAGAGCTCTTTCTGATGTAAATATATCTACCACTGTTTTCATTGTTGTGTTTCGACTTTGGCCTATTGTGGTTTCGTTTGTCTCTCTTGTGCTCAGGTCCATTGCTGATGAGGTTGCATCTACTAATCTATTATTCAGTGTTGTTTCTGATGAATATGCATGCGAGTCTGTCGTGGTTCGGGTTGTTTCTGGTGAAGTTGCTTTGGTTACTGTTGCATTTACAGTAACCAATGTAACCGGAATATTTGCATTTGAAGTCGTCTCCACTGCTATTGGTGTTGTAGTTACATTTGTTGTATGAAGTATTTTTGATGAAGTTGTATTTGCCATTGTTGTGTTTTGACTTGGGTCAACTTTGGCAGCATCTGACATTGTGGCGTTTAGGGTTATTCCCTGTGCAGATGCATGTGTTACTGCTGAGCTTAGTGGTATTTCTGGTGTAATTGCATCTGTCACTGTTGTCTCACCACCTGCATCTCTTGTGGTTTTATTTGTCTCTCTTGTGCTCAGGTTCATTGCTGATGAGGTTGCATCTACTAATCTATTATTCAGTGTTGTTTCTGATGAATATGCATGTGAGTCTGTCATGGTTCGGGTTGTTTCTGGTGAAGTTGCTTTGGTTACTGTTGCATTTACAGTAACCAATGTAACTGGAATATTTGCATTTGAAGTCGTCTCCACTGCTATTGGTGTTGTGGTCACATTTGTCGTATCAGGTACTATTTCTGGTGAAGTTGCATTTGCCATTGTTGTGTTTTGACTTGGATCAACTTTGGCAGCATTTGGCATTGTAGTTTGCTCTAGTGTTATTCCCTGTGCAGATGCATGTGTTACTGCTGAGCTTAGTGGTATTTCTGGTGTAATTGCATCCGTCACTGTTGTCTCACCACCTGCATCTCTTGTGGTGTTATTTGTCACTCTTGTGCTCAGGTTCATTGCTGATGAGGTTGCATCTATTAACCTAGTATTCAGTGTTGTTTCTGATGAATATGCATGCGAGTCTGTCGTGGTTCGGGTTGTTTCTGGTGAAGTTGCTTTGGTTACTGTTGCATTTACAGTAACCAATGTAACTGGAATATTTGCATTTGAAGTCGTCTCCACTGCTATTGGTGTTGTGGTCACATTTGTTGTATGAAGTATTTCTGGGGAAGTAGCATCTGACATTGTGGCGTTTTGACTTGGGTCAACTTTGGCAGCATCTGACGTTGTGACATTTAGGGTTATTCCCTGTGCAGATGCATGCTTTACTGCTGAGCTTAGTGGTATTTCTGGTGTAATTGCATCTGTCACTGTTGTCTCACCACCTGCATCTCTTGTGGTTTTATTTGTCTCTCTTGTGCTCAGGTTCATTGCTGATGAGGTTGCATCTACTAATCTATTATTCAGTGTTGTTTCTGATGAATATGCATGTGAGTCTGTCATGGTTCGGGTTGTTTCTGGTGAAGTTGCCAATGTAACTGGAATATCTGCATTTGAAGTCATCTCCACTGCTATTGGTGTTGTGGTCACATTTGTCGTATCAGGTACTATTTCTGGTGAAGTTGCATTTGCCATTGTTGTGTTTTGACTTGGATCAACTTTGGCAGCATTTGCCATTGTAGTTTGCTCTAGTGTTATTCCCTGTGCAGTTGCATGTGTTACTGCTGAGCTTAGTGGTATTTCTGGTGTAATTGCATCCGTCACTGTTGTCTCACCACCTGCATCTCTTGTGGTTTTATTTGTCTCTCTTGTGCTCAGGTCCATTGCTGATGAGGTTGCATCTACTAATCTATTATTCAGTGTTGTTTCTGATGAATATGCATGCGAGTCTGTCGTGGTTCGGGTTGTTTCTGGTGAAGTTGCATTGGTTACTGCTGTATTTACCATCGTCGCTTGAATATCGGCATTTGAAGTTTGCTGCTTTGGTTACATCTCTTAATATTACTTCTGGTGAAGTTGCATTCGACATTGTTGTTTGTAGGTTTGTTTCCTGTTTGGTTGCATCTGCTACTGTTATCTTAAAGCTGATTTTTGCTGTGGTTACATTTGTCGTTGTTGTGTGAGGATTTTTTTCAGTAATCCAAGAAACGTTTGTGTTTTCACTGGCTTTTAGTGTGATTACATTTGGTGTTGTATATGGTGCTATTGATAGCGTGCTAACATGTCCAACTGTTGTGTCTTTTTCTCTTTCTGACGTGGTTGCATTCATCACTGGTGTGTCTGGTGTTGAGCAATTCAGAATTTTATCTTGCATTTTTTGAGTTGTTGCTGTTTTCATGACATCAATAGTTTCCAATTCTTTTGACAATGTTGTGTTTGTAACTTTATTGTCTGGAATTGAATAATTTATCAGTGGTGCTGATGTCACTGCAAAAAAAACACAAAACATTCAAGGAACATTAAGTTAAAAAAAAACAATACATTTAAAAAGCTAACAGAAGCAATTAATTGATTTTAAGGATTTTAGAGCAAAAAATATTTCAATTATAAATCAACACAGAGACACACAGGACAAACAACCATGCACACACACACACACTCACACCTAGGGAGAATTTAGAGAGGCCAATTAACCTGACAGTCATGTTTTTGGACTGTGGGAGGAAGCCGGAGTACCCGGAGAGAATGCACACATGCACAGGGAGATCATGCAAACTCCATGCAGGAAGACCCCGGGCCGGGAATCGAACCCAGAACCTTCTTGCTGCAAGGCAACAGCTCTACAAACTGCACCACTGTGCAGTGGCGCAGTTGGTAGAGCTGCTCATGAGCTAACCCTAACCTGTGTCAGAAAGGCCCAGAGCAGATTGGAACTCCAAATCATCGGTATTTGTCGGAGCTAAAAGAAACATCAAAAACAGATACAGACATCAAAACTTTTCCATTTTGAGTCATATTTTACAAACGAATAATCAACATTGTGCTTTGCAGTGACTCACCTGCTCTTTTCTCTCTTTCGTGAAGCCCGGGTGAGTTGATTTCCATCAAGTCCTGTAAAAATCATCAGCTTAATCCAACTGTGAAATCTGCACTGATGAATAATGGTTTTTGGTATTATTCTGAAACACGATGTTTTTTGTGTATACGGTGTGAGGCCCTCCATGCCTGGTAGTTTAGTTTTCAGTGCTTACCTCAGAGGGGGGTGTGAATCCCGGCTGGCTCACAGTGTAGCATGCAACCAGAGGAATAAAACCAAACCACACTGCTTTGGGGAAAACCATTCTCACTAAAGAGAGAACAGAAATACAAACCATCAAAAAAAAAAAAGTTTAACTTCCCAGCCAGCATACCTAGGTGGGCCCCATATGGGGAAACAAGGGAAGACAATATGGGTCCCTACATGGCTGTCGCCCTACATGGGCAAACCCGTATGGGCCACCATGGAAACTGCGGATGAACCCATATGGGACCCATATTGTCTGCCCTCGTTTCTCCCATATGGGGCCCACATAGTTATGCTGGCTGGGTTGTGACACAGTGTTTCACACTCTTTTTTTTTTTTTTTTAAAGCTACAAGGAAGTGATCAATAAACATGTGGGGAAAGAGAACAGGGAAAAAGGAAAATGCAAAGTATCATATTAACAAAACATTTTCAACTGTTTCCCTGTTAGGACACAGTTTAGAAAAAGCTCAAAGCTGAAGAGCAGAAAATGTTAAAGATCAAAATTAACTTGTATTTCTGAACAGTTCGCTCAAAAAGCCTTTAACCTGTCTTCACCTCTCACCCCTCACTTATTAAAGATGTTGTTTCCCGCAGACCTTTAAAACAGTTTGATTTACAGAAACAAAAATGGTATTTTTAAACAAAGGAGAGAAGAACACAGCAATCTTCTGTCAATTTCGCGGTTCCAAGGTTATTTTCAGTCATTTGACCAAACCTCTTGGTGGGGATGTCGTATTAGCTGCAGTTGCCGGCACACAAAGTTGCACTGGTACTCAGTAAACTCTTGTAACAAAGTATCAGAAGATTGGGAAGATTGAAGTAAACTCATTCAAATGACTGTAGGGTCAAGACTTAAACCATTAACGATGGTGCCTTTCACAAGGGACTCTCAAGAATGAACTGAGACGTCTTGATGAGCGTCCTTACCCGTGTCAGAAGATCACTAAACGCGATGGTATAGCTGGTTTTGGCGAGAAGGCGGTAAGATGTATCGACTGTAGCGAGGAGTGAAAATGAACAGGACTACTGTCATTCACTGGTTGAACGTGTCTGAATAAATTTGTATAAAAGTTCCATAAAAGAACCTGGCTCTAATGGGTGGCACACGTATTCGTGGAAAATATTCCAGGAAGCTCACAAACGGTTCCGCAACTCTGTACTGGAACACGAGCAGGATGTTCATTCCTGACACGACGGCAGGTAACCGTCTCATTTTACAGACACAAAGGTGACTCTTCAGTCTGCCAAGGGGTGAGGCAAAAAAAAAAGCAATGGGATAATCATTCCCAATTGAGGTCTTGTGAAAAATATTAAGATAGTTACTAAAATGGCTTGAGCTCACAGGAGAAAAGGTGAGTCAAAATAAAGTTGCCTTCACTTCTACAAATAACGTCATCCTGGTTCTAACGGATATTACCTGAAGCTCAGTTAGTTTAGCCTTTCTGTAAATGTATTTTGTATTTTGTGATTATTTTTCATGCGATTTTTTTTTTGTCACATGGACCTAGTTGTGTCTTTAGTAAAGTTGATGATGATTATGATGATCATTTTAAATAGCAAATATTAAGTGGCCTTCTCTAACAAAATTCTGATCAATTAAAATGACAAATTTCTCCAATTATCTCAAAGTTTTCTGGTAGTACAACTTGGTCACCACAAAGAAGGCTGTGAAGTCTAATGGGACGTAAAAATCGATTTCCATGGGAACGACGGCTGCAGTTCGGCTTGCACCTGATGGGTTGTTGGTTTGAATCTTGAGACAACCCTCAGGATGTCTCAGTTGTTGCATCCTTGGGAGAGACACTTCACTCACATTGCCTGCTGCTGGTGGTGCCAGGCCCTGCCATCCGTGATAGCAATGTGGCTGTGAATGTGTGTGTGAATGATTGCATGCAGTGTGAAGTGGTTTGGAGTCCCGTGGATGGAAAAAGGCTCCATGAAAAGTTCAGGCCATTTGAGGCAGAAAGTGTCCACCAATCCCCAGTCCACCCAACATTGCAAACTTTTCTTGCCTATACATTCTAGGACTTAAAAGGTAAATTTGGGTGGACAAAGCCTAATCGAGTAGGAGTTCTGTCCATCGCTGTTGTCCTTACAACGAAAACAAGATACTCAATGGGATGAGCTGAAGTAAACTTCTGCCTTCACTTCTTCAAGATGCCTTATTTTTTCATTGGGTTTTGTCAATCTGGTCAGATAATGGCACGTCATAATGACCGTCTCTCACCCAAATATTTGGCTGGACAGCAAGAACTGGTGCTGCTTGCTGCAGCAACCCGTTCCGTTTTTTGAAGTGCTTCATTTGACCTCGTGTCCAGACCACCAACCATTCGCCCGCTTGCCGGTGCTAGCAACACTCTGCCGCTCATAAATAAAGGATGTTATGTTCGTATAGGTGTGGAAACAGTTCACCCCCAGAGAGCTGCTTGCATGAGAGTTTTGAAGTGAATTTGTTTGAATAATTTGCATCTCTAAATGCAACAGGCCACTTTGCTTAGAAAAATGCAAATTTGGTCTTTATGTGTAAGTAAAATGTCAGTTGAAAAAATTGCAATGCAGCAAGTTCAATTTTTTTTGTACACTGATCACAACTGATTTTTCTGTCCTCCTTTAGCTTTTTTCAGTTCAATTTTGCCAGCAGAATGTTGAAATCCTGTTTCTGTGACCACGAAAGCCAGAATTTATATTTATCATATAACTGCCTTGAAAATGCTCTAACTGGACTCTTCTAGTTAGAAAATATCAGAACGCTAAAAATATTCAATTAAAGAAGCAGTGCTCATATTTTAATGCCCGTAAACACTCTGTGAAGTAGCTCTCACATCAACAATCTCATTCTGTGTATTTAGAATTGCTTTTCAACGCTCTTTTTCAGAGATTCTGATCATTTCTAATGAACTTTTAATCGTGATTGATATGTCGTACTCTGAAATGTTTTACAACTGAATGGTCAACTGTCTGACACCTATAGTAAGTTTTACTATAGATCCTTTACTAATTGGTAAAGCGGTTGCGAGGTTGCCGAGTAACCACAGATCTCTGATTGCTTCCCCAAAAAACAGAAATCCATCATTTCTTTCAAGTCGTCTCAGAAATAGTACATTTCTGAAACTTTTCTAACCAAAACTGAAAATAAGTCACAATTTTTACCTTCACTGAGTTATAAACGCCGTTTTGTCTGTCCTGTAATCAAAAACCTTATAGCTGGAGTTCAAATATGTAATCATTTCTTAAATACCAAGCTCCACTAAACATCATACATTTCTATTGTAGATTGTGCTTGCATGCTGTAGGAAATAAGCTGATTACCTCTCGCTGTGTCCTGGCATCCAAAGACCTTTGTGTCAGAACTGAACGTTACTTTTCCAGCTCACGTTCGAACGCCGACACGATCCGTTTGTGAACTTCCTGGAGTATTCCCAGGAGTCACACTCGTTATCCAAGTCCAGTCAAATGCTCGTTCCCTGCCCAACTATTTCAGTTTGACTGTCCTGCTTGTTCTTCTGTTGCTGTTTCAAGAGTTGAATCATTTTAAATTCAAATTCAAAAACACTTTATCGATCGCAAAACGGAAAATAAAATAAATACATTCTGAAGTAATTATGTGTAACTGAACAGATTTAGTTACACGTAACTAAATTGTTACGTGTAACTAAATGTAATTTTTTATGTCAAAAATTACATAAAAAAATTTTGATTTGGATGCATCTTTACAATTGTAGCAGGATGAGGACACCTGGCCCCTAACTATTTCCTAGTGGGTGTGGTGTATAAAGGGAGACTCTCCCACCTGTTTCCTTCATGCCAGCATTTGGTCGGGCTTCAGGGGGAAGGTTGTTTGAGTGGCTTGCAGTGGCCATTACTCAAGTAGTAAGTATTGTTTCTCCTCTTGTTGAAGATCTGCAGTTTCAATGGTTAATACAAATTGTTTAACTTTAGAAGTTGCCTGGAGTCTCCTGTGTACTGTGGTGTGGCTATAAATTACCCTCCCAGTACAAGTTGGCAACATTAAACGGGTATGTATTTTATCGCACCCATGCAGCTCTCATAGTGCAAAAATGACCATAATTTATTGGTAGGAAGCACCGGCAATTGGATCCTTCTGCTGTTGGGCCGGAAGAGGCTCTCTGTTTGGGATGGGGCCGTCCAGCTCAGGAATACAGCTGCTGCAGCTGACCAGAGACCCTGCTGCTTTGTTGGACTTCATTTTAGCCCCAGCTTTGTTTTGGCTTTATTTCATACTTTGTTTAAACTTTGTTTGGATTTTGTTTTTGACTTTGCTATTTGTTTTGTGTTTTGATTTTGTTTCAAAAATCCTCCGTTTGGTTTCTTAGTTTTGTGTTTTTTGTTTTTTTTTAGGTTAGCCCATTCAGTGTGGCCTGCTGTCTCAGGTCCTTTTAAATGCCTTTATTAAAGTACTGATTTTTTAAGGAGTGATTGGGGGTAACCTCATTTTAGACCCTGCCCATGTTTAATTTGTAGCGTTTGTCTGTTTTGTTTTGCATTTGCTTTATTTAACCCCCCCTGTCTTGTCTCCAGGGAGGGGCTTCCAGGGAGACTGGACCTGTGTTGGGGTTTCTTCACGAGAGTGCCTGTTCACAAGTGTTTTGGGGTGATTCATTTGGATTTATTTATTTGTTTCTTTTTGGACCAGTTCTCCATACTGGACTGCCCTCCCCCTGCTGGTAAGCCTCAGTACTGTTCACCTCCCTTCCCATTGTGGTGCTTCAAATCTTAATTGTTTTTAACATCATGGAACAATAAAGTGCATTTTTATTTTATTTTTTTGTGAAACAACGTCCTGTTCTCATTGGTTACGAACCTTAGTGCTTTATTTATTTCCTTGGGTGAAACTTCTGAGGTGGCGTTGTTGACACCCCTGGGTTGCCCTGTGTTGAGGGGGCAAAGTAACAAAATGTATACCCATAATCAAATATGCCAAAGATTTTCAGCAGGACATCACAGTGTTAACTACTGGTTTTGAAGAGACAGTATTATGTATTCTCCAGGCCCATAGTGACATTTTATAGTGCAATCAAGTAACTATGTTACCTTCACACTACCTTAAGAGACAGGACCAAATTGACTTTACAAGATTTATACCCTGTGGGCAATCAGGTGGGGTCTCACTGCATGCACTTTTACGGGGTTTTTTTTGTGTATGTGTGGTTTCGGGAACTGACAGTCTGATGGGACAGTAAGACAGTTAGCTCCTGCTCCTTTTGACACCCCACCTTCAGCATGTCCTCACAACAACCTTTCTCCATTAAGCCTTTAGCAATATTTCTACTAATATTTCTACATGCCAATATCACGGTTACAAATAGGTTTACAATATTGCTACATGTAAAAAAAGAAGCTTTGATATTAAAATCAAGTATGTTACTCAGCTGGCTGGCAGACTGAGTTGTTTGGTCAAGTGTTTTGGTCAAGGTAGGTGTTGTAATGTCAATTGCACTGTCAAAAAAATAAATAAAATTTCACCATATAAACATGGATTTTGCCATATGTATATAATGAAATTTTGGCAACCACAGCTGCTGGTATTGTACCGTAAATACAGTAGCAGCTGTATTTACTTGGTGTGTGTGCAAGGAAGTTTTCATGGTTTATAGAATTAGCTGTGATTTTTTTGAGGATGCTGTAAGTCCTTGAAGGTTTCCTTTTGCATATATTATTTTTTTATTGTACAATGGACTCAAAAAAAAAAGTACTGGATGAAAGTCAATGTTCAACATATTTTGCTCGTCGCCTAGATATGGAGTCTGACAAGTTTGAGATTAAAAGTCCTTGTCCGGACTTCAGAGGCACTGCAGTAATGCTGTGATGCAAATCAAAAACAATTTTCTGAAAAGATATTTCTGCAGATGAGATTGGACATTTTCATTTGAATTACATCTTCTGGTGCTTCTGCTGAGTAATATGGAAACTTTGAACAGAACTGGAGCTGCAGATTATCTTCATCCGTGCAGTGAAATTGGCCGTTTTCCTTCTTCCCTTCAGAACGTCTCCTCCAAGCTGTGTGTTTTACTATACGCGTTTCTCGCTGTTTTAGCTGTGGTCACAGTGTGCGGAAACCTCCTGACGATAGTCTCCGTTGGTTACTTCAGACAGCTCCACACTCCGACCGACGCTCTCATCGTCTCCCTGGCCGCGTCGGACCTTCTGGTCGGAGTGCTGGTCTTTCCTTTCAGCATGGCGTTCTCTCTGAGCTTTATATGTCGAGTGCGGGACAACTTCGACATTTTCCTCAGCACCTGTTCCATCCTGAACCTGTGCTGCATCGCTGTTGATCGATACTATGCAGTGTGTCAGCCTCTCACCTACAGAACCAAGATGACCAATCGTGTTGCAGTGGCGACGATTCTGGCGAGTTGGAGTATTTCCGGGTTAATTGGAATCGGCATAGCTGTTGCTGGATTGAATCACGAACCGTGTGAAGAAAACTGTTCTATGGAGGTCCTGTTATCCAGCACTCTAGGTCCAACGTTTTCCTTTTACCTTCCAGCTCTCGTCATGCTTTGCATCTACCTTAAGATTTTCTTCGTTGCACAAAGACTGTTCTTGTATGAACCTTCCAGACCCCTCAGGTCTTCTGGTTCTGGTCTGCTCTGCATCCCCAGAACCAGAACTAAACATAGAGAGAGCATTCAGCTTCTATGCACCACAAATCTGGAACAAACTTGCAGAAAACTGCAAAACAGCTGAAACACAGAGTTCCTTTAAAGTTTGACTAAAACCCCAACAGCTTAGAGTTTAATGTAATGCTTGTTACTGGTTTCTCAGTGACTGCCTGATGCTTTCATGACTTCTTTATTTTTCTGTTTTAATGATGCAAAACACTTTGAACTGCCTGAAACATTCTACACAAATAAACTTGATTGGTGGATAATGACAAACTGTATGCAGTCGAAATAAGAGGCAAGACTTTATTTTAATATTCAGTAACATGCAATAATTGCTAAATATCTTTTTTTCAAAATAATGTGACGTATTTAAGAAAATGGCTGCAAACAGAAATAATAATTTCCAAACAATCTTAATCATGAGCTTGTGAACATTTCGTTGCGATAGAAAGGAAACATGTCTGTCTTACTTTGTCTTACTTTGTCAGTACTTTGTCTTACTACTTACTGTCTTACTTTACAAAGCACCACTTTGTAAAGTAAGATAAAAATGTTTCCGCATCTACAAACACCAGAGGCTCTCTGGAGCTCAGCTGCCAAAGCTTTAAAGAGGACTTCTCTGAGGGGGGAGATTTAACTTTGACAGTGTTTGTGAGTTTTGAAAAACAGAAATCCCAGAATCCTTCCTGATTCAAAGTCTTTGCAGATCTAATGCAAACATATGAAAAATGCACGATACACATTTTTGCTATCCAATTGTGACCTAGAAAGACTCAATGCAATGATTACCATAATCAATAACTCAATTCCATTTGGGAAATTTTACCCTTTTTTGCTGCAAGTTACAAGGTTTAATAAAAAATAAAAAATATTTTCCAAAGATTTTGTGGATGTAAAACATGACGTACAAACTAAAAATAAGCAAAAAAAAAACTTACTTCAAATGCTGTTCCACCTAACGAAAATAAAATATATTATTTAAAAAATATATATTTAATCAGGTAGTATTACATTATTGTGCATTTCCCAAAAACAAGGCTGTGTATTATTAAAAATATTTAGCTTTTCTGCATTGCACATCTTTGAAAAGCTTTCTAAAATACTGCTTTCACAAGATGGCAAGAATGCTTCCTTCATTTTTCAAAAAGAGAATCAAACTCAACCTTTTCAGATTATAATGTCATAACTTATAATAAATGGGAGAGAAAAGAAAACTGATTTGTGTTTGTTGTTTCCCTCATATGGGCAGGGTTTCCTGCACATGTTAAGTGTTGATTGAGTCGCTGAATCCACTTTGTCCAGAAGACGACACATGGTAGCCACTTCTGGAGCCTGTAACACACAAACACACACATTTAAGTATCCATATGGTTATAAAGTCTTATGCATTCTGTCAATTTTTTTATAGTCTCCATTGCAAAAAATAACACTGTGTGAAAACAGAAAAAAATAACAGAGAAGGTGATGAATTGGTGTAAAATAATCCAAAATATTCAGATTATTGTAGGAAGACCCAGATTTGTTAGAGTAACAAGATAAAAATACAAAATTTCCTAAGCCATGCATATTAAAATAGATTGATTGTATTATACTTGCTGCACAAAAAGTGGCAAAATTTTTTAAAAATCTCTTGCTAATCGGTCAAGAACTGGATTGTTTTCCTAAAATTTTGTGTTTAAGCATGAAAGAGATACTTTTAATGCAGTATCGTACCTCTGTTTATTCTCATTCTCTGGAACAAGTTGCTCAGTCCACTAGATGATGTTCCAGCACTGGTGCTCTGAAAGCAGAAGCAAATTCTCAGTAAGAATTTGTAAAAGAGAACCGATGGAATTGTGCAGATGTGAACAAAGTCTTCAGCAGAGAAACTTTCGTACCTGTGTTCTACCCTGTGACGTCAGCGATCTTATGTTCATCGCCGACCACACCTGAAAAGTTCATTCCCAGAGGTTAGTGCACTGCTCTAATAATGAGAGTTCTCCATTATCAGCATCTTTTCAAGTGACAAACTCACCTTCTTGTCCAACAGTGTTCCGAACACCAGAATAAAGAAACCCTTTGGAAACACAAAGGAACAATTGGATAGTTTCATCTTTTCGGTCCATCATTTTGTAGCATCCAACAGTCAAACACCAGAATATAGAACCACAGAGTAGTGGAGATAAAAGTTAAAACAAAATCTTACCTGCAACGAATTGAAGAAAGCAAATGCAACATGGATTCCAAAGTTTTTGGGGTCAACCATGGTTCCGATTCCCAAACCCCAAGTCAGCCCGAAAAACGGCGTGAGCACAGCCAAACTCCTGGCAATCACGTACAGAACGTGCTTCTCTCCTGTTTGGGCCGCATTTCCTCCAACTCTTCTTCTCAGGATTTTGTACAACACCACAATCAGGATGATAAAGTTGATCACCACAATCGTAAGTGCGGGGATCACGAAGGCCAGCAGAGCTTTGGACTCGTACCAGTTGAGCCAGCAGACGACGTTTTCCCGGATGTACTCATTCGAGGGAGCAGTTGAAGCAATGGTTATTGTCGCGATGATCAGTGGAGCTCCATATCCCAAAGAGAATCCGATGATCAGCATGGCTAGTTTAGACAGCCCTCCATCAAATACACTGAGAGTCCGGTAGAGCAACAGCAGGGCCGACGCTAACATCCAGAAGAACAGGGCCAGGTAGAAAAAGTGGATGAAGAAGGTAGCGGCTGTGCAGGCCGGCGGATTCTTCTTGTCTGCGTCTGAAATGGCCGCTCCGATAATGAACCAGATGTTTGCGATCAGGAGGGACAACGCGATGTTGACGATGGAGACGTGACGCAAGTACGACGTCGCGTTCTTGTTGACCTTTCTCCATATGATTGCTTCGATGATGAGACAAATGACCAGGCAGGCCATAGAAATTCCAACTCCAATGTAGGTGATGTAGTCCAGAATAAGGCTTCTAGGGCTGTCGGGTGACATAAGGATGGAGAAGGAGGTGGTGTGGTTGCAGTTGCAGCTGACCGTCTCATTTTCAAAGTAAACTAACGAGCAGCCGTCGGCGCTCCATCCCCCAAGACCGTCGTAGAGAGTGAAATCCCAAAACACACATTTGGGGTTTCCTATGGTGTCGTTTGTGTAATTTATGACATCAAATGTCAATGAAATATTTGAGATTTCAACTTCAGGACGAACGAGGGCAACTCTTCCATGAACGCGGTTGGAGGAGGTGTTGAGCTCATCTCTTCCGGGAAGCACATTGTACATTGAAGCAAAAATGATTATGGTGATCAACTTTTCTTCTCCATCAACCTGTGGTATGTCTATTTCCACCGAGGAGTTATATACGCTGTTGAAAGGGTCTGTGAGCCTGGTTTTGTTCAGGAGAATGAAATCCGTGCTGATGTCCAGTGGATTATTGCCAATAAATTTTGGCAAGTTTTCAAAGACATTCAAGAATGCGGAGCTGGAGCTGTTTCTCAATAGTTGTTCTTCCGTTGTATTTCTGGTGTCGTTGTAATTTAGAAAACCCCAAGAAGTCCTGGCATCGTCAATGGTGAGAAGGCCGGCACTTTCTAGGAAGTTCTATAGGAAAACATAAAAAAAGCAACACAAACAACATGTATTAAAATGTTAATACAGAAATATATATGTAGCTTGTGATTGTGAGTATGCATGTTGTTATGTGCTTTGGGCACATTCTAATTATTTTTGCAGATTTTTCTAGATTGTATTTGTTTATAGCCATCTGTTAAATGATATTCTTTGCCCTTTTAATAGTTTTTGAGGTTTGGCTAATTCTAAATGTTTTGCAATTAATATCTGATTGCTTAAAGCTGTCACCTCAGTACAAATGGGCTAAAGTTAGGGAGTGTGTAGACACCCAGCCAGCATACCAAGGTGGGCCCCATATGGGGAAAAGGAGGGCAGAGAATATGGGTCCCACATGGGTTTGTCTGTGGTTTCCATGGTGGCCCCACACGGGTTTGCCCATGTAGGGCCTCCGCCTATATGGGCCCTACATGGCAGTGGCATATGGGGCTGGGCACCTGCCTTTCATCTCTCTCTTCCTTTGGCTCCACCGCTGCCTGGCGTGCGGCATGCCTGCCTGTTTGAACCCTTATTTATGTGTCTATGTCCTCAAATACTTCGTGTCTTTTTTGGACGTAGCATATTGTTGGGGGCTCATTTAAACAAAATCTGCCTTTCGCAACTAGTCACATCCCATTGGCTTGGTTGTGGGAATGATGGTTTTTCTGAGCCCTTTGGCACAGTTTAAGTGAGTTTGGAGGTTTAATTAGGACATTTGAACGCTGTGTTCTTGTAGCTTTGTTTGTGGTTTTTTGGCTTTGTTAATAAAGTGCGGCTTGACGCTGTGCTGTGCGATGAACTCATACTTGAAGCACAATATACAGATGTACCTACCCGTGTGGAGTTTCTATTTAGATTGATTTGTAAAGATGTGGATGTGTTGGCAACATTTTCAAAGATCTTAATCATGGCAATGAGGGTCGCCGGAGACTCAATGATGGCATTATTATTCTGTACAGTTGCATTTTTGAGATCCTCCAAGAATACTGGAATAGTCAACTCAGTCAAGAACTGTCACAAGAAAGAAAAGAGATTTTCTTGTTAATTATGATCACATTAATCAAAGCCATTGTTTATGTATAAAGTCTCTGGATTTAATGTACTATAACTGTCATTATTTGACAAAACTGAAAACAAAATCCTCATTCTTTCAGTGCTTGTTTATGTTTTTAATAAGTGATTATTCATTATAGCGTGACTCAGCCTCAGATGTTTCCTGGACTAGGTATCAAGTCATGTGTTGTGACTGACTACAACACATCAACATGCTTCCTATGTGACTTTTTTTTTTTTAAATAACTTACAAAAAAAAAAATCTAATTGGTTCAAAATAAAGCAACAGACGTGTCTGTATTGAAAAGCTCAGAAAAAGCTAAAAAAAATTAAAATGTATCACCTCTGATCGATCAAGCAGGTCCACAATCACTTGTAGGACACAGTTGTTTTGTTCATCTCCATATTCACCGTCTGGTGTACAAACTGCTGTAATTTCTCCCTCATAGTTAGTGTCACATTTTCCAACACCTATATCCCCAGCCATTGCATTCCCATATATGTCACTTGTGCAGTCAAAGTTCACTGGAGAAAAAGAAAACACGTTGAAGGTCATAATTTATGAGCGCTAGTAAACACAGCCAGATTTTAAAAACTGCAGGGAGACACTCTCGTTCGTTTAATACTCACGGCTTGTGGTCAGTACCAGAGTGATTTCTTTTGCACTGTCCCTTCCTGTCAATTGACATCTGTACTTCAACACATCACCATCCTCACATTGCGCAGGGGGTGTGAAGGTGTAGTCTGTTACTCCCAAATCTATCAGTAAAGGAAAAATGGATAAATTCCCAAATCATTTCTTTTTGTATTGCAAAGGGTGTCAGAAACCCAGCCAGCATACATAGGTGGGCCCCACATGGGGACAAGGACGACAGACAATATGGGTCCCACATGCATTTGTCCACAGTTTCCATGGTGGCCCCACATGAGTTTGGCCATGTAGGGCCACTGCCTACATGGGCCCTACATGGCAGTGGCCCAACATGGGCAAACCCATGTGGGGTCACCATGGAAACCGCGGACAAACCCATGTGGGACCCATATTGTCTGCCCTCCTTTTCCCCATATGGGGCCCAGCTAGGTTTGCTGGCTGGAAAATATTTGACTCATATCTTTGTGTCACACTTACCATTATTATTTGGATCGATCAATGTGGCTGTCAATTCATTTGCAGCTACATTACAGGTCAGTGCCCTTGTCCCAGAACACTTCACTGTGTCTCTGATTGGACTCACAGTGATCAGAGGGAGTGCTTTGGAAGTCAGCTGCCTCGCCTGCCTGAAGGTTGAACCGGCTCCCCAGGTTTTCTTACATTCATACTTCCCTGGGGAAAAAGATAAGAAGGTAGTGACGAAATAGCGGGAAAATACATGCCATGTCAAAGGCTCTGATGGTGCGAATAGCTTTCGGGGTTTAGTTGTTGTGATAACAATTCATAATAACTGGTTGAATTACAACTGCTGATATGCTGCACAAGGCTTTGAAATAAAAAGCAAAACATACAGTTTTTTCCCTATAAAAATCTACTAGAAAACATTTTTTTTTTTTGGACAACACGGTGAATTTTATTTTAATTAAATTCTTTGGAACAGTCTGATCGATATTACAGCCTTTCCTGAGTTTCGGTGCCATAATGTGGCAACTGTTTGCCACATGTTTTCCAAATGTTTGGAATTTGGGATTGGAACTCCCAAACTCTGATTTGGGAGTTCCACGTGAAACTCCCAAATCAGATTTATAACTACACACCAATCAGGATCCATTGTTGTCTATGCTTATTGAATAATATGAATAATGTTTGCTCTTTTTTGCTGTGTAGGATGAATTTTTGTCCCATTTCTTCTTGAATCTTTACATTTATGGGTAATCTGTAGATGGACATGAAAAAAATGGCAATTTAAGTACTTGAAATAAACCTTCTTATTTTTTAGCTCATGATACTCTCTCCAGTCTTTGATATGTCCGTTTCCTGCCAAGTGGTAGATTTCTTTCTTACCATCCTCATTTTTTGAAAATTTAGAGAATTGAATTGAATCAGAAGTTTGCTCAGGAAGGAGTTCTCCATTCCACGTCCAGGATATTTTAGGGCTATCAATGATGAGGCCAGTCGAGGTGAGGTCAGACGGGTCACATGTCACTTTTATACTGTCCTTGACGTAGAGTGGGTCTCTATCAATCGACAGCGGCTTCGTACCTTCATAGCGATAAGGACATCATTAATCAGTTCTCCTCAAACATTTTAGCATTAAATGGACATTTTAAATGCTCCTCCAGCCTCGTGAAGGTCTACTTACTGACTATGCTGATGGGGTATTTCGATGCCACTTCAGACAATATTTCATTTCTTGTTATCTGAACTTTGATCTCTGTTGGTGGATCAGGTGAAAAAACATTGAGCTCGTAAGCAGCAATTGTACTCCCAGGACTGCAATGACAAAAAAAAAAATAAATCTTTGTTTAAATCACAAAGAGAAATGTTTCATTCTACTGCAAAGCTGCTGCAAATAAACAGTCAGATAAATGGTGCAGGAGAACCCGGAGGGTCTTTTTGTTGCTTGGGATCGCGGCTTCTGATGAAGAAATTTTTAAATGCAGAGCACAAGCCAACTAGCAGCACTTGCGCCGCCATGAAAACGAAACTGAACTAAAAGATCCATTTGTATAAGTACAAAGTAAAAAAAATGCATGAATGTTTCAGTAAACTTTTATTTTCTGTCAATGCAAATTATACTTGTGTTTGATTCTGATTGACGATTTAACACAATTCACAGCAAAAATGAGAGTAAAATCTCACTTACCTGAAAGTCAGATTTTTAACTGCACAGTTCACCAATACACTTGTACACTTGTTTAAAATCTGTTTGAGAGAATGAGAAAGACCAGAAACAAATAAGAGTCAGTGCCGTGTTGTGTGAGAGCAGAAAGACGGGCGCATTAAGTGGTGATGACTTACAGCGTTACGAATGGTTATATAAACTTGATTGCCCACATCATTGAATGAGTCGTCGAACGGCATGTCCATGGTAATGATGCCTGATACGTTTTTAGGCGACGGTGTAGGTTTCGGCCTTGTTGTGGATGTGGTTGTGGTTGTGGATGGCGGGAGTGTGGTTGGCGGCGATGTTGAGACTGAAATCACCAGAAACAACACAACAAAAAGTCCCAATTAAGGTTCTCAGATGTTTTAGATCTAAACAACTAAACACATGAAGAGCAAAACTGAAAAAGGTTTTTCCCTACCGGGACACGGTGTGCTACCTGTGAAACAAACACAAGCAAAAGATGTGATTTATCAACCTCTTTTTTAAATTAATTACCTTATTTGCTGATGATATCGTCTTGTGAAAGACATTAAACAACAGGCTTACTGAGGAGTGGTTGACAGTACTGGTTGATGGAGGAGAGTCCGTCTCTGCATGTACACTGCTGACTGGTGACGTCATTGCATGAGTTGCTGGTGTTGCACAGACTACATGGCCATGCAAAACCGTCCTCACATTCACAGCGCAGTGGCTTTGATGCGTTCGCAAAGCAGACTTTAAAAGGAATTTGAAAAGATGAAAGTCATGCAATATTTCAGTTTTTATGTATTTGATTTGATTTTTTTTTTTACCTGTGGTCAAGTCTATTTGTTTTACATTCAAAAATGCTGGGAGGGAAATATAGCTGGTCAAGTTGTCCAATTTGCTTTTAAGTTCTAGAAGTTTATAATTTTGCACAATGAAGGCTGGGATCCGGAAGACGAGGGTCACATCAGTGTCTGGATTTGCAGAAATAAACAGAGAATTCATTAGGGGGAATATGAAAAAATGCAAGTTTCCAGTATTCATTTTTGTTCATTTAGATGAACAGAAAGGTTTTATTTCAACTTGTACACTGAAAGAGTTGATGTCATTCCACAAATAAGGGGTCAAACTTAACCAGGTTTGGTCATACCTTGTAACGGGGCGGCCGTGGTGGTGATCGGGGCGGCCTTGGTGGTCGTCGGGGCGGCCTTGGTGGTCGTCGGGGCGGCCGTGGTGTTCGTCGGGGCGGCCGTGGTGTTCGTCGGGGCGGCTGTGATTGGAATCAGAAAGTTCAGCATACCTTGCTGTACATGTCACAGTGCAAGATAATTTAAACTCAGAGTTCATTACAGTGATTATGGTGTCATGGTGATTGTGAGAACACAACCTACCCTGGTTACTGAGAGGCTTTCAACATT
Source organism: Phalloptychus januarius (assembly GCA_902982915.1). Classification (NCBI taxonomy): domain Eukaryota; kingdom Metazoa; phylum Chordata; class Actinopteri; order Cyprinodontiformes; family Poeciliidae; genus Phalloptychus; species Phalloptychus januarius. Next base: position 1,377,708 of record CADWAE010000115.1, on the reverse strand, counting down.
TTTATCTGCAAAACCCTGACATCTAAATTTAGCAAATACTGAACTCTCGTGTGTTGCTACGGGAGGTGAAACATTCCTTCTCCATTGCATGACTTGTGCAGATTTTTTACCTAAGAACTTCAACCCATTTACTGGAGCAAACTGTTATGAACTCCACCTGAGATCTTCATGGTTCACATACCTGTGGAAAGTGGAGGAGGTGGGCATGTCGTGGCATCTGTGGAGCGAGAGAAACAATAAAATCAAATGTTGGATCTCCAGGACTAGGAACTTATACACATATTTACAGTTGAACAAATAAGGTCTGTATGATCCTGTACAGACGTCCAATGGATTAGTACTGCTAACGACGTTTATCTAGAAAGCGACAAAACGGAACGCTTACTTGAGACGGGCTGGCAGAACTCGTCATTGGGAGGAAGTCCATATAAACATGTACAGGTCTGATTGTTGCACGAATTGCTGCTGTTGCACGTGTCACACGGCCAAGCAAAGCCGCTCTCACACTGACACTGGAGCCCAAAGGCAGAGTTTGGATCGCAGGCTGTGTAAAAAAAAACAGTCGGTTTTTTAATTCCCATCCACATCAAATCAGAGTCGGGAGGTAAAACACTGAACCTGCAGACTCTCTTACCTGTGGTGAAGTCGAGCTCTTTCACTCTCAGAGACTGAGAGAGGACTAATGGGAAGGTAAGCCTTTGCAGACTGTATCTGATGTAGCTGAATATACTTGATGGAACTCTAGAGGTTGGGATGAACACGACGATGCCCACATCCACGTCCACTAGATCTGCGGTGATTAGGTGGACGGAGGAGTGAGAGAAGGGTTCATTTTTTCATGCACAGCACTGAAAACGCTGTCGATGTTTACACTTTTCAGGTTGGAAGATGTAGACAAGCAAACCACAAGAGAAACATAAGTAGCACTAAAAAAGATTCGTAGTAAGAAAGCAAGCGCAGGAGAACTTTGAAAAAAACTAAAAGAAAGTTGTTCCTGCTTCTGAAAATCACAGCTTTAGATCTGATAGTAATGATGACAATGTAGGTTATGAGAGACTTTGAGAGCAACAGATAAACGACACTGATGACATATATTGGACCTCAACCCAAGTCTCCATGTTTTACATACCTGGAGTAGGTGTTGGTGTTGGGCATATGGAATTACCTGTGGACCAATCAGAGTTTAAAGTCTAAATGTGTGACTATCATCAATGTGACTAATAAAACCTGAATGTTATTGGCTCTGTGCAGGTTACTCCTTCAGCTGCCTTTCTTACTTGTGATTGGCTCACAGAACTCGTTGTTGGCAGGAAGTCCATATATGCACGTACAGTTTTGACCGCTGCATGAAATGTCACTGCTGCACACGTCACATGGCCAAGCAAAGCCGCTTTCACACACACACTGGTATCCATAAGTGGAGTTTGGATCACAGACTGTTAAAGATATTTAAAAAAGATCAAAATGACACGTTTTCCAAGAAACAGCATCATATTTGAATTAAATTAGCTAACGGTTTCACCTGTGGTCAGTGCTATTTGTATCACTGTGAAAGCCTGTTGTACATCAGGGAGGGTTTTATTCAGCAGGTTCCTTCTGAATGTATCCAGTATGTCTTCTTGTAAACTGTTCACTGGGATGTGCACTTCAAGAACCAGATCGATTTCTAGTTAAGTGAACAGAAAATGAAAATTAATAATACCGATCATTTACAACTTATAACTGCTACATCCATCGGCTGCACAGTGGTGCAGCTGGTAGAGCTGCTGCCTTGCAGCAAGAAGGTTCTGGGTTCGATTCCCAGCCCCGGTCTTTCTGCATGGAGTTTGCATATTCTCCCTGAGCATGTGTGGATTCTCTCCGGGTACTCCGGCTTCCTCCCACAGTCCAAAAACATGACTGTCAGGTTTATTGGCCTCTCTAAATTGTCCCTAGGTGTGAGTGTGTGTGTGCATGGTTGTTTGTCCTGTGTGTCTCTGTGTTGCCCTGCGACAGACTGGTGACCTGTCCAGGGTGACCCCGCCTCTCGCCCGGAACGTTAGCTGGAGATAGACACCAGCAAGCCTCCTGACCCCACTAAGGAACAAGGGTGTAGGAAAATGGATGGATGGTTGGATGAACTGCTACATTCTTAATGTGTCTACAATCCTTGCAGTCTTTGCAGACTGAACTCTTTGCATGCTCACACCCTTCATTCTGCAGTTTGTCTGGTATCGTACCATAAGTTCGTAGAGGAGTTGTTGTTGCGTCTGAACAAAATAAACTTTGCATGACGAAGAAACTATTTACTCACTAAGTTTGAGTTCAAACATATAATCAACCTGGTGATGTTGCATTATCTACAACATGACAGCTTGGTTGTATCAAAGCCCCCCTGTTTTCTCCTATATTAGTCCAGATATATCAAATGCAGATCACAAATGTGTCAAATGACATACCTAGCATAGGAGTTGGGCACACAGAGGAATCTGTGGAGCAACGAAGAAAAACGTTTTTATATTTCAGTCCAGAAAGAACCTTTAATTCTCAATTCACACTCAAGGAGAACTTGCAAGTTCTTTAAGTTGTAAGGATAAAACATGATTTATATTTATGTGTATAGACCCCAATTTGGTAAATATAAAAAAAAAAAAATTCAAAAATGAGTTTCCTTACTCGTGATTGGCTGGCAGAAGTCGTTGTTGGAAGGAAGTCCATTTATACACGTACACAAGGGATTGCTGGGGTCATTGCACGAGTTGCTGCTGCTGTTGCACGTGTCACACGGCCAAGCAAAGCCGCTCTCACACTGACACTGGAGCCCAAAGGCAGAGTTTGGATCGCAGGCTGTGTAAAAAAAAGACAAGGCGGTTTTTTAAATTCCCATCCACGTCAAATCTGACTCAGGAGGTAAAACACTGAACCTGCAGACTCTCTTACCTGTGGTGAAGTCGAGCTCTTTCACTCTCAGAGACTGAGAGAGGACTAATGGGAAGGTAAGCCTTTGCAGACTGTATCTGATGTAGCTGAATATACTTGATGGAACTCTAGAGGTTGGGATGAACACGACGATGCCCACATCCACGTCCACTAGATCTGCGGTGATTAGGTGGACGGAGGAGTGAGAGAAGGGTTCATTTTTTCATGCACAGCATTGAAAATGCTGTCGATGTTTACACTTTTCAGGTTGGAAGATGTAGACAAGCAAACCACAAGAGAAACATAAGTAGCACTAAAAAAGATTCGTAGTAAGAAAGCAAGCGCAGGAGAACTTTGAAAAAAACTAAAAGAAAGTTGTTCCTGCTTCTGAAAATCACAGCTTTAGATCTGATAGTAATGATGACAATGTAGGTTATGAGAGACTTTGAGAGCAACAGATAAACGACACTGATGACATATATTGGACCTCAACCCAAGTCTCCATGTTTTACATACCTGGAGTAGGTGTTGGTGTTGGGCATATGGAATTACCTGTGGACCATTCAGAGATTAAAGTCTAAATGTGTGACTATCATCAATGTGACTAATAAAACCTGAATGTTATTGGCTCTGTGCAGGTTACTCCTTCAGCTGCCTTTCTTACTTGTGATTGGCTCACAGAACTCGTTGGCAGGAAGTCCATATATGCACGTACAGTTTTGACCGCTGCATGAAATGTCACTGCTGCACACGTCACATGGCCAAGCAAAGCCGCTTTCACACACACACTGGTATCCATAAGTGGAGTTTGGATCACAGACTGTTAAAGATATTTTAAAAAGATTAAAAAAAATAAAATCCTGCATCCTGTATTCTCAGTATCAAACTAAAAAGGGAAAATAAATATGGATTAAGTACAGCAAGTAAGCTCTTACCTGTGGTTAAGGATAACTCTATAATGTTTAAAGACTTTGAGGACAAAGTGAGGAAGGTTTTGTTGTTCAGAAACTCTCTGAACTCATCCAGCGTATCGGGTTGGTAGCTGGAGAACGGGATGTGTACTTCCAGGACTAAATCGATCTCTGTTGAGGCAAACAAGTGAAAATTCCAACAGAATTAAGACTGTTGAGAAGTTGGGATAGACCATGCACAAAACTAAACCGCATAGTCTCCGACTACCCCAGCCAGCATACATAGGCGGGCCCCATATGGGGAAAAGGAGGGCAGACAATATGAGCCCTACATGGACAAACCCATGTGGGACCCATACTGTCTTCCCTCCTTTCCCCATATGGGGCCCGCCTATGTATGCTGGCTGAGGACTGAGCAAAAGACGGAAAATGGGGCAAACTATACAAATAGCTGTTTATTGTAATTATATTTGTTTAATGTTGTCATACCATAAATTGGCAAAGGAGTTGTTGAGACCGCTGTCACTGGAAATGAAAAACAAAAAAATGAAGTAAACACTGGCATTCGCAGAAGTTGCCTTCTATGTAAATTTCAATCATTCTTACACATGTGTACCAGAGAGCACACATGTGGAACCTCTAAATTGATTCTCTTTTATTCAAATAATCCACGACAAACGTAGATGATAAAATGTGACCTCTTCAGGTCCTGGTGCCCACTTACGCACGCTGTTGCGTTTCCACTTACCCACACACTTCTCTCTAATCCGCACAAGATTGTAAACAGTTAATCTCACAAAGCATCTCTTTGGCCTGGAATCAAGCCAGGCATGATTCCAGGCTGGGAATCATGCCTGGCTTGAACTCACGCATGCATGCATGAAGGATGGCAACAGACGTCACTGAGAGACGTGAGAACTAATCAGTGAAACCAATCAGTGGAATGCAGATCAGCTGGGTGAGAAGCTCTGAGTGGCCGAGGGAAATGTGACTAACGAACATGGGAATGCAAAGAGAGAAAGATCGAAAACACAGATGTAAAAACTTCAGTCCTCTAGGGCTTTTTTCGAGGCGTTGCTGTGTCAGCACAACCGAATCGCGTAACTCGGTCAGTAGTGGGGCTCTGTGGGAGTCGAGTTTATGTCCCGTGTGTTGGACTTGAAGTTGAAGAACGTCTCCCCGCAAGGACTGGAGTTTGGTAAAGGAAAGGGGATCTCACCACACACAACCATGAAGGTAAGTATTAAAATGAGAATCTGAAGCGATACACAATGAACAGAACTCAACCACAAGAAGTAACCCCTAACAAAAGAAGGCTCTACGTGACAAGACACTGAAACATAAAGCCAAAATGATCCAGGTACAAAGTCCAAGTTAAACAAAATGCAAAGCTGCAGCAATCATGGGCAAGATGTTTTAGCAGAGCGTAGCACTCTGTGTTGTACTGGCTTCAAAGAAATCTCTGGCATAAGAGACTCTTGTTGAGTAGCTTCTTGTGAAGGGGGATGATCCAGATACAAATTTCTTTCTGGTCAAAAAATGTAATACTTTACAAGAACCCAGCTGTAGAACTCTTAGCATCACCTCTTAGGTTCCCAGCTAGCATATCTAGGTGGGCCCCATACCTAGATATGGAGGGCAGACAATATGGGTCAATATGGGTTTGTCCGCGGTTTCCATGGTGCCCCTACACGGGTTTGCCCATGTAGGGGCACCGCCTACATGGGCCCTACATGGCAGTGGCCCTACATGGACCAACTGTGGACAAACCCATGTGGGACAAAATTATCTGCCCTCTTTTTCCCCATATGTGGTCCACCTAGGTATGCTGGCTAGGTTGTGCTGCAGTTGTGTCTACAAACTGTCTAGACGTCAGACAATGTGTTAAGAACACTTTCCAGGAACAACACCACCACGGCTGCAAGACCAGAATGATTTGTTGCTCCTGCAGTTCTGGGAGAGGAGAACAAAGGCCTCTGTTGTTTCAGTGAGTGTACACACGGGCCGTAAGTCTTGCAACTCAACTGATGTGCACTTCTACAACTTTTATGGAACCGACACAAAAGCGATGAAAAAATGTCACAGCGTTGACGCCATAGCGGGTTCTGTTTGCACTGCTGAAAAAGGGACCACTGCCCAGTCAGTACCTAGAGAGGCTGCAACCGACTACAAACCAACCTGCTTTCTAATTATTTCAGCTAACAAGTATTTTGCTGCAAAGGGGCACTAAAAGACTTAGAGTGTTGAACTTTCATGTTCAGATGGTCAGGCATTTATTATTTTGTCGGTTACCATTTACCAATTTGTCGGTAAATGGAGATAAATTGTATTCTCATATTGCCAGCATGACGACAAGTCCAGAAACTATTTGCTCACTAAGTTTGAGTTCAAACATATAATCAACCTGGTGATGTTGCATTATCTACAACATGACAGCTTGGTTGTATCAAAGCCCCCCTGTTTTCTCCTAGATTAGTCCAGATATAATTGAGGTGGATTTTTCTTTTTTCTTTTGTTCAATCTGGTTTCTGGAGCAGATCACAAATGTGTCAAAATACATACCTGGCGTAGGAGTTGGGCACACAGAGGAATCTGTGGAGCAACGAAGAAAAACGTTTTTATATTTCAGTCCAGAAAGAACCTTTAATTCTCAATTCACACTCAAGGAGAACTTGCAAATTCTTTAAGTTGTAAGGATAAAACATGATTTATATTTATGTGTATAGACCCCAATTTGGTAAATATAAAAAAAAGAAAATACAAAAATGAGTTTCCTTACTCGTGATTGGCTGGCAGAAGTCGTTGTTGGAAGGAAGTCCATTTACACACGTACACAAGGGATTGTTGGGGTCATTGCACGAGTTGCTGCTGCTGCACGTGTCACATGGCCAAGCAAAGCCGCTCTCACACTGACAGAGCAGTTCATCAGCGGAGTTTGGAGAGCAAGCTGGCAGAGGAGATAGAAGATAGAAAGTACACACTTTAAAAGCATCGATCCTGATGAGACGGTTTAATCGTCGGTTAACCCAAAACTCTTACCTGTGGTTAACTCGGCATCTAAGACATCTAAAGACTGCGAGAGCTCAAGGGGAAAGTTTTCATTTCTCAGAGCCGCCCTGAGCAAATCAAGTAAGTTTGACGGCGCAGTGGTCAATGGGATCTGCAGGTCAAGCACTACTTCGACGTCCAGCCATTCTGTTGACAGAAACACCAGATTTATGGTGGTTAGCAATCTTTCTACCTGCAAATAACTTAACATTAACATAATACATTGCATTGGCACATCACATAAAATTCCAAGAAAACACACAAAAGTTGGTTTGTAAGCACACATTTTTTATGACATGTATTATAGTAGTTTCAACATCCGATTAGAAACATCCATCTTTCCATGGCACGAGTTTCACTTAAGCTCTGAGTGAAGATGTGCAGATTTTGCCAAATACAACTTAAACCCGGACCTGTCTGCTGAAAAACTCTAAACTAAGTTCAACTGTTTAGCCCCAACTCAGTTCTTCACGTTTTTACATACCTGGGGGAGGAGTAGGAGTCGGCTCGCATGTAGTGGCATCTGGAGACGAAGAAAAGAAATTAGGCTAAATAAAAGCAACCAACATCGCATCATCAGGGCGAGGACTTAAGACACATACTGGCAGCAAAACAAACAACTTCTCTACCCAGCTAGCATACCTAGGTGGGCCCCATATGGGGAGGGCAAACAATATTGATCCCACATGGGTTTGTCCGCAGTTTCCATGGTGGCCCAACATGGGTTTGCCCATGTAGGGCCAATGTAGGGCCCATCAGTGGGCCCTACATGGGCAAACCCAGGTATGCTGGCTGGCTACAATATTAGTTTAAAACCCAACAGAACATTATTCTTACTTGCGACGGGTTGACAGAACTCGTCATTGGGAGGAAGTCCATATAAACATGTACAGGCCTGATCGCTGCACGAGTTGCTGCTGTTGCACGTGTCACATGGCCAAGCAAAGCCGCTCTCACATTGACACTGGAACCCATCGGCAGAGTTTGGATCACAGACTTTTTATAAAAAAAAAAAAAAGACAGACGGTTTTTTAATTCTCATCCGCATCAAATCTGACTCAGGAGGTAAAACACTGAACCTGCAGACTCTTTTACCTGTGGTGAAGTAGAGCTCTTTCACTCCCAGAGACTGAGAGAGGACTAATGGGAAGGTAAGATTTTGCAGACGACTTCTGATGTCGCTGATTGTGCTTGACTGAACACTACTGGCTGGGATGAACGAGACAATGACCACATCGAGTTCCACTAAATCTGCAGGGGTTTGGTGGAGAGAGAGGATAGGGGTAAGAGGAGAGTTCATTGTATTAAGATGATTGTGTGGTTTTTATGTTGATGAAAAACTGCCTTCAAATTGACAAAATCACTTGAGTTAAGTCAAACTGCATGCACTTTGAAGCTGCTTGGAGTAAAAAAAAAAATTGTTTTGCATATGTGTTAAAACTGTCATATGGAAAAAGCTGGGCCTTCCTGTTGTCCTAGTGCTATTTGCAGAAACAACCAATCAGAGCCAGCAAGAGAGGCTTGGAATTGTCGATCACACATTGTCTCCTGCACTCAACCTAACATTACCGAAAAACTGTTTATCATGCTAACTAGTCACATCATTCAAGACAGGCTCTGCTGCAGTGAACTACCAAGTAGCAAGAGGGAGGATGTAATCAGCAGGTACATGAGCATGACTACAACCGTCTGCCTGGTTCTGATTGGCTGTTTCTGACAAAGTGGTGTGTTTCTTCAGATGGCAGTTGGACCACTGGGAGGAGCTTGATTATTTCACACATTACGTACGTCATACCGTCGGGTCATACCGTCGGGTCATACCATCGGGTCATACCGTCGGGTCATACCGTCGGGTCATACCGTCGGGTCATACCATCGGGTCATACGGTCGGGTCATACCATCGGGTCATACCATCGGGTCATACCGTCGGGTCATACCATCAGTAACAGTTTTAACAAACATGAAAAAAAACTAATTGTTACAAAAGTTACATACTGTAGCTTTAAGAGGCCCAGTTAAGTTTAAAGACAAGACTAGGATTTGCATGAGCACAATATCAGAGATTAAAACTAATTCGGCCCCATGCGTGCAAGGATAAACCGTGTCATACCATTTGCTTGTGTGGAAGACGGTGTTGCAGTCGTCGTCGTCACTGTGGAGATGAAACACAGGTTGGAGTCCATCAGCTCAAGCAAATTTCCCTGATGCAGCAGATACGTGATTTTTTTTTAAAATAGCAGAAATGGGAACTTTTCCAAACAGTTATGTGGGTTCTGAGAAAACTGGTCGGAGCACCTTCTTTGTTCTTGCAGGCATAACGGAATGCACTTCCTTGTTTACGTTTTTCGTCAGGTAAAGAATGGTAAGATAAACACATCTGGGTTCCCGTTTAAACAAAAAGAAAGGCCATAATTAAAAGGACGATTATCTCCAAATGTATTCTAGTTACTCCTTGTTGGGTGAAGGCTATTAGTTTAATACCTACTACTTGGAGTAACTGCATCTCTACTAGTTTTCCAAAGGTTGACAGTTTTTTATCGTTTTGGAAACTGACATAACACTGTCAACATTTTGGAAGATGCCATTGGTTAAAACAGATGCTCAAAACCAAATGTGGTGGCCTCACTTCTGGATCAACAATGCAGATAATAATGCATTGGGGGTTTTTTTTGTTGTCTTTTTTTGCTAAACGCTCTTATCCAGCTTAGTTTACCCCAAATTAATTTTTCTGGATACATTTATTTGGTTGTTTCAGTCAAAGTTTGAGATCCATATTGATGTTTTGGTTATTGACTTATGTTTATATTTATGCTCTTATTTTGAAGTGGCTGAAGTTTGTTTATGCAGCAGTTAAGAGTTTTTTTATTTTTCCATTCTCTCTTTTTTCCCCTCCTTAATAACTTTACCAAATAAAACATGGACAGTGGAGAACAAGATATAAACACAGATACATTATTATTTTAGGACATGTAAATTAATATATCAAAAATAAATTGGTGTTAGAGAGTTGGACATCTTTTCAATTGAACGTAGGCCGTTAGCATTAGCGTCCACTAAAGACCATGTTAGTGTGACACCTCCAAATAACCCTAACCTTTGATAAACTGTCAAATTTAAAACTTTACTAAAGTAAAATACTGTGGACTCATAATTTTAAGTTAGTAAAATCATGACATAATATTTTCAACAAAAAAAGAAAAAAAAACATTAAACCAAAAATATACTATATATAACAGCCAATTATATAAAACAGGACAAATCGAGGAAAAACTGCCGTTAGAAGAGAAAAATCAGTTCCTGGACAACAATGGAATTCATTCATGGATTTGACCTGTGCTGTATTATTCATAGCCACTAGATGTCCTCGGTCACCTCTTTTCTTTGTTCCCTTTTCACCATCTGTTTCCCCCCTGCCATCCAGGTTTACAGTAAATACTGAGCCTATCAGTATTTACTGTATTGTCAGTATCATCAGTATGGTGGTTTCTATCTTGCATCTGCCTGCAACATACCTGCATACGAGTTCTCTCTTCACCTTATCTCTTAGACTTCAGTGGTTAAGGAAGTAAATTCATTCACTCTACTTTAACCAAAAGTACATATAAAGTCTGTCTTTGTGCTCTCCATACAGCCGTCTGTGCTCAGTCAGTGTTTATAATAAAATTCACACTAACTTCATGTTACCCAGCCAGGATACCTAGGTGGGCCCCATATGGGAAAAAAGAGGACAGACAATATGGGTATCACATGGGTTTGTCCACGGTTTCCATGGTGACCCCACATGGGTTTGCCCACGAAGGGCCACTGCCATGTAGGGACCATGTAGGCAGGGGCCCTACATGGGCAAAACCGTGTGGGGCCACCATGGAAACTGTGGACAAACCAATGTGGGACCCATATTGTCTGCCCTCCTTTTCCCCGTATGGGGCCCAGTTATTTATTTATTTATTTTTATTTTTAGTTTTTTTTAGTTTTTAGTTCAATATAAAGCTTGAATAAAACCATGACTCTACCGATTGATGAATGTTGGTTTTCCAGGCCTACCTGTTTGGCTGCTGTTTGACTGGCAGTACTGACCATCAGCTGGCAGGTTATCAACATTAATGCAGCCGCATGTGTCAGCAACAATGGCGTCACAGACCCCGTACGTAATGCAGTTGTTGTAAGACCAGGCGAAGGTCTCCTCGCATACACACTGGTACCCAGTTATGTTTGGTGAACACACTGTGGGAAGATTAAAAAAAAAAAATCAATGCAATACAAAAGGCTTCATTTTGTTCCCACAATAGGAGGAAATGGTACAGTACTGATGTTTTCCCTGTCAAAAGACAAAGACAACATTAAGCCGTGTTATACCTGTTGTGGTCTCGATGCTGTTGATTTCCACAGTGTTGTTGATTGCAATGGGGAAGCTGATGTTGGCGAGGATCCTTTGGAGACTCTCGAGGTCAGAGAAGGTTATGACGAGTTGGACATCGTGCTCGGTAAAGTTTGAGAAAGGGGGAGAGGCTGCAACAAAAACTTCCTTTAATGACTGTACCAACGGCGACATGAATCAGACATTTACTGTATTCAGAAAGGAGCCATTGTTTTCTACCATGACTCACCTTGTCTTTTCTCTCTGGCGTGAAGGGTGGATGATGGGGCATCCCTCAGTCCCTGTAAGGCATCAGCACATCTGCTTATCTTTGCAAGTTTGACCAATGAAAGTAGCTACTTAGGTGTTATACACTGTGACAGGACAATCTCGCAGGGCATGACACTGCGATAGGTTTGTGAACATGCCAGGCTCACCTGGAAGAAGACGGACACAGGCTGTCTGAATCCTGGACGGTCGAGAGTGAAGCATACAACCAACAACAAAACACCGAACCGCAGCGCCTTTGGTAAAGCCATCCTCACTAAAGAGAGAATAAAGATAAGTACCTTCCAGCTTTGAAGTGTTCCTAAAAGAATCTACAAGATGGCCAACAATTACGTATATACAATCTTACTGGTTTAATGGGGTAAAGACTTGTAGTTGTTGGACCTGTATGATGTCATTCCATGTACTTAATCGTGTAGTCTAAGCTTTTAAATGTTCCCTGCCCAGAAATACACATAAATGCTACACCCATTTCAGAAGAAACCAGTCAATACCTATTTGGGTTCAACCATTCGCGTTTACTTAGAAAGGGTTGGCAGAATAATTTAGGGATGGTGATGGGTTATGACATTTTGGTTTATATTTCCAGGAGTTTGTTAGAAGATCAAACTCGAAACAAACAAAAGAAAAGCGTGTCTTGGCAGAAGATGATGTTGGTGGAGCAAAAGAGAAAGTGAAACCACATTTGTTGCTTTGTTTATGCTTTTGGTTGGCTAAAGCAAAACTGTACTAGAAACGTTATTTTTTTCCAACAGAATTTTTACTGTCTTCCCCAATCCTCCCTTAATCTTTAAGGGAAGATTAGATTGTGGTCAACTAAATTCTCTGACCTCAGCATATATTATCTGAAACGGGAATCGTGGCCCTGATGCTTATCACCGTCACCAAGCGATGGCGGCTCAGAATCAGAATGAAAAATTTGAACTTCATAGATTTTTGTCGGTGAGTAAAGACAAGACCCTCACAGTTAAAACTGTAACACTACATCTGCTTTGCTTTTCACTGGATGCAAAGATCCTGTGTACCAGCCCATCATGGTCGTCTAGGACTTTCTCAGTGCAACTCATTTTTGCGACAACTCTTATTTACATCAATAATTCAATCATAGATCCGAACATCCATCAGATACAAAAATACAGTCAGATCATGAGCAAAAGAAGAAGAAAAAAACATTTTGAAGAGATTCATTGTTGAGAAATCTTTTGCTCTCCGGTTTATTGGAGTTTAATTTGTTGCTTAGAAACAGTGAAAGGAAAAAAACGCCTTTGACTTCTTGTTGAGAATCTACCTTGTTTTTTTTTTACTATTTCTTCTCTTACTTCTTCTGACACAAAGTCAAGACCCTAAAAACAGGCCTGGTTGTAATTTATCGTCTCCTCATGACATGAACTGCTTTTTGCCGTCATGTGCATGTTTGCAAATCGATGAACAATGTCAAAAAGCTACAAAACATTTCGCATTTTGCACTTTAACGCATGCACTGTATGAGATTCAAAAAGAACAAGGTTATGCAATTCATCATTTCTAGCATGATTTCAAAATATAATAATAAGGATTAATACAAAACCCATGCCAGGCAAGTAAACGTTATGCTAACTTGGCCAAATAATTGAGCATAAACATCTATTTATCTTCAAATATTTGTAAGGAAGGCTTTGCATAACCCCTGCAGACGGGCATGGAACGCTACTGCAGCTAATAGAAAAAAATTACAAAGGCAGTAATGCGTAATGACGGCAATAATCATAACTCTTTTGAAATTGTCAGTTTAGATTAAATAAACAGAGCAGTTTAGATATCGAGAAATATTTTAATAGGTTATAATTATTTATTAGAACAAGCAAATAAAGGATTAAATGCCGTAATGACAACAACATTAGGACTCAAAATGCTTTGGAGTTTGCGATGGAGGCCAGTTTGTGCAGGTTATGCAAGGATTGCTTATTGCTACCTGAACATGGTCGGCCTCAGGAAGGTGCAGCCGTCAGCATTTCTTTGCTTTAGTTTTTCTAGCTTTCTTATCTGCCCAATCCTAGAAACACTCCTATTAGATGAGTGAATGCAAGTCAAGCGACGGATAATGTATGTGAACAAAACTAACAATGTCTGAACTGTTTGGACGTTTGCCCCTGTTAGAGAAACAAAACCACAAATACAGATGTCTGACGTTTCACTCTAATAGGCTGTTCTGTATATAACCTAGTGCGTAACCTGCACTTTCTTAAATTCCTGACAACTAAAGCAGTTTAACCGCCTCTCTCTTTCTGATAAAACAGAAAGTATGGCTCTGTTCCAGAACGCTCGTGCATGTTTTGTCTAGTTCGGGAACGAAACAGGCGCCAAAGGATTCCAGAATGTTTCTGAGCAGCTGCACCCAGTTTTGAGTCTCAACTGTACTCTTTTTTTATTTGGCTGTACAACAGTGTTATGTAGAAAATTCCTAATGTGGAATCCATCAACTATGGTGTTTCCTGATTAGTCAGCGAAGCTACGGCCTTTGAGGACAGACTGAATACGACGACTACCTGCAGCAATATCACACTGTTACCTGTAGCAATATCACACTGTAGTACACAGTGTCCAGGGTGGAGCTACCCTGTGTTTTATTTGCCAAACTCCTCGTACACTATCGTTACTTTACATATAATATCTGAGTTTCGGACCTTCAATCTTAATGGGCTGATTGTTACTAACTATATTTTATCCAATAAAATGGCCCCATTTCATGTTATTGACCAACATATATATGCTGCGTTTCTAAAGTGAAACAAACCTACTAATTACGCAACTCTTGACAAGTTGAAATACCGGTTTCACTATAAATACACTGAATGAGTGTGTGAGTTCCATTGTCTCGGCAATTGTTCATAGGGGTGAGGCTGTGCGCACAAGCTTATTTATTAATCCGTTGAGTTAAAAAAGATGAACGCCATATTTCAGTATAGAAGCACACATGATGCAGGTTAACTGAATTGACCTTCTCAGGCTTGTTTCTTTGGTAAACAAGCAGAATGGGACGTTTTTCTTGGTGATTTTGTATGACTGCATAATCATATGAATATCCTTAACAACACAAAAAGATCTGTGTCAATTGTCTTTTCAGCAATTTCCACTTGGCCAAAAAAAAAAAAAAAATTAAACATGAAGAATAAAAAAACATTTCCATTATTTTAAAACACCAAGATATGGGAGATTTAAACGGCTGATTTTTAGTTTGTGTAGTAGCTAGCTATGGTCCAGCTGTGGTGGCTAGCTATGGTGCCAATATAGTTGTTAGCTATGGTCCAGATGTAATGGCTAGTTATGGTCCAGATATAGTGGCTAGCTATGGCCCAGATATAGTGGCTAGCTATGTTGTGACTAGCAATGGTCCAGAGCTAACGCTAGCTTCTATGTAAACAAGTAAAGACTTCTGTTTCAGATCTGTGTACCATATTATAGACGTATTGTTTGCTAGAAGTTACATTTTACTTTGGCTTTAAAGGAGACAACTACAATTAATCTGCTGTTTAAAAAGGTTTGGTTTCAAGGTTGGAGAAACAATAGTGAACAGATTTCTGCTTATCTCCACACTGTTTTCTTTTTCCATTTCACCCATATAAAGACAATACTTCACTGATATCTTTATGGCAGAAAACACAATTTATTTCCATTTTATACTTTTGAAATCTTTAACTTACATGTCAATTGTCATCCATTGCGGCCTCCCACTTTTTCATTTTTGCAAATGTTAGAATAAGAAAGCCACCACACAATTCTGGACTTTGTTATCCAAGTTCTTAACGTGTTAAGAAACACCAGTGGTTTCTGGGTTCTGCTGTAATTTGTAATGTCATACTTCCCATACAATGAATGAGATGTCAAGTCTAATTCATAAGTGAATAAGTTATGGATATTGAATTCTGTATATTGTTGTTTTACTAATGTTTGGGACATTAATTTGAGGTGCTGTCTGACAGGACCGAATTGGACAAATCAACATGAAGACTTTATTATGAATAAATCTATTCAGTTTGTAATTCAATATTAAATTCAACATATGAATTATTTGATTTATTTCACTAAGGTCCTTCACTATTTACAGTCCTCGATATCCAAATGTCTGTCTGTATTTCAGATTCTTATTACATCATTGTATATATGTAATTGACTTGGAATCTGTCTGTGATTGGACTGAACTGACTTGATATAAAGTGCTTTGAGAAGTGCTAAGGGTTGTGGGAGTACATAAATAAACCAAGACTGAATTGAATTTTATCTTTTTTATCAGTAAGAGTTAGTTTGTTTTATGCAGACTGCTGCTTTGTGTTTGTTGCAATGTTGTAGAACTACTCATACACTTTTGTTGTGTCCCAGCCTCTCTTTCATTGGCTGTTGACAACATGCAGTTGACGAGAAGCTCATTCTACCTGATTTTATACAGATTTTACAAAAAAAAAAAAAATGTTTGTTTGAATATGACTGGGCTGCACAGTGGCGCAGTTGGTAGGGCTGTTGCCTTGCAGCAAGAAGGTTCTGGGTTCGATTCCCGTCTCGTGATCTTTCTGCATGGGGTTTGCATGTTCTCCCTGTGGGTTCTCTCTGGGTACTCCGGCTTCCTCCCACAGTCCAAAAACATGACTGTCAGGTTAATTGGCCTCCCTAAATTCTCACTAGGTGTGTGTGTGTGCATGGTTGTGTGTCTCTGTGTTGCCCTGCGACAGACTGGCGACCTGTCCTGGTGACCCCGCCTCTCACCCGGAACGTTGGCTGGAGATAGGCACCAGCACCTCCTGACCCCACTAGGGACAAAGGAGCACAGTCTGCTCTCCTGACTGTGGTGCAGACAGGATCCCAACTAGTGCAGACTGACTTAAACTTTCCTGACAAAATCTGGGGGTAAAATCGGGCAAAACTGTCTCCAGGGTGTCTCCCGACTCAGTTTTACTTTCCTGTAGCTGGTTAGTCTTTTGTTAGGGAGATGTCCATTATACTTTCAGGTATAACACGCTCCAGTTCATTCTGCTCTTCCACGTCAAACAGGAGGGACAACTAACCTTTGGCAGAAAACGAAGGATGCCGATCTATTTTTGAACCAAGTCTCTCTATGAAGGTTTGCTACAGCTGCTCATCTTACAGTTTTGATCCATATCTCCTGACCTCACAGATGTGGGTTTGGTCTCAGGTAAACAAGTCAATGCAGATCCTTTTTGTCTTAGTTTCAATTTAAAATATTCACATTTTCTGGATTCCAATCCTACTTTGCAAGCGTCAACACGCAAGAGGAAAAATGAAGAAGGCACACTAATAAAACACACACACAATCAGCCTGCACATCAGCTGATTAAGATAAAGACCATGGTTCTAAAAAGTCAACATCTGCATGTAAGTCCCCTTGTCCTGGGATCCAGGTGTTCACATGGCCATTGCCACCCTGAATGCCAAGGCAACATGCAAACTTATTAACTTGAAATGTTCTCGTTCAGTGGAACATTGGCGCTTTAGGTTGTGTCTGTTTAATCAGAAACAGCTCTGCTAACAGATTTAGAGTCTGTATGGCTACTACAGGCCTAGTAAAAGACTTCTCCACGAAGAATAATGTCCCTCCTGGGACCTTCATGTTAGCCTCATGTTTTTCTCTCCATAGAAGCTACATCCGGTCTGGTGTTGTGTTTTGGACGCGGTGCCTTCCTGCAGGGCATCCGCGGAGAAAATGCCGTCTCGTTGTTACCTTTTTACTTTCATGAACATTGAAAACAACCTTACATCACTTCATATATTTCTTTTTGTTTATATGCTCTTTCTGTTGTTACTACATGTTCCTCCGGGAGGAGTGAATGCTCCGAGTCAACGACTCAATGCAATCTGCTGGGTTTCCTTAAATAGAAACAATTAAACTGCTTTGAATATTAAACTGGACTTGCTGTTCTGATTAATAATTAGGATCTATTGGAATGTATCCTAGCCAGCATCCCTAGATGGGCCCCATATGGGGAAAAGAATGGATGGCAGACAATATGGGTCCATGTAGGCCCCATGTAGACAGTGGCCCTACATGGGCAAATCCGTGTTGGGCCACTATGGAAACTGTGGACAAACCCATGTGGAACCCATATTGTCTCCTCTCTCTTTCCCCATATGGGGCCCACCGAGGTATGCTGGCTGGGTATGTTTGATTTGTTGTGAACTGGTGCCATATAAATAAACTGAATTAATTTTAATTTAAAACTCACAGAAAGCCCATGTGATATGATGGAAAAGAGAAGTTATAACACTTAAGTAACTTCCAAACTGTGGGTAACCTTCATGAAATCATCTTTGACACACAAAAGTTTCCAAACCTGTATCACCCTACAGCAACACTGAACATTTCAACTCATTCTGTATGAAATGTTCCAAGTTTGTCCCTAAAAACGACATGAACCTTTGTTCTCCCCCAACATAGCATTGAATGTCACTCGGATGAACTGAGGTCTGTTCATCTTGTCAAGTGCAGCACCATTCAAGACATGTTTCTCAAAACTGTGTGCGCCACTCTGGGGCCCAACATTGACCTAAAAACGTAGCTAGAAAGATTTGGTCAAAGTAAGAGTGCAGCAGAAATTCACTTTGAATTTTAACTCGCAACACTAAAGATATTTTATAAAGCAGCAGCAGCCAGCTGCACAATAAAACAGATTTGTCATTTTTAAAATCGACAAGCTAAAAAGGTTTTTCCACTTGATTAATTATAACTCCTGTGAAGGCTGAAGATGTTTTGATTTGAGCTGGAGAAAGTTTTTTGAAAAGCTTTACTCCTTGCTTTCTTACATATAGAACTAACTACAGGGAGTAGTTTGTGTGTTTACCTAAAACTCAGAAGAAGGCATGAGCGACAGTTATCTCTTAAAAAAAAAAAAAATTAAGAATAGGACTTTTGAAAAAGTTTAAATTAATTTAAACTTAATTAAATTACATTTAATTTCTTAATTTAATTGATAAATTAAGAATTAATTTCTTTTTCAGTTAAAAAGCATTATAATGTTTTAATTATCCCTTCATATTTATGATTGTATTTTTTATTTTTTGCATTATTGGGACTTCCCAAAATTTAAACCACGCTAAAATATTTAGTCACCAATGAGTTTCAAAAAGTCAGTTTACAATGTAATTAAATAAATTCCTTAATCAATATTGAAAAAGTAACTAAACACCAAGTGGTGTCGTGAAATCATGTGAATGTATGTAGATGTATTAATTACAAAGTTTAACTGGAAGGTCAGGAAAAGCATTTTGTAAAAAGAATGCCTAGAACTTCAAAGTGTGACAAGTATCTCTTGGATCAACCACTTTGTGCCAAAGACTTTAATTAACTCACCTATTCTTGTCCTGAGGCTTCCTAAAAGACTCTTGTCAAAACGGGACTTTCATCCTGCTGCTCTTCCTTCAATACACTGATTTATGCATCCCAGCAAAGTAAAAGTCTTTGATTCAACTTCCTGAACACAAACTTGTCAGGCTTGTTGAGCAAGGCAGGTTTAAAACAAATACTCAGTCAATTGTCTATTCAGTTCGGCTATGGGGATTGTCCTGACAAAACAAATGTCTGCGTCATGTCTTTTCAGAGTGCCACTGCGTAGCTGGAGGAGATGCCCATTTCCTTTGGTACTGCTTCTGTATTCACACCGAAAAGACAAAGGTATTCACGCCTTTGTCTTTTCGTCAACACACACAAAGCGGGCTCACAGATTTCATGAATGTTTCAGAAACATGCAAACGTTCTTAAATTCTATATTGCATCTACGACTTGTGCAAAGTCCAATCGGAGCTTTGACCTGATACAAGGTATCTGATTTCAGATGGTAGCAATTTCTGACAAGAGGTCACATTTTCAGTCCTTTCAGTTATCTCATTGTTTGTTCAGTTGAAGAGGAAAACCATTTAGACAACAGCCAGCTTATTTTGATGACAGCATTGATTTTATGTCAGCACATGTTTCCATGAAGGTTGCTGGTCACGATTTGGTGGTTGTAGGTGGTGAGGATGGAACAGAGGACCCAGGCAGCACAAAAATTCAGCCAGCAGCACAGAAATTCAGCCAGCAACTATTAACTCAAATGACAACCGAGGGCAGACTGTAGACAGACTGTAGACAGACATGAGACGACTAGAGAAGGACCCAAGAAAGAACAAGGCACACAGGTGGGCTTAAATACACAGGGAGACAATCAGGAGAAACAAGGGATAGGTGTTTTTAAATGTCGGGACTTGAGGAGTACCCTGAGAGAACGGAAAAATTCACAAAGACGTGAAATCTGTGACAGAAAATAACTTGACACCTTGAAGATCACTTTGCCCTCCGGTTCTTCTATCAAGAATGTTGGTTTTGAAGATATAAGTTGTTCATGAGTTCCCATCAAAATCGATAGCTTAATGTCAAAGGTCATTTTATTTTGCAATATTCATACAGTGGCTTGATGAAAACCAATGATTGTGAATGATTAGGATTGAGTTTGACCGTGCAACTGAATCCACACAGTCTTTGGTCCTATTTGGAATTTAAGGCATGCTGTTCATCCAGTAACCCACATACAGGTCTTTTCACTATTAATGGAAGACAGGTTGGGTTGTGTCTTCACCCTTTGTTAAAACGTACTATACTATCTGATTGAATTGTGAAAGTTTAGTCTAGTTAGAGCATTGTAAACAAGATTGAATAATATTCATGAGCAGGTTTGTTCTAGATACTACCCTAAAAGTGGTAAAAAAAAAGAATGAAGTCTGTTTTTGTTATATTACTTCATGGTTTGATAAAACTATACACCAACAAACTAGTCATTAGTCACCAACTTCACTACTTTGGAAAATAAACAGGATGAAGTTCTTTCATCATACAAGTCCCTTGATGGCTGGTGTCATTTCTGTTTCATTATCACCCTAAACTCTGTGGGTCCACTTTCATCGCTTTTATCCATCAGTGGCCATAACTTTGTTTTCCTTTACGTCCTGTGTGCTTCACAAGCCCCCTGTGGAAAAGATTAGTTTACAGTGTGCATTAGTGTTCTGAGGCAACGGTAGCTAAGGGACTGTCAACAGACCACACACATTCACACCTCTAATTGAAGACCGTCTATCCAGAGACATTATCAAACATGCATTGTTTTTAGTTTTGTGTTTATTTTAAAAAGTGTTACATGATATCATTTTTGCAAATATGAATTTACCTTCATTTTAAAAGTCATCTTAAAAAGAACAACTGCAAACTTAATTACAACTTTTCGCCTTTTGATAATGGAACCATAATACACTTGAATTGTTCATTTTATTGGGCTGCACAGTGGTCCAGTTGGTAGAGCTGTTGCCTTGCAGCAAGAAGGTTCTGGGTTCGATTCCCAGCCCCGGTCTTTCTGCATGGAGTTTGCATGTTCTCCCTGTGCATGCGTGGGTCCTCTCTGGGTGCATGTGTGGCTTCCTCCCACAGTCCAAAAACATGACTGTCAGGTTAATTGGCCTCTCTAAATTCTCCCTGGGTGTGTGTGTGTGTTGCCCTGCGACAGGCTGGCGACCTGTCCAGGGTGACCCCGCCTCTCGCCTGGAACGTTAGCTGGAGATCGGCACCAGCACCTCCTGACCCCACTAAGGGACAAGGGTGTTTGAAAATGGATGGATGTTAATTTTAATAGTAGTTTGTCTTGCTTTTGTGTTTAGATGCAACATTCTGCCTGGATCCCATATAAGGTTGAATTAATGCACCTGGACCATGCTGTGTCAAGATGCCTAGATTTTTCCCCGCTCCATTTTTTTCACCAATTAATCAGAAAAGTCTGTTTTTAAATGATTATTTTTCCCTGAAAGCCAGGTGTATGGAAGTGATAAAGTTAGCAAGTTTCCCAGAACACTCCACTGATTAGAGAGCTAAGATATCTTTCTTGGAATTTACTGAAGCCACTCCTTTTGTTCAGTCCGTTTACATTTCTACCAAGAAACTTTCTATAGTTTTTGCATTCCTTTTTCAGTCAGTAGATTGTTTGATAACTCCAAAGCAACAGCAACTTCTGCATTCGTCTGCAGTTTAATCCCAATATACACATCCGATAGCGGTTGGAGTATACAATCATTACTCAGTTATTACTAATAACTGAAATTCAAACCATCTATTTACTTTAAGGTTCTTTGTGTGTTCCAACATAATAATGTCCTTAGGATGGTGTTCGTTAACCAGCCTTCCCATTCCTCCAATTTTCAAGTCTTGATTTAGATTTTTCTAGGTAAAAACAGCTTACTGGGCTGAGCAAGAAGCAGAAAATATGGATGTTAATTTGAAAGCTTCGGAACATCTTTACAAACACCAGATATGATTCTTCTCCAGGTCGCGTTTTGAGAGCTAGCTCCAAGTGGTGAGTCTATCCAAACACAGCGGAGTTCTCCTCCGTCCACCACGACTGTGTTTGTATTTGAAACGATGCTAAAAGTCAGTGAAGCTTTGAAACGGGTTTCCATGAGTGGAAAAAAGCAACAGAATGATTCAAAGAAGAAGAAAACAGCTAAAGTCACAGAAAGGTCATGCGACTGCTCTGCTCGCTCAATGCCAAGTTAAAAAAGCTGAACCAGCTTTAGCATCGAGCTAGCAGCAGCGGAACTAGCTTTAGCTTCCAGCTAGCAGCGGCGGAACTAGCTTTAGCTTTCAGCTAGCAGCGGCTTAACTAGCTTTAGCTTCCAGCTAGCAGCGGCTTAACTAGCTTTAGCTTCCAGCTAGCAGCGGCGGGAGGAACTGTCTGAATCCTATGGCGAAGGGCCAAACTTGTAGCTGCGTGTCAGACATTAGACATTGCAGACATTAATTACAGACATAATTACAGTCACACGCAGTGACGTAGGTTCCAAAGTTCTATTGGCTGAGAGGTTCCCAGGCAACGGTGCAGTTTTGTTCAAGAAGCAAGCAGAAAATGTTTTGTAAGTGAGCAGAGAGTCCGAGCAGAGACTAAGTATGAGCGCGAGGAGAAGTTCTGAGAACAAGCGTTACAAGTTTCGAGAAGAAAGACATGAAGTCCTGTTTTCAAAGTAAAAATGTATGCAAAAGTATTAAAAGTTTTGACAACAAACACATGAAATCTTGCTTTCAGACTGAAAAATATGTGCTTTTGAATCATGGCAGAAACATTGCCCCCATAGTGTGAAAGATGTTTCATGCTGAAAACTGGATTAGCGATTAGGGGTACACTGATTTATTGGTGCCAATTTCCTTAATTTTGGGAGATCGCTGATCGGCCGATTTTTTCATGTGAAGTCGATTTTATCCACCGATCTTATCTAAGAAAGCTCCAAAAATCAACCACTGTCCACTTTTGTTCTCTGGTGACTGACTGACCGGTGCTCCGAGTCCTGTCTGCCCCATTGTTGCCAACTCAACTACTTTCTTGTTATGTTGAGCAACATTTCAGACAAGAAAAATTGATATCGGCCAAAATCGGAATCGGCAGGTTAAGCTTTTTTAAAAGCTTAATTGGCGATCGCCCAGAAAACTGCAATCGGTGCATCCCTACTAACGATGTTTTATTCAACAGGTGGGATGTAGAGACACACATACTCTTAGACTCATTTGTCATAACTCCTGTCTGACGGAGGAAAGTTACCAAAATCTCATTGGACAGTAATTATGATGGCGTAAATGAGGTTGGCAAGCAGTTCCTATG
Source organism: Phalloptychus januarius (assembly GCA_902982915.1). Lineage (NCBI taxonomy): Eukaryota > Metazoa > Chordata > Actinopteri > Cyprinodontiformes > Poeciliidae > Phalloptychus > Phalloptychus januarius. The sequence continues at coordinate 1,354,554 of CADWAE010000115.1, read as the reverse complement.
AAAAGGTTTTCCACAAAGACTCATAGCACAAAGCAATTACTGCCTGTAAGTGTTGACTGAAAGTTTGAAATAAGTAAGTACTTGATGTGCAATCAGATGTATTTTGTGTTATTCTGTACTTTGTGATATGTTTTTTTTATTTTTTTTTATTTTCAGGTCATGGACCCAGATGTGACTGTGAACAGTACAGTTACTGTGGCTGACTTCCACCCATGCTATGAAATGATTGACTTCGGTTACAAACTAACCACGACTCCTTCTGTCATATGTGTAATGCTATATGGATTTCTTATGTTATTATCTCTTGTAACTGTATGTGGAAACCTCCTTGTAGTGATATCAATAATTTACTTCAAACAGCTTCACACGCCCACCAACACTCTCATTCTGTCTCTGGCTGTGGCCGACCTGCTGGTTGGGATTTTGGTATTTCCTCTCAGCATGGCCTTCTCGCTCACTTCATGTACCTATAGTGAGAGTTTATTTTGTAAGGTCAGAGACAGCTTTGATATACTGTTTAGTACTTGCTCCATTTTGCACCTGTGTTGCATTTCAGTGGACAGGTACTATGCTGTGTGTCAGCCTCTCACATATAGATCTAAAATCAGCCGCCATGTCGTTGCCATCATGATCGCTGTCAGTTGGGGCGTTTCTGCTCTCATTGGCATCGGAGTGATAATCCCTAGATTAAAGAATGAACAATGTTTGGAAAACTGTTTTATTGATGTTCTGATGGCAAACACTATTGGACCTATATTATCATTTTACCTCCCAGTGGTCATAATGCTTTGCATCTACCTGAAGATTTTCCTTGTTGCGCAGAGACAGGCACGAAGCATCCGAAGCATTAAGTCTGGAGCAGCTTCCAGCAAGATGGAGAGAAAAGCCACCAAAACTCTGGCGATCGTTCTGGGAGTTTTTCTGTTCTGCTGGTCTCCTTTCTTCCTGTGCATCACTTTTCTGCCTTTTACCAGTAATTCAGTACCACTTCCGGTGATCGAAACACTTAATTGGTTAACGTTATCCAATTCGATGCTTAATCCGTTCATCTACGGGTTTTTTTACACCTGGTTCAGGTCAGCTATTAAAATGATTGCTTCCGGGAAAATATTACGAGGCAATTTTGCTAACATGAGTCTGCATTGAATCATATCAATCGGCAAGCAGTAAAGATTTTTCAAGTGAACATGCACGAATTCCAATATATAAAATTTTAAGGATTTAAGTCATGCTCCATTTAAAAGTCTTGTTAGATGAACCAAGGCACAGATTTGTTGTGTTTGTTGACACATTTTTAAACAGTGAACAGTTAAATTGTGATTTTTACCCGTAGTAAAAAAGAAAAATCTTGTTTTTTTTGGGATGTGGGGGTTACATTTTTTTGTGACATTAGTGGCCTTTCTTCATCAGTAGATGGACAGAGAGAGAAGACGAAGCTGTGCGGGAAATTGTCCGTTGCCAGAAGTAGAACTGAGAACAACTGAGAGGACTGTAGTCTCTCAATACGGTGCGTCCCTTTCCAGCATTTGTTTGAGAAATGTTATTTTAATGGTGAACCTTGATAAAATGAATACATTTCAAACAAAAAAGAAAAAAGTAGATGGATTTATTGCAATATTGAAATAGCAATACAATTTTGACAGTGATGCTGTGGTTTGCACAAAAAATAATAAAATTCCATTATTTTCCTATGGGTTTGTTTATTGAATCCTTGTAGATACAGGAAATACAGTTGTGCTATAAATTCAGTTACTTTAAGCTGAGATGTTATCAAGTTGCTCATTTAAAATGTACTCTTAAAAGCATTCCCAGCCAGCATACCTAGGTGGGGCCCATACGGGGAAAAGGAGTGCAGACATTATGGGTCCCACATGGGTTTGCCCATGTAGGGGCACCGCCTACATGGGCCCTACATGGGTATACGCGTGTGGGTGGAAACTGCAGACAAACCCATGTGGGACCCATAATGTCTGAACTCCTTCGCCCCATATGGGGCCCACCTAGGTATGCTGGCTGGGATTAGAAATACCTTGTTTAGTTTCATCCCATAAAGGAGACCAGGGGACTTAATTTGAATTTCCTTGGAGATTGGGTTATGGGAAAGTTCTTCAATAAAGGTACAAATTTGATAAATTAATACATTGCTTTATTATAACAATGTTTCATTCACATAAGCCATCTACTCTCCTTTAAATGTGTCACATTTGAAGAGAGAATGCATTTGTGAGTTGTGCCTGAGAAAACAATTCAGAATCCCCTCTGAAATGCCAGACAGATTATTCTGCTGTTGACTCTGCTTTGGTAACAGTTTTTTGGGATTGGATGATTAGAGAAACAAGACTTATTTATAATTTAACAATTGATTAATTTCACGGCTGCACAGTGGCGCAGTTGGTAGAGCTGTTGCCTTGCAGCAAGAAGGTTCTGGGTTCGATTCCCGGCCCCGGTCTTTCTGCATGGAGTTTGCATGTTCTCCCTGTGCATGCGTGGGTTCTCTCCGGGTACTCCGGCTTCCTCCCACAGTCCAAAAACATGACTGTCAGGTTGATTGGCCTCTCTAAATTCTCCCTGGGTGTGTGTGTGTGTGCATTGTTGTCTTGTGTGTCTCTGTGTTGCCATGTGACAGACTGGTGACCTGTCCAGGGTGACCCCGCCTCTCGCCCGAAACGATAGCTGGAGATAGGCACCAGCACCTCCTGACCCCACTAAGGGACAAGGGTGTAGGAAAATGGATGGATGGATGGATTAATTTCACAAAGTGGGGCCTCAGTAGTGTGTGGGAAAGGCCCCTGTTACGACCCCCGTGGTCTAGGGGTGCAGGGGGTGTAACATAAAGGTGTGCCCGGGGGAATAAAGAGGGAAAAATGGTGCAAAGTAAAATGTAAAATGATTTATTACAAACAATGCTTGCGCACAGCAATACAATGTAACCCAAATTAATCTAACGGAAAATACTAACAAAGTCAAGTTTCTTAAATGCCAAAAAATAAACTTACAAAGAGCTCAAACAAATCAAGCCAAAATAAACCAAACAACCCAAAATAAAAGAAAATCACACAAAGGGAGCATGAAGCCTCCCAAACAGACTCTTTAGCCTAACAAGCAGTCCTTAGCTGTTTAACAGCAGCAGCAAAAACCCAACAAAAGGCCAACGGTGGGGAACAGCCTGACAACACCTCCTGCTACTAGCTGTTCCCACAATGGTCCGGGTGCCTTTTTATGGGGGAGCAGGCGGACCTCGTCACAGCCTGATTGGTGACACTCCCTCGGCTGGTCCAATGGGATCGCGGTCCGCTGGCAGCCAATCAGGTCGCTCCCCGTCGGACCCCTGCACAACACACACTCTAGGGCGGCCTCTAGCGGCCAGGGGCCGTAACAGCCCCACTTTGTGAAATTAATTAATTATTAAATTATAAATAAGTCTTGTTTCTCTAATCATCCAACCCCGAAGTTAATCCTGCTCCTAGTGAGCAGGATTACTATTGCAACAACACATTATCAGTAGGGTAAAACTAACTCTTTAGCTCCTCAGCTGTCACCTCCTCCTCACGCAGGGGACCAGCTGGGTCACAAACTGCTGTGGGATGGCGTCCTATTCCTATACTGGTCCGTCAGCCATTATGGGTGTGTTGGTCAGTCTGGTATGAACAGCACAGCCCGAACTGATCTACCTCAAGGGCGTTGAGGTCAGTACAACAGAAAAGCCATTCCATCTCCTAGCATCAAATGCAAAGCAAAGAAAGTTTTTCCCTCTTACTGAAGTGTTGAGCTTGGGCTATTGTCAGCTATAAAAAAAAAAAAACAAGTTTCTTTCCTCTAGACGCCCATAAGATGTGAGGGACAACAAATTCATTTATCAACATGAGATATGTAACTTAGACAAGGGTTGGGGTTCACATCGCCTGCTGTTACGAGACAGGAGACACATTTTTCACCCACGATCACAGGAAAATCCCTGCTTTTCACCCATCAAAACCACAGTATACACAAACACGAATATCATAACGCCAATAACATGTTATATGAGTAATTTAAAATCAATCAAGTCAGAATAACACCAAGGAGCATAACATGAATTCAGCATCATAAATGAAAGCTTGAACTCGTCCAACAACTAAGACAGGAGAACATTCTAGCACTTGAAGACAAGGCAGACCAGACTGTGCTAGGGCCCCAACCAATACGCCAATACCCCCTATGATGCCAAAAGCCTAAAAAAAGACTGTCCTTCCGCTCCAAAGGGACCAATGGAAACGTAACCCAACGGCTTTTTTTTTTAACTGTATGCAAATACGACCTTTAATAATGTTTTTATTGGATGCAACTAAAATGCCAAATTTTTAAAGGGATGACCACACTACAGTCTTTCACCTGAGCTGTCAATCTCTGCAGTGATTCCACAATTTACCATTGGCTTCTTCCAACAGGCCCTTGTACAACCTTTCAGTTTAGGTGGATGTTGATGTCTTGAGTGGTTTGAAGACGTGACAGTCTTTTTATGATTCCAGATGGTGAATGTGACACTCCTATAGCATATTAAACGCTTTTTTCTAGCCACGGTTAAATGAAGTCTATTTATCTTTAATTTCCTGCTCATGAAAATAATACAAGAAATGCTGTCACAGAAAAAAGAGCATGCCTATTCCTAATGTCACGTGTTGGAAAAAAAAACCAACCTGCTGACTGGTCTTCAGTTTCGACTCTTTTCATTGGCCATGCTATTGATGACATAATGAGAAAGCATAGCTTAAAAGGAAGAGTCATTGAACTGCCTGGAGGCAAGAGAGGTGCAGTTGATCTAACGCATCAACTGCATTATTAACAAATTTAATTTGCATTACTTACATATTTTGCAGTCCATTAAGTATACAAATGCTATTGATATTGGTAGTAAATATTAAGAGCAATGGAAGAAGAAACCGGTTTTTATGTCGGTTATGACTTCCACCCTTGTTACGAAATCAACAACGTCTCGAAGACAATGAGAAGGACTTCTTCTGCAATATGTACTTTGCTCTACATTTTCCTCGGCTTACTGTCTGTCATTACAGTGTGTGGAAATCTTCTTGTGATAATCTCCATCGTTTACTTTAAGCAGCTCCACACCCCGTCCAACTACCTGATCGTTTCTCTGGCTGTGACTGATCTACTTGTAGGGATGGTCGTCTTTCCTCTGAGCATGTCTTTCTCCCTCAGCTCCTGTCTGTATTACAGAGACTTGTTCTGCAAAGTACGAGACAGCTTCGACGTCGTGCTGAGCTCCACCTCCATTTCTAATTTGTGCTGTATTTCCGTGGACCGATACTACGCAGTGTGTCATCCTCTAAGGTACAGATCTAAGATAAGCACTGGCGTCGTTCTGGTCATGATCCTGATGAGCTGGGGAATTTCTATACTCGTTGCTGTCGGTTTCATTATTGTGGAGATAAATCAGGGAAAATGTCAAGAAAATTGTTTTTCTGATGCTGTTCTTGAAAAGGTTTTTGCACCCATGATCTCATTCTATCTCCCAGTGGCCATAATGCTCTATATCTACCTGAGGATATTTCTTGTTGCACAAAGACAGGCTCGCAGCATCCAGAACGCAGCAGAGTCTGGTGCAACTGCGAGCAACATGGAAAGAAAGGCCACCAAAACTCTGGCCATTGTTATGGGAGTTTTCCTGATGTGCTGGCTGCCTTTCTTTCTCTGTTTTTCCTTCCAGTTATTGGGAGGCGTGTCAGTGATGGTGTTTGAAACCCTTAACTGGCTCGCTCTGTCCAACTCAATGCTCAATCCGTTCATCTACGCGTTCTTCTACAGCTGGTTCAGGTCGGCTTTCAAAATGATCATTTCTGGAAGAATCTTTCAAGGAGATACAAACACGAAGCTGTTTTGATACAATTCAAATCAAAGAAGCAAATAACCCTCCAGTCCAGAACTATATGACACAATGTATCACATTGTATTTGAAAGTTGAATGCAGTTTTGTTTTTTTTGTTTTTGGTAGGTGACTTTTGTTGACTTTGTACGGAGCCCCTGAGGGGACATGGAGAGAAAAGAAAATAATCCCGACTTACTTTCTCGAGATCCCGACTTTTTTTTTCTCGAGAAAAAAAGTCGGGATCTTAAGAAAATAAGTCGGGATTTCTTTTTTTTTCTCTCCATTTCCCTTTAGGGGCTCCATAACTTTGTTTGTGCCATGTTGATAATGTAACATCATATAACGTACGACTTTGTTCTCTTATTATTAACGTTGGGGGGGGAAATATTTCCATCATGAAAACTTATGTGTCATCTGTTGATTTTAAACAATAAACATGTTTTAACTATTTCACCACATTTTGTCTTTATTCAAATAAATGTATCCCCATTTAAATCTGTTTAAGCTCTATATGATGCTCATTACCGGCCAAAACGGCAACCTAAAACACCTAAAATACTTCTTGGAAGCTGAATTGGTTGTTGAGCTTTTGGCCATTATTTACACGGGTATAGGAGGTTAATCGAGTCCAGCGCTGCATGAGAATGAAAAGGAAAGAGTGAAGTAGTGGCAATGTAAGAGAAACTTCCTGCTACATAACAGGGAAGTTGGCGGAGCAAAAATATCAAAATCAATAAGCAAATTAAATTTCAGTCATTGAGCTACTGTGTTTTTAGGCTTTCCAGCTGTGATTAAAAGTGATCTTTAATCTCTACTACGTGATGCCTGGTGCCACTTTAAAAGATAAAATTACCGTAAAGCATAATAAAAGGGAAAGCTTGATACTAACAGACACTGACTGTCAATTAATGATCTAAACTTAGTTTTTATGTAAAAGACACGACAACATTATGCTAATGCATTAGAGTTTGAAAAACAGAGAAGCTTCAAAGTGGCATCGAAGACTTCTGAGAAAAAAAACAAACAAGTTAAACGATAATTTATAAATAATATGTTTATGCTCAGCCCTGCGACAGACTGGCGACCTGTCCAGGGTGACCCCGCCTCTCGCCCAGAACATTAGCTGGAGAGGCACTAGCACCTCCTGACCCCACTGAGGGACGATGGTATATAGAAAATTGATGGATGGATGTTTATGCTCAAGCAAGCTCCCATATAACGGTGTGCGTGTGAACGCATTAATAAATCGGCAAGTGCGCCACATACCAGAGATGTCAGCTAGTGTGCACAGCAGGTCCGTTCAGGATAAACTCCCCATGTGTTTCTGGTCCAGGCATCATGTCGTTTGTGGTTAAAATCCTGCAGAATTGGACAACAACTGATGTGTACTTTTGCTGTTTAATAGGATTTTTACTACTAGACCACACTGCTATCGGCCAGTTGATTTGCTCACTGGAAGTACATCATCTCAAGTTAATGCGGCAAATTACTTCAACCCGTGGTAACGACTATAAACTAGGTCAGGGACTGGCAACTCCAGGCCTCGAGAGCCGGAGTCCTGCAACTCTTAGATGTCTCCCTGGTCCAACACAGTTCAATCAAAAAGCTGAATCACCTCCTAAGTCCAGTCAGGTTCTCCAGAGTCCTGCTAAAGACCTCATTATTTGATTCAGGTGTGTTGAAGTAGAGACACATCTAAACGTTGTAGGACACCGGCTCTCGAGGCCTGGAGTTGCCCACCCCTGGTCTAGGCTAACATAAAACAGTGAGGGCAGACATGAACCAGGTAAAAACATAAAAAAATGTAGTCGCAATGCCCAATGAACAATGAAGAAATAAGTATCAAATTTAAATTGAAAAATTTTAAAAAATCACCCAACAGGATTTGAACTTTGTGGATGCGGTTTATCACTTCCATGAAGCAATTGAGAGGAACCCGTAATGCCAATATGGATCGCTTTTTGCAACCAAAGGTTCCACGAATGGAATCAGAGAGAAGGGTGATTGCTTGGAAGAAGACTCTGACCAACAAATAAATATTGATGTCGATGAAGGAGATCAACGTCCAGCTATCACCACTGCTGTGGTGAATGCTAACACCCAGCCAGCATACCTAGGCCACTACCTACATGGGTCCTACATGTAGGCCACTGCCTACCTGGGCCACCGCCCTACATGTGAGGCCACCATGGAAACTGCGGACAAACCCATGTGGGGCCCATATTATCTGCCCTCCTTTTCCCCATATGGGGCCCACCTAGATATGCTGGCTGGGTAAAAACTATGAATTTGCTTTCAGTTGTAAATACCAAATGATGTTAAATGATTGTAAACAGTTACCTTGAGAAAATGAAGAAAAGGTCAATGAAAACTTCTCATTGGCCTGCAGGTTCCTCCCTTCCTATTGGATGGGTTCTGGGTTGCATAATGTTTGAACATAATAAGTACCAACACAAGGTGACTCAGCAGCACATTGACCTGACAGCAAGACTTGACTTTGTTTAGGTGATTCAGATGTGCCAACTAGCTGATTTGAGAAGTTAAGCTAAGCTTTTATTTACTAAAATAAGGTAGCATGGTACTCTGTTAGGTATATGGATGTTATTGATATTTATATTAATGACAAAGAGCAATGGAAGAAGAAACCGGTTTTTATGTCGGTTATGACTTCCACCCTTGTTACGAAATCAACAACGTCTCGAAGACAATGAGAAGGAGTTCTTCTGCAATATGTACTTTGCTCTACATTTTCCTCGGCTTACTGTCTGTCATTACAGTGTGTGGAAATCTTCTTGTGATAATCTCCATCGTTTACTTTAAGCAGCTCCACACCCCGTCCAACTACCTGATCGTTTCTCTGGCTGTGACTGATCTACTTGTCGGGATGGTCGTCTTTCCTCTGAGCATGTCTTTCTCCCTCAGCTCCTGTCTGTATTACAGAGACTTGTTCTGCAAAGTACGAGACAGCTTCGACGTCGTACTGAGCACCACCTCTATTTTTAATTTGTGCTGTATTTCCGTGGACCGATACTACGCAGTGTGTCATCCTCTAAGGTACAGATCTAAGATAAGCACTGGCGTCGTTCTGGTCATGATTGTCATGAGCTGGGGCGTTTCCGTACTTGTTGCGATCGGTTTTATTGTCGCAGAGGTAAATCAGGAAAAATGTCAAGAAAATTGCTTCTCTCGTGTTGTGCTTGAAAAGGTTTTAGCCCCAGTTTTCTCGTTCTATCTCCCAGTGGCCATAATGCTGTATATCTACCTGAGGATATTTCTTGTTGCACAAAGACAGGCTCGCAGCATCCAGAACGCAGCGAAGTCTGGTGCAACTGTGAGCAACATGGAACGAAAGGCCACCAAAACTCTGGCCATTGTTATGGGAGTTTTCCTGATGTGCTGGCTGCCTTTCTTTCTCTGTTTTTCCTTCCAGTTGTTGGGTGGCGTATCCATGATGGTGATTGAAACCCTTAACTGGCTCACTCTGTCCAACTCAATGCTCAATCCGTTCATCTACGCGTTCTTCTATAGCTGGTTCAGGTCGGCTTTCAGAATCATAATGTCAGGGAAAATATTTCAGGGGGATTTTACTAACACCAAGCTCCTTTGATATGATTGGAGTCTGAGAGGAGAAATTCATCTCGGTACTGAAATGTCTGCAAAGCTATGGCCTAAACTGTTAGGCTTTGGAAAAATGTGAAAAAAATTGAAAACGTACTGCAGTCTTGAGTTTGATGTAGGGAAGCATAACATGCCGTGGTGAGAATGAATTTTTGTTGTACTGGGTCAGTTTTGTTCACACTAATATTATAATTTCACAATGCTCACAAATGTTTTCCCAGCTGAAAAAAATAACTATGTACCTCAACCTTTAAAGAGACGGAAATACATTGACAGAATTAAGTTTACAGTTTAATTGTTCAACTGCTATAAAATCATCTACACATCTAAAGGTTTTAAAAATATTGTCTTGATGCCAGATTCTCCATGAAGTTGTCCTGCACAAACCTCTTGGATAGTGTTAGTGATAAAACTAGCAAAATGTCCACGAGTGATATAAGTAAAGTGGGCTAAGTCAGTGCTCAGGACCAGTGAGGATTGTATACACTCGCCTTCACTCATCACCTAGACTATGGGTGGGCAGCTCCAGGCATGGAGAGCCGATGTCCTGCAACCTTTAGATGTGTCTCTACTGCAACACACCTGAGTCAAATAATGAGGTGATTCAACTGTTTGATTGAAGTGTGTTGGACCAGGGAGACATCTAGGAGTTGCAGGACTCTGGCTCTCGAGGCCTGGGGTTATCCACCCCTGACCTGGATGATAAAAGACATTAATCTTGAAACACAGCGAGCAGCGTACTTACACAGAGGTTTCCCCAAGTAAACCCTGCGTTATTTGCGCCCCCACCGGGCTTAGCATTGTTTTGTTTATGTGTTATATATATAGCCGTCTACACCAGCTGTGACAGGTGTAGATGGGTTACAGAGTCTCTTTGGTGAAATGGTTGGAAGCACAATGGTCAGGATGTAAACACATAGGAGACTGAGGTCAGGTGTCTTTGGTGTCTTTTTTTATTCACTGGAACTCTGAAACCACTTCCTGTCTTTATTGGTCTACATGCTAACAACTTCAGCAAATAAAGTGACAAAAAAAATTGGACATATTAATTAAGATGAAACAATAAAGTGGAAAGAAAATAATATTTTCATTGTATTTATTTTTATATTTACCTTTAAAAAAAAACTTAAATATAAAATAGTTTCTAGTTTGGTATTCCAAGCCGCCGGGGTCATTTTGACCCGAAGAGTTATTTTACTCTTACACTGATCATGTGTGTGCTTTTACAAGGCTTATTTTTTGTGGTGTTTTGGAAACTGACGGTCTGATGGGACCCCACCCCCAGCCCCTTTCCTCAGTGTCTGACCGCTCCCCCTGAGCCTCATGCTAAGACCATGGGAGGGTTAATAATGGATTCCAACAACCTAATCATGTTTTCAAATTTCTGAATGAGGAGATCATACAGGCGTTTGAATCAGGTGTTCTGGAGCAAAAAAGTCTAAAATATGTAGGGCAGTGATAACTGTGAACTGACATTTAGAAATACTGCTCTAGAGTCTATTTACTGGATGAAATAAACAGAAGTTCACTCCGTCCATCCATCCATCTTCTGACACTCTTGTCCCTTACTGGGGTTGGGAGGTTCTGGTGTCTATCTCCAGCTAATGTTCCGGGCGAGAGGCAGGGTCACCCTGGACAGGTCAGTCTGTCGCAGGGCACCACAGAGACAGACAACCATGCACCTAGGGAGAATTTGGAGAGGCCAATAAACCTGACAGTCTTGTTTTGGACTGTGGGAGGAAGCCGGAGTACCCGGAGAGAACCCACGCATGCACAGGGAGAACATGCAAACTACATGCAGAAAGACCGGGACCGGGAATCGAACCCAGAACCTTCTTGCTGCAAGGCAACAGCTCTACCAACTGTGCCACTGTGCAGCCCGGGTTCAGGGTTCTTTTGTGTAAATATAACCATCTTGAATATTGGTTTGTGCTGCTCTCCATCAGCCTGATAAATGACGGCCGACTAGCGGGGCCTGAACAGAGTAACAGACGGTGATCAAGAATAGCATGAAGGGGATGGAAATGGAAATGAGATGGTTAAGGAGGTGCACTGCCGATCTGACGTTTGTGTTTTTATGTATTTTTCACTTATTTGCAATGATGTTACATTTCATGTCTCTGTGGTTATTGTATTTTTTGAAGTATTGTTTATGGTTTTTATTGTTGTACTGCAGCCTTGCACCTACTTCCTAGACAAATATCTTCAATGGGAGACTAATAAACGATCTTATCTCATCTTAGTTTACATAGCAAATGGTAATTTGTTGCTCATTGCTGTTACTAGGGGATCCCTTGGGCGCATGACGCCTCATCGGACCGATGTAGGGAGTCACTGATTCAAGAAGACAGAGGTAGAAAATAGAGGGTTCAGAATCGTAGTGGACAGAGTAGGAGCAAGTACTGAGGTCACGCTGATAGCTTATGTACAGGGAATGAGTTGGAAAGAGAAGTGATTGCCGACTGATAAGATGTTCATCTTTTAAAATTTCTGTGCATATTACTGAGTGATGTGACTAAAAATGGAACTTGACTTTGGGAACTTTGCCATTAACAATACCGACGTGTCTGACGTAAACCCTTGCGTTAAAATCGCTTCTTATCTCCCGACAGAAACGCCTACTACTGTGTGTGTGTTTTTGAATGTGTTTCTTGGCTCCATATCTGTAATCACCGTTTGCGGGAACCTCCTGGTAATCATCTCCATCCTTTACTTCAGGCAGCTCCGCACTCCGACCAACGCGCTCATCCTCTCTCTGGCTGCGGCCGACCTGCTTGTCGGTGCCCTGGTCTTCCCTCTCACGATGGAGTTCTCCATAAGCTCCTGCTTGTATCACGAGGAGACGTTTTGCAAAGTGAGGAGCGGCTTCGACATCACGCTCAGCACCTGCTCCATTCTGAACCTGTGCTGCATTTCTGTGGACAGGTATTACGCAGTGTGCCAGCCGCTGGCGTACAGGACTAAGATCAGCGGTCGCGTCATTGTGGTGATGGTCTTGGTGAGCTGGGGCGTTCCGGGTGTGGTCGCCGTCAGCCTGGTGGGGTTTAACAGGACGAAATGTGGACAAAACTGTTTTTTCACCGTCGTGTTGGGAAAAATTCTGATTGTTCTGATTACGTTTTACCTGCCGCTGCTGGTCATGATATGCATCTACCTGAAGATTTTCTTTGTCGCGCAGAAGCAAGCACTCAGAATCCAGAGCATGAAAAACTGCGGGACATCATCGGTCAGTAAGATGGAGAGGAAGGCCACTAAAACCTTAGTGATTGTGATGGGAGTTTTTCTGCTCTGTTGGCTGCCTTCATTTTTATGTACGACCGTTTTTACTTTCAGCAACGCTTCCCAGCCTGGCCCTCTGGTAGAAATACTCAACTGGCTTGCCTTGTCCAATTCAACGTTCAACCCGCTTATTTATGCCTTGTTTTATCGCTGGTTCAGGTCAGCGTTCAGGATGATCATTACAGGAAAAATTATTCTGGGAGATTTCACTGACTTCAAACTGTTTTGATGTTCTTTATAGAGCAAATCCATAATGTCTTATTGAACTTGTGCTGATAAGCACCTGTAGCTTCATTGTACGTGCTTAAGAATCTGTGCAAACAAAGCCAGATTGTAATAATTTTTCAAAGCGAAATCTTCATCAGTGTAAATGGAAACATTATTTATTGATGTCAAACTAATTAAATTAAACTCCTTTATGTTCAAGACGTGTTGTTTTTGTAGACTGCCACAACATTTCAGTCATGTTTTATTTACACACATAAATCAAATGATTATATATGGAGACTTTCAAGCTAATATGTTGAATATGTTTTATGAAATATTCCATTTGCTCTTAGTCACCAGCCAGCATACCTAGGTGGGCCCCATATGGGGAAAAGGGTCCATGTAGGAGCACCGCCTACATGGGCCCTACATGGGCAAACCCGTGTGGGGCCACCATAGAAACTGTGGATAAACCCATGTGGGACCCATATTGTCTGCCCTTCTTTTCCCTATATGGGGCCTACCTAGGTATGCTGGCTGGGTCTCAACAGATGGAAACTAGCTTTTGCTAAATCTGGTACAAAGCATCTTTTATTAATGGGATTTTTTTTGCATGTTGTCGCTGTTAAATAAACTAAACTAGTATGGACACAGGAAGTACGACTTACTACAGACATGATTGTTAAACTTGGTTACACATTTTCCAGTATCCTGCACAGAGGTGGTCCTAGCAAGTTTTAGAGCTCTCATGCCGCCCCCCTACAAAATGCCACACTGAGCGGTTGCCCATGTCGTCCATATGAGAAACCACCACTCATCCTACTCGATATATATATATATATATATATAATAATTTCATTTCTACCTTCTCTTTCATTGAGAAATAATCTTGCTGATATGGCGTGTAAACTCAGACCTCTAATACCAGCTGCTTTTTTTTTCAGTTTACAATCATGTAAACACTTAATCGCCCTCATTTTTCTCTCTGTCAATTGCGCATTAATTTTCAAATGTCTATGTGTTTCCTTAACACATACACTAAACATTAAAACAACTCAACTGGAGAAGATATCCTAGGAAGTCGAAAGTATTTGTTCTTTGAACCCCAGCTGTTGGTTCAGGTGCCCCGTTTACGTCCACGCCCACTTGTGCACACAATCTGGGCCTTAAGCATTCAGAATATCCCCGCAAACGTTTTGTGAAAGAGACAGAATGTGTAAGCTCTCCAGCATATTTTGATGACATAATGTAATCTGCGCTCAACGCGCAGTTGCATAAATTTTGTTGATGCTAAATTTTCTCGACACTGTGAAATGTACATCAAGTAAATGCACAGAATGGAGAGACATCAAAACTGGAGGTAAATAGTGCATTGGCTATCAATATTCTGCTGAGTCAGCAACTACAAGACTCCATATAGGATGTGGCCTTCAGATTAGCTTGAGAACAAGCATAAAGATGGACGTACATGTCCACGAAGTTGGTTGTAAGACTTATATAACAGTGCAGTACAAAGAGTGGGTGCCATGGTGACAGACATTCTCAAAAGTTGAAGTAAGTCAAGGCGAGTTTATCTATATAGCACATTTCAGCAACAAGGCAATGTCAGGTGCATTACAGGATGAAAACATAAAACAGACAAAAAAAAATACTATTGTGGCGCATTAAATAAACCATACTACTTTTGTCCACACGCTTTGAACACTGCCACTAAAATATGGCTTTTTACCAACAGGTTCCAAAAGGTTGGACTGCTTATCAAATCCTCATTTATAGTTGCATCTTACCCTACAAAGCTTTTAGACAGGATTCCAAATCTGCAGGGCCTAAAAAAATCAGTTAGTTGATTTGAATCGATCTTCCTTTGAATGGCCGGATATCCATTCATAAAACCCTTAAATTGATCCTTTTAATACACCTTTTTCCCATAATTCCATGCAACTCCTCCCATGAAGGGAGATCTTTCCCCAAACCTCCCTACTGGTCTATTGTTGGGTCATGGTTGTAATGCACTTACAACCATGGGACTGCCAACTGCCAATAAAAACTGCAGGAGAAGTTATAAATGTATGTGAAGATTTGCAAATTCTCCTTTGAGTTTGCATGTGGCTATTTAGATGTTAGCACCAGCTATCCCTCCCAACCTTGAGCGCGTTCAACCGTTCAAGGTTCCACATGCATCCACATTCTTGCTTTAACATGATTCCCAGTCGACATCGTCTTGTGTTTTCGCTTTATAATCTAACACGGTATTTAAAAGTGGTTCAACCTGTCTGTCCACACACAAGCGCATCTCCTGGCACCATGCTTAATTTTTAACAGGAAATCGATGTCATTTTGATGGATTGTGATTGGCTGATGTAGGTTTGAGCTTTGCCCTACTCTACTCCCTATGACAGGGGTGGGCAGTCCTGGTCCTCGAGGACTGGTGTCCTGCAACTCTTAGATGCCTCCCTTGTCCAACACACTTCAATCAAATAGCTGAATCTCCTCCTAAGTGCAGTCACCTTCTTCAGAGTCCGCCTGATAACCTTATTATTTGACTCGGGTATTTTGAAGTAGAGACACATATTAAAGTTGCAGAATCCCAGCCCTCATAGCCTCTGGCTATGGAATGCCATGTTTAAGACAACACTCACTGCGACAGATTGGCGACCTGTCCAGGGTGACCCCGCCTCTCGCCCGCAATGTTAGCTGGAGATAGGCAGCAGCACACCCTTGTCCCCAAATAAGGGACAACGGCGTACAGAAAATGGATGGCTGGATGGAAGACAACACTCAGTAGTGTTATTCATCAGGTTTGTGGGGACGAACTCTCTTCTTTAGCCGATCGGGTTTGGACGAGATTATTTCATAAAAACAACTATCTCCACTACATTATTTTAAAAAGACACTGTTATGTATGGACAAGACCTCAAGTTTCCATGTTCTTAGCTTGTAGCCACACAGCTAAGACCATTGAGATGTTCTGTTGCGTTTGCTTCAGTGGTTATTAAGCCTAAACCAAATCTGTCTGTCCATCACATGTACAGACACACCATAAATTAATGTATTCACTACGCCATGCTCAAGTTTCAGTGTATCCCATCTGACTTGGTGACTGAATGCTCATTCATATTCATTATGATAATTATATGGACTCCCCTATTTATTTGTCAGCTGCATTGGCAAGGTTGTATATAGAGAGCGACGGCGCCTGTGTGAGGGAAGACATTCTGACATGCTTGGTAAACTACATGTGCTTCACTCTGACCTTTTGACTGTGATGTGTACGATGCGCACTGGTGTTGATGTTGTGGTTTTGAACAGTAAAGCATATTTGTATTGATTGTGATATTTCAGGCATCATCCGCAATGGAACCAGAGGTGAATGCCAGCGGAACTGCACACACCACACATCCCTGTTACGAACCGTACGACTCGTCTTACAAATTTTCAAGCGACCCTTCTTTTATTTGTGTGGCACTGTACGTTTTCCTCGGCTCATTGTCTCTCATCACAGTGTGTGGAAATCTCCTGGTGATAACGTCAATCGTTTACTTCAAACAGCTCCACACTCCCAACAACTACCTGGTCCTGTCCCTCGCTGTGGCCGACCTGCTTGTCGGCGTTCTAGTTTTCCCCTTCAGCATGGCTTTCACCGTCACCTCGTGCTGGCACGACGAGGATTTGCTTTGCAAAGTGCGAGGCAGCTTTGACGTAACACTGAGCACAGCTTCGATTTTGAACCTGTGCTGCATTTCTATCGACAGGTATCACGCTGTGTGCAAGCCGCTGACTTACAAAAGTACGATGACCGATCGTGTCATTGCAGTGATGATTCTGGGATGCTGGGGTACGGCGGCCTTAATTGGAATCGGCATCATCATTGCCGGATTCAATCAGGGGAAATGTGAAGGGGACTGTGTAATTGATGCTTTGATATCGACCACTTTGGCATGTATTTTTTCTTTCTATATCCCAGTAGTTGTAATGCTTGGCATTTATCTAAAGATTCTTCTTGTTGCGCAGAGTCAGTTAAACAGCATCCACAGTACTGCCTGTCGAAGCAGAAAGCCTACTGCGGCTGTTAGCAGGACGGAAAGGAAAGCGACGAAAACCCTCGCTGTTGTGATGGGAGTTTTCATCTTGTGTTGGAGCCCCTACTTTCTGTGCATCATCTTTCAGCCTTTAACCTACGAAGTGACGCCGATTTCTGTCATTGAAGCTCTAAACTGGCTAACTTTGTCGAATTCCATGTTGAATCCTTTTATCTATGCTTTCTTCTACAGCTGGTTTCGATCAGCTGTCAGGATGATGATTTCTGGAAAGATTTTTCAAGGAGACTTTGCAAACGCGAAGCTCTTCTAGCATTTAATGCGCATGTAACTTTCACTGGGAATCGATGTCTATAAAATCAATAAACTTTGTTTCTACAACATAGAGTGTTTATTTTACAGCACATTTCCACAAGATGCCAACAACAAAAGAAACCGAAATTTATGAATCAGGTTTAGAATTAGGCCTCTTCCAAAGACTAGTAAAGAGAAATCTATGAAGCTCATGTTACTCAGCCAGCATACCTAGGTGGGCCCCATGTGGGACCTATATTGTCTGCCCAATTGGGGAAAATTTTGGGGAAATTTTCCCCAATTGGGAAAAAGGAGGGCAGACAATATGGGTCCCATATGGGTCCCACATGGGTTTGTCCGCAGTTTCCATGGTGACCCCACACGGGTTTGCCTATGTAGGGCCAAGGCCTACATGGGTCCTACATGGCGGTGGCCCAACATGTGCAAACCCGTGTGGGGCCACCATGGAAACTGCGGACAAACCCATATGGGACCCATATTGTCTGCCCTCCTTTTCCCCATATGGGGCCCACCTAGGTGTGCTGGCTGGGTTAACTGCTGCTTACTGTCTGCCATAGCTCATAATAAATGTCCAAATTGGTTTTAAATTATTCATACACTACAGTAAGTCATTGTATAAATTAGTTCTGTTGATCTACTTTCAATTGTCAACCCAGAAAAATGTGAGCACGCCTTTCACCAGATGAGGTAATATATTAATCTTTCTTTGAAGGTCGAAGTTAAGCTTAAGTTGAGATGATTCAACGTGTCAACTAGAAAGCCCCTGATGTAGGGCAATGCCAAAAATCCCCTAGTAGACCATTTGAAAATCCTAGATGTCAATCTATTGCAGCTAATTTTGATAATGTGCCCTTTGAGACTTCAATGAGGGCATTACGATTAAAATTGATTGCTATTATTATCTGGTCAGTAGTAGCGCTAGCTTAATGGAATCCTCCCTGAGCTTCATGCACACTACATTGCTTTTGCCAGTGATATCTTCAGGGAATGTAGGAAATTTTATTATCACTACAGAATCATTTACTGTAGCATTATAATTATTTTATTAATAAAATAATGCATTTATTATTTAAAAATAATTAAATAATTAAAATTTAATTATTGTAAAAATGTTCTTAAATACTAAAATTTTTTAAATAATTTTTTTAAATAATAATAAAAAAACAACAACAAAAACGCCCATGAAGGAGCAGTCAAAGAGCCACATGGGGCTGGAGAGACGCAGGTTTTCCAGTCCGGCTCTACATAAACACTGATTAGAACTCACTGTGTGTCTTGGATTTGACATCTGACCCTTTCAGATTTGGCCTCCACTTTGACTGCTGTCTGATGCTGATCATCTGACCTATCAGCTTCAGCTGTTTCTGATATCTGTGTGTAGCTTTGGAAAAAAAAAAAAAGATAGTCAGTGATGCAGTCAACTGAATGTGATAGTATGAGATGAGAAGGAGTGCTTGTGTTTCTCTAAATGCTCAAGGAATGTTGTTTGTTGTGGCAACTCCCACAGACGAACTGTAGCCTTCTAAAGGATCATTAGACATGACAGTGTTTTTTATTTTTATTGTTTTGATTATGGCATTCAAATCGGTCTCCACAGTATTTAATAGAATCAGCATGAATGTTTCAGGACAAACCTTCACCATGTTATGTGTTAAAATGACTTCAACTTTGAAACTAAACTCTACTCATACTTTTACTTTATTTAAGTCTCCTGTCTAACCACCCAGCCAGCATACCTAGGTGGGCCCCATATGGGGAAAAGAAGGGCAGACAATATGGGTCCCACATGGGTTTGGTTTCCATGGAGGCCCCACACGAGTTTGCCCATGTTGGCCCACCGCCTACATGGCCCCTATATGGCAGTGGCCCTACCGTATGGGGTCATCATGGAAACCAAACTCCCTTGTGGGATCCATATCGTCTGCCCTCCTTTTCCCCATATGGGGCCCACCTAGGTATGCTGGCTGGTCAGTCCCATCACTATACTGGTGCTAAACTTTTCTTCCTGCTTCCACCAGAAAAGTACCAACTACGGTCCAGGCCAACCAGTTTTATCTTAGTTTTGATTCGTCGGCGGCCCGAGGCGGACTCGCGCAAACAAAATGGCGCGAGTTCATTTCACTTTCAATCTGCACAATCGAGGCAAAAAGAAAAAGAACTTGGTGCTTTAAAGTTAATTTGAAAGGTTAGATGGGCAATGGAATATAACTGCTATCATCATCAGAATTTCAGCAAAATCTACAACCTTCATCCATGCCGTCTGCGTTTCAACATCAAAAATCATTGCCGTTTTCTGAAATGCCAGCCAACAGTATTGCTGTTGCGAGGAGCGTTCACAAAAACTTGGCATTCGTAAATCTAGCTCGCTTGTGTAAAGACATTTTTGATATTTTTGAAAGTTTGTTTTATTCATATTTGTACTACTTCCCAGTAATTTCACTTGCTCCCACATTAATATGCATATATTACGCAAACATGGCTTACATCTGATTGGCTGATCAAATCATGTGGTGAATATGGTAATGAAAAGTGGATCCTATAACCCCGTGCACACTGGCTGAGCTCTGGACACATCTCAAGGTAAGGGGTGTGTGAAAACAGTCCCTACAGTAAAACCTGCAACACCCTAAACCGAGTCCTGTCTGCTCTTCTCATCACCACAGGTTGATTGCCAGCAAACTCTTCGGAATGGATACGGACCTTAAGGCCGACAGCAGCAATGGCGTTGACCTCGTACATCCCTGCTACATCTCAGACAACGACACGTACATGTTCGCGAATAACCCCTCTGTTATATGCGTGTCTTTGTACATTTTCCTTGGATTACTGTCTGTGATTACCATCTGTGGAAACTTCTTTGTGATATTTTCTATCGTTTACTTCAGACAGCTCCACACTCCTACCAACTGCCTCATTCTGTCTCTCGCCGTCGCCGACCTGCTGGTCGGGGTCTTGGTGTTCCCCTTCAGCATGGCTTTCACCGTGACTTCATGCGTTCACTACGAGAGTCTGTTCTGCAAAATACGCGACAGCTTCGACGTCACGATGTGCACGTCCTCTATCCTCAACCTGTGCTGCATCTCCATAGACAGGTACCACGCGGTGTGCGAGCCCCTGACGTACAGGACGAAGATAAGCGCCCGGGTAACCGCGGCGATGATCCTGTTCAGCTGGGGCGTCTCTGTTTTAATAGGAATCGGCATCATCGTTGCGGGATTCAGCCAAGGCGCGTGTGAGGACACGTGCTCCGTTGACATCATTGCAGCCAACACCGTGGGACCCGTCTTCTCCTTCTACCTCCCAGCAGTCGTAATGCTCTGCATTTACTTTAAGATTTTCCTGGTTGCTCAGAGGCAACTGAACAGCATCCAGGGCGTAAACAGCCAGAGCACCAAGTCCGGAGCCACAGCCAGCAGGACGGAGAGGAAGGCCACCAAAACCCTGGCAACTGTGATGGGAGTGTTTCTGCTATGTCTCACTCCCTACTTTGTCTGCATCGTCTTCCAGCCGTTGTACCTCAACCCGCCACCACTTCCTGTGATAGAAACGCTGAACTGGCTTACACTGTCAAATTCAATGCTCAATCCCTTGATCTATGCCTTCTTTTACAGCTGGTTCCGATCGGCCTTCAGGATGGTCGTCTCAGGAAAGATATTCCACGGCGATTCAGCCAACTCCAGATTATTTTGATGTTTATATACTGCTATGCTTTATTGGGATTTTTATAAATAACTGGTACAGTGACAAAACCACATAACAGGAGGATAGTTTTGAAAAAGTACTTGATCAGTTTTTTATTTGCACATAAACACAGCCAGCATACCTAGGTGGGCCCCATATGGGGAAAAAAGGAGGGCAGACAATATGGGTCCCACATGGGTTTGTCCGCGCTTTCCACACGGGTTTGCCCATATGGGGCCACCGCTTGCATGGGCCCTACATGGACAAACCCATGTGGGACCTATATTGTTTGCCCTCCTTTTCCCCATATGGGGCCCACCTAGGTATGCTGGCTGGGAAGAAGCAGCATGTCAAGAACCACTTGCACCTTCTCAATAACCAATGCAAAAATCTTGAATGGCATTACATCAATAAAGCACTTCTTTCATTTGCTGACTTTTTTTGTGCATATTTCCAACAGCATGCTGAGTATTTACTGTTTGTCATTCTTTTTTTTTTAGGTTTTACACATTTCTCAAGCACAGGTTTGTTACATATGCGCTCCAAGTCGCATACTAAATATATTAAATGGTCTGATTGAACCTGATCAAAGACACTTTACTGAACACTGAAATGAATAAATGTTGCGGTTCACATTATCCAGGGCTCTTCAAAGAGTTTCTGCAGATGCTGATGACTGAGCAGGAAGGAACTCCTGTAGCAGTCTGTATCACAGCAAATCTGAAGAAGCCTCTGAATGATAACACTTCTTGATTGAGATGCTGGACCGATATTGAAGTCAGTTCGCATATTTCACATTGCAAGCACAATTCTTGTGACTTTTCACAGTAGTGAGAAAAAAATGTATGATTCTTTCTGATTGGATAAAGAAAACATCCGAAAACTGGAAACCTCAACACCACCAAAGTCGTGTGTGTCTCTCTGTAGCATTGTGGCTGAGGTGATCTTGTTTGCTTTCTAACTTTATTGGAAACTTTTGCAAGTAGGATATAATTGCATTGAGGCAGTCGGCTTTGCTTGCTCAGCTAATGCAGACCTTGGGGAGAAGAACAGCTCTGTGCAGCAGCAGCGCAGCTCAGGGACTCAAGACTCTGCAGCCATTCACGCCTTTAATGACAAAAGGTGTTGGGTTGCATCATGTCTGCATCAGAAGACAAACTGCTAAGTTTGCCATACTAAACCGTAGCAACTTTACTGCATCATAAAAACAGATTTTTAATAGAAACCAAAAAACTTTAATTTGAGATGTTCAAATTTAACAGTTTGCAAGAAAAATCTAATAAAATTATGTCCCTTTATGATCGTACTGAATGAAAAGAAATCAATCATTTTCTACACAAATCACTTGGCTTATCCAATGCCATTTTCTGGGGCAGTCAAATTCTAGAGAACCTGTTTTTATTGACACGAGGCTCTTGGAGGGGTCAGGAGTGCAGGATGGAAGAAGACCTTCCATCAGTGCGTGTTGGAGGCATTTGTCTTTTAGCAGCCCAAAACGTTTCGTGTCCATTTTCCTGGAAATATTTTTTGGATACAGAATCGACTTGGAGGTCTCAAAGCTCATCTTCGTAGTTAAGGTATCCCACGTCTTTGACAGTGGGAATGTCTGGGGCCCATCACCCATGTTTCTCCACTCATCCATGTCGGCAAGGCGGCTGTTCATGTCCTGGCAGAGCAGCTTCATGTGCCGGATAAACGCCGTGCTTTGTAAAGACAACGTGAAGAGTGCCAGCGCCGTATCTGCTTGTGTTTGTCATTTGCAAAGCGTGAATATATCGGCAAGGTACAGCATTTTGATCCAAAACATATAAATCAGATGTTCGAACACTAATCGATTGTTTCCTCTAGTGTTGCAGATGCACAACAGCTCGCTGATAGGCCCTTCAGTCACATTACCCAAAAAAGTCATGTGAAAATACTGTGTATGTGAAATCATACCATTAGCAATCATACCATTGCTAATCATAACATTAGCAATCATACCATTGCTAATCATACCATTGCTAACCATACCATTAGCAATCATACCATTATCAGTCATATGTCAATTGTTCCTTAATGTGGCACCAAGGAACACCTTACCTCAGATACCAAAGAACTCTTGGCTACACCCACAAACCTATTAAGCCAATGAACACATGAACATGGAATAATATATCTAGGAGAAGTGTGCTATTCAGTCATGGAGAACGTAACTTGCAGCTTTTTGTGAAGCTTACAGTGAAACGCAGAGCACTTAAATGTCTGCCATCTCTACAACTCCATAAAGGCAAGCGAGATTTTGTTCAAAGACTTTTTATTCTCCAACAGGACTGAAAAAAATGGTTGAAGATCAACGTCTCTGTAATGAATCAGCAGAGCTGGATGAACAGACTGTGACCTCTTATGTATTGAGTGCTTTTGTGGTTACTTGGTCAATTCTGATAATATGTGGAAATCTTCTTGTGATCATCTCTGTCATTTACTTCAAGCAGCTCCACACTCCAACAAACTACCTCATCCTCTCCCTGGCTGTGACCGACCTGCTGGTCGGGGCTTTAGTTTTACCTTTCAGCACAATATTGTCTCTGACTTCGTGCTGGAATTCAAGTTATTTGCTCTGTAAAATGCGAGGCCTGTTTGATATATTACTGTGTGCATCATCCATTTTAAATCTGTGCTCCATATCCATTGACAGATATTATGCAGTGTGTCATCCTCTGACGTATAGAAGTAAAATGAATGTCCGTGTTACTCTGGCCATGATCCTGGTGAGCTGGACTCTCTCAGCTCTGCTGGCTGTAAGCATCACTGGACGCGGGTTAACGCAAGGAAGTCTCATCCGAAGGTGTGACATATTTATAGCGACAAGGGAAACCAGTCCTGGACCATTTTTTGAATTCTACATTCCAGCTGCTATCATTTTAACAATCTACCTGAGGATATTGATGGTGGCGAAGAAGCAGGCGAGGCGCATCCAGAACACGATGAAGTCTGAAGCAGCTCTCAGTAAGATGGAGAACAAGGCCAACATAACTCTGGCTGTAGTGCTGGGAGTCTTCCTCATGTGTTGGACTCCGTTCTTTCTATCCATTGGTTTATACAGTATGGGGAAATTCACAATTCCTGCTGTAGTTATTGAAGCGTTTAAGTGGCTGGGATGGTCCAACTCTATGTTGAATCCATTAGTTTATGCTTTCTTCTACAGGTGGTTCAGACGGGCCTTTAAAATGATCGTTTCAGGTCAAATATTTCAAGGAGATTTTTCCAACGCAACTTTATGACATACTATTTTGATTCTATGTGCTGAGGTCCAATTTAACATGTTATCTCTTTATTGTTCTCAATATTTTAGTTCATCATGGTGGAATTTTGTAACATTACAAACTGACTTTCGTTACTTTCAACTGTGAAATATTACAAATTCTAAAAAATTAGAAGTGATTATATTTTTGATTTTGATCTGTAACATAATGAAACTGTCATCTATCATATATTTTGATCGTTCATTTCAATCCCAATTGAAACTTTTGTCCTTTTGTTTGGAACGTTGGGAAAGGTGTAGTTTGTTAAAGTTTCAGATAACTTTGGCACTTAATGCTTCATCACTTTAAATCGAAATGTGCATAACAACGATTGTCAGATAAAAAGTTGCTTTTGACGTTAAAGTTACAAACATTTCATTATTTAAATGTTTGAACAGTGTATTTTGCTGATTTAACAAATTAATGCATTTTTTATTAGCTTTGAGCAGAAATTTATTACAATTAACAGAAATAGAGCTGCCTTGAAAACTTCAGTCTGCTTCATTCATGTGTATAGTGGTTCACCTTGTGAATTGGGCTAATGAAATAAATAAGTCTCTGTATTAGATCTATTCTTATGTTATTGTAACACATTCTTATAACCGTTTTACTTGTCTTAACTCTGATATTGGTGTTTTTCTAAGTTTCAAAGAAACTTTCAGTTTCAGTTTTCTGAATTATGGTGGATGCCGACGCCTTCAAAAGAAATAGTAAAAATCAGGGAAATGGACAGAATACGACAAGATTTAAAAAAATACTACATAAACTAGAAGGAAATTGTTAAAATAAATGAAAACCAAAGAGTGAAAAACCACATAAGATGCCGTTGCGGTAATCAGATGATTTAACATCGGGGACGATAATGTCTCGATTACACAAAAGCTGTGTCAAAGTTTAGGGCCACATCCTATGAAGGACTGTGGATTATCTCGGATGGGTCTTTTAGGAGCCGTTATGAGATGTAGACTGGAAGTGGGCAGTTATGAAGTCAAAGGCCCAATTTTAAGGCATTAAATTACAAAGTAAATGTTCTTTTGAGTCATGTTTTGTACATACAGCATTTCTATAACAAATGCAGGTGACACAGTAACCCGATGGTGCTATAAAATGATGATATGTGGCTGGAAAGCACATCATGCTGCTCCTTTAAATATTCTTGATGTTTTGCAATCTGGTCTTGTTTAAAAAAAAAGTTATTTTTATCAGCTATTTAAATTGTTCAAATGAATTTATGTGTTCAGACGTTAAATGTCCCTGAAACGCAGCTACAGTCCAGTCATCACTGAATTAAAGTTTTGACCAAAGGGGAAAAACCTGACTGTCTGAAGGTGGTAAGGAAATAAACCTGATAATTGCAGAGAAAGATACAGTGGATAAAAACTGGGAGCTTTTAATGGACTGAAGTGTTACTTACTGCATCATGGTTATTCATCCATCCATTTTCTAACACCCTTGTCCCTTAGTGGGGTCAGGAGGTGCTGGTGTCTATCCCCAGCCAACGTTCTGGGCGAGAGGTGGGGTCACCCTGGACAGGTCGCCAGGTTGTCGCAGGGCAACACAGAGACAAACAACCATGCACACACACTCACGCCTAGGGACAATCTAAAGAGGCCAATTAACCTGACAGTCATGTTTTTGGACTGTGGGAGGAAGCTGGAGTACCCGGAGAGAACCCACACATGCACAGGGAGAACATGCAAACTCCATGCAGAAAGACCCGGGCTGGGAATCAAACCCAGAACCTTCTTGCTGCAAGGCAACAGCTCTACCAACTGCACGACTGTGCAGCCCATCATGATTATGCCTTTCTTAATACATAAGAATCAAGAGGGCAAAGAAGATCCAAAGGAAACGCACAACTCCATTAATGCTAAAATGTGAATTAGTCCCGTCGGTGACGCCAGGGAACATGTCACCATGGACACCAAAGACACAAACCAGTTGAGCCAATGAACACATGGAGATGAAACAATATATCTAACAACACAATGCTCTTCACACTCTCTGCTAAACTTAGAATGAAACCACACAGGACTAAAATCTGAAAACACGTGCATTTATGTTTTCATTATTGATTATAATTTGAACAGGATTGATGATATGGTTGAAGATCAGCGTCTGTGTAATGAATCAGCAGAGCTGGATGGACAGACTGAGACCTCTTATGCTTTAAATGTTGTTGCTGTTTCTCTGTCACTTCTGATAATATGTGGAAATCTTCTTGTGATCATCTCTGTCATTTACTTCAAGCAGCTCCACACTCCAACAAACTACCTCATCCTCTCCCTGGCTGTGACCGACCTGCTTCTTGGCAGTTTAGTTTTACCTTTCAGCACAATATTGTCTCTGACTTCATGCTGGAATTCAAGTTATTTACTCTGTAAAATGAGAGACATGTTCGATATATTACTCTGCACATCATCCATTTTGAACTTGTGTTGTATATCAGTTGACAGATATTATTCAGTGTGTCATCCACTGGTGTATAGAAGTAAAATGAATACTTGTGTTACTGTTACTATGATCCTGGTGAGCTGGACTCTCTCCGCTCTGCTGGCTATAAGCATCACAGTCCGTGGGATCGGCAAAGTGAATCCCACCTGGAGATGCAAGATATTTATAGCTACAAAGGAATCAAGCCCTGGACCAATTTTTACGTTTTATATTCCGGCTGTTATAATATTAACCGTCTATTTTAAGATTTTGATGGTGGCGAAGAAGCAGGCGAGGCGCATCCAGAACACGATGAAGTCTGAAGCAGCTCTCAGTAAGATGGAGAACAAGGCCAACATAACTCTGGCTGTAGTGCTGGGAGTCTTCCTCATGTGTTGGACTCCATACTTTCTATCCATTGGTTTTTACAGTTTGAGAAAATTCACAATCCCAGTTGCAGCCATTGAAGGATTTAAATGGTTGGGATGGTCCAACTCTATGCTGAATCCTCTGGTTTATGCTTTCTTCTACAGGTGGTTCAGACGGGCCTTTGCAATGATCATTACTGGTCAAATATTTCAGGGAGATTTTTCCAATGCAAAATTGTCGTGACATTAATAACTATGTTGATGT
The DNA here is from genome assembly GCA_902982915.1 of Phalloptychus januarius. Taxonomy (NCBI): domain Eukaryota; kingdom Metazoa; phylum Chordata; class Actinopteri; order Cyprinodontiformes; family Poeciliidae; genus Phalloptychus; species Phalloptychus januarius. Next base: position 1,327,204 of record CADWAE010000115.1, on the reverse strand, counting down.
GACCCGATGTATGTTAATAGATTTCTTTTCTCTGTCCACATTTTTAGGACAACATACAGAGCCTCTAAAGGGACATGGAGAAAAAAAAAAGATTAAAGAAATCCCAACTTATTTTCTCAAAATCCCGACTTTCTTTTTCATTTCGTGGGACCTCGAGAAAATATGTCGGCATTTCTTTTTTTTTTTTCCCATGTCCCTTTAGAGGCTCCGTAACAACATGCATATTGTATCTGTAGTAAAAATGACATTAAACAGAAATTATTTATATGCAATATTTTTAACTTCAGCATCAAAGTTGTAACGGTCTATCTATTTTGTTGTTTATGTCTGTTCTTGTTTTTGCTGTTCCCAATTTCTTCCATAAAAAAAAAAATCAAATAAAGCTCAATCTTATCTTCTTAAGTTTTATTCATTTATCTTTAGTATGTTAGAATTGTTGCCGTTATGTTGCTGCCTACATTATCCTTTCAGTTACACGACTGGAAAACTTAAGAATATGCAGAGTGAAGTTCATGGTGGTATTAAAATATTACACAAAAGTAAAAAATATAAGAATGTTTTGCTTACATAACAGAACAAATACATTAAATTAGGAACGTACAGGGCTTCTCATAAAAACACTAAATGCAAAAAAGGTTTAACAACATGGAAAACTTTCATATTCGCCAAGTTAAGCTGAACTATGGGGCTAAAGATCAGGGCCGCCCCAAGGCATAAAAAAACTAAGTGGCCGCATAGGGACCCGGGACCACTAGGGGGCCCCCTAAGTGGAACTGATTTTTTTGATTTTTTTAGTAATAATATCCATGAGTTTATATTAACAAAAACACACAAATACCTTATAAATTTGGCATTTTTTTTATAACAATAATATATCTTTGATAATGTATGTAGAAATCTTTTGTTATATGAGCAAAAAGAAATAAATTGGTCTTTTGGGCCGCACTGCACTTCAATATGAGCTGCAATGTGCAGTGCACATCCAAACCTCCAAAGATGAGTTATCAAAACAATCATTTCATCAAAAAATGTCATGAACATGTGTCTATTCATGACATACTTAAGGCTGCACCGATCGCTGTTTCCTGGCCAATTGCCGATTATTTAGCTTTTAAAAAGCCTGACCTGCCGATTTTGATTTTGGCTGATTCCAGTTTGGGGGTTTTTTTTGTCTGAAATATCACTAAATACAGCAAGAAAGTCGCTGAGTTGCCAACCGTGGGACGACTGTTGTTAAATGCAAATGTGCAGACCTGCCCCGGTGGGCCAGTCTGTCAGCCAAACCTCTCACTGTAGAGCAGAAGGGGACCAGTGATGCACTGGTGAGAACAATATTGCGAGAAAATTGTTCTTGTAATAAACCACAATACTACGAGAACTAGAGGGCCTCACAACCAAATTTCGCTCAGAGCCTCTTCGAGGCTTGGGCTGGCCCTGCTGCAGATGAGAGCAAATTAAGTCGTTTTCAAGCCAGAGGTGCCAAGCTTCCCACCACTAACATTTACCGACATTTTGAAGCTGTCAATTCTCAGTCAGGTCGGCATTTAGACGGAAAGGATAAGTGAAGGCATATTTTAGCTGATATGTTGTTCAAATAATGCAACAACTACTGTATGTCATACCAAGTTAACCCTGTGCTGGAACAAGGAACCCTGGACAAAATCTGCCATTTTGGGTTCAAAGAGTCACGTTTGGCCAGTTTCACTGTTGACACATGTCCACCTCCTTCTGGGGATTTGAAGCTATTGGCTTTTGCTGCTCACATCCCGCTTAAGGCGGGGAATGTGACGGCCGTTCAACACCGCTTGCAGCTTTAGTTTCCAAAAACAGGTCAAACTCAAAGCCCAGCAGCCCTCACACTGAAAAGCAGGTCAGGTGATGGACACCAGGGAACATCACCATGGATACGAAAGACACAAACCAGTTCAGCCAATCAGCACATGTTGGTGAAATATCAAATCTAACATGAATATGTTGCTCTACCTCACATTTACTGCTCAGACTAGTGGGAAATTTACACAGATGATGGCGAATAATTTATATGTGAGCAGGACTAATGATACAGTAGAAAACCAGAGTATCTGTAATGGACAGACTGTGAACTCTTATGCTTTAAATGTTGTTGTCATTTCTCTGTCACTTCTGATAATATGTGGAAATCTTCTTGTGATCATCTCTGTCATTTACTTCAAGCAGCTCCACACTCCAACAAACTACCTCATCCTCTCCCTGGCTGTGACCGACCTGCTGGTCGGGGCTTTAGTTTTACCTTTCAGCACAATATTGTCTCTGACTTCGTGCTGGAATTCAAGTTATTTGCTCTGTAAAATGCGAGGCCTGTTTGATATGTTACTGTGTGCATCATCTATTTTAAACTTGTCTTGTATATCCATTGACAGATATTATGCAGTGTGTCATCCACTGACATACAGAAGTAAAATGAATGTCCGTTTTGTTCTGACCATGATTTTGGTGAGTTGGACTCTCTCTGCTCTTCTTTCTATCGTCATCACAGTTCGTGCGATAGGAAAAGAGGTTCCTGGCGGGAGATGCATGATATTTGTAGCTACAAAGGAATCCACAAGTGGATCTGTTTTTGCATTTTACATTCCAGCTATTATAATTTTAACTATCTATCTAAGAATTCTGGTGGTGGCGAAGAAGCAGGCGAGGCGCATCCAGAACACGATGAAGTCTGAAGCAGCTCTCAGTAAGATGGAGAACAAGGCCAACATAACTCTGGCTGTAGTGCTGGGAGTCTTCCTCATGTGTTGGACTCCATACTTTCTGTCTATCAGTTTGTATCGAATAAGAAAATTCACGATACCAGATGTAGTTATTGAAGGATTTAAATGGTTGGGATGGTCCAACTCTATGCTGAATCCTCTGGTTTATGCTTTCTTCTACAGGTGGTTCAGACGGGCCTTTGCAATGATCATTACTGGTCAAATATTTCAAGGAGATTTTTTCTATGCAAATTTGTTGTGACATATAAATAATAGTATGATTAATATTTTGTTTCTGTTTTTTCTGTCTAAATATTTCATGTGCCATGCCTATGCAGTTAAAACCAATGGCGCTATACACATGCACATCATTTTATTTTGTGTGTATTTCAAGTTTCAATTTACTACATCAGACCTTTATAGTACTAATTTTGTTGTTGCTTTTACATCTTTCAAATATATGAATGTGAATCTTCTTGATGGAAGGACATTCGAAGTTAAAAACATGAATTGAATTAGGCCGTTTGCCTGGATGGCCAGATATTGTAGTTAAATTTGCCTACAGTCCACTGAAGTATGGAACTGAAATTCCTCAGCCTCCACACAATCCTCAACTTCCCACATTTGTTTCATTTCCTCGCTTAGGAAACAGCAATATGGAGGCGTTTACTGTCAGTATAGGCGTCTCACTCTTTTCATCCCACTGTGTTTCTGTTAAAAACAACGGTAAGATTATGCTCTATACTTAAATAGTCATTAGAAATGACTTCACAGACAAAGAGTTAATATTGAATAAAGCCAGTTTATGTGAAAAGTAGTTTGAATAGTTGAGGGGAAAAGGCATGTATTGACATTGTTTTCTCTTACAGAAGTAAGACTTCTGTTCGGCCCGGGGTCTTTCTGCATGGAGTTTGCATGTTCTCCCTGTGTATGTGTGAGTTCTCTCTGGGTACTCCGGCTTCCTCCCACAGTCCAAAAACATGACTGTCAGGTTAATTGGCCTCTCTGGATTCTCCCTATCTATCTAAGAATTCTGATTGTGAGAATCCCAATCTTGGTGTGCATGGTTGTGTGTCTCTGTGTTGCCCTGCGACAGACTGGCGACCTGTCCAGGGTGACCCACCAATCGCCCGGAAGGTTAGCTGGAGATAAACACCAGCACCTCCCAACCCCACTAAGGGACAAGGGTGTTAGAAAATGGATGTATGGATGTTAATTGTCTGAGCAGCTGATGTTTTGAGCCGTTACTAGTTTTTGCAGAACATTGCTAATTAAAGAAGCATGTAACGTTTTAGAGAAACTGCGAACATTTGATTATTTGAGTCATCTTTAATCAGAAGTTCTACAATGTTGGTAAAATTCTTCTCTGTGTATGGTTAATAAAATGAGTTAGTTTCTAAAGGTTAATTTAAGCTCAAAGTTAGTAAAACACCTCCAGAGCTGCATACGAGTCACCAAATAATATCTGGCTCAGAGTCCAGAGGAAGTTGCAGAGTAGAGGGAGACTCGCCCTTAATGGGGGCAATTTGTGGATAGTAGGCAACCAGCCCCAGACTGTGAGACCTGAGTCCAGCTGTCCTTCATTTGGACACCAATCATCAGTTCCCCGTTGAACTGTGTGCTGAGTCTCATTGTGTACCGTATCAACACCTACAATGACAGTCCGTCCCACAACAGCCACCTCACCTTCAAATTTGCTGATGTCATCACAGTAGTGTGACCCATCTAAAAGAGAGATAAGGCAGCAAACAGAAAAAAGCTCCTGAAGTTGGTAGCCTGGTTTTTAAACAACAGTCTGGGTCTGAACAAAACACCAAGGAATCACTGGTGACTTCAGGATGCACAGAACTAACTTAACCACGGTACCTCTGCTTCAATGGCCAACGTGTGGAGAGCGCCATACATTTCATTTTCTCACCGTCCTTATCTCCGCTGACATCTCCTGAACAGACAACATCATAGCAACACCACACTACACGTCCTAAGGCTCCTCAGGAAGTACAACCTGGACTCCAACTTCATACTGTCTTACCACTCATTCATCAAGAGTGTGATGCTACCGTACTGTCACAGCGTGGTACGGCAACTGCACCATGTCAGGTATAGGGACAAGTTTCATTACCAGTAAGGGCAGCACAGAAGATCATTGGCTGGTTTCTCTCGTCACTGATGGACATTTATGCCACCCCATGCCTCACAGAGCAATAAACCTAATCAAGAACTAATCGGTTTGACCTTTTGCCCTCTAGGAGGACAACAGGTGCATCACAACGAGGAGTAGAGGTCCTTCACAAAAACAGTCTAGTTGAGACCAAAGAGCCAAACTGAAGACTTTTATCATCCAGTCTTTGGTAGAAATAAAGAAAAGAGAAAACAATAAATCATGCAAATGAAACTTATTGAGTTTGTTTTAATTTATCATGCTAGTGAGTAATTTATTGTTTATTGCAACGAGTCTTGGTGGCTCGTTGCAATAAACGAGTATGCAAACCCAATGCATACAGCATTTGGGTTTGCTGTATGCAAACCCAAATGCATACAGCAAAGTCTACACAGAAACAGTTTGCAGATAACAAGTTAAATGCTCAAAAACTGGCCCAGTCAAAGTCCAGACCTCAATTTGATAGAAAATCTGTGGATGCAAAGGGCTTTTGACTGCTGGTCCCCATTAAACCTGGCAAAGCAGATTCCCAGTTCGTGTTTTTCTTCTCAGGTATGACAAAAACATAACTCTATATGTCTATGTATGACTGATTTTTTGTGCGTGTTTTAAATTAACACTCATTATTCATCGTTAGTGTTCACAGTCTTTGGCTGTAGAACAGTGTCAGTAAATGCCACCACTTTGCCTGCAGGAATTTTAAACACCTTTCAGTCAGACATACTCTTCCCTCCAAACCCAGCCAGCATACCTAGGTGGGCCCCATAGGGGGGAAAAGAGGGCAGACAATATGGGTCCCACATGGGTTTGTCCTGGTTCATGGTGGCCACAATATCCATGTAGGCCAGCACCATGGGTCCTATGCATGGCCCATGGCATTGGGACATATTGCTCTCCTTTCCATATGGGGCCCACATAGGCATGCTGGCTGGGAAAGTAGCAGGTGTTGTGAAATCCAGAAATAATACATCTGGTTTATTGTGTTTAACATCATTTAAAATGTAGACAATAGAAATTCAGTTCGATAGGAAACAATTTGCTTGTCTTTGCTTTATAGTAACACAGATTGCTCATATAAGTGTAGCTAAATTACAAAGCATAACAGAATAGCATCAACACTAATATGTGAACTGTTTGTCACTGTGACAGCAGGGAATACGTCGCCTTGGATACTAGAGAACTTCTGGCAACACCCACAATATTAAGCCAATGAACACATGAACCTGGAACAATAAATCTAACACATGGACACACTTCAGTCATGAACATACCAACGCTCCACCCTTCCACTGAATAACAGAGAACACTTCATTGTCTGCTCTCTACAGATCTATGAAAGCAAGTGGATTTGGTTTTGTTCATCACTGTTTTCTATACTGATTTGTTTTATAACAGGACTGAAAACATGGTTGAAGATCAGCGTGTCTGTAATGAGACAGCAGAGCCGCATGGACAGACCTTGAACTCTTATGCGTTTAATGTTTTTGTCATTTCTCTGTCACTTCTGATAATATGTGGAAATCTTCTTGTGATCATCTCTGTCATTTACTTCAAGCAGCTCCACACTCCAACAAACTACCTCATCCTCTCCCTGGCTGTGACCGACCTGCTGGTCGGGGCTTTAGTTTTACCTTTCAGCACAATATTGTCTCTGACTTCGTGCTGGAATTCAAGTTATTTGCTCTGTAAAATGCGAGGCCTGTTCGATATATTACTGTGTGCATCATCTATTTTAAATCTGTGCTGCATATCCATTGACAGATATTATGCAGTGTGTCATCCTTTAACATACTCAAGTAAAATGAATGTCCGTGTTACTGTTACTATGATCCTGGTGAGCTGGACTCTCTCAGCTATACTGGCTGTAAGCATCATAGCACGTGGGATAAATCAAGGAAATCTCAGCGGGAGGTGTCATTTATTTACAGCTACAAAGCAATTCAGTCCGGAAACCATTTTTGAATTTTACATCCCAGCCATTATCATTTTATCCATTTATCTTAAGATATTGATGGTGGCGAAGAAGCAGGCGAGGCGCATCCAGAACACGATGAAGTCTGAAGCAGCTCTCAGTAAGATGGAGAACAAGGCCAACATAACTCTGGCTGTAGTGCTGGGAGTCTTCCTCATGTGTTGGACTCCGTTCTTTCTATCCATTGGTTTTTACAGTATGGGAATAGTCACCATACCAGTTGCAGCCATTGAAGGATTTAAATGGTTGGGATGGTCCAACTCTATGCTGAATCCTCTGGTTTATGCTTTCTTCTACAGGTGGTTCAGACGGGCCTTTGCAATGATCATTACTGGTCAAATATTTCAAGGAGATTTTTCCAATGTAAAATTATTGTGATATACACATAATTATGTTTTTTTTAATTAATATTTTGTTTCTGTTATTTCTGTCTCAACATTTATGTCACTATGAATGTATGTGTTTTTATTTAATTGTGTATTATTGTGTTTTATCTGCAACATTTGTCTGTGAAAGGTGGAATATCAATAACACAATATATATATATATAGAACTTCTATATATATACATATATATATATAGTATTTCTAGAGATGTTTAATGTATACAAATTATTTTTTGTATTAGGTTGTTCAGAAATAGGATTTTAGCTTTGACTATGAATGATTATAATAATTGATTAGGGCAATCATTAGTACGACTCGTATTTTAGGTCCAAAATGACAAAGTCGAGGCGCCGTTAGTCTAATAGTTCAAGCTCAGTTATCATTTAGAAACGCCTACCTGATAAGACTAAGGATTTAAGTGATAAATGAAGAAATAAGTCTGGCATTGGCATCATTTGAATAGCAGCACATGCACAATGTCTCTTCTATTGAGAAGAGTTTATAAAAAAAAAAAAAAAGAAATGCAGCAACGTTACATTAAAATTATTATTTTTAACAAACTTGCAATGGTGCTGAGAAAACAGTAGAAATATGAAACTAAAGTCACTGAATGTAAAACAGTAAATTTATAAGAAAAAAAAAACAGAACTAATAAAATCATCCGGTGACATCACAGTTCAGTTTGAATAGTGAATATTGAGCAACCAGATTAATTTCATGAGAAATTTGGAGTGCGTCGGTTAGTTGTTACTAATTCAGATTTGTTCACGGCAAAATGTCCTGTTGATTCTTCACACTGCAATAGCAGAAATATAAAACATGAAATAACCATGGTAACATGATATATAGTAATGTAACAGTCCAGTATGAATGTGCATGCTTAAAGGTCAAGCATTGTATTGACGAGTTTTCTTGGTGCCTCAAGTTGCTCAAAATTTTGAAGTAGCTTCAAAATGAGCTACTTAGTAGCTCAATTTTGTTAAGACAAATTGACACATTTGTATGAATACCAAGTGTGTCTTCAATTGGTATTCAATTGACACACTTGGTATGAATCTCAAACGCCATTTCACAATGCAAAGGAAAAAACATTTTGAGAAAGTGATGTCATTTATTTTTGACTGATTGAGAAACCATGTGTCACGTTACATCCAACCGTATCTACACACAACCTCACAAGACTCGCCAATGCGCTCCACCTCCAGGCCGGGCGCCATACTGGGACCTCGGTGATCTCACTGTTTCCATTGGTGATAAAACATACCTATATATTTTTTCATTGTACAAACATTGTATACAATTCAAAATATGCCCACAAAATTCCAGTGATTGTTTATTTTATAGTGTGGTTAGGTTTTTGTAAATATAAAAGCTAAGCAGGAAAGCCAGTGTCTTCTATTCAGCTCAGTTTAGTTCAATAATACTTTATTAATCCCAAAGGTAAATTAAATGTTGTTGTAACTCATTAATTCTTCAAAGAGTTATTGTAGATGCTGATGGCTGCTGGCAGGAAAGATCTCTTGTAGCAGTCTGTATTACAGTAAATCTGTAGAATCCTCTGACTGAAGAGCTCTCTGTACTCTTGTCCATCTCTTATACAACCAACAACTGCAGAGTCATCTGAGCATTTCTGTAGATGACAAAGTCTGGAAGTCTGAAGTGTACAGAGTGAAAAGGAATGGAGAGAGTACAGTACCCTGTGGTACTCTTGTGTTACTGGTCACCTGGTTAGACACACAGTCCTTCAATCTCAAACTGTGGTGTGTGAGGAAGTCATAGATCCAGGTGATTGTTGAGGCCTCAGCCTGTGTCTTCTGGAGTTTCTCACAGAGCAGATCAGGATGAGCCATTCGTGGCGCACCACCGCAGCGGGGGCCAGCCGGCAATGGGGAGAGGAAAGAGCATAATCCGTCTATAAGGAAACTCTATTTAAGCATTTCAGATGCTGCATTAGATCAGAAGGATAGGTCTAAAAAGAGCAGAGTGCCAATGCTGGGTACAGATTGGTGAAAGTGTCTCTTCAAGCAATGGGTGTCTGGATTCCTTAGAAGAGAGTGTAAATGTCTTTGCAGGGTGTGGATGGGGCAGGAATTATTTCCAGAATGGTCCAGCTGTCTTGCATTGCCAGACGACAAAACTATATTCCAGCTCCATTATCTCTTGTCCACATTGATACAAATCATAAGCTCATCAAGTCTATTTATCTAATACATAAAGGATACAAATATATATTTTGTAGATAATAATGTGATACACTGGAGATACGCAGCTGCCAGATGTGTTTCTGTGTGACTAACGAAGGTGTCAAATGACGTTGCCAACATGGACACTAAGGCTATAAATGGCTGGACGAGGTTAGAGTTCATATAGTAAATTGACTTGAGATGAATACATAAACTAAAAACTGGATAGACATTTTTTAGAAGCGTATTTGCGAGCCTGCCTCTTTCCTATTAAATTGAATACAATTTCATATTTTTGTGTAACTTTTCTTTATTTTAACTTCGAAAGTGAGATACTTTGTTACAAGTAGCTCACTACTTGTAAACTACTGAAAAGTAATTGTTAGGGATGTTAAAATATGAAAAATAGTGGAAGGGGGGGTAGAATGTACCCAATAGATCCATTCAATTGGGTGTAGATCAATAGGTGCCTTCCATGCATTGCATGGGAGGCAGTGACTGACTTGCAAAGTGCAAAGCAAGTCAGTGCATGTCACTGCCCTCCCTATGCATTGCTATTTATGGTTTAGAAAGTAAGGCATGAATCAGAAAATACCCCAGAATGTCTGGTACTTCAGTACTAATCGTGACAATCTACCGCCAATTCATTACTTACAAGTAATCAAATTACACATACATAACAATACAAGAGTACAACAATAGTATGCAAATCACTCCTCGAAGGGACACCAGGTAAGACATCACCTTGGATATCACGTACAGCCAATAAACAGCCAGACATGCAATAATAAATCTGATGGAGATGAGCTGTTCACCCATAAAGGACGTCTCTCCCAAGTCACTCCTTAGTGTAGAATGAAGGACACACTGCATTAAAATATCTAATGTTCATCAACAATGCAGATGTTTTTACAGAGCTGATATGGTTGAAGATGGTCTGTAATGAATCAGGAGAGCCTCACCGACAGACTGTGACCTCCTATGCTTTAAATGTTGTTGTCGTTTCTCTGTCACTTCTGATAATATGTGGAAATCTTCTTGTGATCATCTCTGTCATTTACTTCAAGCAGCTCCACACTCCAACAAACTACCTCATCCTCTCCCTGGCTGTGACCGACCTGCTGGTCGGGGCTTTAGTTTTACCTTTCAGCACAATATTGTCTCTGAGTTCGTGTTACTATTCTAGTGATTTTCTCTGTAAAGTGCGAGGCCTGTTTGATATATTACTGTGTGCATCTTCTATTTTAAATTTGTGCTTTATCTCTGTCGACAGATACTTTGTGGTGTGTCTTCCTCTGATGTATAGAAGTAAAATGAATGTTCGTGTTGCTGTCACCATGATCCTGGTGAGCTGGGTTCTACCTGTTTTGCTTTTGATTGCCGTCATAGTACGTGGAATAGGTCAAGAGAGTCCTAGTTTAAAGTGCAGGATATTTTTGGCTACGCAGGAGTCAACAACTGGTTCTATTTTTGCATTTTACATTCCAGCTATTATAATTTTAACTATCTATCTAAGAATTCTGGTGGTGGCAAAGAAGCAGGCGAGGCGCATCCAGAACACGATGAAGTCTGAAGCAGCTCTCAGTAAGATGGAGAACAAGGCCAACATAACTCTGGCTGTAGTGCTGGGAGTCTTCCTCATGTGTTGGACTCCGTTCTTTCTGTCTATCAGTTTGTATCGAATAAGAAAATTCACGATACCAGATGTAGTTATTGAAGCATTTAAGTGGCTGGGATGGTCCAACTCTATGTTGAATCCAATAGTCTATGCTTTCTTCTACAGGTGGTTCAGACGGGCCTTTAAAATGATCATTCACGGGAAAATTTTCACAGGAGATTTTTCCAATGTAAAATTGTTGTGATTTATCAGTTTTTGCATTTGTTTTTTGTTTTTTAAGTTCAATGTATTGTGCTTAAAGAACCTGCAGAATAACGTCAGTGATAATATCTCCATAGAATTTATGTTCTTCATATGTTCTTACTTTCAATTCTCAAGGACAGTTGAGCTCTGCTGTTGGTTTCACAGTTTTGTCGTACCCAGCCAGCATACCTAGGTGGGCCCCATATTGGGAAAAGGAGGGCAGACGATATGGGTCTCACATGGGTTTGTCCGTGGTTTCCATGGTGGCCCCACACGGGTTTGTCCACCACCTATATGGGCCCTACATGGCATTTGAGTGAACGAATCCATGGTTCGGCGTTGGAGACGGAGGGCTGCGTCCGCAATAAATCCTTGTGAAAAACCGAGAGCGGTGGCGGTTTCAGCGGCTTATCGCCCGGTGCGGCTTATATATGCAAGTTTCCAGTTTTTTTTTAAACTTTGTAGATAAGGTATTTCTTTCTTACAATATATACAACTAAAAGCAGATGTTTACATGTTTACATGCACTGTATGAAAATAATTTGTTCATGTCACTGTGACATTAAATTATCACTAAGCTTTCCTGTTCGTGTCAGAATTACTAAAATAATTTCTTTTGCTACATAAATAAAATGAGAGGGGACATTTGTAGACATTTTTTATTACTTTCTTCAAAGTCACAAGTTCACATATACTAAACAAAAATATAAACGCCCTATGTCGAATATTGTTGTCACGTGGAGTTAAGAACTAAAGTATTTGCTGACATTTTATTGTATAAAAGCAATATATTTCTTGATTTGCGAAAAAATTTTAAGCCAACTTGCCGTCAGTGAGCATTACTCAGTGAGTTGTTCTTTTTACTCAGTGCGTGGGTGGGGCATGTTCAGTCGGTGATCAGACAAAATGAGCAACAACTGGACAATCCTTGGACTGGGGACAATAAAAGGCCAACCCAATATGTCAAATTTTCTCACAAGTGATAATGGCCTCAGATGTCTCAAGTTATACAGGAGTGTGTCATTGGCATGTTGGATGCAGGGACGTCCACAGAGCATTAGCTGCATGGCTCAATGTTCGTTATCGGACCATAGGTCGTTTAAGAGTCTGTTTCCAACAGACTGGCAATACTGCAAATCGACCTCACCCTCGTCGGCCACGTGTGACCACTGCAGCACAAGATCGCCACATCCGGCTCGTCCATCTGCGGGATCGGCAAATACCAGCGACACACACAGCTGATCAGACTATTGGTCTGGACAACAGACACATCCCACCTCTGACTGTCCATAACCGCCTACGAGAAGCCAACTTGGTCAAGATCAAATTCCTCAACTTGACCTCTATCATGTTCAAAGGACTGTGGATCCACTACAAATGGCCAAACCACCATGTTATCAATGCCAATATAAAGATCAGTAATTACTGAAAATATACTTTGAGTCTCTCTTGAACTTTGGTCCATTACCCCTCATAGAAGATTCGTAGATCTCTTTGCTCGCAAGAGCCAGTTCATCTCTGCACATAAATATTTTAAAGCACTGATATTCCTGTGATGTCATAGAATAGTAAATGTATTTCCCATTTAACTCTTTTATAATCATTTAATTTTTGGGGGGGTGGTTTCCCCTTATAATGCCCTTTGAATTGCACATACAAACCATAACACTGTGATTTTACACTTATTAAAATAAACAGCAGCGTTATATATTTAAAGACATACAAGTTAATAAAAATGCTACTGCAGTTTCCTTCACATTTTTTTTGCCACTGAGGCTCACATTCAAAATATCATATCTATACATGTGATTGGATAAAAATAACTGAAAGATAAGATACATTTCAGGTTTACAGCAGATTATTTGTACAGAATCAGGTGTTGGCAGATGACTCTGATCCACTATTGCCGCTGTTTGAGTTTCCAACCCGTGAAACATTGTAACCATCTGGAACATAAACAATACATGGTAAGAAAGTGGTTTTAAGGTAGCAAAAAAAGATGGAGAAAGTAAAACGACTTACTCCTTCCCCTGCGAAGTCGACCAAAAACGCTGCTCAGAGCTGAAGTTCCATCACTGGTGCTCTGAAATGACAAACGTGTTGGAAAAGAAAAGGAAAAGGCAATAACAGAAAAAAGTTAATATTTGAATTTAATTTGGTGATGCAACACTTCAGTAAAAGACATCATCTGTTAACCTGACGCCAGGTCAAATTGATTGTTTACAACATTTTTACAGTAGTTCTTAGCAAATTACAACTCACTCTTGTTCGATTAGAGGTCGTGCTTAGAGCTGGTATTTTTCTTAAAATCAGGGAACGGATCTACAGACAGACAAACATGTTAGTGATAAATCCAGTACAAACAGTTTTCCAAGTTGATGAAGCGAAATCTGCATTTTCAACACTTCAATCAAATATTTTAATTGTGTAATATTTGTTTCCTGCATTTTAAAAATAACTAACTATGATTCGGAATACTGTTAAATTCTTGACAAGTTATCCCAAAGGTGAAGGCATATTTTTGTTAGACTAATGTAAAACAAAATTGCAATGTTTTATTATTGTTATCATCATCATCATTTTGTATTAGCTAGTCTTTTAAAGAAAACATACCTTGGAATCAAACAGAGTCCCAAACACCAAAATAAAGAAGCCCTGTAGAGAGTGAAACATTAGTTAACAGCCCAGAACACAAGAAAAGGATTAAATTTACAGTTTTAAATTTGTATCCAACTAAAACTCAAATGCAAATACCTGTAAGGAGTTGAACAAAGCAAAAGCAACATGGATCCCTCCATTTGTTGGGTCCACCATGGTTCCAATTCCCAAACACCAGGTCAGTCCGAATAATGGAGTCAGTATAGCCACACATCTTAGAATGACTACCAAGGCGTGTTTCTCATCTGCCTGGTTTGTGTTTCTTCTTCTGAGCATCTTGTACAAAACCACCAGTATGACCAAAATATTGAACACAACTATGGCCAAGGCAGGGATCACTAAGGCCAGGAGGGCCTTGGTCTTTGTCCAGTTCAGCCAACAAGCTTGATCTTCCCTTACATAACCACCCCCAGGTGCTGTGGCAGCAACTGTAGTAACAGCTATGATCAGAGGGCAAACATATCCCACAGTCATGCCAATGGCGAACATGGCCCATTTGGACATTTGGGAGAAGACCATGACTGACCGGTACAAGAGCAGCAGGCTTGAGTCGAGCATCCAAAAGAACATTGCGAGATAGAAAAAGTGCATGAAAAATGTTGCTGCGCTGCAAGGTCCAACTGGAACTGTGTAGTCCTCGTCTGGGTTTTCTTTGGGGTTCTTTGCAATTGCGGCCCCAATGATGAAACAGATGTCAGCAATCAGCAAGGACAGGGCTGTGTTAACAATGGCAACATGGCGCATAAAGGCAGTGCTGTTTTTGGTGAGGGGTCGCCATACAATTCCTTCAATGATGAGACAAATAACTAAGCTGACCATAGATATTCCAACTCCAATATATGTCATTATATCCAGTAATATTCTTAGTTTTTCAGGGATGTCAGTTGACATCAGAATTGAGAACGATGTGAGATGGTTGCAGGTGCAGGTCACAGTGTCGTTTATATCAGAAACAAACTCACAGCCCTGGTTATCCCAGGCACCGAGATTATCCAAGAGAGTAAAATTCCAGAAGACGCACTGAGGGTCCACTTCCAGAGTGGCATTGAGCTTGTTGTAGCTTAAGCTGACATTGTTAACTGCTTCATTTATTTTGACAAGCAGAATAGCAGCATTGATGACATTCTCCGGGTAAGTTTCATTGCTGGTTTCATTAAAAAGGCTGAAGTTAAATGCAGAGGTCCGTGGCGGCAGAACATTATTCAAGGACGAGAAAAGAATAGTGGTGATAAATGTATTTTCCAAACCTGTTTGTGGAATTGCTATGTTAACCGTAGAGTTCAGTTCTTCATTGAACGAGTCTGTAAATTTGGTTCTCTGGAGCTGAATTCGTCGAGTATTTATTGTAAATGAACCATTCAGTCTTTCTGAAATTGTCTCCATTGAAAACAGCAATAGGGAGCTGGAATTTTGGGTTTCATTTGCATTCAGAAAAGTCCAAGATTCCTTTGCATCGTCACTAATGAGGACATCAACAGTTTCTAGTACATCCTGTAGATGAAGAGATACGTTATAAAAATCTACAACATTCTACAAATTTGTTATTTACAGGATTTTAGCATATTCACCGTACCTTCATGACATTTTCTTCTACGCCACTTGAAACTTGTGCAATGGTAGTTAATATACTGACAATGGCAGAGATCGTTGCAGGTGATTCAGTGATTTCTTTTTCTTTCTCGCTGACAGCTTTAGTTAAATTCCCTGTAAATTCTGGAACTTCTTCTTTTTTCAGATCCTGAATAAAGGTGAGTAGAATACAAACAAAAATCCATAAAATATATAAAAATATTAAGAATCAAACGAGTTCCTTTTCAGCACAAACAAACCAGATTTGTAGTAACTGACCAGTCACCTAAAGTCTGATAAGGTATTATCTTAACCCCTTAAATGTTAACCAATGGATAATTGAGCCATGGGTCATGGGGGGAGGTCACTGTTAGGTCCATCTGACCAAGATGACATGAACGGGGGTCATAATGTTGCTTCAGAGATATGAAATATTACCTACCTGGTACAAACGCACTTCCATTTAAGTTTGAGTTTGAGCAAAACAACTATTTATTTACCATATTTAGCTGCATTTACAGCAAATCCAATACCTGAAATCCAACTCATGGAAAGAGACTAGATCTTCTCCCATTTCGGATTTGAAAATGCAAAGAGGTACCAAGTGAATGCTGAGATATTTACAAGTCACCAGCTGAGAACATTAGTTCTACCCTAGAAAGTCAAAAAGTCACATTTTTGTGGCTTTGCAAAAGGAAAGGTTTTCACTGTTGTCTGTACTCAACAGTGACAACTAAAATGCATTCAGTTGTCACTGAATGCACTTGTTGAGTACAGACAACAGTGAAAACAGTGTAATGCAAAGATGGGCATTCCATCTTTGCCCTTGTGAGCAATGAAGGAATCACGTGGAAAGGTCTGGTTAGGAGGAACAAGTAGTTTGATTGTTGGACTTTGTTCCTAAGCACAGGTTACTGTTAATAAGTTGGATCACAAAGTTTTATAGAAATGTATGTGGTAAAAGATTGAAAGACAGGGTCATCAGACCTGTGGTCTCACGTATGAATATAAAGGCTTGTTGTGTGAACAGAGAGGAGCAACCAGGTACCAAGGCAAGCTGCAAGCCATCACTGGTAAACCCAATTGAGTTATAAAAAGAGAGCTGGAAACATTTGACTCATAATTGTTCCTCCAGACTGAGCAGCTCTCTGACGTAATGTTGTTTGGGGTTTCCAGTGAGGTAATAATAAGCCAAACAATGAATGAGGTTAGCTGTCAATCAAATTGCTTCTGCACATTACTTGGCTGGGTTGGGCTAGTACCACCCCTGAAGGAGGCATGAAAAACTAAGAACTGCCACATAGAGCCGCGACGGATTTGCTAATGGAGATTAATGTGGCTGGGGTGGATAGAGGCAGAACCAGTTAGAGGTCCTCCAGTGGAAAACCTCCTGAAACTGGGTCAAGTTCAGGGCCACCTCTGCAAAACATAAAATCAGACTAAAATACATCAAATGAAGATATCTCTGAGTTGAAGTTTATGCTTGTGGGTTTTTTTGTGCACATGCAAAAAGACATACATGCATAGATTAAGTTTAGACAAAGACAACTGTGGGTGTACTAATTTTAGACATAAAATCAAAACTTCATAAGACCTACAAAAAACATGAACACATCGCAAAAATGGCACTAGCATCGACCTCAACATACAACATAGACCTCATTATATGACGATACACAGGTAACTCGCCATAGGGTTTTGTTCAAGGTCAAACAAGAGCCATGCCTTTAAACAGGCGTTTCATGTTTGACCACTTTCAACATGGTTGTATATTTTAGTGTTTTTATGAGCACAGTTTCTGTTTCATTGTTTGATTTCTGCGTTTGTTTTTACTTTGGAAAACATTTTTGGTCAATATGCATGAATATATAAGGTCTCCACAGACTGTAAATTTGATGGCCAATTCTCAGTAGGTTTGAAACTGACATGATTCTAAGGCATCACCAGATTCTGGGATCCACAACATTTGTAAAATGAAAACTACCTACCACTGCCTCTGTTAGCAAATTTTTGATTATGGCTACAATGCAGGTGTCTTTCACTAGTTTCCAGGTTCCTGAAGCCAAACAAACTGCAGTCTTGCTTCCTGTTTGACCTTCTTTGCAGTTTCCTTCCTTTATATCGTTTTCTCTTCCTTCTCCATATTCAGCATTGTTGCAGATAATAGCTAAAAGTGTAAAAACATGCAAGTCAAAATGCATGTATTTAACATCAACATGAATTTAACATTTCACTCTTTGCTCTTACCCCCGAGAAAAACCGTCAGACGTGTTTCTTCTTTATAACGTGCCGGATCGTCAACTTGGCAGGTGAATGTTGCTGTCTGTTCTTGAGTGCAGCTTTGCATCCGATATTGATAAGTGATGCAGTTCGAGGTTGAATCTGCAAACGTTTTGAATTGTGTTAAACGTTATTAAGACAGTCCGAAGCTTCTGAGTATCTGGAATTTGTGCATTTCATCATTTACTGCATACCTGATTGTAATGGTGTAGTTCCTGCATACCACTTGAGATTAAAAGGGGACTGGACACAGCACTTAAGTGGTACCCTCTTCCCTTGCTCACAGCTAGCAAGAACTGTACGACTGACACTGATAACAGGAGCTGATATGATTTTACTAGATAACACAGTCCTACTCTGACGGACAATAATTATTTCTTCTCTGGTCAACTTGCATTCATAATACCCTAAAATGAAGAAAATCATTATTAGTAATTATATGCATGAACCAAAAGTGTTGCATAAATGTGTAAGTACTCGCATATATAAAAATGTGTTGCAAACTATTGTACGTAAACGTTTTATTGGAATCATAAAAAGGGAGAAATTTTGATTTCTTTTTGAACTCAGTTTTGGCTCCATTGGTAAATTGCATCCTAGCAACAAACTGTAACTGGCTGTAACATGGATAATATCAGCAATATTATCCATGTATTAGCTGGATAATATCACCAATCAGCAATTTTTACAAACGGCAAGAATGTTATGGTATGCCTGAAAAGCCTTAATTTACTTGTACCAACAATTAATTCTGCACTGTTGCTCTTCCTGTGTCTTCATGAGATCATAGGTGAAACAAGTTAAAGCTCTTTAAAAAGAAGTGATTTAACACGACCATGTTGCAGAGTGATAGTGTTCTTGACTCATAGATAAATATAGCTAATATTTATATTTTTGCACAGTTGAAGGTGATGCATTTGTTTTGCTGAAATGTTTTTTCAGTTTTCAAATTCAGATGAATTTGTTCTACAAACCTACACATGTTTGAAATTAGAAAATGTGATCAAATATTAATATTATATTGTATGAACTAAAGAACCACATGCAAGGTTACATTAGAAACTTACCTAAATGTCACACTAACATTTAAAATGTGCAAGAGCTTTTCACTTATTGCTTTCTAAAATAAAGTTGGAGTTAACTTACCTGCATCAGAAGGAATCACTTGGGCAATATCCAGTGTGAATGGATATTTAGGAGAGATTGTATGTCTCCGTGATGGTGAAAGTACCAACCCTTTAAATTTCCATTCAACACTAAAACCGTCTTCCAGACTAAAACCAGGGGGGTCACATGTTAGTGTCATGGTCTCATCGGTATAGACGACCTCAGATTTTAAGGTCAGTGGTGTGTCACCTACAGAGAGAGTCAAATGCAGCTGAAACCAGGTATTTACATACAATTATTTCTGTTTTCTAAATGCCAGAAAACTTAGCAAGAATATTTTTGTAATTTTCCTTGAATTCAAAAGTTCACATACATTTGGTCAGTATCTGGGACGACTATTTTCTAAACTGTATAACTTGGGTCAAACATTTGGGAGTTTCCTGTTAAATACGTAATGAAGAAAGCACTGGGCACTCACTTTGGACTTCTGGAACTTTTCCATCAAGAACAGGAGCAATTTCTTTTTCGACAGCATTAATGAGATTATCATTTGCCTTAGTCAACTGAGGGTCATCATAGTTAAGAGATGTCCTGATAGTAAAGTCCACAATAACACTTCCTTGTCTGTAAAAACAAATGAAACCCAAAACTGTGATGAGAAGCATGTCCAGACTAACTCACCTTTTACTTTAAACAACTGTTAAAGCTAATTACCTGATGCCAGTCATAAATGCAGCAGTGACTCCAGGTGTGTCTTTATATTCTTGTGAAAGCTGTGGAAATAGATGTGGTTGAGCATCAAAGCCCAAACAGCTGAAAAATGTAAATCATATTGAGCAAAGAATTTACTTACCAGTCCATTAAATTGGGTTTCAAATTCCTTGTATTTAGGACTGCTCTTATTATTATAGTCCTGTATAAAATCCTTATTTAATCTGAGCGACCTGTTAATATCAGTTGCTATTTGTGGAAAACAGAAAGTTACTCTTTTGGGCACCATAGAAACATGAGCATCCACACAAAACACACACATGGTAAAGAGTATTTACTATAAGGTATGAAGCAGCAGCAGTACTAGGAAGATAAACTGTCAACTTTGATAAATCTCTTTGTGTTAACAATTATTAACGAAATAACATTTTAAAAATGTAGATATTTGGTTGCTCGCTGAATGCAATTTAGTAAAACAAACACTTTATGGATAAAAATATAGAAACAGAAGAACATGATTGATCTTTTTGTATTTCTCAGGACAAAAATGTTTAATTATTTATAAATTTATCAGAATTTATAAATATTTATAATGAATCATTTATAATTATTCTTTATTCAGTTATTTTAAAGCATCAGAAAGTCAACTCTCCATGACTATCAGAAAATTCAATCCCAGGAAATTCCCCGTGTGAATAACAATCAAAGAATAAGAAGAATTTGTCACAGCAATATTACCTTTTGGTGTGGGTGAAGGAAGTAAGGTGACAGTGGTGGTTGAGGCAGTAGATGAAGCAATTGTGGCAACGGAAGTACTTTGTGTTTTTGTGACAGCAGCAGTCATAGGGAGAGATGGGGTAGTTGTTGTCCGATGTGTGGTGGGAATAGTGGTGGCGTGATTTGTAATATTAGTGGGATAGTTGGTTAGTTGCAGGTGGGATAACAGTAGTGCTGGTGGTTGTTACGAGATCAGTTAACGGGACTGGTGTAGGCGTGTTCATTGTGGTGTTTTGCAGCGTTACACTTGTACCTGATAAGAGGAAAGTTGAGACATAAATATCTAGACTACCAACACAAAAAAGATGCAATCAAATAATAATATTTTCAACACTGATTAATAAAAGTCCCTTACCAACTGGTGCTGTATTTGCCATTGTTGTTCCAGGTGTTGTATTTGCCATTGTTGTTCCAGGTGTTGTTGTATTTGCCATTGTTGTTCCAGGTGTTGTTGTATTTGCCATTGTTGTTCCAGGTGTTGTTGTATTCGCCATTGTTGTTCCAGGTATTGTTGTATTCGCCATTGTTGTTCCAGGTATTGTTGTATTTGCCATTGTTGTAAAATCTATCATTGTTGTTGCAGCTGATGTTGAATAAAAAAATATTTTAATTTAAATGTTGTGGCTGATTTTGTTTCAATAGAAATTCACAGACTACATATGCAAAGAAAAATCTAGCTTATTTGTTCATGACAAACAGAAGAAGTTCAATTGAGATTCCCACTGGCAATAAAGTGTAACTTCTCAGACACTTTTAATCTTTTTAAGATATTTTTGGAGTCATTTTTATTGCTACAAAAATAGATACATTTAAACTGTTGGTCAAACTCATGAAGAAAGTTCTGACGGTTTTGCTAAACAAGCATGAAATAATTTTTTCAAATAACTCCTCAATAACCTAGAAACACAAGTTATTGACACAATTATTATTGTTTATAATAGTAATCATAATAATGATAAAAGTAATAATAATAAGCAATTATTATTATTATTTCTGTTGAAAAACTTTCTCTGCAAACTGCATATTTCAATATCTGTCAAAATATTTTCTTGCTGGAACATTTGCACAGCAAAGAATATATCTGTACTATGTTAAATGAAAGTAGTTAAAATAGACAATATTTAATAAAGTTTTCAATTAGCTCAAACATTCAGGTTGAAAACAAAAAAGTGTTACAATATTGCAGAAGAGAGAGTATAGCATTTCTCACCAGTTGTTGGTGATTGTGTTGGGCAGGAACCAAGAACTGTTGAAAAATTTAATTTTTTTAATCCAGTAAAACTGATGAAATAACAGTTAAATAACCAAGTAAAATAAAACTTGCTACTCCCACCTGACAGTGGCTGACAGTAAGTATCATTTGGAAGAAGTGCATTGATGCATCCACAGGTATTGCCTTGAACGTTGTTGCATTGGCCGTAAATGGAGCACATGCTACAAGGCCAGCCATACTGATCCTCACATCTGCACTGGTAGCTGGTGTTATAGGGGAAGCACACTGAAAACGAGACAGGCTTTTTACTTTAAGTTAGGAATAAAACATCCAATGTATTGTGTCCATATTGTTAAAGTTACAGCTATTACCTGTAGAGATGTTAATATCAGAGATCAGTAGTAGTCTATTGGAGCCAATAGGGGAGGTGATGTTTCTCAGCTTTTCAATTGCTCTAACGTCTGTGGTTTTCAGCTCAAAGGAAAGCATGTATTGACGGATCTCTGGCAAGGTTGTAACAGCTGAAAGCAAAGATAACATAAAGAGATTACACTGTAATAAATGCAGGGCATATTTCCCAAACACACATAGTCCTGTGGGTTAACCTCACAACACGATTTAAGACTTACTTGTTGGTACCACCGTTGTTGATGTTCGAGGGCATACTGTAAAGTCTGAAAGATAAAGAGACAGAAGTCAACATATTATCAAAAGTTAAAGTTATCCCCAGTATGCTATGAGGTTTTTTTCTTTTGAACAGTGGTAGAGTAACATCTTACGTCTATGCACTATTGTGCTCACAACTGCAGCATGCTTTTGAATTGGATTTTTAAATATTTTAGATATATTTACAGACTCAAAAAGTTCTTGCAAAAAGGAGGTAAAATAGATATTCCCTTAAGTTTCTTTTTTTTTTTTTTTAAATCAGGTACACTTTTAACTGTTTGAGTACAAACTGTCCTCTCCAGGGCGATCTCATATCCAAGCCAAAAGCAAATAGCTGTCATACATTTTTCAAACCAGCAGATGGCAGTGTTTTACTGTTATTGTGTGGCAGTAAACCAGTTGAAAATACCATGAATGCTTTGAAACTGCTTCAAAGATGCTCAACTTTGTCAAAAACAGACACATTTATCATCAATATAAAATCATCAGTTTTTCATTTATAAGTTTGAAACCAAACCAATATGTTTTTAAAGAAGGAAATAAGAACGGATCAATATCAAATCATTTGTTTGGATATGAAGGAAAGTGTCCAGATCAAATTTAAACCACCAAGTCTTTCAGTGACATGCAATTAATTTCCAATTTTCTTATGATGTATCAGTTTGGCAGTTCTTTCAGATCCCAATGTTGAAAGTTCTGAAGGGGTTCTTATTCAGTGAACTGGATTTGACCGTTTTTGTTCAAAACTGTATCGACAGCGGGAGATGGCGTCACAGATAAAGAAAACAGACTCTGCAGTCTATGTACAGGGGACATACATTCCAGGCTCTCAAAAAGTTTTGAGCTTGAAAGACCTCTTCAAAGTTGCATCGTCAGCTAGGACAAGATTTGTGGCAGAGCTGTCAAGAAATCCTGCTCCTCACCACTCCTGGGGAAGCTTACAGTAAGTAGGGTATTGTAAATAATGCTCTGATGGACTATCACAGCTTTAACGAAGGAGGAACAGTCTGGCTGTCTTCCTGGCCAGATCTCTAATTCACCCTCAAATCGCTTACATTTTAGTCAATTAAGTCATTGAGTTGTTTTGTTGGGGGTGATCCTACGTGGTATGGGGCTTAATTTTCAGGGCTAATGTGTCTTGCAAGATAAAAAGAGCTGTCCGTGTATGGATTCTTGGCACAAAGCCAGCCATATTTCCAGTTCAGTGTTACACCATCTAGTGGAGGACTTCAGATGTTCTAACTTGTTTTGAGGTGTTTTTTGGGTGGAGAAAAGGTGGTAAAAGAAAGTAAGGCTCAGATCTACCATGTTCAAGAAAGAGCTCAACGGAAAAGCAAACTCTTAATTTACAAGTTTATGTTTCAAACTTAACCTTAGGTAATCATGTGTGGATTATGACAGAAAGGACAACCTGGTTAAGAGCAGGAAAACACGCTTCCTGGACAGTACAACTAAACTTTGAGTTAAGCTAATTAGCTCTGTCATGAGGTGGGAGACGTAGAAGTTAAATCACTGCTTCCCCATCAGCAATGGGGAATTGAAAGGATTTAGGTATATCGACACGGTGCCACCTTGATGAATTCCTTAGAGCAGCGGCCTGCATTTCCAGCCTTTAAAAGCCACTGTCCTCCAACATCTGAATGCATCAATGCTTTAGCAGACCTGAATCAAAGAAAGGCTTTCATGACCATGCCTTTGCAAAACTTGCTGATATGGTTATTTATTCTTTTGATTCACGTGTGTTGGAGCAAACAAGCATCCAAAGGCCAAGGATAGGGACACTAGAACTGGTGTTACAGACACCTGCGTTAGAGGGCTTCAGGCACATCTGACTGGAAGAGAACCCAGGGGCAGACATAGAACTTGTTGGAGGCCTCGTCAAGTAAGTCTCAAAAATATGCATCAGTGTATCACTGGGAAATTGAAGAATAAGTTTGTCTAATGGACTGGTTAAACCTCATGACCCAATCTAGATTAAGCAGAAAACAACAGATGGATAAATATATGGTAGAGTAGAACAACTTAAAAGCACAAGTGCAACAGGTGAATGTTCATGGGGATTGAAGAATGTCTTAAAAAATACTGTGAAATCTAACATTAATTGTGTTTAGTTAGGAAGCTTGTATGCGTTTATGTAGTGTAAAAGGCTTAAGGAGAAGCGATTTGAACAGATGGGACCGACAAACTGGTTATTCAGGAACAAGGGCATGACAAGACATGGTGATGGTATGTCACACACCTCATTACCGGCAAACAGTGCTATCTTTATTGTTAATACTTCAATGTGTTGTAAAAGTTTTCCAGTCATTCTGAAAGAGGAATTCCTACATTCTTGAACAGATGCCAGGACAATTGAAGAGAAGTTCATGTGGCTTCACTTGCAGCATTTATGATCAGGGTGTGTTTGTAGATTGGCACAGCAACAATGTTCCATACTTATGAAGAGCAAGATCACAGAGAGCTAAAGCAAAGCAAGCTCATCTCGAAACATTTTTTAAAAGTTATTCCAATTTTAAGAGGAAAAAATAAAAAGGATACATATATGATTAAGGATTGATAAAAGGAATATGTCAATCGGATTTAGTGATTATTATAAACCCTGAAAGCTGGAAGAATAGAGGTCGTGATTTAAAAGCTCACATTGATTGGACAGAAATACACAAGCTTGGGAATCGAGATATAAGTTTGCCCAAAAAGATAGAAAGAAATATGTGTATAAATACACACACACATTGAAGATTGAATAAAAAAAACATGACAGGAGGACTCACTGTATCGATCCTCAGCCTGGCAGTACTGTCCATCAGCAGGAATGCCACTGATGCATCCACATGTGTCACCAGTGATGTCGTCACATGATCCATATGTTACACACTGGTCACATGGCCAACGATACTGACCCTCACATCTGCACTGGTAATTGCCACTGATTGGAGAACAAACTGCAGACAAAACAAAGGAAATATTTGATCAGTTTCACAACATGCAGCAGTTTGTTTTACTGAAATTGGTTCAAATGTTTCTGTTAAAGCCTCAGAATCCACTGAAATCTGTTTAGTCCCACCTGTAGTGATGTTAACATCAGAGATTCGTAAGTTCCTGTTGATGCTGATGGTGTTGTTGATGTTCCTCAGCTTTTCTACAGCTGTAACATCTGTGGAGTTCAGCTCAATGGAAAGCAGGTACTGATGGAAGACTGGAGGACCTGCAGAGGAACAAATGACAGAAGAAATGAAGAATAAATAGAGTAACGACCAATCTAAACCAATATGTACTGCTGAGTGACTGATCAACATGGATCATGCTTTCAGTCTTACTTGTTGGTTGTGGAGTTGTCGTGGTGATTGGACATGCTGTAAAGTCTGTAAAGATGAAGACAGAAAAGGAGGAAGTGCTTGAGACAAATTCATTCTCTGACATTCGTCAGGAAAATGGTTTTGCTCTCACTGTCAGTTAGCTCCAGTAGAACAAGGCCTCCCATCAAAAATCTGAGTTTCAATGTTCTAAATGATGAATATGTGGTGAAAAGAACTCAATGTCTGAATACCAACATAAAACCAACAGGTAACAGATTAAACCAATTTTCAAAATCCAATATGGCTGCCACACAAAATGACTTGCTTTATGCACCAGTTATTGTTTGTATGACTTTCAATCAGTCAACAACATACAAAACTCAGAAACAAAACACGGCAATTAGCTTAAATTGCTACATCTTGTTAGCCTTGTTTAACACAGTTAGTAAACCCTGTTGGCTTCCATCTGGCCTTTAAGCTAGGTGTTATATTAGTTGAACCCTATCCATGTATTCTACAGATATTTATTCCTCCAAGTATTTGTATGATCCAATTTTATTGCACTCTCAATCGCAGGTGGTCCTATTTTCAAATCGCACCAATATGAAATGTACTGATGCAGTAATGTATTTTGTTAGGGCATTAAAGTCATGCATATCAAAGTTTAAGAAGAATTATTCAGAAAAATATTGCAATGATGATAAAAGAATGAAAATGAGGAAGATTTCAAATAAATAAAAGTGATTTGTTAAAAAAATCATTGGCTTCAGGTAATAAAATGCACCATCAGTTTCTCTGTCCGTTAATAAGTAAGAGACAGAACTGGACAGGAAGCCAGTCTATGAAAGAGCAAACAACCAAATACACACAAAGTTGAAAGAGAACAACAGTCATTCCTCTCTGTATTTGTTAAATCTATTAAAATAATGTATTTTATTTTCCAAGACTGACCAGTTGTTTCTTGATTCCTGGATATTACATGATAGAGGAAGATTTATCCTAAATGTAAATCCAACAAACTCTCCAGATAAACTCACTGTATTGATCCTCAGCCTGGCAGTACTGTCCATCAGCAGGAATGCCACTGATGCATCCACATGTGTCACCAGTGATGTCGTCACATGATCCATATGTTACACACTGGTCACATGGCCAACGATACTGACCCTCACATCTGCACTGGTAATCGCCACTGATTGGAGAACAAACTGCAGACAAAACAAAGGAAATATTTGATCAGTTTCACAACATGCAGCAGTTTGTTTTACTGAAATTGGTTCAAATGTTTCTGTTAAAACCTCAGAATCCACTGAAATCTGTTTAGTCCCACCTGTAGTGATGTTAACATCAGAGATTCGTAAGTTCCTGTTGATGCTGATGGTGTTGTTGATGTTCCTCAGCTTTTCTACAGCTGTAACATCTGTGGAGTTCAGCTCAATGGAAAGCAGGTACTGATGGAAGACTGGAGGACCTGCAGAGGAACAAATGACAGAAGAAATGAAGAATAAATAGAGTAACGACCAATGTAAACCAATATGTACTGCTGAGTGATTGATCAACATGGACCATGCTTTCAGTCTTACTTGTTGGTTGTGGAGTTGTCGTGGTGATTGGACATGCTGTAAAGTCTGTAAAGATGAAAACAGAAAAGGAGGAAGTGCTTGAGACAAATTCATTCTCTGACATTTGTCAGGAAAATGGTTTTGCTCTCACTGTCAGTTAGCTCCAGTAGAACAAGGCCTCCTATCAAAAATCTGAGTTTCAATATTACACTTATAAATATTTATTGAAAATAATCCAATGTCAGAATTCCACCTATAAATTCACACGTCGCTGATTAAACCTGTGACTTCATATGTCACAGTTTCCAATATATGGATCAAATATGGATCCATATATTCAGGATCCAATATGGCTGCCACACAAAATGACTTCCATTTGGCAGCAGTTCTTGTTTGTATGACTTTCAATCAGTCAACAACATGCACATGGCTGTGCAAAGTTAAAAACAAAACTCAGAAACAAAACACTGCAGTTAGCTTAAATTGCTACATCTTGTTAGCCTTGTTTAATACAGTTAGCAAAACCTGCTAAGCTAGTTGTTTACTCAACTGAATACTTCCCTTTTATCGTATAAGTATTTGTATTATCTTATGGCATTGCAAAACTTTAATACCAGGTGTTGCTATTTTTACACTATGTGCTTATCTAACAGTCTAAGATGTACTGATGCAGAAATGTAGGATGATTGGGTTTTAAATTTATGCAAATGAAGTACTAAAATATTTATTAGGAAAAAAATAAAGTAAAAAATTGACTTTAATAAAAAATAATTTACTTCAGTTAATAAAATGCACCATCAGTTTCTCTGTCTGTTCATAAGTAAGAGACAGAACTGGACAGGAAGCCAGTCTATGAAAGAGCAAACAACCAAATACACACAAAGTTGAAAGAGGACAACAGTCATTCCTCTCTGTATTTGTTAAATCTATTAAAATAATGTATTTTATTTTCCAAGACTGACCAGTTGTTTCTTGATTCCTGGACATTACATGATAGAGGAAGATTTATCCTAAATGTAAATCCAACAAACTCTCCAGATAAACTCACTGTATTGATCCTCAGCCTGGCAGTACTGTCCATCAGCAGGAATGCCACTGATGCATCCACATGTGTCACCAGTGATGTCGTCACATGATCCATATGTTACACACTGGTCACATGGCCAACGATACTGACCCTCACATCTGCACTGGTAATCGCCACTGATTGGAGAACAAACTGCAGACAAAACAAAGGAAATATTTGATCAGTTTCACAACATGCAGCAGTTTGTTTTACTGAAATTGGTTCAAATGTTTCTGTTAAAGCCTCAGAATCCACTGAAATCTGTTTAGTCCCACCTGTAGTGATGTTAACATCAGAGATTCGTAAGTTCCTGTTGATGCTGATGGTGTTGTTGATGTTCCTCAGCTTTTCTACAGCTGTAACATCTGTGGAGTTCAGCTCAATGGAAAGCAGGTACTGATGGAAGACTGGAGGACCTGCAGAGGAACAAATGACAGAAGAAATGAAGAATAAATAGAGTAACGACCAATCTAAACCAATATGTACTGCTGAGTGACTGATCAACATGGACCATGCTTTCAGTCTTACTTGTTGGTTGTGGAGTTGTCGTGGTGATTGGACATGCTGTAAAGTCTGTAAAGATGAAGACAGAAAGGAGGAAGTGCTTGAGACAAATTCATTCTCTGACATTCGACAGGAAAATGGTTTTGCTCTCACTGTCAGTTAGCTCCAGTAGAACAAGGCCTCCATCAAAAATCTGAGTTTCAATATTACACTTATAAATATTTATTGAAAATAATCCAATGTCAGAATTCCACCTATAAATTCACACGTCGCTGATTAAACCTGTGACTTCATATGTCACAGTTTCCAATATATGGATCAAATATGGATCCATATATTCAGGATCCAATATGGCTGCCACACAAAATGACTTCCATTTGGCAGCAGTTCTTGTTTGTATGACTTTCAATCAGTCAACAACATGCACATGGCTGTGCAAAGTTAAAAACAAAACTCAGAAACAAAACACTGCAGTTAGCTTAAATTGCTACATCTTGTTAGCCTTGTTTAATACAGTTAGCAAAACCTGCTAAGCTAGTTGTTTAATCAACTGAATACTTCCCTTTATCGTATAAGTATTTGTATTATCTTATGGCATTGCAAAACTTTAATACCAGGTGTTGCTATTTTTACACATATGTGCTTATCTAACAGTCTAAGATGTACTGATGCAGAAATGTAGGATGATTGGGTTTTAAATTTATGCAAATGAAGTACTAAAATATTTATTAGGAAAAAAATAAAGTGATGATAAACACTGGAAGATTTCAAATAAAAAAAATTGACTTTAATAAAAAATAATTTACTTCAGTTAATAAAATGCACCATCAGTTTCTCTGTCCGTTCATAAGTAAGAGACAGAACTGGACAGGAAGCCAGTCTATGAAAGAGCAAACAACCAAATACACACAAAGTTGAAAGAGAACAACAGTCATTCCTCTCTGTATTTGTTAAATCTATTAAAATAATGTATTTTATTTTCCAAGACTGACCAGTTGTTTCTTGATTCCTGGACATTACATGATAGAGGAAGATTTATCCTAAATGTAAATCCAACAAACTCTCCAGATAAACTCACTGTATTGATCCTCAGCCTGGCAGTACTGTCCATCAGCAGGAATGCCACTGATGCATCCACATGTGTCACCAGTGATGTCGTCACATGATCCATATGTTACACACTGGTCACATGGCCAACGATACTGACCCTCACATCTGCACTGGTAATCGCCACTGATTGGAGAACAAACTGCAGACAAAACAAAGGAAATATTTGATCAGTTTCACAACATGCAGCAGTTTGTTTTACTGAAATTGGTTCAAATGTTTCTGTTAAAGCCTCAGAATCCACTGAAATCTGTTTAGTCCCACCTGTAGTGATGTTAACATCAGAGATTCGTAAGTTCCTGTTGATGCTGATGGTGTTGTTGATGTTCCTCAGCTTTTCTACAGCTGTAACATCTGTGGAGTTCAGCTCAATGGAAAGCAGGTACTGATGGAAGACTGGAGGACCTGCAGAGGAACAAATGACAGAAGAAATGAAGAATAAATAGAGTAACGACCAATCTAAACCAATATGTACTGCTGAGTGACTGATCAACATGGACCATGCTTTGAGTCTTACTTGTTGGTTGTGGAGTTGTCGTGGTGATTGGACATGCTGTAAAGTCTGTAAAGATGAAGACAGAAAAGGAGGAAGTGCTTGAGACAAATTCATTCTCTGACATTCGACAGGAAAATGGTTTTGCTCTCACTGTCAGTTAGCTCCAGTAGAACAAGGCCTCCCATCAAAAATCTGAGTTTCAATATTGCACTTATAAATATTTATTGAAAATAATCCAATGTCAGAATTCCACCTATAAATTCACACGTCGCTGATTAAACCTGTGACTTCATATGTCACAGTTTCCAATATATGGATCAAATATGGATCCATATATTCAGGATCCAATATGGCTGCCACACAAAATGACTTCCATTTGGCAGCAGTTCTTGTTTGTATGACTTTCAATCAGTCAACAACATGCACATGGCTGTGCAAAGTTAAAAACAAAACTCAGAAACAAAACACTGCAGTTAGCTTAAATTGCTACATCTTGTTAGCCTTGTTTAATACAGTTAGCAAAACCTGCTAAGCTAGTTGTTTAATCAACTGAATACTTCCCTTTTATCGTATAAGTATTTGTATTATCTTATGGCATTGCAAAACTTTAATACCAGGTGTTGCTATTTTTACACATATGTGCTTATCTAACAGTCTAAGATGTACTGATGCAGAAATGTAGGATGATTGGGTTTTAAATTTATGCAAATGAAGTACAAAATATTTATTAGAAAAAAAAAGGAGATAAACACTGGAAGATTTAAATACAAAAATTGACTTTAATAAAAATAATTTACTTCAGTTAATAAAATGCACCATCAGTTTCTCTGTCCGTTCATAAGTAAGAGACAGAACTGGACAGGAAGCCAGTCTATGAAAGAGCAAACAACCAAATACACACAAAGTTGAAAGAGAACAACAGTCATTCCTCTCTGTATTTGTTAAATCTATTAAAATAATGTATTTTATTTTCCAAGACTGACCAGTTGTTTCTTGATTCCTGGACATTACATGATAGAGGAAGATTTATCCTAAATGTAAATCCAACAAACTCTCCAGATAAACTCACTGTATTGATCCTCAGCCTGGCAGTACTGTCCATCAGCAGGAATGCCACTGATGCATCCACATGTGTCACCAGTGATGTCGTCACATGATCCATATGTTACACACTGGTCACATGGCCAACGATACTGACCCTCACATCTGCACTGGTAATGCCACTGATTGGAGAACAAACTGCAGACAAAACAAAGGAAATATTTGATCAGTTTCACAACATGCAGCAGTTTGTTTTACTGAAATTGGTTCAAATGTTTCTGTTAAAGCCTCAGAATCCACTGAAATCTGTTTAGTCCCACCTGTAGTGATGTTAACATCAGAGATTCGTAAGTTCCTGTTGATGCTGATGGTGTTGTTGATGTTCCTCAGCTTTTCTACAGCTGTAACATCTGTGGAGTTCAGCTCAATGGAAAGCAGGTACTGATGGAAGACTGGAGGACCTGCAGAGGAACAAATGACAGAAGAAATGAAGAATAAATAGAGTAACGACCAATCTAAACCAATATGTACTGCTGAGTGACTGATCAACATGGACCATGCTTTGAGTCTTACTTGTTGGTTGTGGAGTTGTCGTGGTGATTGGACATGCTGTAAAGTCTGTAAAGATGAAGACAGAAAAGGAGGAAGTGCTTGAGACAAATTCATTCTCTGACATTCGAC
Source organism: Phalloptychus januarius (assembly GCA_902982915.1). Taxonomy (NCBI): domain Eukaryota; kingdom Metazoa; phylum Chordata; class Actinopteri; order Cyprinodontiformes; family Poeciliidae; genus Phalloptychus; species Phalloptychus januarius. The sequence goes on along the minus strand of CADWAE010000115.1, from coordinate 1,295,181 downwards.
AGGAAAATGGTTTTGCTCTCACTGTCAGTTAGCTCCAGTAGAACAAGGCCTCCCATCAAAAATCTGAGTTTCAATATTGCACTTATAAATATTTATTGAAAATAATCCAATGTCAGAATTCCACCTATAAATTCCCACGTCGCTGATTAAACCTGTGACTTCATATGTCACAGTTTCCAATATATGGATCAAATATGGATCCATATATTCAGGATCCAATATGGCTGCCACACAAAATGACTTCCATTTGGCAGCAGTTCTTGTTTGTATGACTTTCAATCAGTCAACAACATGCACATGGCTGTGCAAAGTTAAAAAACAAAACTCAGAAACAAAACACTGCAGTTAGCTTAAATTGCTACATCTTGTTAGCCTTGTTTAATACAGTTAGCAAAACCTGCTAAGCTAGTTGTTTAATCAACTGAATACTTCCCTTTTATCGTATAAGTATTTGTATTATCTTATGGCATTGCAAAACTTTAATACCAGGTGTTGCTATTTTTACACATATGTGCTTATCTAACAGTCTAAGATGTACTGATGCAGAAATGTAGGATGATTGGGTTTTAAATTTATGCAAATGAAGTACTAAAATATTTATTAGGAAAAAAATAAAGTGATGATAAACACTGGAAGATTTCAAATAACAAAAATTGACTTTAATAAAAAATAATTTACTTCAGTTAATAAAATGCACCATCAGTTTCTCTGTCCGTTATAAGTAGAGACAGAACTGGACAGGAAGCCAGTCTATGAAAGAGCAAACAACCAAATACACACAAAGTTGAAAGAGAACAACAGTCATTCCTCTCTGTATTTGTTAAATCTATTAAAATAATGTATTTTATTTTCCAAGACTGACCAGTTGTTTCTTGATTCCTGGACATTACATGATAGAGGAAGATTTATCCTAAATGTAAATCCAACAAACTCTCCAGATAAACTCACTGTATTGATCCTCAGCCTGGCAGTACTGTCCATCAGCAGGAATGCCACTGATGCATCCACATGTGTCACCAGTGATGTCGTCACATGATCCATATGTTACACACTGGTCACATGGCCAACGATACTGACCCTCACATCTGCACTGGTAATCGCCACTGATTGGAGAACAAACTGCAGACAAAACAAAGGAAATATTTGATCAGTTTCACAACATGCAGCAGTTTGTTTTACTGAAATTGGTTCAAATGTTTCTGTTAAAGCCTCAGAATCCACTGAAATCTGTTTAGTCCCACCTGTAGTGATGTTAACATCAGAGATTCGTAAGTTCCTGTTGATGCTGATGGTGTTGTTGATGTTCCTCAGCTTTTCTACAGCTGTAACATCTGTGGAGTTCAGCTCAATGGAAAGCAGGTACTGATGGAAGACTGGAGGACCTGCAGAGGAACAAATGACAGAAGAAATGAAGAATAAATAGAGTAACGACCAATCTAAACCAATATGTACTGCTGAGTGACTGATCAACATGGACCATGCTTTGAGTCTTACTTGTTGGTTGTGGAGTTGTCGTGGTGATTGGACATGCTGTAAAGTCTGTAAAGATGAAGACAGAAAAGGAGGAAGTGCTTGAGACAAATTTATTCTCTGACATTCGACAGGAAAATGGTTTTGCTCTCACTGTCAGTTAGCTCCAGTAGAACAAGGCCTCCCATCAAAAATCTGAGTTTCAATATTACACTTATAAATATTTATTGAAAATAATCCAATGTCAGAATTCCACCTATAAATTCCCACGTCGCTGATTAAACCTGTGACTTCATATGTCACAGTTTCCAATATATGGATCAAATATGGATCCATATATTCAGGATCCAATATGGCTGCCACACAAAATGACTTCCATTTGGCAGCAGTTCTTGTTTGTATGACTTTCAATCAGTCAACAACATGCACATGGCTGTGCAAAGTTAAAAAACAAAACTCAGAAACAAAACACTGCAGTTAGCTTAAATTGCTACATCTTGTTAGCCTTGTTTAATACAGTTAGCAAAACCTGCTAAGCTAGTTGTTTAATCAACTGAATACTTCCCTTTTATCGTATAAGTATTTGTATTATCTTATGGCATTGCAAAACTTTAATACCAGGTGTTGCTATTTTTACACATATGTGCTTATCTAACAGTCTAAGATGTACTGATGCAGAAATGTAGGATGATTGGGTTTTAAATTTATGCAAATGAAGTACTAAAATATTTATTAGGAAAAAAATAAAGTGATGATAAACACTGGAAGATTTCAAATAACAAAAATTGACTTTAATAAAAAATCATTGGCTTCAGGTAATAAAATGCACCATCAGTTTCTCTGTCCGTTCATAAGTAAGAGACAGAACTGGACAGGAAGCCAGTCTATGAAAGAGCAAACAACCAAATACACACAAAGTTGAAAGAGAACAACAGTCATTCCTCTCTGTATTTGTTAAATCTATTAAAATAATGTATTTTATTTTCCAAGACTGACCAGTTGTTTCTTGATTCCTGGACATTACATGATAGAGGAAGATTTATCCTAAATGTAAATCCAACAAACTCTCCAGATAAACTCACTGTATTGATCCTCAGCCTGGCAGTACTGTCCATCAGCAGGAATGCCACTGATGCATCCACATGTGTCACCAGTGATGTCGTCACATGATCCATATGTTACACACTGGTCACATGGCCAACGATACTGACCCTCACATCTGCACTGGTAATCGCCACTGATTGGAGAACAAACTGCAGACAAAACAAAGGAAATATTTGATCAGTTTCACAACATGCAGCAGTTTGTTTTACTGAAATTGGTTCAAATGTTTCTGTTAAACCTCAGAATCCACTGAAATCTGTTTAGTCCCACCTGTAGTGATGTTAACATCAGAGATTCGTAAGTTCCTGTTGATGCTGATGGTGTTGTTGATGTTCCTCAGCTTTTCTACAGCTGTAACATCTGTGGAGTTCAGCTCAATGGAAAGCAGGTACTGATGGAAGACTGGAGGACCTGCAGAGGAACAAATGACAGAAGAAATGAAGAATAAATAGAGTAACGACCAATCTAAACCAATATGTACTGCTGAGTGACTGATCAACATGGACCATGCTTTGAGTCTTACTTGTTGGTTGTGGAGTTGTCGTGGTGATTGGACATGCTGTAAAGTCTGTAAAGATGAAGACAGAAAAGGAGGAAGTGCTTGAGACAAATTTATTCTCTGACATTCGACAGGAAAATGGTTTTGCTCTCACTGTCAGTTAGCTCCAGTAGAACAAGGCCTCCCATCAAAATCTGAGTTTCAATATTACACTTATAAATATTTATTGAAAATAATCCAATGTCAGAATTCCACCTATAAATTCCACGTCGCTGATTAAACCTGTGACTTCATATGTCACAGTTTCCAATATATGGATCAAATATGGATCCATATATTCAGGATCCAATATGGCTGCCACACAAAATGACTTCCATTTGGCAGCAGTTCTTGTTTGTATGACTTTCAATCAGTCAACAACATGCACATGGCTGTGCAAAGTTAAAAAACAAAACTCAGAAACAAAACACTGCAGTTAGCTTAAATTGCTACATCTTGTTAGCCTTGTTTAATACAGTTAGCAAAACCTGCTAAGCTAGTTGTTTAATCAACTGAATACTTCCCTTTTATCGTATAAGTATTTGTATTATCTTATGGCATTGCAAAACTTTAATACCAGGTGTTGCTATTTTTACACATATGTGCTTATCTAACAGTCTAAGATGTACTGATGCAGAAATGTAGGATGATTGGGTTTTAAATTTATGAAAAAAATTTAAAAAAAAACCAAATGAAATATTAAATAATTAATTAGGAAAAAAATTACTTCAGTTAATAAAATGCACCATCAGTTTCTCTGTCCGTTCATAAGTAAGAGACAGAACTGGACAGGAAGCCAGTCTATGAAAGAGCAAACAACCAAATACACACAAAGTTGAAAGAGACAACAGTCATTCCTCTCTGTATTTGTTAAATCTATTAAAATAATGTATTTTATTTTCCAAGACTGACCAGTTGTTTCTTGATTCCTGGACATTACATGATAGAGGAAGATTTATCCTAAATGTAAATCCAACAAACTCTCCAGATAAACTCACTGTATTGATCCTCAGCCTGGCAGTACTGTCCATCAGCAGGAATGCCACTGATGCATCCACATGTGTCACCAGTGATGTCGTCACATGATCCATATGTTACACACTGGTCACATGGCCAACGATACTGACCCTCACATCTGCACTGGTAATCGCCACTGATTGGAGAACAAACTGCAGACAAAACAAAGGAAATATTTGATCAGTTTCACAACAAGCAGCAGTTTGTTTTACTGAAATTGGTTCAAATGTTTCTGTTAAAGCCTCAGAATCCACTGAAATCTGTTTAGTCCCACCTGTAGTGATGTTAACATCAGAGATTCGTAAGTTCCTGTTGATGCTGATGGTGTTGTTGATGTTCCTCAGCTTTTCTACAGCTGTAACATCTGTGGAGTTCAGCTCAATGGAAAGCAGGTACTGATGGAAGACTGGAGGACCTGCAGAGGAACAAATGACAGAAGAAATGAAGAATAAATAGAGTAACGACCAATGTAAACCAATATGTACTGCTGAGTGACTGATCAACATGGACCATGCTTTGAGTCTTACTTGTTGGTTGTGGAGTTGTCGTGGTGATTGGACATGCTGTAAAGTCTGTAAAGATGAAGACAGAAAAGGAGGAAGTGCTTGAGACAAATTCATTCTCTGACATTCGACAGGAAAATGGTTTTGCTCTCACTGTCAGTTAGCTCCAGTAGAACAAGGCCTCCCATCAAAAATCTGATTTTCAATATTGCACTTATAAATATTTATTGAAAATAATCCAATGTCAGAATTCCACCTATAAATTCACACGTCGCTGATTAATCCTGTTGACTTCATAGTCACAGTTTCCAATATATGGATCAAATATGGATCCATATATTCAGGATCCAATATGGCTGCCACACAAAATGACTTCCATTTGGCAGCAGTTCTTGTTTGTATGACTTTCAATCAGTCAACAACATGCACATGGCTGTGCAAAGTTAAAAAACAAAACTCAGAAACAAAACACTGCAGTTAGCTTAAATTGCTACATCTTGTTAGCCTTGTTTAATACAGTTAGCAAAACCTGCTAAGCTAGTTGTTTAATCAACTGAATACTTCCCTTTTATCGTATAAGTATTTGTATTATCTTATGGCATTGCAAAACTTTAATACCAGGTGTTGCTATTTTTACACATATGTGCTTATCTAACAGTCTAAGATGTACTGATGCAGAAATGTAGGATGATTGGGTTTTAAATTTATGCAAATGAAGTACTAAAATATTTATAAAGAAAAAACATAAAGTGATGATAAACACTGGAAGATTTCACATAAAAAAAATTGACTTTAATAGAAAATAATTTACTTCAGTTAATAAAATGCACCATCAGTTTCTCTGTCCGTTCATAAGTAAGAGACAGAACTGGACAGGAAGCCAGTCTATGAAAGAGCAAACAACCAAATACACACAAAGTTGAAAGAGAACAACAGTCATTCCTCTCTGTATTTGTTAAATCTATTAAAATAATGTATTTTATTTTCCAAGACTGACCAGTTGTTTCTTGATTCCTGGACATTACATGATAGAGGAAGATTTATCCTAAATGTAAATCCAACAAACTCTCCAGATAAACTCACTGTATTGATCCTCAGCCTGGCAGTACTGTCCATCAGCAGGAATGCCACTGATGCATCCACATGTGTCACCAGTGATGTCGTCACATGATCCATATGTTACACACTGGTCACATGGCCAACGATACTGACCCTCACATCTGCACTGGTAATCGCCACTGATTGGAGAACAAACTGCAGACAAAACAAAGGAAATATTTGATCAGTTTCACAACATGCAGCAGTTTGTTTTACTGAAATTGGTTCAAATGTTTCTGTTAAAGCCTCAGAATCCACTGAAATCTGTTTAGACCCACCTGTAGTGATGTTAACATCAGAGATTCGTAAGTTCCTGTTGATGCTGATGGTGTTGTTGATGTTCCTCAGCTTTTCTACAGCTGTAACATCTGTGGAGTTCAGCTCAATGGAAAGCAGGTACTGATGGAAGACTGGAGGACCTGCAGAGGAACAAATGACAGAAGAAATGAAGAATAAATAGAGTAACGACCAATCTAAACCAATATGTACTGCTGAGTGACTGATCAACATGGACCATGCTTTGAGTCTTACTTGTTGGTTGTGGAGTTGTCGTGGTGATTGGACATGCTGTAAAGTCTGTAAAGATGAAGACAGAAAAGGAGGAAGTGCTTGAGACAAATTCATTCTCTGACATTCGTCAGGAAAATGGTTTTGCTCTCACTGTCAGTTAGCTCCAGTAGAACAAGGCCTCCCATCAAAAATCTGAGTTTCAATATTGCACTTATAAATATTTATTGAAAATAATCCAATGTCAGAATTCCACCTATAAATTCACAGGTCTCTGATTAAACCTGTGACTTCATATGTCACAGTTTCCAATATATAGATCAAATATGGATCCATATATTCAGGATCCAATATGGCTGCCACACAAAATGACTTCCATTTGGCAGCAGTTCTTGTTTGTATGACTTTCAATCAGTCAACAACATGCACATGGCTGTGCAAAGTTAAAAAACAAAACTCAGAAACAAAACACTGCAGTTAGCTTAAATTGCTACATCTTGTTAGCCTTGTTTAATACAGTTAGCAATACCTGCTAAGCTAGTTGTTTAATCAACTGAATACTTCCCTTTTATCGTATAAGTATTTGTATTATCTTATGGCATTGCAAAACTTTAATACCAGGTGTTGCTATTTTTACACATATGTGCTTATCTAACAGTCTAAGATGTACTGATGCAGAAATGTAGGATGATTGGGTTTTAAATTTATGCAAATGAAGTACTAAAATATTTATAAAGAAAAAACATAAAGTGATGATAAACACTGGAAGATTTCATATAAAAAAAATTGATATTAATAGAAAATAATTTACTTCAGGTAATAAAATGCACCATCAGTTTCTCTGTCCGTTCATAAGTAAGAGACAGAACTGGACAGGAAGCCAGTCTATGAAAGAGCAAACAACCAAATACACACAAAGTTGAAAGAGAACAACAGTCATTCCTCTCTGTATTTGTTAAATCTATTAAAATAATGTATTTTATTTTCCAAGACTGACCAGTTGTTTCTTGATTCCTGGACATTACATGATACAGGAAGATTTATCCTAAATGTAAATCCAACAAACTCTCCAGATAAACTCACTGTATTGATCCTCAGCCTGGCAGTACTGTCCATCAGCAGGAATGCCACTGATGCATCCACATGTGTCACCAGTGATGTCGTCACATGATCCATATGTTACACACTGGTCACATGGCCAACGATACTGACCCTCACATCTGCACTGGTAATCGCCACTGATTGGAGAACAAACTGCAGACAAATCAGATTTGTTATGTAAAGACAAATGTTTAAAACCTTGAGTTAGAATAACAACGACAAAATTATAGAACATTTTCTAAATATTTAAGTATTTTCACTTTTTGGAAACAATAGTACAAATAAATATATTCAAGTATAAAACAGGGCAACAATGTCTGAAAATGAGTGAAACCTGTTTCCTATTTTATAGGTTCTAGGTTTCTTTTGTTTGTTTTTTTTTCAGAAATGAGCAAACATGAGGAAAACTTTGCCCATGTTGACGAAATGTCCAGGTGACACGTGCACAGTTTCATTTCAATGAACGCACGGAACATACAGTCCCAGATTTAGAAGACTTATGGCAGACCCTGACGCTCCAATGTCCTAGCAAGATGGTTAGGAATGACTCTGATTGGCCCATGCTACATTGTTAGATTTTCTCTCTGTAGCTGTGAAGTGCGCAGTGCAGCAGAACGGAGTCTGCTGAGGTGACTGAGAGCTGGTGGCTTTCAATGAAGGAGTTCCACCCAGAACATCAGTATCTAGAGAAGGTTTCTCAGAATCTCGAGAAAGTAAGTCGGGATTTCTATTATTTTTTTTCTCCATATCCCCTTAGGGGCTCCGTACAATGGCACTATTATTTAAAGAATTATAATTTGACTTATTGCTATGAAAAAAATATTTGATATTTCCTTGTACAATGAATACACAGATACACAAAAGATGATAAATCCAGCAAGAAAGACGTCTTCTGACCTGTAGAGATGTCAGCATCAGAGATCTGTACGTTGCTGCTGATGTTGACTGGGTAGCTGATGTTCCTCAGCTCTGCCACAGCTGCACCATCTGCAGCCTTCAGCTCGATAGATATCACATATTCATAGACAGGCGGAGGAGCTGTGGAGAGAAAAAATAAAAAATAAAAATATTTCCTGATTCACATTTCCTGGTACATGTATGTGGTCATGTTAAAAAAATATCTTACATGGAGGAAGTGGACATGATGTGAAGTCTGTAAAAAAAAAATACACAAGATGATGTAAAGAAAGAGTTTTACAAGAAGTGATGTGAACATAATCAACTCACTGTATTGATCCTCAGCCTGGCAGTACTGTCCATCAGCAGGAATGCCACTGATGCATCCACATGTGTCACCAGTGATGTTGTCACATGATCCATATGTTACACACTGGTCACATGGCCAACGATACTGACCCTCACATCTGCACTGGTAATCGCCACTGATTGGAGAACAAACTGCAGGAAACAAATATTTAATGAATAAAGATTCCAACGGGGTTACTTTCCAGGATTTCCCATGATGCTCCTCTCTTACCCGTAGAGAGGTCAAGCTCTGTGATGTTCACCGTCGGACTCAGGGTTAGAAAGTCGCTGCCGTTGCTCAGGAGGCGTCTGAGGAAGTCCACTGCTGCGACATCCGTGAGATTCAGCTTCAAATCGATCACATATTCGGTTTGAACCAGCAGCTCTGGAAAGCAGTGGGAACGGGAGTTACGTTTGGTTTCTTTTATGTTCGGTAGCAGATCTCAAAAAGGACAAACCTGACGCATTATACTTTTGGTCTGATTTAGCCAAAGGTATCTAGAATTCAAAAAAAGTAACACAAAAGTCATTAAGTTCTAATGAAGGGAAGCAAACTAATTTTTCCACCCAAAAAATCCCCACATGCCATTGGCTGGGAAGCATCACATGACCTCACAGAACTCTGTTTATCTAAAATGCCAATTTGTTTTTTTTTTTATGCTTCGTCTATTTAAGTTTGTACTTTTGCACAAGAATTGCTGTGAGGATATTGATCAGTGTCTGGAAGTGGCTTCCGTACACAAGTTCAGTCTGTCTGGACAAACATCACAAACAACTCATTTCTCAATCATTTTTGGCCATTATAAAAATGGATATTCAAGTCTGGGAATTTCCACCAATGTTTCTTTTGGGTTCCAGCCTCTTTTGCCCTGATTGTGCCTCCGACCTGAACAAACACCTTGCACTTCTGTAGGTTAATTCCCTACTGTGATTCTGCACATTTGGTTATTTTCAAATCTTTGTCATTTATTTCCTTTTTTTTTATTGAAATGTTTGCTTTTTGCAACTGGTGCAGACCGTTTGAAGGGTACTGCATCCTCCTGAAAGATGAGTCATTTTGACTTTTGAGAGTCAGTTGCTGACGAATAATGACAACTAACTCATGCAGGATCAATTCCAAGGCGCGCTGTAATACACAACACATATGCCACTGCATTTCTTTGGTCCGAAGCCGAGCTGTGATCACCTGAGATCAGCTGACAGGAAGAGCCGTCGGCTGGGAGCGCTGAGATGCATTTACAGAGGCCACCGGATATGGAATCACAAGCTCCGTACGTGATGCAGCTGCTGTACGGCCAAGCAAACTGCTCTTCACACTCACACTGGAAACCAGCGTCAGTGGAGACGCAAACTGGATGAGGAGAGATGGGGGGGGAAAACAGAGATGACCGTGTGATGTTGACGCTGCTGCCGATTGCGTTTCAGCCGACGCTCACCTGTTGTAACAGTGATGTCTTGGATCTCTGTGGTGTTATCGAGCTGCAGAGGGTAACTGGTGGCGTTCAGGGCTGACAGGAGCCGCTCGTACGTTTCCACGCTCGATGCATTTAGCAAAATGTCTGCAGAGTAAATCCCGGGGCCTGAAAGCACTGCAGAGATGAACACCAGAAAAGATTCATGTCAATGTCGGGAAAATATCCGAGACGCGACATTGAATTCGTGTTGGGCCTTCTCTCGTCACACTTACCACTTCTTTCCTGCCGTATGTGAGGGAGAACGTGATCTCCTTCCTGCACCTGAGGCAGAAGAAAAATATAAATGACTGTTATTTATCTAAAACCAGAAACGCTCCGTCGCTTTTTTTCAGAAATGAGCAAACATGAGGTTTTCCATTTTGTGACATGAATAAATAAAGCGGCCTTACCAGATAATCCAGGGCAGGAAAGTGCAACTGAAAGTTACGGTTCCTTGTTTCCAAAACAAGCACAGTCACTACAAGGGCAAAGACGGTCAGGGGTTTCAGACATAAGGCCATTCCTTTCGAAGAAAGGAGAGAAGGAAAATGGGGAGGGAGGAGATCACATCCATTTAGGTTTTGTGAATACATTTTTCCAAAAGCTAGTACTGTCATTGATTAACATCAGAGTAATTATTCTGATACAATAAATAGAAATAAGCTCGTTCCTAAGGGTACACGTACTTTTGGAGTTGGACAGCTCTGACCTACGATGGTCACACAGTTTTTCCTACTTGAATATAATCTGATTTAAATTAGTCAATAATTACCCAGCCAGCATACCTAGGTGGGCCCCATATGGGGAAAAGGAGGGCAGACAATATGGGTCCCACACGGGTTTGCCATGGAGTGTAGGGCCACCCCATAAGACCTATGTATGCGGTGGCCCTATATGTGCAAACCCGTGTGGGGCCGCCATGGAAACCGCGGACAAACCCATGTGGGACCCATATTGTCTGCCCTTCTTTTCCCCACATGGGGCCCACCGAGGTATGCTGGCGGGTCACAGGTTCCTACAGAATCTGGAGGCAGATCCAGGACTCAGCTGCGTGGCGACAGGAAGGTTTGAAACATGCAGTGCACTGGCTTTTAAAAGTAACTCAATCAGCTTCCCACCACTGAAAAGATGCTCACTTCTAAGTACATTTGAGTTGCTATGTTTAGAAAATTTAGGATAAATCCTGACCCATATTCAAGATTAATTAGTTGAAAAACAAACATTAACAGCAAGAGACCACTTCACTGCATCACTGCTTAAAATTTCCTTTTAGCTTTAGTTTCTTCTGGATCTATGAAATTAATCCGATTTGAACAGTAAGTCCCATGAGAAAGGACACAAGCCGTATGGCTGTCGGCACGTTTTCATTCTACTTCACAGTGTTTTCATAATTATACACACCTTCAGTGACTTGGACTCTTCAAAATGACTTCAGTTGCAGCAGACCAAGACGCCACGCAGCGCTGGTTGTGTTTCCAGTAAATTTGGTGTTGAGGAACAGCATGTTGGGTCAGAGAATATTATCTTTCTGCTGTCAGGATGGAAACTGGAGAGGAAGTGGGTAAAATATATATATATATATATATATATATATACACATTTATATTATGTTTACAGAGTAGCTCTAACAAATCTTAATCAGGGTTATGCATTCATAAAAGGCAGTTTTTCACTGCCTGTCTGCTCTGGAAAAAGGTGGTTTTGCGAGCAGCAACAGAATCAGGTATGAAAGGTGCTGAAAACGTTCTGCTGTCGGAGTCAGAGCAAGCAGAAGAAAAAAACTAAGAAACTTATTTTTTTAAAATATGTCTGCTATTCAAAAAAGAAAGAGGCTGCTACAAAGAAATTACAAAAACAACGTTTCTCCAGTAAACTTTTAACTCCCAGCCTTTTTGTCCTTTAGAAAAGCCCAGGGTTTGGCTAACAGTCTGGTGTGACAGTCTGCATTCTTAACTATTCTTTTGTGAAATATATACGGGGATTCACAGCATTCTGTGTGATGACCAGCTGAGCGACTTTCCCAGCTCAGCATCTCTCTCACTCTTTTTCTGACCAATCTGGGAATGATCGCCCTCTATTGGTCAGGAAGCATTTAACTAAACCAATTAAAGATGCATCAAGTTTCATTTGTTGTGTATTATGCATCATTTCATGAAACTAAGTCTGAAATTGAAGCTAAGCTGTTATTCACATCTTATTGAAGTTGCAGATAAACATTCCTACCTGATGACTGTCTGCATGCTAATCCACATCCACATTATTTTACAAAAACAAACTTAATGCCTTCCAGTGAATATTCACAGTTAAAGACTTTCTTTAACGTTCAGTCATTTCCACGTGTTTTCGGTTGCTTAAGTTAAAAATATACAACAGTAGCTCCACGTTTGTGATTGGCCAGCGTTTGCCCCAGTATAACAGAAGATCTGGTCATACCCAGTGTGGAGATACGGACAGACTCTGGAGGTTTCTAAAAAAACACTTCTCAGTTGATCAAATAGCTGAATTGACTTTTTTTTATTAAAAACTCTCTGACGTGAAATTCATTCCACTGGAAGAATGTGGGCGTGAGGTTAACAAGAGTCTTACATGGCAACCCATCAACCTGTCCCAACCGGTTTAACGTCAGCATGCCTTTGGGGATTTTTAGAAATCCTCAGCGCACTTGGCCTAATATTCTTCTGCCTGTCAAACGTTGACAGATCAGGGTTTACATGCCTTATTGCCATTGTGCTTAAATGTCACTTGATGCCTTAGAATGAACGTACCAGCCTGTGATTCTTTTCCCAGGCATTTTCAGAACGTCAGATCAGATTACCATACTTACAAAGAGCAACTGCTGTGTTACTGTTGCTTAGTGTATCGTACAGGTTCTGAGTAAATAAAAAAAAAACCCCTAAAGGGCCATTTTCATGATGGATTCCAGAGTTATGCACTGCCGGACAAACTTCTGCAGGATTTCTGTCAGAGAGCAGAATCCAACGCTTCATCAGTCACAGCAGGTCCTTCAGATCCAGACTCAAACCTCTACTCGTGTCCCGACGGGTAATTCATTTTACGGCAGGTCACAATAAAAACCCTTATGACGACTAAATATTTAATTAGAGGGTGTGGAGCTAAATTTCACTGCTTCACACAATGGAGGCAAGAAAGCAAAAAACTTGTAATGCAGAAACAAAGCTGGTAAGACTAAAGCCAATAAATACTTAATACTTAAAAGTTTTATGTAGCTCAAAGGCATCAGCAGGTGGCAAAAAAAATGCAAATTTTGATTTTATTTCTACTGAAAGAAAAATCATTTTATAATTATATTGAAACCTTTTTTGATTACAGGAAGAAAAATGATCCTTAGACTTCGAATCAAGAAGTGAAAGAGATTTCTGAGAAAATATACTGACGCCAACTGAGAGGCTTGTGGCTTCAGACGGACTAAAAGCAGCCATGTCACGATCGTCACCAGGTAACAGTCGAGGATTACCAAAACATGACAGACACTTTTTTTTTGTTCCAATGATAACATCTTATCAAGTCCAGCATTTCTTTTCACTTCACATCGCAAATTAATCTCATGGGGCATTTTGATCTTGTCAGAAATGAGAATGTAAATCATAAAAATATTTTATAAAGACGAGCCACATTTACTTATTATGCCCTTATAAAAGCAAAGTGCTGGGGAAAAAAAAGAGCTGAACACAAAAGTATAAAAACTCAAAGCCTTCCCACTTATCTAGCAAGTCACCAAGAGGGTTGATGGAGGGGTCAGTGTTACCTGATGAAACCAATACAAAGTACAACAGCTAGAGTTCCTAGTATTGGTCAGCTACTGATGACAATGACTTCAAGAAAATTCAAAAAAAAGAAAAACATCAGGACATATAAGCTTGTAACAACCTTACCATCTTTCTCATGTTTTTTTTTTCTGCACTGGAACTACAACAGGACCGTTTGGAACCGTTTTAGGGTTTCCAACTGCTCTGGTTTCAAGTCTATAACGATGCATTGCATCAAGGGTTTTGTAGTTTGGTTTAAGCTTCATATTGCCTAAATTATCGAGCCAAAACTACAGAACAAGAACGGAACAAAAACGAGCTGCAAAATATATCTAATAAAGTATTAAGTGACTGTGAAACATTAAGAGCCGATCAATTCAGGACCTTGTGTGGAAAATCGGTAATTCTGGAACGTCTGAAGTTGACAGTTAAATTAAAGACTTTTGCATTTGTTCCAAGGCCGAATGAAAACTCTGTTCATGACCGAACTGACACCTCACCCATTTTACGAGAAACTTAGCTTATAAGAACAACAGAGCAATAACGGGTCCTACTCAGAACATTACACCAAATGATAAAGAAGAGGCAACACAACAGTTTCAATCGCAGTTGAAGATTCTGGCCACATTTTAGGAATAAATTCTATTATTCTAGGGCTCTTCTTAATATAATCTGTAATCTCTTTACTTTGATTTAGTAGAGATTAAAGATTTTGGCTCTTGTGATTTGACAAGAAGCCGGGCAGAGAGAGAAGGTGGACGTGGCAAAAGTCAACTTGCCGAGAATCCAACTGAAACCTCAGAATATGGGTCACCACGCTACTGCCACAAATATATATATACATATACTGTATATATATATTTTTTATCAGTATGCTAAAATGAGAAATGCTATGCGGTCAGTGTAAATAAAGCTGCGACGTATTTGTTAACAGTGGGAGCTGCTAACAGCAGAAAATGTCCAGAAAAAGAATATCCTTCCAAGGAGACACAGACATGCCCATTTCTCTCTCTATTCACAAAGTTTCAAGTAATATATCAAAATGAATTGCTTTACAAGAAGCTCCTACCTTATTTTCTCTGTTTTCCTGTTACATTTTCATAGGGATCAGTGTAAAATATCACCTGCACATGCAAAACACTCATAAACTTCGTTAACTATGAAGAGGTTAGTAAGAAAAACTGCCATGAAGGTCTTCAGAGTAATCCTGTTTGCAGAAGCAAATAAAATGGACTTTCTTTGTTCCAGTGTCAGACATACATAAAAGGAAAGCATACAGAAAACACAATATTTTTCACATGAAGGTATAAAGACCCGTCAGACTGAATCAAACAGCAGAAAAGCAATCAGCCTACGTACCATAACGCTTCTCTCCGTCTTCCAGCCTGGCAGTGAACTGTGTGCTGAGGTGACACTGTGAATGACAGCAGACTGGTGCTATAAAAACATTAAATGACAGGCAACAAAGAGCTTCCTGAAATACAAACGGGAAGAGTCAGAGCAGCAGCAGTGACTCAACAGGTTCCATCACTCCACATGCCGCTCCACATGCTTCGCTAATGTCAACCATGAGGGGAGGCAAAGTGATCTGTTGAGAAGAGATTTAAAGGTCTGCAGCTTCTGCTGAATGTCGTTCCAAAACCATCTTGTTCGCTTGATCCCAGTTATTTTCCACCACCTTGGTTTTCTTGGTGATCAGAAAACTTCGGATCAGTTCTGAGCTATGAGTTACAGAAACAAACACTATTAATTAACAATATAAATACTACGACCATTGCAGTAGGATTTTGTTGTTTGTTTTTTTTGGGGCTTGAATTTTATTTGAATCCACCTCATTAAACATGTTTTCTTTGCAGCTTTGTTCTCTAATCAGAAACATGATTCATACATTGATTGCAATCAGGAGCAGGGATATTTAACTCGTTCAAAGTCATAGGAATGCGTTTTTTTTCCATAATTCATTTTCTTTATTCATAAACACTGTAAAAATACAAAAATATCATGAATTAGGTATCTTGGTATTCTGTACCAAGATTGGTACAAGTTAAGTATCTTAATTTGTACCAATTTAAGATACAAATTAAGAAAATTAACAGCAAAGTGCTCAACATATTTTTCATACATTTTACTGCATGTTTGTATTGAAATGTTTTTGTCGTGTTAAGAACGACTTTGTCTGTCGGTAATAAAAAATAGAGTTTTTTATTACCTACAAGTGAGACATCATCACAGATATAAAGGGTTTCCATCCACTGCCATCTGTGAGGTTTGTTTTGTACATGCCTCCTTAGAAACTTTTTCCCTCTTTGAAGATGGCATAAAATAACTGAGTTTAAATTGAATATTAAAAATTTCTACTTATTTCAGGAACTTTATCGCCGAGTGAAACACAATTAGATTAATTATGTCGTTCTTGCCACTGAGCTGACAGAACTTGCCTTACTAGCTGTGAGTGTCTTGCCGTTCTGCTTTCTATGTGGTTTCTTTATTGCTGCCATTTGCCAGGTTATCTGCGGCTCTCCTCAACACTGATGACCCTGCTGTGGATCCCGGTGGTGTGGATTTGGGGGTTTCAGAGAGTGGTCAGTAATGGTGGCTCCATTAAAGTCGGCATCCATAGTTGGTCATGTTGATCAGTTGGCTGAGGGGGTTAAAGCCAAGGCAGAACTGCAAAAGGACAGCAGGACAACAAATGTTCTTAAAATATGCTACACTGATCAAGACTTGAGCTTAAAGTATACAGCTGAAACCAGATGTTTCATACATTCTTCCTCACTGTCTGAAGTTAAATCAGATCAACTTTCTCTTGACTTAGGTTAGTTAGAATTTCCTAAATTATTATTTGCCAAATGGCAGAAAACGTAGTGAGAACATTGTGTTTTTTAGATATTTTGTTTGTAACGTTCCTCGAACTCAAAAGCTTTTATTCGCTTTTGTCAGTGTCGGGGATAACTGTCTTTGAAAATGTCTGACTTGGGGTCAGCCCTGTTGGATTCCTTTCCATGAAATCTTCGCAGGTTAACCGGTCACATTTGAGTAAACTGGAGTCACACTTTTGGATGCATTTCAAGGCGACGTCTCAAACACACTGCGTTCTCGTTTGACACGACGCGAAAGTTGATAAGACAATCACATCTGCAGTCCAACTGTCTTGCACCAACATGGGCTGAAAGGCCATTCCGCGAGGCAGAAGCTGCTACTTCAACAGAGACACAAAAAGCCAAAAGGCAATTTGACCTCAGGCCCATGGAGCAGCTGTGGGAAGATGTGAAATCTGAGGCGGCGTACAAACCTGACAAAGATATACCAGTTCTCTCTAGAGCAGTGGTGTCCAAAGTCGATGCTTGTGGGCCGGCATCCTGCATGTTTCAGTTCTCTCCCTGGTTTAACGCACCTGGACCAAATGACGGCTCATTAGAAGGTCTAAGAAGAACTTTGACAAGCTGAAAAGGTTGTTACTGCCACCAGACAGAGAACTAAAACATGCAGGATGTCGGCCCTCGAGGACCCACTGCTCTAGAGGAATGGGCCAGAATTCTAGTAACTATGACTCGGGTGAAACCTTCTAGATTTCCCTTCCACAAGCTTCTCGCAACGCAGCCGAAAAGACAGCTACCCCTTATTCAATACTGATCAAATCTCTGGAAACTTTTGAATTTGAGGAAAGTTTAAAAAAACATCTCTTAAAAGATGTTCTCACTAAGTTTTCTGGTATTTAGCAAATAGAAATCACTTTGTTAAATCTAACAGGCCAAAAAAGATGAGTTTGGTCTGATTTAACATCAGACCATGAGAACAAATAAAATGCGTGCCTATCTGTTTATTCAGTTTATTTAAATATCTGGTTTCGAATGTCATCCTGTCATCTAATCTCATTATAATATGCTGCTTGCTTGTGGTTGCTCCAGTTGTTTCTGCTGCTATAGAGCTTTGAAATCTGCCAAGTTTTTTTTTTCTTTGCGCTTCATTTAGAAGATGCCAAAGAATGTTTTTCCTCATTGCTGAATAAAAGCCTCTCTCTGCGTGCTTCTCTTGCGGTGTTCCAGTAATTCCAGTTGACTGGCATCTCGTGTTCAAGCCCTGCCTCCGACTTACGGGAAGGTTTGCTGTGGCCTAACAGGAAGTTCCTTGAATTAGCATCTTATGACATTTTGTCAAATGTGGCGAGTCCTTATTGATCACAGCATCACCATCTTCACTGTAGCTGTCTTGAGCTCCATGTTTTCATCTCGTATAGAACAAGAATGTCAAAACGGAATCGTACCTAAAGAACAGTCAGAATTATTCTCCGTCCCCCAATCGCCGTCTTCTAAACCTGCTCTGGGTGGTAGCACATTCATCCGACATGCTGCCTAAAAAGGAAAAAGGAAAGAGATGTGATTTACAGAAGTTTACAAAATAAACACAATTTTAATTTGAAATCTTTAATCTGCAATTGGCCTCACTTCGAGATCTGTGAATAGTTCCTCCGTCTTCTCACAGTAAGACAACCAAGGACACAACGCTCACCCTCCGTCTCATATTATACTGTCACTACAGTTTTAACAAATATGTAAAAAAATAAAAAAGTATGTTTTTGTTGTCTTTTACACAAAGTTAGAAATTGCCGCTTTAAATGTTATTCAATGTACAAGTGGAAATATTTGCTTCAAAGATTAAATTTTCTTTTTCTTTTTGACCTACGTTCCTAAAAGCAACCTCTTTCACTTTACCATTGAACACGAGCATCAGTCAAACATTTCAGAGGAACAGCTGTTTAACCAAAACACATTGTGACAGGTTTGGGTTTACAAGCATTGAAGAGCCACGATGCTGACTCAGCAAATCCGACAGGCACAACAAAAGTCAAGGTCTTTGGTCAATTCTCTGCATGCCAAGAAGGACATGCTGACCAAATTTATGCATAACCTCTCTTGGATTTAGAAATAAAATAATTTTTATTTAACAAAGAAAAGGCTCTGAAACTATGTAGAATGAGTATCAGTTTGGAAAATATATATTTTTTAGTTTTTAATTTACATTTTGTTTTTGTTCATTTACCCTTTATTCACCCGGGTGAAATACACTTCCTAATAATCAATTTAAAAAAATGAACAGCAGTAAACCAATTAAACTCTTCTAACTGCTGACGTTTGCTTTAGCTGCAAAAAGGCAAAAATATATTAAAAAGCCAGAGGGAGGAGTCTGTGGTACTATATCGAAAAACTTCATCAAATCTGACAGGGTAAAAAGTTTTAGCGTCTTAAAAAATCTCCACTGTCGCACCTTAAAAGCAAGTTCTGTAGACACATAAAACCACCCAAATGTCTTCAGTCCTCCAAGACATTCGTAAATTGCTGGAAGACAGATTTCAGTTGATTGCTGAGAAGTTTGCAGCAGAAAATTGACAACAAGCATCGGCCAAAGATTGAATCACTTTGCAGCTTTATTGTTTTGAAAATGAAGACAGCTTTTTCCAAAACTGGAAAAAAAAAAAAACAATCATGGAAATATGTGTGAGTGGAAAAAACCTGAGTATGAATGTCAACGAAACTTTGGCATTTTTTGTTTCAGTTTCCTTCAAAAGCTTAAAATAAGTAAATAATTTCATATGTTGATGCAATGAAAGCACCGGCATTCATTTGGTCATATAAGAGGGGACTATTTACACAACAGCAAAACAATTGAGCAATTTTTTTTGCCAACACAGGTAATTAAAACATGAGGTTAACAGGGGAAAGACATTTTTGAGTTTGGCTTGAAAATGATTAGCAACCAACTTTTAAACCTCGGGCCAGTTTTCCCTCACACTGAAACATTTTAAATTAAAACAAAATTACTTTCAAACTGTCAATTTGATAGTTTTTTTTAGTACTTATTAAATTGATGGGCTAAATTTATAGCCTGCTTTTGATATTTGTGACTTAAAAAGTGGGTTGTTAGTTCTAACAGAAATATCAGCTTCAAAGAAGCATTTCTGTGTGACATGACAGAAAACACACACTTAAAAATAAACGCTTCATGTTGCCCCGTGTGTTCGATCACAGAGTGAGTGTTTAATTTACGATTCCACAAAATACATAATGATATTAAACAGATGCAACTATAACCTATTTTCATTAGGACACATTAATATATTATGAGAAAAGTTCCTCTGCGTGTTACTTATACCTTTAAACATTACAGAAAGTCGATACAAAAGAGGTTGAGGAAAATGCTCTGTTCCAACTGAAAACAAGAAAAGTAACTATTTTTACTGTAACCACCCCAGCCAGCATACCTAGGTGGGCCCCATATGGGGAAAAGGAGGGCAGACCATATGGGCCTCACATGGGTTTGTCCGCGGTTTCCATGGCGATGGAAATGATTAATTTTCCTTCTTTTCAGGTCTCTGCATTGCACTGTAAAAGCTCCCGTACATTCTGCCTGTGCAACTGTAGGCTTCACAATATCAGGGCAGAAATAGCAGTAAAGTGTCATGTAGTTAAACAAAAAAAAAAATCAAAATAAGACGTGCTACTGTGTTAAAATACTATTTCAGTTTCCTTCATACGTTTGTGGGATGGAACTGAACATGGACTATTTACAGCATTATAACCATTTTCCATCTTTAAAAAGGAGCGTTTGCAAATAAATTAAAAACAAAAAAAATGAGGAACTTTGTGCGTCAATCTGCAGACAGGAACTGATTTAGATGTTGCTGTATGACTGTGAGGAGTCGGTGTTGCTGCTTGTGTTTGGAACTGCTGAAAGATGGTACACCCCTGGAAGACAAACAGCAACATGTCAATCCATGACGGTTAACTCGAGTTGAGAAAGGATCCCAACCAACATGAAAACATGAAAACTCACCCCTTCTCCGAAGAATTCGGTTTATGACGTCTCCTGCACTGCTGGAGGAAGTTCCTGCACTCGTGCTCTACGGTAGGAAATAGGTGTGAAATTAAAAGTTTGCATTGTGTTTATTTAAATACATCACAGGTCTGTCCATTGCAGGCTTTTTGACATATCAGTAAATCCAAAATGACTTTAGTTTTCAAATTAGAACTTACCCTTGTGCGATTGGAAGTCGTGCTTAATGCAGGTACTTGCCGCAAAACAAGAGAGCGGATCTGAAAATAAATATATTTGTTAAAGAAAAATCTAATAAGTTTGTTTGGGAGGTTTTATTCTTATCATTTCTTTAGTTATTTGTTTCTGGGGAAAAAAAAGTTATATAACAAGTTCTTTCACTTTTAGGTTTACAAGGAATGTGGATTTTGTGAAATTGGCAAAATGTCAAAATCATGAAAAATTCTTCAAATCCGTCCATCAGAATCTTGGGGTTGATGATGGTGGAGAAATGTTTTCTAAGCTTCAAAAGCCGCATCGCTGTCTGCAGTGAGGAGTTTCTCTTTTCTAGTATAACAAAAGATTTATTTCACAGACTTTTTTACTTTCTCGGTCCAACCGAGAAAGTAAAGAACATTAAACATTAAAATTAGCTGCAAGAATGGCCCTGATCTCCTTGATAGTGTAAATACCTGTGGCTCATGCATTGAGCCAAGCTACATCAGAATGACAGTTTAACTCTATCAGCTCTCGTAATGAGTGATGAAATATCCAAAAAAACAACTATGTGGAAATTAGATGAGATGTGTCTTTGAATGTGACACAGAGAAATTAACTAATTTAGTCCTGAACATCCAATTCTTGCTTTTAAAATTCTTTGAAGTTGTATGGAAAAGGAGGATAAAAGACTTTAAAATATCAGAATACACTAAAAACAGAAATACTAATGTAGAATGTGGACAGTTTGAAAAAACGTGGTCATTAAGGTTTATTTTGGAAGTCATTAAGGAAGTTGAAGACAAATGTTTGTGGTAGTTAGAGGAGGGTGTTTTTAAATATTAATTCAATGATGCTGGTTTTAAATTTAATCATGTTTATATATTGGACAGATCAACATTGTTTTGAGTAGGCCTCAATTTTAGAGGAGAACTCTGCCCCACCAGCCTCCGTGTCACTTTTAGCTTACAGCAAAGATCGGTTTTATTTAGAGGAGCCTCTCACCAGGACAATAAAACAGAGGTCTGTGTCAAGATAACCTTTTTCTGAACCCATATAAGAGTTCGGGTCCTTTTTCATGTGTTTGTATAGGAGGAAACCTGGAGAGATTCTAGGATCTCACACTGACATCTGAAATGCTCCTTCAGGAGAAAGGAGAGGGCACACTCTCTCTGACCCCAACCAAGCCTCGCTTGAAAAGTCATAAAATCACTTAGAGCATCTTCCCTTTGAAATGTAGTTAGGGAAGCGGGAACCCTCCCAAATTACGTACATTAGAGAAGAAAACAATTCTATAAAAGTTTCGGAGCTAAAACAATTAGTCATATCGCTGGTGTGAGGCCGCACCGGCGCTTTCCGGAGACGCGATGAGTCTCCGTAATTGTCTTTGCCCATTTTCTACTTTTTTCAGGTAATTAGTGTTTGTCTTGTGGGTTGAGTTCCTGAGGATTTTGGTGTTCTGTTGGTGTGATTTTATGCATTTGATTGTCTGAATAAACTCTGGATATGTCTGCAGTGGAACTGTGGATTGTAGTTTATGGGTTTTCCCCCTTACACACGTGGGACCCTCGACCCGGGAAACTAGAGGAGACGAGTTAAAGGTTTTAACAATTAACCTCTCAACAAGAGAATTACCATCTGGAAGGACGACTTCATTTCACCAAAATTGCCACTAGATACGTCTACCGCATACTGAGTATTTTAAGTTGAGTGTCAACTTGCAATGCTAGTTTCCAAGATCAAAAATGGATGAATGTTTAAAACAGGTACCTTCACATCCAAACTGCTTAACCTTACAGTTAATATTAAGTTTCATTTCAAATATGGCTAATTTAGATTTTTTTTCCCTGTCTTCGTGACAGCTAATAGTGTGAAAAAAAACCTGTCTGCCTCTTCATTTGGAGAAAATACTAGCACATGCATATCTAAAGATCAAAATAAACACAAAGGAAATAATAATTATTGCCAAACTTTTAAAAAGTCAACCTACCTTGGCATCGAATAATGTCCCAAACACTAAAATGAAGAAACCCTGAGGAAGATCAAAAATTACTTAATTAACAGAGTAAGAAAAAATAAATAAATAAAATAAATACTGAAAAGCCAGCAACAAATTGCAGTCCTTTCTCTGATTAAATGCAAGTACCTGCAATGAGTTGAACAAAGCAAAAGCAACATGGATCCCTCCATTTGTTGGGTCCACCATGGTTCCAATTCCCAAACACCAGGTCAGTCCAAATAACGGAGTCAGTATAGCCACACATCTTAGAATGACCAGCAGGGCATTTTTCTCATCTGCCTGGGCTTGGTTTCCAGTGCTTCGTCTTCTGAGCATCTTGTACAAAACCACCAGTATGACCAAAATATTGAACACAACTATGGCCAAGGCAGGGATCACTAAGGCCAGAAGGGCCTTGGTCTTTGTCCAGTTCAGCCAACAAGCTTGATCTTCCCTTACATAACCACCCCCAGGTGCTGTGGCAGCAACTGTAGTAACAGCTATGATCAGAGGGCAAACATATCCCACAGTCATGCCAATGGCGAACATGGCCCATTTGGACATTTGGGAGAAGACCATGACTGACCGGTACAAGAGCAGCAGGCTTGAGTCGAGCATCCAAAAGAACATTGCGAGATAGAAAAAGTGCATGAAAAAGGTCGCTGCGCTGCAAGGTCCAACTGGAACTGTGTAGTCCTCGTCTGGGTTTTCTTTGGGGTTCTTTGCAATTGCGGCCCCAATGATGAAACAGATGTCAGCAATCAGCAAGGACAGGGCTGTGTTAACAATGGCAACATGGCGCATAAAGGCAGTGCTGTTTTTGGTGAGGGGTCGCCATACAATTCCTTCAATGATGAGACAAATAACTAAGCTGACCATAGATATTCCAACTCCAATATATGTCATTATGTCCAGTAATATTCTTAGTTTTTCAGGGATGTCAGTTGACATCAGAATTGAGAACGATGTGAGATGGTTGCAGGTGCAGGTCACAGTGTCGTTTATATCAGAAACAAACTCACAGCCCTGGTTATCCCAGGCACCGAGATTATCCAAGAGAGTAAAATTCCAGAAGACGCACTGAGGGTCCACTTCCAGAGTGGCATTGAGCTTGTTGTAGCTTAAGCTGACATTGTTAACTGCTTCATTTATTTTGACAAGCAGAATAGCAGCATTGATGACATTCTCCGGGTAAGTTTCATTGCTGGTTTCATTAAAAAGGCTGAAGTTAAATGCGGAGGTCCGTGGCGGCAGAACATTATTCAAGGACGAGAAAAGAATAGTGGTGATAAATGTATTTTCCAAACCTGTTTGTGGAATTGCTATGTTAACCGTAGAGTTCAGTTCTTCATTGAACGAGTCTGTAAATTTGGTTCTCTGGAGCTGAATTCGTCGAGTATTTATTGTAAATGAACCATTCAGTCTTTCTGAAATTGTCTCCATTGAAAACAGCAATAGGGAGCTGGAATTTTGGGTTTCACCTGTATTCAGAAAACTCCAAGAGTCCTTTGCATCGTCACTAATGAGGACATCAACAGTTTCTAGTACATCCTGTAGATGAAGAGATACGTTATAAAAATCTACAACATTCTACAAATTTGTTATTTACAGGATTTTAGCATATTCACCGTACCTTCATGACATTTTCTTCTACGCCGCTTGAAACTTGTGCAATGGTAGTTAATATATTGACAACGGCAGAGATCGTTGCAGGTGATTGAGTGACTTCTTTTTCTTTCTGGCTGACAGCTTTAGTTAAATTCCCTGTAAATTCTGGAACTTCTTCTTTTTTCAGATCCTGAATAAAGGTGAATAGAATACAAAAAAAACCTAAATAAAATAACAATAAATATTAAAATAAGAATCAATTGAGCTCCTTTTCAGCAGAAGCAAATCAGATTTCTAATAACTGACCAGTCACCTAAAGTCTGATAAGTTATTATCTTAAGCCCTTAAATGTTAACCAGTGGATAATTGAGCCAGACATGGGGGCGGGGAGGTCAACTGTTCAGTGTGCCTGGAAGAGAGGTCACTGACATTGACAAAGAGGTTGATTCTGTTGGGAAAATAATCTTTTTTAAATTTTTTAAAAAGTAAACCCATTCTTTAGCTACAGTGACCTGCATAAAGTCCTCACCGCCTTTCTTAGCTTGAGGCTTGATTAATGTAATATTTTATATGTCGGTATAAAGCAGTTTTTCATCTGCTTGTCCAAAACTCTGCCGTTAGCTTGTCGACTAACTTGTGTAAAGATGAACATATCACTCCCATCCCCCAGTTCAGCTCAGGATACAACTTCAATTGTTGGAATATGTTTTTAAAGCACTGAATGCCCTCGCACCACTTTAGAAAACCCTCCAGCCCAGCAGAACTTTATGGTCTGCCAGTCAATATCTGCTGGAGGGGCCTCCATAGGTGGAAGCCATTAGTCTTTTTCAGTTGCTGGCCCAACAGCCAAGCATAGTCTTCTCTATGGGTTGCACGCCATAGGGTTTTGTTCAAGGTCAAACAAGAGCTTTAAACAGGCGTTTGACCACTTTCAACATGGTTGTATATTTTAGTGTTTTTATGAGCACTGTTTCTGTTTCATTGTTTCATTTCTGCATTTGTTTTTACTTTGGAAAACATTTTTTGTCAATATGCATGAATATATAAGGTCTCCACAGACTGTAAATTTGATGGCCAATTCTCAGTAGGTTTGAAACTGACATGATTCTAAGGCATCACCAGATTCTGGGATCCACAACATTTGTAAAATGAAAACTACCTACCACTGCCTCTGTTAGCAAATTTTTGATTATGGCTACAATGCAGGTGTCTTTCACTAATTTCCAGGTTCCTGAAGCCAAACAAACTGCAGTCTTGCTTCCTGTTTGACCTTCTTTGCAGTTTCCTTCCTTTATATCGTTTTCTCTTCCTTCTCCATATTCAGCATTGTTGCAGATAATAGCTAAAAATGTAAAAACATGCAAGTCAAAATGCATGTATTTAACATCAACATGAATTTAACATTTCACTCTTTGCTCTTACCCCCGAGAAAAACCGTCAGACGTGTTTCTTCTTTATAACGTGCCGGATCGTCAACTTGGCAGGTGAATGTTGCTGTCTGTTCTTGAGTGCAGCTTTGCATCCGATATTGATAAGTGATGCAGTTCGAGGTTGAATCTGCAAACGTTTTGAATTGTGTTAAACGTTATTAAGACAGTCCGAAGCTTCTGAGTATCTGGAATTTGTGCATTTCATCATTTACTGCATACCTGATTGTAATGGTGTAGTTCCTGCATACCACTTGAGATTAAAAGGGGACTGGACACAGCACTTAAGTGGTACCCTCTTCCCTTGCTCACAGCTAGCAAGAACTGTACGACTGACACTGATAACAGGAGCTGATATGATTTTACTAGATAACACAGTCCTATTCTGATGGACAATAATAGTGTCTTTTATCAACGTGCATTCATAATACCCTAAAATGAAGAAAATCATTATTAGTAATTATATGCATGAACCAAAAGTGTTGCATAAATGTGTAAGTACTCGCATATATAAAAATGTGTTGCAAACTATTGTACGTAAATGTTTCATTGGAATCATAAAAGGACAAATGTTGGTTTCTTATTTAACTTAGTTTTGACTACATTGGTAAATGTTGGGCTTGGGCTGCCACCTTATCGTGCCCTGAAGTCTGGGCTTCCCTTCTTAAGCTGCTTAAGGTGATGCATTTTTTCTTTTTTTTTTTTCTCAAATGTTTTTTCAGTTCTCAAGTTCAGATGCATTTGTTCTACAAACCTACACATGTTTGAAATGAGAAAATGTGATCAAATATTAATATTCTATTTTATAATATCTATATTGTATGAACTAAAGAACCACATGCAAGGTTACATTAGAAACTTACCTAAATGTCACACTAACATTTAAAATGTACAAGAGCTTTTCACTTATTGCTTTCTAAAATAAAGTTGGATTTAACTTACCTGCATCAGAAGGAATCACTTGGGCAATATCCAGTGTGAATGGATATTTAGGAGAGATTGTATGTCTCCGTGATGGTGAAAGTACCAACCCTTTAAATTTCCATTCAACACTAAAACCGTCTTCCAGACTAAAACCAGGGGGGTCACATGTTAGTGTCATGGTCTCATCAGTATAGACGACCTCAGATTTTAAGGTCAATGGTGTGTCACCTACAGAGAGAGTCAAATGCAGCTGAAACCAGGTATTTACATACAATTATTTCTGTTTTCTAAATGCCAGAAAACTTAGCAAGAATATTTTTGTAATTTTCCTTGAATTCAAAAGTTCACATACATTTGGTCAGTATCTGGGACGACTATTTTCTAAACTGTATGACTTGGGTCAAACATTTGGGAGTTTCCTGTTAAATACGTAATGAAGAAAGCACTGGGCACTCACTTTGGACTTCTGGAACTTTTCCATCAAGAACAGGAGCAATTTCTTTTTCGACAGCCTTAATGAGATTATCATTTGCTTCAGCCAACTGAGGGTCATCATAGTTAGTAGATGTCCTGATAGTAAAGTCCACAATAACACTTCCTTGTCTGTAATAACAAATGAAACCCAAAACTGTGATGAGAAGCATGTCCAGACTAACTCACCTTTTACTTTAAACAACTGTTAAAGCTAGTTACCTGATGCCAGTCATAAATGCAGCAGTGACTCCAGGTGTGTCTTTATACTCTTGTGAAAGCTGTGGAAATAGATGTGGTTGAGCATCAAAGCCCAAACAGCTGAAAAATGTAAATCATATTGAGCAAAGAATTTACTTACCAGTCCATTAAATTGGGTTTCAAATTCCTTGTATTTAGGACTGCTCTTATTATTATAGTCCTGTATAAAATCCTTATTTAATCTGAACGACCTTTTAATATCAGTTGCTGTTTGTGGAAAACAGAAAGTTACTTTTTTGGACAAAAATGTTTAATTAGTTATAAATTTAATATTTATAAGGAATCATTTATAATTATTCTTTATTCAGTTATTTTAAAGCATTAGCAAGTCAACTCTCCATGACTATCAAAAAATGCAGTCCTAGAAAATTCCCCGTGTGAATAACAATCAAACAATATTGTCACAGCAATGTTACCTGTTGGTGTGGGTTTAGGAGGTAAGGTGACAGTGGTGGTTGGGACAGTAGATGAAGCAACTGTGGTAACGGAAAACAACAAAAATCAACAATATGAGTTGAGAGACTAATATTTTCATTTCAGATTGAGTTTTATATTATGATGTGTTATCGTGGGGGCAATTTCACGTTAGGTGGTCCGTGACTGTTAAATTGGTTAAGTCACAGGTGTCAAAAGACAGTCTTGGAGGGCCACTGCCCTGCAACTTTTAGATGTGCCTCTGCCGCAGCACACTTGAAAAGAATAATTATGTCATTAGCAAGGCCCTGGAGAACTTATCCACAAAGGTCACCACTTTAACAATTTAAAAAAAGCACTTAATCAAACCGTCCTGTTTTTGGATTGTAAGAGGAACCAAGAAAACCTGGATAGCACATACACATGTAAACTCCAGCTGCACCACCATGCAGCCCTTCAGTGCAGATCAGCACATTCCTATGTTCCTAAGTTCTGAGCTGCCCTCGTCAAAGTGTTCAATGACATGCATATAAGCCCAGACGTGGAAGAAGAACCACAGAACTGGTTCTGTTGGACCTCAGTGTAGCTTTTGACACTGTTAACCATGACAATATACTGGACCGACTGGAGAATTGGGTAGGACTTTCTGGTTCAGTACTCAACTGGTTCGAATTTTATATAAGGAACAGGGATTTCTTTGATTCAAGAGGAAACTTCTCATCGAAGAGGACTTCGATGAGAGTCTTAGGACCCTTCTCACTTAATATCTCTATGCTCCCACTAGCTCAGGTTATAACAAGAAAGATGATTAGCTACCATAGCTAAGCAGATGATGCAAAACCGGACTGAACCTACCCAATCACTGAACAGATGTAGATAAATGTGTCAATGTGCCAAAACCATATCAAGCTGAACAGAAACAAACTGAAGTTATCTTTGGACCTAAAAAGGAACAATCAAAAGTCGATGCACAGTTTCAGATATTACAGATGGAAGCAAGTGATTGATTGATTTATCTGATGCCACCTTGTGAGGTTGGTGCAACGCTTAAGGTCTTCAGAATTCTAATTCCCAACAACAGGTGGAAAATACACACTCCACACAGAAAGTTTAGCTGAGATTTGATGGAGACCTTCAAACTCTGATAAACATGTTAACTGGTGGAGCAAAAAGGTTACACATGATTCTCTCATAGGTGTAAAAACTAAACCAATCAATGTTGTAAATGCTATTTTAAAATCTTCAAACCAGTCTTTTGTATCAGTGAGCGTTAAAACAAACCACCACTTCATGACAAAAATGTCATGAAGCTCAATTGAAGCAGAGTAGAATACTGGTATATAATGCAAAATGAGAAATAATTTTTTGAAACCTTTAAGATATTTGCTGTTGATGCATTTAAAGTACCATTTGTCAATTCGAGTTAAAAAAGTCCCTTCCAGACTGTATTGTACTCCGTTGTTGTTCAGATGTTGTCTGTGTATATGCTGCAAGTGTTTGTTGATCTTTTGTGCGTGTTGTTTGCAGTCGTTAGTGTCTTGTTTATAACTCGTTCATGTCTGTCGCTTGTTGTATGCCAGTGTTCAGTTGTCGTCTCGCCGTTGTTGTATTCGCCATGTCGTTTCAGGTTGGTTTTTTCGTGCTCGCCGTTGTTGATTCGCCACTGTCGTTTATTGCCACTGTCGTTAGGTGTGTCGTGCTCCTTGTTGATTCGCACTGTCGTTTGGTGTTGTCGTTTGTCCCACTGTCGTTCAGGGTTGTGTACTGCCGTTGTTGTATTCCACTTCGTTCAGGTTATCATTGTTGTTGCAGCTGATGTTGATGTTAATTTTGCTTCAATTGAAATTCACAGACAGTACATGCAAAAAAAAGTAATTCCTTGGTTGCATTTGTTATGATTGGTAATGCAACAGTTAACGCTGCATTTGGAACAAATAATGGACTGAAATATTAACTTATTTGTTTATAACAAACAGAAGGAGTTCAGTTGAGATTCCCATTGCCAATAAAATGTACCTCAAATTATTGTAAGATTTTTTTTGAGTCATTATTATGTCAACAAGAAAAGATACATTAGAGGTGTTGTTCAACTTGATGGTTTTGCTAAATAACTCCTCAAAAACTTAATACTAATACTGCCTAACTATGATTGCTTATAATCACAATAATACTACTAATAATAATGATAATAAATTGTCATTATTAATAAATAATAATATTGAAATATATATGAAGAAATATATTTCAGTTGAAAAATTTGCTCTGCAAACTGCAATTTCAAAAAAATATTTTCTTCTTGGAACATTTACACAACAAAGAATATATCATTAAATTAAATTAGTTAAAATAGACAATATTCAATAAAGTTTTCAATTAGCTCAAACATACAGGTCGAAAACAATATTGCAGAAGAGAGAGCATAGCATTTCTCACCAGTTGTTGGTGATTGTGTCGGGCAGGAACCAAGATCTGTTGAAAAATAATTTTTTTTAATCAAGTAAAACTGATCAAATAATTAAATAACCAAGTTAAACAAAACTTGCTACTCCCACCTGACAGTGGCTGGCAGTAAGTATCATTTGGAGGAAGTGCATTGATGCATCCACAGGTATTGCCTTGAACGTTGCTGCACTGGCCGTAAGTGGAGCACATGTCACAAGGCCAGCCATACTGATCCTCACATCTGCACTGGTAGCTGGTGTTATAGGGGGAGCACACTGAAAACGAGACAGGCTGTTTCATCAGTAAAACAATATCATCTAATGAGATCTATCAACAGTGCTGATGCTAAGCTGTGTACCTGTAGAGATTTCTATATCATTGATCTGTACAAGATTGAAAGCCACAATGGGGAAGCTGATGTTTCTCAGTTCTTCTACAGCTGTAGCATCTTTGGTTGTCAGCACAAAGGAAAGCTGGAACTGCAAGACTGGAACTGCAAAGAGAAGGTACAAGAAATGAATCAACACGCGGAACAATGTGATAACTGCACTGTAGCAAGTAACTGAAAACAGTTACCAATTTCAGGTTTCTGTCTAAAGCAGGGGTGTCAAACTCCAATCGTCAAGGGCCACTGTCTTACAGTTTTTAGCTGTACCACAGGTACAAAACACTGGGATGAGATGGCTTGATTACCCCCTTCTTGTGTAGATAAGTTCCCCAGAGCCTTGCTATTGACCTAATTATTCTATTCAGGGGTGGTGCAGCAGAGCCACATCTAAAAGTTGCAGGGCAGTGGCTCTCCAGGATTGGAGTTTGACACCTATGGTCTAAAGGAAGAAGAATGTAGAGAATGGAGAACCCCCCAGAATCTGACCTATACAAAATAGATTTTAAAAACATAAATCTTTTCTCAAAGTACAGGTCAGATTTGTTTCTCTGCTCAAAATATCATACAGGCATGTCTAACTGCTGTTGTTCTGCCTAACGGGACATATTTGATGTTCTCTCAACAAATTAGTCCCATTTAGGCACAAGAATAACAATGGTATGTTTGAATTTTCATTATTGCAAGTTTACTACAAGTGCTGCAGAGAAGCAAACATAATTCAGATAATCCCAATTAAAGCTCCCTTCTAACAACAAGTTTGGAAAGCAGACCTACCCATCTCTGTAGTTGTCGAGGAGGTTGTTGTGTTGGGTCTTATTGTGGACTCGGTTGTTAAAACTGCAAAAGAAACAGTTAGTACTGCAAACTGACATTGGCACTGTGTTTGAAGACAAATGCACAGGACTTTTCAGCAAAAACTGCTCCACCACCTTACGAAGCTGCATTTTTAAGTTGCAGCCTGCTATTAACCAGAGACCAAAGAGCCACATTAACATAGAGGTCTGTACTCGTTTCAGGTGTTGTGGTAGCAGGAGGTGTTGCAGTTGTTGCATTAGTAACAGGAGTTGTTGAATCTGTATTAGAACTGACTAACACGAGCATTGAAGCACTGACATTCGAAGTGTGTATTTTGACATGCAGAACTCTGACAATCAAATCTCATCACTTACAATTGTACAGTGAAAAGAGCTATTTAGTTGTATTGAATATTGAGATTGAACTGAATCCAATTTTCGGTATTACATGTTACCGAAGCAACAAGCAAAAGTAACACCTAATCCCTTACTTGTAAACGGTGAAGTCACAGGAGTTGCTGTAGTTGTTGCATTAGTAGAAGCTGCTGTTGAATCTAGAGGACAAAAAGTGTTAGAATCAAGATGATCCTCTCCAATTTAACTAGCTAGTGACTATATCTAGCTTTCAGAATTGCGATTGTATGGAGAGTGTTTATTCTTCTCATTGCTTTCAGGTACAGTCAGGCACTCACTAATGGCTTCATTTCTGATTAACTTATGAGGAAGAACAGAAAAACATACAGGGATATTGAGTACATGGCGTCTTCTGATTGGTCACGCTGAAGTATCTCTTTCCTCCAGCAAATTTATTGTACCGTATTTTCCGCACCTATTTAAGGCGCAGCGCATTATAAGGCGCGCCTTCAAAGAATGGACTATTTTAAAACATTTTTCATATACAAGGCGCACCGCATTATAAGACGCATAGAATAGTCTACAGTAGAGGCTGGGGTCACGTTATGCATCCATTAGCTGGAGCTGCGCTAAAGGGAATGTCAACAAACAGGTCAGTCAAACTTTATTAATAGATTACAAACCAGCGTTCTAACAACTCCGTTTCCTCCCAAAATGAATAAGCAGCTGTTTTAGTTCTTCTGCGTGTCTGATTGCCTTGAGTTTAAACTCTGCGTCGTAAGCGTGTCTGTTAATAGGAACCATTCTGGGGTCTTTACACAAATGGCACGTTTCATGCAGTCATATTTCCCAGCATGCACCGCATGTTTCTTCTTCTACAGGAAAAAATGAAGTGGACGGCTGCTTACCGTAGTTGCGAGACCTGTTGTGGCTCAATATTATGGAGTGAAAATAGTCTCAAAAGACGAATCTTTTGAGACTATTTTCACTCCATACAATATCTTCCCATATATAAGGCGTCACGTATCGTAAGGCGCACTGTCGGCTTTTAGAAAGTTGAGGGTGCACCTTATGGTGCAGAAAATACGGTAATTGATTTATTGAGCTCAGGTCTAATCTATAAGCTTTGCAGAAAACCTTAGTTGTCACAGCTGTTGTCGAATGTATTGTTGTATTAGTGGTGGCTTGTGTTGAATATCAAGCTGTTAAAACTGACACTTTTCTCAATTTTAATAAATATAGTTCCTGCAGTGAAACTAAAGGCATTAACAGATCGTCTTTTAGCTACTACCTAGAGACTTACTTGTTACAGCTGTTGAAGTTGGAGTTGGAGGAGGCAGAGTTGTAGCTGAAATGAAAACACTTGTCATTAGTTTCATGTGAACTCTTGGTGTTGCTGATGGCGTCGTTGCATTAATATAGTCCCTGATATTGAATCCGGAACATTCAGTTTGTTACAATTGTGTATTTACAGGCTTGAGGTTGATGTTAATTATTAACAATTGATCATTTGAACACACACCTGCTCTAATAATGATCTGTAAGAGTCAGTGTGAGGGTCCCCATCTTTTTCCACTGACTGGTGAAATATAAAACCCTTGGACTTTGTTTTCTAGTTGTCATAATGTTGACAGTTAATAGAAAATAAAGGTTATTCCGTTCTCTTGAGTATCATGCATACGTTTAAGACTTACAGATACTACTTATTCGCTATGTTTAAGATAATAAGTTGTATTTGACGTGTCTGAGGCAATAAAAATGCCTTTTCCAGCCTAAATGAAATAACCTGCAGCAGAAACCTGGCAGGCGACAGATAGTGACTGATCTACTGCAGCAATGGCAGCTCAGTGGAGGCAGTCTAACATGTTATTAACCACGACTCTCACAGTGCAAAGACTTTAAGTTATGCATGAGTGTAAATGAGAGTCATTTTGTAGAAAACCTCACTTGTCACAAGCGTTGTTGTAGCTGGTGATGTTGTTGTTGCATTAGTGGCAGCTTGTGTTGAATCTGCAGGAACAAAATGTTCAAACTGCGGTGCTAGAACACAGTTTCACATTTATAAGCATGAACAGTGAAGCTGATTAGTCTTTTGGTTAAAGTTAAAGACTTACTGGTTACCAGTGCTGAGTTTGTAGTTGGAGCAAATGCTGTAAAAGACAAACTGATGTCAATATTCCCCAGGTTTACATCACCTGATTAAGTGGGTTCATCATTTTAAGACAAATTGTTTTAAACATCTGCAAATTAGATAAGTCTCATTTTAGTTACTCATTTAATTAACAGAACAGTTTCTGGGGTTTGTTTGTGGCCGTTTTAGGAAGAGTGATCATAGTAGTTTTAAATTCTTGCTGGTACTATCATCAGTGGCTTGTTGTGCAAACTAAAACAAATAAAATCATCATATTTTACTGGACTACAGCCGCCCTGTAGGGTTACACAGCAGTAGAAGGGTTCGGTTCTGCCATACGGGGTGGAAAGTAATAAGTTATATTTACATTTATTGCTGTAATTACAATGTGTCTAATTTGTCCTTTAGGTTGTTTACAAAAGCCAAACTTTTATTTTTCCTTGAACCTGTTTTGAATAAAGTGACTCGGTTGCAACATGAACCCATGCTTATCACCAGAACAACACCATTAAGTGCTTCTTTATAAGCAGCTTTTGAGTCTTACTTGTATGTGTTAGAGTTGCTGCTGTTGTTGCAGGACAGGCTGTAAAGTCTGTAAAGATGAAGAAAAGCCATTAGTATATCAAATATGGACACCAAAGAGGTATTGATTGATCAGAGTTTGATAGATCGTTTAAAAAAAGATCAAATATTGCAGAAGGATGATGTGCATAACAGAAATCCGGGGATTTAGGAGTAACTGGGGAGGGTTTTCCAAAAATGTTGCTTTTATTTTGAATGAAAGTGCTGTGTCAACTTAGGTTCACAATAGAACATCAAACAGACGTAAAATGCAGAGTTTTCAGCAATGCACGGACCTCAAGCTAAGGGCCAGAATGCATTGCAGACACATATTTCAGTGTGTGCTTGTGTTTATCTCATGCTACCAGTAGGACATCTGGGGTTTACTGTGAAAAATGTGTGTAATAGTTGAGCTTTTATAAAGTCTGGGACGGGATGTGAGGAATGTTGGCGGTTACATTCAGATTCGCATTAAACCATCAGTGACTCACTGTATCGGTCCTCAGCCTGGCAGTACTGTCCATCAGCAGGAATGCCACTGATGCATCCACATGTGTCACCAGTGATGTCGTCACATGATCCATATGTTACACACTGGTCACATGGCCAACGATACTGACCCTCACATCTGCACTGGTAATCGCCACTGATTGGAGAACAAACTGCAGACAAAACAGACGATTAGAGAAGTCCATTACCTCCAACCGCTAAGGATGTCCTTCAATAAATGTTCCCCAGTATCTGGTTTATCTGGACTTCAAGCAGTGAATCCCTACCTGTGGTGAGGTCCACCTGTGTGACATTCACTGTGGGGTTCAAGGTAAAGAAGCTGCCATTGTTCAGAAGGCTCTGGAGGAATTCCACCGTTTCAGCGTCTGTTAGGTTGAGCTCCACTTCGATCTCATATTTAAACTCAACAAGCAGCTCTGTGAGACAATGGAAAAAGAAAACGTTGTTTTCGTCTTCTCGGTGGGCGATTCCCAGATACGCACAGAAAATAAGAAGTCATAAACAACACACAGAATTTGTCTGTGCTAAATTGTTCAGTTGTATTTCAATGGCCACCTAAAGCAATCGACCCGATTTAACATCAGGTCGATTGTTAGGTTGGAGGATTTTATTCATGAATTCCTATATTTTCTCGAGATGTTGTCTATTCATTCTGTATTATGTGTGCAGGGCTTACTGTCTGAGTACTGTTGTAACCATTAAACAATCTCCCCTTCAGTTCAGCCATATAAGTGGAGAATATCAACATTGTTGCAAGTTGTAGAATAACTTGCAATTAAGTTTTGACAAAGATCAATGTAATTTTCACAGGCGGCGGAGGATTTGTTGTTTGCAGCTGCTGAAAGTAGCTAAAAAGGTTACTTTTAATGCAACTTAGTTACTTTCCAAATCAAGTAAGCAGTAATCTGATTAAAGTTGCTTTTTCAAAGTATCTACGCCATCACTGGTAGGGGGTGGGAGGGATCCGTCTTGCACATCGAAATTACAAGCAAATAATACACGCATTAAAATCCAGAAATGCTACACTGGGCCACAAACAAAACATTAGAGTGACAATTAAATTTCAGAAGGGGGCCTTTTTTTTTTTTTTTTTTTTTAAATCCAGCACCCAGTGTTGCTAGAACATTAGCATCGTGTTTTTGGTCCGAAGCCGAGCTGTGATCACCTGAGATCAGCTGACAGGAAGAGCCGTCGGCTGGGAGCGCTGAGATGCATTTACAGAGGCCACCGGATATGGAATCACAAGCTCCGTACGTGATGCAGCTGCTGTGCGGCCAAGCAAACTGCTCTTCACACTCACACTGGAAACCAGCGTCAGTGGAGACGCAAACTGGATGAGGAGAGATGGGGGGGGAAAACAGAGATGACCGTGTGATGTTGACGCTGCTGCCGATTGCGTTTCAGCCGACGCTCACCTGTTGTAACAGTGATGTCTTGGATCTCTGTGGTGTTATCGAGCTGCAGAGGGTAACTGGTGGCGTTCAGGGCTGACAGGAGCTGCTCGTACGTTTCCACGCTCGATGCATTTAGCAAAATGTCTGCAGAGTAAATCCCGGGGCCTGAAAGCACTGCAGAGATGAACACCAGAAAGGGAATAGTGTCAAGTTTTCCCCCACATTGACATTCTGACCTGATATTTCAGAGATGACATTATGCTTTTGCAGGGGTTTAAATGACTTTTGCAGTTGAAATCAGAAGTTTACATGCACTGTGTTTTCTCTCACT
The DNA here is from genome assembly GCA_902982915.1 of Phalloptychus januarius. Lineage (NCBI taxonomy): Eukaryota > Metazoa > Chordata > Actinopteri > Cyprinodontiformes > Poeciliidae > Phalloptychus > Phalloptychus januarius. The sequence goes on along the minus strand of CADWAE010000115.1, from coordinate 1,258,342 downwards.
TTCAAAGTTAAGCAAGAGCAGAAACATTTAGATTTGCTAAATCCAACAATTAGAGATTTATTTATTAGCAAACCAACCATCCCGTTTCTGCCGTACGTGAGGAAGAAAGTGTTCAGCATGTGGCTCCTAAAGAAAAAAAAATAAATAAATACAAAAGGTGTTTATGTAAAACATGGAAGTTATGTAGTCATCAGCAAGTCCCGTATTTTGTGTTCGGGGTCATAAATGAATGGAGTCGCCTTACGAGAAAATCCAGAACCGTGAAGTGAAACTGAAAGTTGAAGTTTCTGTTTTCCAAAGCCAGCAGTGTTGCTAGAAGCACAAAGACGGCCAAGGCTCTCTTGGATATCGCCATTCCTTTAGAGGAAATTACAGCAGGACACTGAGTAAAAACAAAAACAAATACAAGATCAGAAAACCATTTACACATTTAAGCAGACAGAAATACCTCCTGTCTATACGCGGACATTTCTTGTTTAGATTTAATTTGATTCAAATTAAGTTCCTATATCAAATTAGGAGAGGTGGTGAGATTATATCTTGTGTTAGTATTTGATATATAAATATTACATCACTTCAAATTAAAAATGTGTCATCAGATTATTATCTGGTCTATAAATAATAAAGGAGAGAAATATATGGCAAAAGTGACCAGTTTCATTAGGAATTTGTGATTTTAACTTCCAGACATTAACTTTAATAACAGAGTCTGACATTAGCGTATTTTTGCTCACACGCCTTCCTCGGTTTGTTTTCTAACTACAATGTTGGTCTGTAAATGTTGGTGTTCCAAAGTTAATATTTTTTGAGTTTGTGGGTGATAATTTTGGAGTTATTTGAACATTTACAGCTATCGAAAAAACTTCCGCGAGCGTCTTCAATCAAGCGAGTTAAATGTCAACGCCTGTGATCTATGCTGCGTTCCAGTTACCTCGGAATTCGGAGATTGGTTTAACGCCGGCCCCGAGATAACGGCGTTCAAGTCGGAAAACGTTTGCAGGGGATACACAATGTTACATGTGAGTGTTGTAAAATAAACATGCTCCGGAGCGGCCATATTGAAACGTGAAGTCGGCCTTACAAAGTCCTAACTGGGGAAAGGTGGAGTTGCTTCTAATTTCCAGATGGGAAATCTGAACTTGGAGCGTGTTCCAGTAGATCCTTTCCGATCGGGAAGTCGGAATTTCCCAGCTCCGAGTATAACTAAAGCAGCATAAGCGTTTTAGACACTAACAACAACATCCGGGTTGTTGAAAGCGCCACAGTGAACATTTTCAGGTTTAGGTTTGAAAATAATCACAACCATCGTAAAGCAGACAGACTTGTTATTTTAAAAAATGTATTCTGCAGTTGACTGTCGCGTGGCTTCTCAGAAAGGGGTTATGGGTTGAATTTATGTACGTTCATTTCGGTTAGTCGGTTAACTAATCAATCGGTTAAAGTCTGTTCTTTGTTACATTAGAGGGAATAACATACATTCCAGTTCACTTATGAGGTGTCATAAAAAAACATCAACGGTGTCAAATTTTCAAACAGTCTTAAAGAGTTAAAATATTAACACTTCTGAAAGTTTAATTGTGACTCAAAAAGCTCAGAAAAAGTGTCAAATGTATGCATTCAGACTGATTCGACTTTAGATCTGATGTCACTGAGCTGTTTATTGCATGACTTAGTCTCTGCTGAAATACAGCTCAAACTCCTGAAACAACACATAACAGTGTTGAGAAGCGAGGGCCTTCCAGGGTGGAGCTTACGCACGGCCGTCATGGGAAAACCCACACCTTCTCAGCTTTCCTCTCAGTCTACACACTCTAAGTCCCTGAGAGTCTGCAAGGAATCCCCACCAAACCAGTTCCAGCGGTACACCTGACAGAACAGACCCTAAACCTTCCATGACTCGGACAACATCTGACAAGTGCATGTAAATCTCTATTTTGGCCTTTTTCACCTGCCTGTAACACGTGTTCAATTCCCTCTGCTAGGTAAATGGTATAAATATTGGTTTTATGTTACATTTAAAGGATTTTGCACAGTAAAAATGGTGCCCTTCTTTGAGATGGTTACATAAATCCAACAAGTTAAGCAGAAACCTCTTTCTAACGTAAACAGCAATTTCTCAATGTGCTTCCTGCAAGATATCTTATAAAGAAACCCTAGGGAAAAAAAAGGCCCAGGATCTCAAATTTCATTATGAAGTCATGTTATTATCTCATGACTTGGTTTTAAATGTATGCGTGTGTGTGGTTTTTTTTTTAAGTTGACGTTTCCAAAGTGTGACATTTTCTCTGATCACCGCTGCACTTCAGGAGTCACTAAATCAGAAAGAGTCCAGATGTGTGTGAGCTAATCTCTACTTGAGTCCAGCTGTTCTGTGAAGGGCTCAGGGGCTTGTTAGAGAACTTTAGAGAACAAACAGAAAAAAAAACTCTGGAACACAGAACACACTCTGTAAGAGCTGCAGAGATCCATAGTTTGAAACAAAATTGAGTTTGTGAAAGTTTATGGTTTGTAAACAAAAAAAAGGCAATAATGCAACTTGATGTTATTGTAAATTTTACAACTGATTTTAATTATGTGATTTTATTTTATTTTTTTTGCATGTGTAATAGGTTATTTAAATTGAATCACTCTGGATGTTCGATGCTACACAAACTTTGGAAAGCCCATGTTTTTTCAAAGGGGTGGCCACCAGGGGGCATCAGAGTGCCCTCAAAGTTGGAAAGATTAGAAAAAAACGAAATCTAATCATTTTTTTTACTCGTTTTATTTATTATAAAATCCAATCGATTTTTTTCTTCAATAATTATCGTAAAATATAATTTAAAACAACTTTTTAAAATTGCATTTTTAAAGCTATTTTTTTTGTTTTTTTGTAAAGCTAAGTTTTATCCTTAGCAGCTCGCTTAGCAACAAAAATACCAAAGGATCTGACCAGCTGTGGAGGAAACAATAAGACCTCATGGCCAACTAAAACCAAAATGTGGGACAGAACCAAACAAATATAATAATCACTGAATTATTATATTGGTTTAAACAAAGTGCAAGCAAAAAAAAAAAAAAACTGAAAAACTCTTTTTATTTTTGTTTACATATTTTGTAGCATTGTCAGTGGGTTTGTAAAAATTGTCTCTGGCTAGAAAATAATGTGGTTTGTGGAAAAGTCTGAAAATCCCTGACCTAAATCAAATAAAGATGCATAACGCCAGGTCCAAGATTTCCAATGTGCATTTATATTATCTCTGGACAAAGAGATATATAAAAAAAAATAATGCCGAGCTGAAAGATGGAAAAAAGAAAGCAAAACCCTAAGAAGCATTTCATTTGTTTTATCTTTCTTTTACTTTTACTGGACATATAAACGAGTTTCAGGAGGAAACAGATTGCTGATTGGGTTTATCAAAAGTAGGCCACATTCCAACGGCAGATTTTTATCCTGTCTGCTCCTCATTTGCACCGCTTCGGGTGAAGAGAGAGAAAAAAAAGATTCACCGACTGACGCTAAAACATGTTAAACATGTTTTTGTTTTAGGTCATTTGGATTAACCAGAATTATTGTATTTCTGAGAATAACAATAAAGAAAAAAAATGATGGCGCATATCCAAAGTCAAAAGTTTACCTGTTTCCTTCAGCATTTGGGACTAAAGCTCTTTAAGCTGTATGAATTGGATCAAACATTTCAGGTTACCTTCCACAATCGTCTTCCAACAGCAGCTTGCTGGGATTTTGGCCAGTTCCTCCAGAGGCAGGGTTTTCTAGGTCACCTGGCTTACGAACCTTATTTGCTCGGCTCACATATTTCCTGTGGGACTGAGATCAGATATTTGTGACGACCACTTCAGAAACACGTCACTACCCAGCCAGCATCCCTAGGTGGGCCCCATATGGGGAAAAGGAGGGCAGACACAGGTTTGCCCATGAAGGGCCCATGTAGGCGGTGGCCCTACGTGGGCAAAACCCATGTGGGGCCACCATGGAAACCGCGGACAAACCCATGTGGGACCCATATTGTCTGTCCTCCTTTTCCCCATATGGGGCCCACCTAGGTATGCTGGCTGGGTAGTTTGGTGATGTACATGGAGTCAATCTGTGTTTAAAAGACCCATTTGGGCTAAAGGTGACTTCAGTATTGCCACATATTTTCTTTCCTTTCACTGTCATATTTTCATGAAGTGCACCAGTCCGTCCTGCTGCGGGGTTCCGTTTGTAAAGTTACACAGTAAACAATTAAGAGCAATGTTTTGGTATATTTATCCTGTCATAGAAAATGTTATTCACACATTTATACATTTCAGAGTTTTGCATATTAGCTAATTTGCTAATTAGTGATCATATTATTATTGTATCCTAAATATTAAGTTAGCTAGGTTAATAGTTAGCTGGCAACCTAAATATTCAGTTAGTATGCTATCCTGCTAGCTAAGTATTTACTTAGCAAGCTAAATAAAGTCTTAGGTAAATATTTAGCTCGAAAAATTTAATTAATTTGGATCTTAATATTTAGTTTGCAAACTATGTCATTAGATAGCTAAATGTTTATTTGGGGAGCTATAAAATAAAGAATATTTAGCATGTGAATTTAAGGTTTAGTTTGGTGCAATGACGCTGGTGAAAATATGACCTTCAAAAAAATATTTTGAATTAAAAAAATTCTAAACTCAAAAATATTTTGAATGCTAATTCACATGCTAAAAAACATTTAGCATGTGAATTAAATGTTTAGTTTGGTATAATGACGCTGGTAAAAAATATGACTTTGAAAAATGAACACCATTTTTTTTTCTGACAGGCTAAATAAATCAAAAATGTTGTTTTGATTTTTTTTTTTTTTTTTTTTTTACAAACCACTTTATTTTATTTATTTTTTTGGTGGTCATGATTAAACCGCTCCTTCAAATAAACCACTCTACGCAGACGCTCCGTCTGCACCACTGATGATTTGAAGAGCACTCTGAATGTTTAAAGCAGCTGCAGCTGCAATTATTTCACTACTTAAGAAAACTTGTGACCTGTAACCTGTATGCATGACAGGAAAAAAATGCTACGTCCAGGACGATGAAGCGTCGCGTCATTTCCCTGGAAGGTGAATGTGACAGTAAACAGCCAACGATAATGCTCGCCTCAGAGCAACTTAAGAAAAACATCTCTCTAACGCTGCACTTAAAGAACCTGGAAGTATTGCGCGTTCTGTCTGTCCGTCTGCTCCAGGAGAGCCAGTTTAAACCTCTCTGCGATTGTGAAGCTGCTGTTGCAAGAGCAAATCTGACTCCTGCAGAGTGCAGCCTGGCAGAATTAAAATATTATCCTCAACTAAGACTGTAAACCTGCTCAGACTGTGAAATCTCTGTTATAGACATGAGAGCAGACGTTTAAAATCAGGTTATTAACAAACAACTGGACAAAGTTCTTCATTTCATCAGTGTAAGCAGATGGGACTTTGTGCAGTGCACTGAGGGTAAACTGGATTGGGTCATCAGAACATTTTCACTTTGAAAGACTTTTTATGTAAGTTATGGGACTTGATGTTTGACAAAAATGCAAACATCAAGTCACATTTGAACCACTTAGAAAGTGGCAGCAGGAAAACAAGGACCAGTACTGGAGATTCTGAGTTAACACAACGAAAACCTGCCCAGTTTCATCGTCGTGTGAAAACTAGAACGGTTTGAGGCAATTTTCTAGAAAAGTCAGTTAACTCGTACGAGGGTGGCTCCACAAAAAAAAAAAAAAAAAGATCTAAACGTTTTTCTAGCATATAAAAGCAGAAACAAGTCGCAAAAGGGTCTTAAACAATTTCCCCGTTTCCAATTTGAGCTCTCGCATTTTTCAAATTTTAAAAAAATTCACAATTTCTGATATGTGAGTTGAAAACATTGAAGAAAATGTTGAAATAAAGAATCCCAAAGATGATCAGAGCGCCACAGAACACACACTGCTCCTGAAAATAATGTCAACCGAGACGACAGGCGTCCATCATGAACCATTTCCCAACAATATGTAATCTAACTTCACTTCAATAGATCTCATCCCAGTTTACGGCTTTATCTGCAGCAGACTGAACTACAACCTTTCACAGGTTGTCTAAGCTAGTCAGTGAAGGTATCAATGACATGTTTTTTTATATTTTTGAATATTAAAAAGGCTTAAATTCTCAAATGATCCACATCTGGCTGCATAGACTAGCTCTCAGTTTGCTAAAGGTAAAGGTAAATGAATCTGGTTTCAAAGCACACTGGTGATTTAAGAAAAGTTCCCAGAATACACTTAGTAACAAGACAAACAATTTATGGCGAAAAGATAAAGATTCACTTTTCTGAGAAGTAATACAAAAAAAAAAAAAAAAAATTAGGTCAGACAGAGTGAAGAGAAGAGAAGCAGCTTCACAAAGAACGAAAACGTCGCCTGGAGCAGAAAACAATCGGCCGTCTTACCACAATTCTCCCGCCGCCAGTGTCAGAGCAACATGCCGAATGCTGGCAAAAGAATGTCGAAGCATGAAAATCCCAAAACCAGCAGGGGTGGGGGACGGGTAAAAAAAGTTTAAAAAAAAAAAAGTTTCCTCAACAGCTACTAGACACAAACTATACAGGTTCTGACTCAACAGGTTCTAATCATTCCACTCAGTGTGATTTTTATCAGGGGAGGTTCTTTTGTGCAACACTCTGGGTAGATGTAACACAAGTCTGAAAATCTGCAAGGTCAGCGATAGCATAATGGATTTATTGTATTACCACATTTTCCCTTTTTTTTTTTTTTTTTGTCATTTATTCTATGGAGGAATATTAATAAAACATGGTGGAAGCGATTAGAGGTTACATGACGATGAGTTCCTGCTTCAAGTGAGGAAAACATTAGCATCACCCAAATGATGGGTTAAATAATGTCTGTCGTGTTCAACTTGGTCATAAAACAGAAGCAGATGCCGTAAGCAGATGCCGTATATAGGGAAAAGGAGGGCAGACAATATGGGTCCCACATGGGTTTGTCCGTGGTTTCCATGGTGGCCTCACATGGGTTTGCCCATGTAGGGCCACTGCCTACATGGGCCCTACATGGCAGGGCCCACCTGGTTGTGCTGGCTGGGGTGGGGAAAAAAAAATAATCCAGCAACAGTCACTGGACTTGCTACAGCTAATCACACACCAGATCAGGTCTATGCGGATCCATATGTAATTATGCTCAGTGTGTCATAACTTTAAACGAAACTGAAGTTTTAATCTTTGGGCGTGAAGAGAAACGATCTAGAGTCAGCACACAGATTCAGTTATTACAGAGAGAAACCAGAGATCAGGACTGAACTCTGGGAGTTGAGGTGAACTCTGACCTGAACACGCAGAGACACATAAAGACGATTACAAAACCAGCCTTTTGTCACCGGATGAACATTTCTGATGCCACATCAAACACCGCAGATAGAAAATAACATTAGGATAACAAAGCTTGTGCAAAAAAACAAGAAATCTCACTTCCACCTGACCTGTAGGTGTGTCTGAATCTCATGCATTTCCCATTCAGTTGCAGTAAAATGTAGCACGCATAGCGGTCACTGTAGTTGAAAGCTGTCTAAAAACCATTTTCTTGTGTTTCTTGTGGATTTTTCTGCTGTAAATGCAGACAGACCAGTGAAGTGGACACTAGTGCATCGTACAATTCACTATCAACTTCTGGTCATCCACTGAATTTTTGATTAAATCCAACATGGCCGACAGATGAAAACTCATGCTGATGAACTCCAGTCCCTCCCTCTAGCTGTAGAGGACTCTTGCAGGTGAAATAAAAAAAAAATATTGTGACCCCTAAAGACTAAAATTACTGATGTAGTTTCCAAATAATAACTGATCACCTAGAAAAAAAATACAGAATTTTTTTCCCCACTGTTGCTTTATGCTTAAGAAAATCAAAAACACTTTTGAAAAAAAAATCCTGACATAAAGAATCAGAATTCATGCACGAAAGGCTGAGAATATTCACAAATGTCACTCAAGCAGCATCTTTTAAAAATCTCAGTTTAGTTAAAGTAAAGAGTACGGTACAGTAAAAGTCTATTTTTCCCAAAATGTTACTAAAGTAAATCCACCTCTGATCATTTTATGTGGATTTTTACAACAGAAATGCATAAATAGGTTTTCTAAAAATCATAATTTGGCTTCTATGTATAAAATATGTAGATTTAGAAAGTAGTATATTTTTTTTCAGAATCATTGATTCACTTTGGTCTTGAAAAGCAAAATGACTTTCGTATCAATGTTTGTAAGTCATTTTCTTTTTCAGGAATAAAAATGGAATAATCTCCACCTGGAAGATGTTGTTTTAGTAAAGGAATGAAATCAGCAAATCAAGTTATCGGGCAAATTAGTTTAGTTGAATAGAAAATCAAGGGGTTTTCTCCACTCACTTGTTGTAGAATGGCACCAGCAGGTTTGCACAAGTTTCCATCTTGTTGTATTTTTTTGCTGACATCACATACATTAAGCAACAGAGCATTTTAATGATGCAACTTGATAATTGCTGCCAGTTACGACAGAGAACAAATTCTGCAGATGGATTATTGTCCATCTGGCTGCTTTTATCTTGCATCATGTTTTCCACACTTGAAATAAAACAACTTATAACACAACGTGTGTATTCCCTCAAAGCTGAGACTGTAATCAGGGAACCCGTTTTTAGTCATTTGGAAACTAAAAACTCTTGTTGCTTAAAATACAGTACATCTTTGTCGTCGTGGGAACAATTCATATACTGTCTTTTGTTCCCCGTGTAATCTGACATTTGCGGGAAAAAAACCCCAAAAAACTCGTTTGGTTACTTGGACCTGAAACAGCTGAAGGACGTGAACAACTGTGACATCACAGCACGTATGAGAGGAAAACCTGATTTTCAGGGGGGGGGAGGGAAGTTTGAATTTACATCAAAATATTCTCACTTTTTTGATAAATTATGCAGTAAGTAACGACTACAAACAATATGTTTGCAAAATTGTTAAAACTGTCAGTATGAGGCAGGTAAGCCAACCTGCGCCTTGCTCTCTGCCAGACTGCATATAGTTCCCCACATGAATGCTAAGGCTAGTTAGCATAGCCACTGATGACAGCGGATAAATGGTTTCCTTGTAACGCTACGTTGTGTTTCAGCCATTAGCACATTGAGCAGCAGCGGTCTATACACAAGTAGATAGGCAGCACAAAGACCCTCCTCCTGACTCTGATTGGTTGTTTCCGACTGGGAGCGCTGTGTTTCTCCAGATGGCAGCAGAATCATCTCATGCTGTATTTGATGTAAATTGGCGACCCTGGGCAGGTCACCAGGGCAACACCGAGACAGACAGGACAAACAACCATGCACACACACTCACACCTAGGGAGAATTTGGAGAGGCCAATTAACATGACATTGGCCAGTCATGACAGTCATGTTTTTGGACTGTGGGAGGAAGCCGGAGTACCCAGAAAAACCCCACGCATGCACAGGGAGAACATGCAAACTCCATGCAGGAAGGCCCCAGGCTGGGAATCGAACCTGTGACCTTTTTGCTGCAGGCAACAGCTCTACCAACTGCGCCACTGCAGCCTCTTATATATATATATATATATATATATATATATGTATATGCAAGAATACCATTCAACTGTAAAACAATATTCTAGCTTAAATAAAGGAATTTCCTCCATTCTTATTAGGCAATGAATTATTTCTGTTAAGTACATTTTTAAATTACCAATTACACTCAAAATCTTAGGTCACCTATTTGACTGCATTTTATTGCAAAAAAAAAAACATTTAATAAAAAAAATAAACTTCTTTACAATCATTTCTGTTTCAACAGAAATCTGAGAGCATCAGCACAAAACTGAAAGTTCTTTTTTTTCTATTGATTCTAAATTTAAAACTTCACTGATTAAATTTTAAAAGGTCTCTTATTCCTGTTGCTGTGCATCATAATATTGAACAAGCTTCATTTTCAGGGTTATGAAAAATGTCCAGCAGTTAGGATGCTCCCAAATGTCCACATGTGCAAATAGCTCTTATTACATAGTGCACAATTTTACTTATATAGCACATTTTCAGCTAGGCAATGCAAAGTGCTTAAGAAGCCTGTTTCTGTCTGATACTCTAACAAATGAGGAAAAGGAAAAGAAGAAATTCTGGTTGTTTTTTTTACTTTACTGGCAGTCGTTTCCAGTTAAAGATTGAATCAGCTTTTAAGTTTGTTGTTTTATCATTAAGATAAATCTTATCAGAAAGATCCCTAGCCTTGGAATTTGTTGATTAGGACATGCAACCTTTCTTTTCTTTTTCTATGTTTGAGGCTCAGGAAGGTTAATATACACAGTAAATTGAACGTGGCGGCCATTCTTCAGTGTAAAATAACAAGCAAGGATTCTTGCATGTCTTCGATATGTTGGCCCTAAAGCACCATTTAAACGAAGCTGCTTCCTGTTCAGTGATGCGACTACATCACACAGCCGTGGTTTTTGTCCAGCCAATCAGGATGGAAAAGAAAAGGCAGGTACTAAAGGCAAACAGGTTTTACACCATGTGAACTATTATGCAAGTTTTAGTTTGGACCATATTGTTTCCTCTGTATAAACCTGGATGCTTATTGAATACAAACATGTCAGCTGATGTCTATTGGTTTAGTGAGGGAGGGTGAGGCCTGTGGAGATCAACTCTCTATATCAATATGTGCAGAATTATTAGGCAGCTTCTTCTCTTCTGGCAAAATGGGCCAAAACATTTGATTTAAGTGAATCTGAAAAGTCTAAAATTGTAAGAAAAGCAACAACAAAAAAAGAAAACAAAAGTTTTTCAGAGGGATGCAGCACTCTTGAAATGGCTAAGATATCAGGGCATGATTGGAGAGGCCAATTAACATGACATTGGCCAGTCATGACAGTCATGTTTTTGGACTGTGGGAGGAAGCCGGAGTACCCAGAAAAACCCCACGCATGCACAGGTTCTGTAAAAAAAAAATAGTTCTGTAAAAACGTTTTGCTGCAAATCGTTAACAGCCCAGCCAGCATACCTAGGTGGGCCCCATATGGGGAAAAGGAGGTCAGACAATATGGGTCCCACTTGGGTTTGTCCACGGTTTCCATGGTGACCCCAGATGGGTTTGCCCAGGTAGGGCGCCTACTTGGGCCCTACATGGGCCCTACATGGGTCCTACATGGGTCCTACCTGGGCCCTACATGGCGGTGATTTGTTAAGTGATCATACACACATCACTTAACAAATCAGATTTTGGCTTTCCCCACATGGGCCCTACATGGCTTTCCCCAGAAAGCCAAAATCTCACTTATTACTTTCTAAGATATTCGGCCATTTTGAATTGACGCAGCGTGCTGTAGTTGTTCGACGATAAAATTAGTCCTCAAATCTCCAACTCGCGTAAGGATGGTGCACACAGTTTATTCGTGGCCTCATGCGTCGAGAACATGCTGACCTCAGCTTGGTTTCATCCGTCAACAAAACATCATTCCATGTTTGAATAGTTCTCCATTTTTGCATGCCGTTTCCTAATTCAACCAGTTTTTAATTTGAAGATCGTTCTACTCTTGATTGGGCATCGTCTTAAAATTCTGAGCACAACCTGACTGCAGTGGAAAAGTTCTGATCTGACATTCAGATTAAGAAAAGTAAGTGACACAGATCCCAGGGTGATAAGAGGTCAAAGGTAGCTTACATAAGAGCCGAGTGTAAGGGCAGCTTTAGAGTTAGCCATCTTTTGCTAATGCATGAGCTCCAGTCAGGAATGCTGCCCTACATGTGTGAAACAGGATTGATGATTACGGCTTATCGTACTTCACTGAGACGCATCGACTCCTTCGCACCGTCCAGGGTCAACTCTCTTTCTTATTTGTGTTTATTTATTTTGAACTGACAATAAGAATAACAGCAGAAAAATAACAAGACAACTCGTCATGCCAACTGGCATGCAATTTGACACAAGTTGTTGAAATGGGAGCAGGTAGAAGGTAAAAGATATTCTGACTCGTCGCTCTCACACTCCTCAGCATACAAGCATTTAAATCTCCCCATATCAGTAAAACCTTTAAAGTTTTCCCACATTAAGCAATGCTTCATTATTGTCACTGACTGTAAGATTATCTCAGACAGACAAATAATGTCTCTCTGAGATATTTCTACTAGCACATATGTCGACATCGCATTTTTGGCCTTTGAGACGGCCATCCTACCAATCAGTTCAGTTTGTTTCAAGTTAGGTTATTCTGATTTGATATATCATCACACTCCTAAAATAATGAACTATGTATATATATATATATACAATATTAAAAACTTTTATGTATTAAAATTAATTAATAAATTTTAATAATCAATTAAGTAATCAAATAATTAATTTAATAAGTAATTATTAATTAGAATAATTATATATTATAATTTAGATTAATTACATATATAATATATATTAATTATTAAATCAATTTGATAATTAATTATTTTATTGTGTTTTTTATTGTGTATTTTATTATTGTACAAGCTAGCTCATAATTGTAATATGTTTATATGAATCAATTTTCACAGAATCTCTTTCACGTTTCATTTGATTGCAGAACAACCAGCTGGCTGTTGAAATGCTGCCATCTGCCGGTTGTTCTTTTTTACAGTCAGGTTAAGTCCAATGAAAAGATTACAACCAATCAGAGTCAGGAGGAGGGGCTTAGTCAGAACAATCCCAAATGATGTCTGTCTGAGATATTTCTACTTGCATTTTGACAACCATACATGATATCAGCCATTTACCAATGGCTTGTGGTAAATGTGAATATATTTTAGCAAATTTGGAATTTCTTGCTTTTTAATCCAACTGCAGCCAAATTTGCAACTAAAGATATATACTCCATAATACTGTATAATAAGGCCTCGTTAATAACTACAGGCTGATATAGATAATTGTATTTCTGTAAATGAGAACCAACAAGTAAAACATTTTCATAATCTTGACACATATGCATGATAGAAAAATCTACCTAAACTTGAAAAGAATAACTGATTAGTTTTAATTTTCACAAACTTTTCTCTGTCCTTCCAACTCCCATTTAAAATCTAAAAGGTTCATATGTTTTAAACCTTTTTTTTCTTTCTGTAACCTGCAGCCAGACTCCCAGTTGGCAGAATGAAACTCTCACTTAGTAGCTGACCCAGTGCTGAAATGATTAAGGTTAGTTATTCTGGACTATTGTTCATATTTGTGTTAAATTCTGTATAGTCGAGTTCATTTAAATAACCCCAATTCACAACTAATGTTGCCTCCCAGCCAGCATACCTAGGTGGGTCCCATATGGGGAAAATGAGGGCAGACAATATGGGTCCCACATGGGTTTGTCCGCAGTTTCCATGGTGGCCCCACACGGGTTTGCCCATGTAGGGCCACCGCCTACATGGGCCCTACATGGGCAAACCCAGGTGGGCCACCCTGGAAACTGCGGACAAACCCATGTGGGACCCATATTGTCTGCCCTCATTTTCCCCATATGGGGCCCACCTAGGTATGCTGGCTGGGCTGAAGGCACATTACGAGACAAACAGAAATACGCCGTACTCCCAAGAACCTAAATGACAAAACTCTGCACAAGAATCTGGAAAAAAAAAAATCAGCTTTATTTAGTTAATCTGAAGAGTAAACATACTGGTTACATTTGAGTTGTGAAATTTGATGAAATCATCTCCTCAGACACGTCCGTTTCACTTCTACCCGTCATTGTTCCAAAAAAACCCCCAAAGAGTACATCCCACACTTCTTCATCGCCATCATCTGGCTTTCAGTCACATCCAGCCGAGCTGCAGTACCTGAAGCAGCTGTTCTCTTTCCATCATGTCCTTGTTCTGTTCTGCCAGGCCAAAAAGGCGAGAGTCCACACCACAGAGGTTCCGACAGAACCTGGGTGCTCTCGTTGCGTTGAAGAGGGAGGGGTTTCGCGTGGGTGTCGCTTCGTGAGGTTCGAGATGCTTTTTGCAAACTGTTTAAGGTGGAAGGAGTCGGTAGACTGCACTCTGTTCGTCGGTGAGCTCAAGTAACAGACTTCAAGTAGAGTACAGAGTATGCATATGTTACAACCCAGCAAGGGAACGAACCCCCACCGGGGACGGAGGGTTTCGAAAATATATGAATGCCCAGGACAGAGAAACCCACATGCTACAATAACTAATAATAGTAAATCAAAGTGAGTATGGAAAACAAAACAAAAAAAAGCACAAACAGAAATGACCATTAGTGCATGAGTATTACATTTGCGTATCAAGAACAAGAAACATCTAGAAAATTGGACTGAGTTATTTCCCTTGATTCTGCCAGGAAGCTCCGAAATGAATCAGGAACGCTTTCAAAGCAATTCATTGGGCTCACATGTGGGGGTCAGGGTTCACTAAAGGGGCACTTAAGAGATTTTCTCTCCCAGTGAAGTTCAAAACTAAATGGGGAGGAAAAAAAAGGCATTTTTCCTACTGGCATGTGAACTAAAATAATGTCTTAAAGTATTGATATCCTCTGAGCTCTTTAGCGTTTTGTCACCTTACAACCAGAAACTGTGATGCATTTCACTGAGATTTTATCGCCTTTAATTGTTTTTGCCGTTATTTTATGTTTCACATCTAAAAACTGAAAAGGTTCTCTCTATAGGAAGGAGAGTGTGTCTAAAAATGTAATTTGAAGTAGAGCCAGAGATGTTCAACTGGATGAAGGTCTGGACTTTGTTTAGGCTATTCATGTGCTTTAAGATCCTCAAACATTAGTCCTTGGGGAGAAAGGGATGCAACAACGTTTTCAGGGTACGTTTTGTACTCGCATTACTTCTTGCTTTTGAAGTGACCTCCGGTCCGCTTGGTGTTCACATATGTATTCAAACCACAGCAGAGTTTACTCTAACCGAACACAGGCCAGGCCAGCGTTTTTATGTGGACCAGAGTTTATTTTTTGGTTCTCATCATTTTGATTGCGCATTCCCGCCTCCCCAAATGAACCAGACTTTCTTGACAACTGAACTAGAGTACAGCGTATCTTTTCTCTTCATTAGTTTCGGTATTAAGGGTATTTCTAATGAAGACCTCAAAATTTACGGGGTCACAGCCTTTTGTGAAGACAGACTCTTTCTGAAGCAACATTTTCTGACTTCTGACTGGCTGGCTTTAACCGTCCGGCGGTCTTAGTGTGTCGCTTAAACCGCCGATGATTAGCGTGAAGAGGAGCGTGGCAAAAGTGATGGTCAGAGAGCGGGGCAGCGTAAGGGAGGTGCGGTATTGTGCCGTCAGACCGTCAATTTCAGAAACCACACAAGAAAACCTTGTAAAGCACACGTGTGGTACAAATGATTACATCTCTTAAGACCGCTGGATGAGGTAAAACAAATCTGCCCTCGCATGGCCAGGTCACAAAATTCAACAAAACAGCACACCACGCTGTTCAAATTTTGATTTGCATCTTCTTCCATTCATCTCATAGCAATGCCCTACTTTGAGTTTGGCCTTTAATATAAAATCCCATAGAAAGAACATAGGGTTTGTGGTTGTAACATGACCGAATGTGGAAAAGCCCGAGGTGCTTTACGAGGCACTGCATTCCTTCAGTCTTGAATCGTTTTAATCGATGCATTTGGTGTCAGACTGTTGAAATGATGCTACTACCTGCTGGTGGTCGCAAGCTACCAAAAAAAAAAACACCCATCCCCCTCCCTCAGGATCAGGCAGGCAGCAGGAAGGAAACAAAACGAGGTGCTGTGGAAGGGAACACGTTTAGGCACATGACTCAGAAATCAGCCCAATCCGTTAGATTTACAAGAACCTCAATCAAAGAATAATACCAGTGTTGTTTAGAGTTGTAGCTTATATACCATTGCCTGTTGCGTTAATAATAAATAGGACTTTTACACTGAAATATTAGTAAAGGCAAGACGAGCCTAAATGATTGGCACAAACAAGAAAAAACACCGGTATTGTCCTTTAAACAAGAAGGCGCTGGCCGTTTCAGATAAATAAAGTGCTAGTTGAGTGGAGTCTGTACATAATTCACGCCGTTTGGACTCGGCTCTTGAAAACCCTGAAGGCCTTTTGAGCCTGGCGGTTAGCATCACCGGTGGTCATGTGACGCGGCAGATGGGGGTTTTTATACAGAAGGAACAAAAGAGTGGTTAGGATTCACCGGACTCATCCGAGGCACCAGACCAAAGGTAAGTGACCTGGTGGAGCCGTATTACACTAGTGGCCTCACGAGTCGAAAAAAATCAACTCAAGCTAAATCTCAACTACACCCCATCCCTTTGCCTTTGAACATCTGTGTGCTTTTCTTTTTATCTCATTTCCACTATAACAGGTCGGGCAGGTGGCTGTAGACGGAGTCCAGCAGCGTCTGGCTGGCCTCCTGGCTCTTCACTCCGGCAATCTCAAACAGCCGGTCCAGCTTGTCCTCGGCCGTGGGAATCTCCTCGAGGACGTGCAGCTCCTCGGGGTTCAGGATGTGCAGCATGTCGTCGAAGATCGGCTGTAGGTCGCACGGGTCCAGGCGAACCTGCCGGAGAACCGTGTCTTTCTTCTCTGCAGAGGGACGCGATAAAGAGACCAGATTAGATTATTCTCGTATTGAACGCTACGGTGTTTGCATTCATGCGCCATCTGTCATCCACCCAAACCTGTCTTTCTTTACTAGGTACTAAAATATTTCTGTTTCTAGCAGCATGTTCATCCAATAATGACTAGTAGCTGGAATAACATTAAAGACAAGCTTAAAAAGTTTTAAACCTTCATTGCTTTGTGTGAGTCACTGCTAACATTGTCTTGCTATGTGACAAGCTGAGTTAGATAGCAAGTCCGAAGTCCGTACCCTTCTTTGGAGGTATAAGTCTTAAATTACATTCAGAATGGTCCTTATAAGAAATAAAGTTGAGTTGGTGAATCTTACAAAAATCCTGTTAAAACTTTGTGTTTTTCATCTTGGGGAAGACAAAATTTCCCCAAGGTTTAAACTTGGGCTGTGCTGTGTATGTTGTTTTTGGGGGGTTTTTTTGTACTCCGAAGTCTTCATTGATGTTGACTGACAATTACAAAACGAATCATGGCTATAAATGTGCAACTAAATAAAGTTGAGGCAGCTGCACACTTTTCTTTGTCATTCTCTTGGTCTCCCTTTTCTATAGAGCTACAGTTGCAATATGTAACTTTGGCTGTACCAGACAATGATTTTCACAGGTTATTTGTCTCGTGTTATGTTGTTGAGATATTGTGACAGTTGTAACAAATATGTAAAAAAATGTTTCTTTATTTGTTTTCAATAAAACTTACACACTGTAACTTTAACTGTGTGAAACATTTTGGGTGCTCCCAATAGTTTGCTGGAATTTTGGCAAATTCCTTCAAAAACAGAAAGACGTAGAAATCATATGTTATAGATAAATAACAACTGGTTCAATTTGAACTTTAATCAAAATGCTGAGATGGTTTTGTCCAGTTTTGCTTAAGTGTGGAAGTGTAATTTTGGACATCGGTGTAACTATCTTTCACATCAGCATCAGCAAAGCTGTTCTTGAACTCTTATAGTCATTGGTAGGACTTAATCGAATACAAAAACTTCAACAATTTCTCATCGATTGTGGGAGCAAAATTTTAAATAATGCTGACAACATGCACAATCAGATTGTGCTCCCTTGAATAAATAGACTGCAATAGCCAGAACAGACCACATGAGGGCACCCAAACATCTACTTAGAACTGGGAGTCATGTTTTCCTAGGTTTCTTTCAACAGCCGTAACATCACAATAACAATGAGCCAACATTAACGAGAGTCTGAATCATTTGTGGAGGACTTAAAGAATCTGAAACAGCTGAACCCCAAAGGCGCCGCTGTAATGAAGAATCTGTGCTGCCTGCCATGACACCAGTCCACCTCTGTAACTTTACATTATGTCTCAAATTTGAATCATGTACAGTACGTGACCTGAGCAGTTTACACACATGTTCAGAGCTGTGTAACCTACTCACCGATGCTCGCGGCATTTACAACAAAGTTACCCGGTGACACAGTTTCTGTGTCAGACTGACTCACAGGAGTGACTCCACAGAGAACACAGAAGATCTGTCCTATTATCTGGATACAAGCAATTAGGTAACCGTTAAAACACGAGTCACATTCAGACGGACTCATAAAGTGACACTTTCCTCCTCGTTATTCTCCGTCTACTTTCATCGATTAAATAAGAGTTACAAAAAATCCTCCTGGAGACATTAAGGAGTCTTTGAACATTGAAAGCTTATCACTTATTCACAAAGCTGAGCTTCTTGATCGTTTTCAAATGAATACCAAGAGTTATGTCAGGAAGAAAGTGCGTGCTGACATTTTCAAACTATTTGAGCAAGTAAAGTAAGCAAACACTTCAGCTTATTGGGAGCTCCACCTTTGGTTGGGGGCATAAACAACAAGTGGAGAAACGACTCAAAGTTCACCGTGTGTTCTGGCCGAACTTCACCTCTCACCTTTGGTAATGAAGGAGCCATTCCTGCTGAGGGCGGAGTCTTTGCTGGATGTGGAGTCGCAGCGAAGGAGCGGTTCTGATTCGTCGGCGAAGAAACTTTTGGTTCGGTCCATGGGCGACTGCACAGGCCCGACGCCGCCGGCTCGGTACACGCCGCCGCCGCCGCCGCCGCCGCTGCTGCTGCTTCCGCCGCTGCTGGCCGTGCTGCTGGGCGACTCCAGCAGCTTGTGGATGGGGCTGAGGCTTTGGCTTACATTCACTGTGGTCGTCAGCTGGTTGATGTCAAACTGCAAGGAGAGGGGAGACAGGAGGATTTTAACTCTCAACCAAACCTCAGTGGGTTTAAATAATAATATAAAGACATTCATTTCAGGTAATGTTTTAGAAAGGGTTGAAACCATTCATTTCAAATGTAAAGAAATGATTCTACAAATGATCTACAATTTCAATGTGAAGAGAGTTGGGGTAAACTCCATCAGGGATTCTGACTCACTTCGCTTTTTGCCCAGATTTCAACCCACTTTTCATTCTTATGTTCTATTTCGCACCCAAACCATTTCATTCCTAATATATCCCATCTCTTCATTTATAAACAGTAACAGCCCAGCCACCATCCCTAGGTGGGCCCTATGTGGGGAAAAGGAGGGCAGACAATATGGGTCCCTCATGGGTCTGTCTGCAGTTTCCACCTACATGGGCCCTAAATGGCCCTACATGGGCAAACCCATGTGTGCCCATCATGGAGACCGCGGACAAATCCATGTGGGACCCATATTTTCTGCCCTCCTTTTCCCCATATGGGGCCCACCTAGGTATGCTGGCTGGGAGATATTTTATGTTTTGCTACCAAGCAGATTATAAATTAAGTGAATTTGTTCATGTCAGTGTACACGTAGCTAGCATGTTCCAAAATTAGCCCAAACTCTGACCAGTAGATTATGTGTACAAAGTGTACAATATGAAGCAACAGGCATTAGTGGTATATATACTCAAAGCTGTACGATGCTTAGGGATAATAGTTTAAAACGGGACGTATATCAGTCTTGTGTCTGTGTTTCTGTGAATAAATATAACTTTTCTTTTTTTTTTTTTTAAATGGTCAAATCTTCACGTGATTCAATTCAAGGTATTTCTGCACACTTCCTATTTTCATGTGTTTAGGTTTTGATTCTTGTTTAAGACAGTTGACAATGGAGGTATGACTTCCAATGTCATACATTGATACATGTTATCAATCAGGTAATAAAGGTTTGTGTGTTGAGGTTGTCTAAGAAATCACATGTTAAATATTTAATAACTTTAGTATCCCCCCAACTAAATTTTGGGGGTTCTTTATGGTACATGGTTCTGTATCTGTAATTCCTTCCCGTTTCTTCTATTCTTCCTGCTCCCGCGCTTCTGTCTCTTTGTTTGGTTTTTCCTGTCTTCCCATCCTCCCTGTTGTCCCTCTCTTTCCCCCCTCTCTGTCTCTCTGCCCCACTTCCCTCACCCCCTCGTGTCTCTGTCTTTGGTGTGGTAATGAACCTGTGGTTTGAACCAGTAGCGACTGGTTTGGGGATGAGCTCATGAGAGAGAGCTTCTTGTTTTTCACTGCGAAGCCCCACTTGGGCTGAAAGGATACATCAACAGAGGTCATTTAATCCCCAAGATAACGGTTAGGACCCAGAACGACACAGGTTTTTTGTTTTTTTGTCAGTTGTTGAATCCAATCTGTTAGAAATGTTTGCTCTCACAACATGAAACAAAAACATAACGGCAGCTCTCCTCCTTTGTTCCCCAACATCTGGTTTGCTGTATTCTGACAGAACACACATGCTTTGTTTAGCTAGCAAAGGCATATTTACATCTATATGTAGAGTCCGGACAGCAATACCCCAAATGAATGTAATCGGAAGTAATGTTTTTCCGAGAGCAGCTGTAGGAGAACAGAGGGATCCACAGGGAACCATAAACAGCATCTCCAGGGGACAGGAAATCACGCCAGCATGTGCTAAGCTAAGCTAATACTTCTGTGATGCAGATCTGTCTCTTTTGCAGCTGCAGGTTAGCAAATAATTTTGGTTTCTGTTTCGCAGTTTTGTCTGTTGCTGATTTATTTAAGTTGTGCTGAATGACTTTATGGCTGTTTTCAGTAAAGTAGGTTTTCAGTCCAATTGACTGGAGTCAGTTATTGACTAACTGGCTCCGGAGGGAATAAGGTTTTCAAACCAGCGTAGAAAAAAAACCCTCTAGAGTCATTTTCTTTTTTTTTAAGCTTAGTACAAAATCCTGACAGATGACAAAGGAAAATACAAAAAGAAAATACAAAACGGTGTTATGTTCATGTGTTTCACATTTCTCAGGGTACTCCAGCTTCTGCCCACAGACCAAAAGCAGCATATTACTTTAACTGGTTGTTCTGTATGATCCTCATGTGCTAGTGAGCATGCATAGCGGTTTGTAATCATGTGTTGTCCTGTGATGAGCTGACAGCCTGTCCAGGGTTTACCCCACCTCTTGCCTTTTAGCCACAAGCATTTTTCAGGATGAAAAGGAAATGGGATTGGACAGATTGGCTCTAAAACAAATCAGCAGCAGAAAAAAAACCCATCTGAAAATCAATGAATTCCAAAGTTCTTCGATATTTCGATTCAATTCAATTCAAAAATACTATATTTATGATGAAAATAATCGAAGTGTTGTCGTAACTCGTATCAAGTGTCTTCAATCATCGTCGTTGTGGATGGTGATGCTGTGGCCAGGAAGTCTTGCTAATAACCCAAAGAGGGCTCGGACTGAAGACTGTTGCTACAGTCACATGTTAACGTGTGGCAGGGACAATGTCTCACAATAACATGTCCTGGATGACATAATCAGTTGTTGGAGTTTGGGATATGAAGCTTACCTAAAACTGTTCAAAAGCAATTATTCTATCAACTAAGCTTTATTCTATGCTTGATTTTACTAGTTTTTAGTGGTTGGTAGATGTATAGATGATTTGGAACTCAATATGACAACTATGTCTAAAACCATGCCTGGACAACTCACTCAAAACCAATAGATAGAAATATGCCGACTTCACTGAAAATTTGCCTTGCAGCTGGATGGAGAAAACATACAAACCTAACAGAACCAACTAAATAGACAAACCTATCTATTTCTAGAAACGCAATAAAGTGCTTTTGAAATAAACGAAGAGCCAGAATTCACATGCAGGTTCGAAGGAGGTTGTTGAGCCAGAAGGAAGAGAAAAGACGGACTGCATCAGATTTGCCTACCTCTGCAATTATCTGGTCTAACCCCAGAAAAGATGAGTTTGACCACGAAGGGAAAATCAGTCAATGAGTACACGGCGTTCCCACAAAGGAACCCAAAAGTTCTCGAGCTGACGAAGTCATAAAGCTGCTTCAGGCACTGATGACTGTGTGCAGAGCTGTTATCAAAGAAGAAAGGGCTTACTTTGAAGGTTTGAACATATAAATCATACGTTTGGTGTTTGACCACATTTTGCTCTCGGTACGCGTTTTGGTGCTTCGTTTTCCAACAAAGAGCTTTCCACGACTGAATTAATCTGCTTTAATCAACTAGATGAAGTAGCAGATTACAGTTTACGCATAACGTTGGACCACAGTGGCAAACAACAGAAGCTTTGTCCCCGGTGAAGCATGACGGGCCACCCAGGCAGAGTCTTTCGCAAATATCTATGTATTCCATCTGAGAGCCTCTTGTAAACCAATGGGAGTCCCGTTTCCTTGCACCGCCATCCACACGTAGTGCGTACTGAACTGCAGAGGACGACGAAGCAGAGACAGGGGTCACGGAGAGGAACAAGGGAACGGCGGCTCCAGAAAGCTCCAAGGCCTGTGTGTTCCTATGCGTGTGAGCGAGAAAACCACCAGACTGAGTTGCTGACCGTTGCTTTCAGCGCGACGCGAGGGCCTGCTGGGGGACAAGACACACACAAATCCCCAGCACCCAGTCTGTTTGGATGTACACACTCTGAGGTACTGCACCAGCCAGGCTCACTTGGCAGAAGTGGCAGACTGCAGCAGAATGAAGGGGAGCGGGGAGAGATTCACTGTATCAGATCAAAAGATTAACTTGTCACTCCCAAAAAAAATGTGGTTTTTTTGCTTGCTAAGATGCAGACTCAAGTGGAAATGGGCTCCCTCTCTGTATGTTCAGCTTCTAAACTCTTAGGGTGAATTCACCACAGCCTTCTTTAGTTTAATCAAACTCTAGTTTATTTCCTTAGAAGGTCCAGTTCGTTTGGGGAGGTGTGAATGCGCAGTTGAACTCTGAGGCGGACCAAAACGAAACTCTGGTCTGCCTACAAACCTCGGTCTTGGATTGGTTGCATATGTGAACACCAAGCGGACTAACGACCTCCCCAAATCAGACCACATCGCAGGGCATTCTGGGTAAAACAACTCTGTGTGTCTTGCGCCAGCGGGAGAAACGGCTAGTGGTTTTTTGAAATCAACTGCTGAAATATATTGACACTCCATGTTTGTTTGCATTTCGTAAAGAAGAAAGTTGCTCTCAGTGTCTTCTTCAGAGGTTTTGTTCCATTTCCTTCAGTGGTTCTTGACGCAGCGCCACCAGAGGTGAGGAGGTGAACAGGTTTTTCAAAGAGTCTGGATCATTTCACACAGTGCAGGCTGAAAGTGAAGCACAACAGCTGAAAATGGAACAAATGTCATTTTAGAACACAATGAAACCAGACTAGGGTAATGTGAAAAACACTAATAATCTACATTCATTATTCCTAATCAGTGCATGTCCTAGATTTTAAGAATAATCTATTAAAATCTACAGGTTTTTTTTTATGTTTCTCTAAAATCTCAGGGAATCTTGTCTTGGTTTCCTCGTGTTTCTGGTTTGGAACACAAACCTTATCTGCATTTAAATGTGTTGTAGGGTTTGTTTCGCTTGTTCCTTAACAGCAGACCATATCTCATGTCTCGTTCTCATTCCAACTCCACATCTTATGTCGATCATTAACACCCTTTGCATATTTGCTGCGCTGTTGATCTTGTTCTTTGACAAATTGCCCTGTTCAGCATTTTTCCTGTAGTTTGTGGTTTAATTGTCTTTAATCTGAAGTCGTAACTGTGATTTCATGAAGAATTCCCCTCTTCAGTTTAGGTTCGGACGCTCACTTACACGCCCCAGAGGGACGTTCACAATCGCAGACATGTGACGGCGATGGCCCGCAATTGCATTTAAAAAGGCTCAACAGGGACTTCTTTGAAATTGTCTTTTTCTTTAGAAAGGAAGCATGTGCTCTTGCCCTCTGGGCCTGGTTGGAGAAGGGACTGAAAGGCTGCTAATGGGAACTAAGGCATAAACACTAAGCCATAAGCTATGTCACAAATTGCCCATGATTGTGACTTTTTGTGGTTAGAAGGCAAAATAGGATTGCAGTGTTTTGCCCTTTATTGATAGACTGTGAAAAATTGCTCAATGGAGCAATGGGAGGGATTTTAGAGTTTCCACATGATTTTTTTTTTAACCCTATTGATGATGGTGCCATGGCTTTGTAAGAGTCTGGTTATAAAGCCATGGCTCACAAATGCCTTGATTGCGTGAAAAATCACAGGAGAGAATTGTGGACCTCCGCAAATCGAGTTCATCCCTGGGTACAAGTTCTAAATGCCCGATGCCGGTGCCACAACCGTCTATTCAAACAGTAGAACGCTGTTTGTGTAAAACGTGTGTATCAAGATAAAAAAAAAAAAGGCAACATTGTGCAGAGGCTTGCTAACACTGGTAAGAAAGTGTCATTATCAAAAGTGGGAAAACTTTCTTTGCTACTGCATGCAATTCCAGATGCACAAATGGATTTTCTGGCGAACTCAGTTAGCCAAACAGCCAACTCAGGGGTAGCAGTCAGAGAAGGTTTTTCCACACAACAAACTTTCTCTAAAAAGTACCTGATATAACATGATTTCTCCTTGTTCTGTTGAAAAGGGAAATGCCTTCCTTCTATGAAGCCATTCATTGTGCGACTGTAAAGGAATGGACGTACTGTGTGGACTCTGCGAGCCCCGTGGACGGTTGAGATTTCCAACTACCAACTACCTACATTTATTCTGACAAATTCCTTCATTTTCTACGTTCCTAATGGATACTAGAGAGTTTGATGAGCTAGTTGTATGTCTTCTTTTCCAACAGAGTGGCCACAGCACACCTGTTGGTGACACTCCCACTACACCGCAGGTCATTGTCAAACTCCGTTTAGATGGCAACATAAACCGCAAGACAGAATCGAAACCAAGCCAGCATAGCTAGCTGGGCCCCATATGGGGAAAAGGAGGGCAGACAATATGGGTCCCACATGGGTTTGTCCGAGGTTTCCATGGTGGCCCCAGACGGGTTTGCCCATGTAGGGCTACCGCCATGTAGGGCCCATGTAGGGCCCATGTAGGCATGAAACTGCAAATCAAATACCTTAGAAATGACCCAATAACAACATTTCTTAATTTAACCATCATATCCAGTGACATTCGATGGCTGGAACTCACTTGATGCCTGTTTATTTTGGCTAATAATTCTCTGTCGTCCTGAGGTAACTCATTACACTCTGACATTTTAATCCCAGATGGTCATTATGTCAGATTGTAAAATCACAGAAAGGTAACGCGCCTGGTCACGATGCAGCAGAACACTGCTGCTGCGATCTCACGTAGATTGCCAGAAAACACAAACATTACACGCGACAACATCAACTTCACATACTTCAAATGCATGCCAGGGACTTGATGTTCCACCAAATACCCTAATAAATTAGACCCAATAATCTAACCTACGAACTCCAGCAAAAATGTTTATTTTGTTTCTGACTTTGAGTATCGGGGCAAATTTTAAATTAAGTCACTGCATAAAGGACATTGTGATGAAAGAAGAGGCCGTTCTGTTCCGTTCTGCATCTCTGTGTGAAATTTGCCGTGGTCTTCAACATGATGCTTTCATTTACCACGCTCTCGCAGGAGCTTTTCTTTAATCAGTCAGTCACCCGTGGAAGTCGAAAGGCGCAACACAATCTCTTTCAGACAACATAATCCACAAAGGCTTTGCCTCACTTTACTGGTAAACTTTAATCTTATAAAAACGGGGGATATGCATGTGAAAACCCTTTTTTCTCTTTCATCACCTAAACCCGGACAGAATACCTTGGTGGGCCCCATATGGGGAAAAGGAGGGCAGACAATATGGGTCCCACGTGGGTTTGCCCATGTAGGGCCTCCGCCATGTAGGGCCGATGTAGGTGGAAACTGCAGACAAACCCACATGGGACCCATATTGTCTGCCCTCCTTTTCCTCATATGGGGCCCACCAAGGTATGCTGACTCGGAAATTAAGTGCAAGAGCATTTCTTTACAAGGATTCCAGCATTTAAACTCAGGACTGTGATATTTTGTCGGTGGTGTAGCATAATAATGGACTGCATGCTAACTCATAAATGCTAACCACAAACATACTACAGGCTAAAACACCAAAGTCTCACCTCGTAGTAACAGTTCCTTTAACTGTGTAACTTTTATTTTTGTGACATCGGTCTATCAATTTTTCTGTTGAGGTTAAAAAAACCAAAGAAGCTTTTAGGCTTTCCACCGAAGCATAGATTCTTGCTCATAACTATTTTAGCACCACTGCAGTGCTGCGAACACACAGCCTGGACGTTCTGTTGAGGTGCAGCTCCGCTCTCTCAGAATGCCTGCAGGCTTTCCGTGAGCAGAAACAGAAACGAGGGAAGAGAGGCGATTACATTGGTCTTCTGTCTGGCTTCAGCTCTCACGGTGAAGCGGGGACAAAAATAGAAATGTCAACCAGGAGGCTGACGCTGTTTTTTGGGGGGGGTTTTTTTTGCAGCACCAGCAGGAAAACCACCGACACTATGACGAAGCAAAACTCCGGCTCAGATATCTCCATCGTGGAAGAAGACGCATTGACACGCTTCCCAAAAATGCAACACGATTGAGTCACTGTGACTTAATGACTAACGTGCAGGTCATCAAACGGTCATGACCCGAGTAACAGCCCATAAATTATGAATATTTGATTTTTCTTGGAAAAACATAAGTAGGAGAAACTTTTTCTTTCTAAAGTTACAATGAGGCTAAAGAAACAAATCTAAATGACTTCGTCATCAGTCATGGACTGGCATGATTCTGAACAAAATCATCTGATCCTCACTGACGCAAAACGTACCAAGACTTCAATGTAGATGGACTATGATTTGTTATTTATATTCCATGATCCTGCTTGGTTTGTGCTACCATTATTTTCTTAAAAGGAACACTAAACATCGTTCATTTCTTGTGAAAGGGTCGGGGGTCAGATGAAGGTTCTAACCAAAGATCCTTAGAGGAAAAACTTTCCTGCTTCTCCAGAAGTCTGCTTGGTTCTAGTGTACAGATTCACTTCATAGAAAATGTGGAACCATTAACCACCAACTGGGGTAATTGATCAAGAGCAGGAAGTGAAAAAAAGGTGACCGAAATGAGCTAGTACTAGACTAAGAACCAATTTACCGGTCGATCTACGTTTCTACCCTCTTCTATGGTCATGAGCTTTGGGTCATGACCGAAAGAACGAGGTCCCGGATACAAGCGGCCGAAATGGGTTTTCTCCGCAGGGTGGTTGGCTCTCCCTTAGAGATAGGGTGAGAAGCTCGGTCATCCGGGAGGGAGTCAGAGTAGAGCCGCTGCTGCTCCGCGTCGAGAGGAGCCAATTGAGGAGGCTTGGGCATGTGGTCAGGATGCCTCCTGGACGCCTCCCTGATGAGTTGTTCCAGGCACGTCCCACTGGGAGGAGGCCCCGGGGAAGACCAAGGACACGCTGGCTTGGTTACGTTTGTAGTGAGAAAAATAGAACCAGAATTAAACTAACAGTTTTCCAATGTCGGCCAAAAACCTGGTTCAAGATCCATCCCACCTCGCCGCCATTTTGCCAGACAGTTCCTTTCTCCACCTCCTTTGAGGTGATCTGATAATAATAAAGCAGTGATGAAAGAAAAACCCTGCATGAATCTGGCTGGTGAGCTTTATGTGCAGCCCGGACCTTGGAGAGTTAGGTCAAGAGCACAGATTCGATACAAATTGTTGAAAAAAGAGCGGAAGGACAGGAAAGTAAAGGAGAGAAGCTAAGTAAACGGTGATGAATGATCCAAAATGTCCATAAGGGACTGCAGTGCAAGGTCAAAACTCCTGGAGTTTTATTAAAGCATGCATGCAACAGGTCGCGTCCGGTCGGCACACATGCACGCAGAATCCTGAACCAAACTCGTATTAAAGACTCCCTTATCTCTCTCTCTTTTTTTTTTTTTAAACTTTGGAGAATGCTGCAACACAGGCTGCAATTAGTGCTGAAACATCAAATCATCTTCTGAAAGTGAAGTGGTACTTTAATGTGGGGAATGCAGCTGAGCCTGCGGGACCGGCTTCAGAGGGAAAAATCAGAGAAATCTTGCCTCCCAGATTAGATTTCAGTAAAACAGACATGCAGAGAACAGTGTGTACCAGAACATGTGCGCCTGATGTTGATAGAGCCCTTAATGGAAAAAACCTGATGCGAGCAAAGGTCACACATATTGTTTTTTGTTTTTCTTCTGACATCCAGAACGAACTGGTTCAGAGCGCTAGGAGTCGGGGCGGGGGTGAGGAAACGTGGACAGAGACGTACCTGCGGGTTGTCCTCCATGACGCAGCGGATCTTCTCCACCACGTCGATGCGCCGCAGCCGGTGCAGGGCGTTGATCAGCTTGGCCGGTTGGCCCCGCGCTCATGATCGGACGAGTAGCCGTTTGAGAAGGCGGCCACCTCGCGCTCGGTGGCGTTGGCCAGGGACTGATAGATGTCCACCCACTGGTTGCCCACCTGGGCCGCCACCAGCTTCAGGATGTCCACCCCTGAGAAGAAACACATACAGATGGACACGTGTTAAAAAAATGACCCAGGAATGTATGTAAAAGTTCCTTCAATGACAATTTACTGGATCTTGAATGTGCAAGAAACACATGACTGCTCTCTACAAAAATAGAAGAGGACAAAAAGTGGATTTGTGACAGGAGTTTCAGAACCTGCTGCCCATCGGAAGCATCTGAACTGGCACTCTACCATTTTGGAGGTCAGTGAACTGGTGCAGTATTGTGTAATGTCTTCAATGAGACTGAGGCTGCTTTATGTAGCCTGGAACAACCAGACAAGTGACATCACTTAGATCTCAGCTTGGGCTTGGAGACAATTCACGAGTTTAGACAAGGGTACAAGACAGGCACGCCGGAGTCAAAATGAGTTATGTAACTCCATACAAGTCAGACTACAGTACATGTTTACATGATCTGAAAGTCGGTCTGCCAACTTTTCATAAAATGCGTTTAAAGAAAGTAGCATATGGATTTTTATCACAGGATGTCCACAAGGATGGACATCCTTGGGTCCATCCTTTTATTTGATACAAGTTCACTCTAACTCAGATTATGGCATATCATAAAATAGGTTATCATACCTGTTCAGATTATATACAGTCATGCATCTCATGATTATTAACCCTTGAAGCACTGAATAGATGCTAGAGCAAATACATGTGTGGATGTGCCATAACTTTCTCCAGCTAAACAGAAACAAACTGAAGCTACTGTCTTGAGCAAGGAGAATCAAGAGTCAAAGCACAACTTCGACTCTGTTATTACAGCTGAAACTAGCGATCAGAACGAAACCTTCAGAGACACATAAACACCGATAAGTCGGCTTCTGTCACCCAAAATACATTTTGTAGCTTTAAAGGACTAACGTCTCAGCGAAGCTAAAGAGATTCATCAATGACTTCATCTTTAGTCACTTGATTACTGCAGCAGTGTCTTCACAGACCTGCATAAAAGCTAAATTACCAATGAAGTTGATCCAGAACGCTGCTGCTTGTGTTCTCACAAACTAGGAAAGCACATCGCCTTCCACCGGCTCCCTGGAGCTCAGAGAACAGACTTTAAAACACTTCTGCTGCTACATAAATCATCGAATCAGAACCAGAACCGGGACCAAAACATGGAGAACAACCATTAAGTTTTTATGCTCCTCTAATCTGGAGCAAATGTCCAGAAAACGACATAAATGCTGAAAACACAGAGTTCCTTTAAATCAAGCGTTGCCTTTGATTAGTAATAACTCAGACATCATTAATTTTAGTTTGTATTCCAACTTTTCATTGCTTTTCTTTAGTATGCCTCCGTCGTGCTATCATGTAAAGAGCACTCTGAATTGCCTGGTTGCTGAAACGTGCCATACAAATAAACTTGTCTTGGCACTTTGGTTCCAATAAATCTCACGATCTGCAAGTTGGAAATGCTGACTCGACAATGATTCATTTTGCTTTTACATTTTGAGCAACTCATTTAACTCCAACCCAGCTTTCGTTTTCATGCACCAGCTATTTATTTTGAATTGCAACAAGGGGAAGGGGGTATCCCGGTGGATTGCTGGTAAAACTGAGATATTTCTTCTGCAGGTCATCCACACTCCAATGCAAAATGCAACATTGTGCATCATAGAAGACGGAAAGCTGTCAAACCAAAAAGGGGAAAAAAAGGGATCGATATTTTTGATACACTGTTGTTTCGGTCGCAGAAGGGGAAGACTGCGAGATCTGTCCAGCTGGACTTCTTGACATTTTGAGACATAGTTACCAGGATGAAAGCCTGGCATTCTCAGAACCAAGTCAAGGTTTATCAATTCGAAGCACTTTTCACAAGAATGTGCTCTTTCTTCCTCGAGGTCACGACACGCGGCGTTACAGGACCCGAGGCCCATCGATGGCAGAAACATGGGGTCATTGTGCTCTGTATGCAGCGAGCACATTGGGTCAAAGGTCGTTTGTGGATGGGTGAATAGCGCACCAATGAAGCGATTATCTTTTGTTTAACGTAAGGAATGTCTCATTTTGAAATGCGTGGCTCTGACAGGCAGGACGGTGTTGTGTTTGCTCCGTTGCTGTTCAACCAACCAGCGATGCAGAGAGTGGCAGCTTCCAGGCACGTAAAGCGTTTTCCCACCGTACACAGAGGTTATCACTCCACTGCGGTGATATTGAAGCGCACACACAGACCATTAGCTGTGTGTTCTCCCCGTCTCCTTGTCCCCTTTTTGCTATCTAGAAACTGTCAGATAAAAACCAAAGTCCAAAAAGCCTTTTATCCGACTCCCCAGGTCGGAACTTCCTCATCCTCATCCAGGTGCGGGAAACACAAATTCTTGCTTTTCTTGAGCTCCCTTTGTTTTATTTAACTTCAATATCTGGGTGTGAGTTATTATTAGTCAAGTTTACAGGGATTCCATTGTCCTTATGAAACAAAGTCATATTTTCAGGTTAAGAAAATACATTTATAGCTGCAGGATGCCACTTTCCCAGCCAGCATACGTAGGTGGGCCCCATATGGGGAAAAGGAGGGCAGACAATATAGGTACCCATATTGCCCACCTAGGTACGCTGACTGGGTTTGATACAACATATTTTTTCACACATCTATTGAAGATGTAAATATGTACTGACAGTAAAAAACTGACTGTGTGAAAAAAATGGAGCCCCTCCGTCTGTGTGCGGTCCGGTACAGGAACAGGCCGTCGCTAAATTCTCCAACCAGAGAATGAAATTGTCTCAACTGAAATTGACGCAGCCACACACACACACACACACACACCCTGAAAACAAACACCGTGTTTCTGGCAACCACCAAACCCAGGGCCAGCCGTTGGACTGCCAGGCAGCCCGTCTCCACAGCGCGTCGCGCTTCCTGGTGCCGGGGGGTTCGGATGTGGTTGCTCGCCTACGAGGAAGAAGAAACATTGTGTATTCACTGGAAACACACTTCATCCAGAAAGGCTCAACACGGCACAGCGCTCCTCGGGTTTTGACGAGCATCAAGTTGATCCCCGATTACCGTCTGCGGCAGCAAACAGGCTAAGTGCATAAATCCAGGATGAGGCGCTCAGACTAGAGGGGAGAGATTAGACTGCTGTAAACTCGTAGTAGTGACTCAGGGCATGACACATATATGAGGAATCACATGTATGTCCTAACTGTACGAATAGAGGAATTAATGAACACAAAAGTCAAGCGTGAACTCTTCATGTATATACTGTATGTAGAGAGGCAACCAAAAACTACATCCAAGACTGTTTTTCTTCAGCTCAAATCTAACCTTAGCATCAAGATTTAACCCAGGTTTATATACGGCTGTCATGGTCTTTTCCGTGGCAAAACAAGCATATTCCAAGAAAAGTCTGTGCCTGGCAACCAGGTGGTTTGTTTCTGGTTGTTTATACACGTGATGCTCGCTGGACTCGCTTCGAATGGGGACCAGAACTGAACTGTTTTCGGCGGCTGCGGTTCGTTTTCTCACTGCACTGCGTCAAACGAGCCAAAGACTTTAAAAAAGTTGTTCCACCTTTTCGCCTGTGGTGGCGCTGCACCAAAAACTACCAAAAGAAAAAATGACCTCCAAAGCTCTGAATAAGACGCAGAGGGCAACTTACTCAAAGATCATGGGCCATTTCTTGGGCAGGTGCTTGACTAGTTTGTTTTTGTTGTATTTACCCAGAATACTTTGCGCTATAACCTGCTTTTTGTTTTTGGACTGGTCTCCGGTCCGCATACACATTTGACCCGCGCCAGAGGTCACTTTAATCGTCCCAAAGTTTACGTTTTTGGTAAGCATCATAGTTCTATTGGACATTCACACCTCCCCAAACAAGCCAGACTTTCTAGGTAAATAAACAAAAGTTTGATTTGACTTGACCTTATACCTTAAACATCACATGCCAGTTGTGTCTTGCCAAACCGACGACCCACATTAACCGATAATTTCCTACAACTCAGATGCGGGTCAAATTCACTTAACCTGACCCCAAAACGCTCAAAAAGACGGTAAAAGAAAAATCACTTTAAAACCAAATTAAATCAAAACCTCTCCAAATATGAAAAAAAAAAGACAGATTTCGGTCCCAAACTGGCTAAACTATATTCTTGAGTTATTCCAAGTAATAAAAAGAAAAAAAGGATAGAACTAATGATTTGCAACAATCCAACAATATTATTCATATCCGTTTTATTTTACCTCAATAAGCAGTGTATCTCTGTATCTCTGTCCCAGATGGCCTCAAGCTAAAGCACACACAGCAACACACAGCAACACACTCCACTGCTTCTGCTCCAGTTGATGCTGCTGATATTTCATCGGGTCAGAGGAGCTCGCGTGCCGGCCTTTCAGGGCAGAGAGCCTGTCAAGTCATATCTGCCTCACTGGCCTCGACACACTGCAAAAAAGAAATCCCCCCCCCCACCCTGCTCTGCGTACTTCACCAGCACTATGAGCAAGCTGGACTCATTTAAATGACCTATATAAGTCACATGAAGATTCAGTGTGTCAGAGTGCAGATGTGTTAAGTCTGGAAAGTGGGAAAACTGAGTTTAGTTGAGGCTTACGCTGGATAATATGTTTTTCTGTTTGCCATACGGGGAGTCTGCCTGTTTGAAGTGACATATGGGTGACCTGAGTGATCCAATAAGCAAATGTGATTTCGTCATATTTGTTGCTCTGAATAACACATAAGTGTCAAGACCGACGCTCGACTCATAAATGTGCAAAAATGTTATCCATCCTACTTAGCGGTGCACATTTTTTGGCTTGCGGTCGTAGCATTCACTGTTTTCTGTGTCAGTGGCGTGAGCAGATAAGATGTTTCAGACTGTTGTGATAGGAGGTATCTCAAATCTAACGGGAGGTCTGGAGGGAGAACAGCTCGACGAGGGCAAAGTGGAGACAGAAGCCTAACAGCAACAACAAAAACATGAGTGTGAGGAAGATTCACTCACTGCGTTTCTATCAATGTTGTTTAGAAGCATTTTGAAGTATCGCATTTGGAAAGCTTTATGGAAGCAACGGAATTCAAAAACGCTTTCTCAGTTTTGCTACAAAGTTTTTTTTTACATGCTGGCATGTGGCGGATTTTGGCTTTTCCAAAAGAGAAAATACATTCTGATGTAGCAACATTTACCTAACATGACCTGCCAGCTGTTTCCGCTGTCGGAGAGCAATAGAATTACCTTTTCTACATCTCTGAAAAGCAAGTAACCCCTAGGTGGGCCCCATATGGGGAAAAGGAAGGCAGACAATGTGGGTCCCACATGGGTTTGTCCACGGTTTTCATGGTGGCCCCACACGGGTTTGCACATGTAGGGCCACTGCCATGTAGGGCCCATGTAGGCCTTGACCCTACATAGGGAAACCCGTGTGGGGCCACCATGGAAACCGCGGACAAACCCATGTGGGACCCATATTGTCTGCCTTCCTTTTCCCCATATGGGGCCCACCTCAGATGCTGGCTGCGACATCACTGATACCGGTTGACATGACAGAACATTTACAACTTGCAACTATAGCAACACATTCCGTAGCCTGGTTTTATTTTAGCCACTTGCTAACATTTGTCTGTGGCGCATGTAACGCATCAGTTTGATGATAAGAAAGCTTTCTGGAAATCGCCTCCTCTGCTGCAAACAACCGTCCTCCACCGCAAAGAGACAAGAGTCGACCTGAACAAGTTCGATCAGAGAAATGGTGGCCACTCCCTCCCTCCACTGCCGTTTCTGGAACTACAGGCAGACTACAATTCTACAACAGCGCTGAAAATCGACGTCATTGTTCACAGCCTCTTCTGTTCGTTGATGGTCCTGGTTGGAATTCTACCAGACATGAAGTGAGATTAGAATCAAGCAGAATTGCGCATGGAAGGCAATGACCAGGCTAACTCCATGCTAACCCACTTCCTGTTTACTACAGCCACTCATCATTTTAGCATGTTAGCTTTGCATTTTAGCACAGCAAAGCTAAAATTGCTTTGCTGTGCTACGCAATTTCTTTCTTTGAAACTGCGTTGAAACGTGCCTAATTTGTTTTTTGTTTTGTTTTGTTACATCTTAACAACATTAGCATAAGCACAAGTATAAGCATTAGCATAAGTTAGCATGCCAATTTAGCTTGGCGTGCTAACTTAGCATGAGGCAATTTGTTGTCTCTCACAGTAGTTAACACCCAATTCTCACAGATGTACAGCAGCAGTAAGTAACTGTACTTGACCTTATTAGCACAAATCACTTCCAATTAGAACTATCTATAACTCAAGGTTTTGCTCTGAGGTTCCATCCCCTATGTTGTGAGTTTGGTGAGATTTATTAACAAATCACACTTATGCGGGTCTTTAAGAGTGAGAGTGGGCCCCATCAGCTAACGACTACTTTTAAGACATTTTAACAAACTTTTTTTCCAGAAATAGTAACCACATTTGAACTTTTCAAACACCACACCAACTCAAGCAGACCCAAAGCGATGCCTCGGCTCCGTACCCTGCACCGGTCTGGAGCGGGACTTGAAGCGGGGCGGCGTTTGCGTCAGCATCTTAACAAACACCATTCGGTTGAATTGTTCACGACGTAGTCCTCTCCCGTTAATTTAGGAACACACAAAGCTAATTCGATGAAATGTGTGTGCAGCTGTGTGGTAGCACAGCAGGCACTGCGAAACTCCAACCAGGCAACAACCCCCTCAAATTCTGCTCTTCGCAATCAGTCCCAGGCTACCCCGGCCCACCCTGATCCTGCACACAGCCGCGCAGTCAAACACACACAGCTCCCCGCTGGCTTTGGATGTGGAACTTGGCATTATTAAAGGTGTGGATGTTTAACGAGGAAGGATGGTGGGCAGGTACAGTGTTGTTTTCCTTCACGTTTCCCTCCGTGTCTTTCTTTGGAACTGCGTGCCGTAAATAACGTAGCTCAAGACCACGCCCACCTGATCTTCTCCTAACGGTATGACGGTGCCTTTGTGCTGAGCTTTACTTTCGGGATTAATCTGCTGCCTTGAACACTGCTGGTGATTTTAATAAAGTCATTGCGATGTGAAATACATTCTCCAGCAAAGACCCAGAAGAACTAGTTCATTCGGGACCAATGTTTACCTTGGTGGTGGTCAGAGGGTCCAGTGATGCTGATTGTACGGGAGCCTCCCTTCTGTCAGTCTGTCCAAGTGGCAGCTGTGGCTACATAGTAGCTTACCGCGCATCGTGTGTAAACCTGTACGAATGGGTCAATGAGCTATGGAGTCCTCTGAACTTGATCAAATGCTATACCGGCACAGACCAGTTTCCCATCTGGTGTTTGAACACATCCTACTTTCCAGAAAAACACTTGGATGAGGCTGTTGGGCTACACCTGAATGATATGCGGACACAGTGGTTGCTAGAAAACTACATGGGTCCCATGACAACATGAAGCAGCACAAATGTTGTCAGTGTACTTTGTTCAACAACTGCATCACAGTGTCTGTAGTTACATTGAAATTGTCACTGCCCAGTCAGCATAACTAGGTGGGCCCCATATGGGGAAAAGGAGGGCAGACAATATGGGTCCCACATGGGTTTGTCCGCGGTTTCCATGGTGGCCCCACACGGATTTGTCCGTCCATGTAGGGCCACTGCCATTTAGGGCCCAGATAGGCGGTGGTCCTAAATTGGCAAACCCATGTGGGGCCACCATGGAAACTGCAGACAAACCCATGTGGGACCCATATTGTCTGCCCTCCTTTTCCCCATATGGGGCCCACCTAGGTACGCTGACTTTGATGCGACAAACTTTTAATCAACGATCAACCAAACAGATTCTGCATTGGATGGCTACACTCGTCTAGTTGCTATGGAGCCTCAAGGTACACCCAAGGAGAATCAAATGACAACATTAATGTTCTTTTTTTTATTACTGTGTAGCTACAATAAGGAAGGTACATAGAGGAAATTAACATATTATAGCACAGTTTAGTTGAGGGAAAATGTTCAAAAGTTTCAGGGCTTGTAAACTTCTTGAATGCAACCTTTACGAGACATTTTTGTGATTCCTTTTTGTGCGACGGCTCCACCCTCACAGCAACACAAACTTGGCCCGGGTCCCCGGAAAGCCCTGCCTGGCCTTACTGTGGAGGAGTAGCATTATTCACCATTTCCTGGCCGGCTCTGAGCGAATGCCAAGCGGTGCATGTGTGTGATCCGTGCTTGAACATTTCCCCTTCTTTTCGCCTTTATTGCCCGACTGCTCTAGTAAAGGTGGATTACAACCTTCAAGGGGAGCCAGCCACGCACCTTGGAAGGATTAAGAAGCAGTTTCATTTTATGTTCCAGAGAGTAAATAGCAGCGTAAACTAGCTGTTTGAGTTGCATGTGCATGCATACAGCTCCACATAAGTGCATGCATATGGGCACGGCATTACTCATCAGGAGAGAACACACATCGGGAAAAACACACATGAGCGCAATAAAGGGAAAAGTTGAAGTGGAAAACAATTCCTCCAAAGCGTTCCTTTTGCTAATGCTCAGCTTTCATCGTGACACATGAACACATTTCACCAGGTGACACTGTTCGAGATTACCGATCTCAAACAGTGATCGAGATCGAGATGTAAGGGTTTAAGTGCTATTTGATATTTTTGCAGTGTTTTTTTTTTTTTCACTTTGCACAACATATTTGGTCGTTGTTGGAAAAGGTAGACTGTTTGTTTAGCAAGATTGTTGCTTGATTGAGAAGTGAAATGGAAAATATGTATTAGTATAAAAATCTCAAACTTGTTTCAGACATTATTCAACCTCCTTTTATTCTATGGCCGTGTCCAAACCCAGCCACATCTGCAATTGAGAAGATTCTGTATTTGTGTTTGTGCCAATTTGTACACTTTCTTGCTTTGACATGATTCCCAATTCACGTATTTTAATAACTTTTTCATCTAAAATGCTTTCTAAAAGTAGCGAATCCTACATATCTGCCGACACAAATGAGCCTGTTTAATTCCTAACAGGAAGTCATTGTTGTTATGAAGCAATCTGATTGGCTGGCGTAAGGTTTTAGCTCTGCACTACACTGCCCCCTATGGGTTTGGCATGTATAAAACAATGTTCATGGGACTAAAAACTTTCCTGAAATCGGTCCTGTGCGCATGATGTTATTTCTTTAAAACGGTGTCACAGAGCTATTCATTTTTATAAAGACATAGCTAAGAGCGAACAAGCCATAATAACTCAATAAAGTCAGTGCAGCCAATATTCTGCAGTTATCTAGTTAGTAAGTGAAGTTGGCATGTGTGGCTTTTAGCTCAGTGTGAGAAGAAAGCTAATGAACAGTCAGCATAATGAAGACCAAGGAACACAGCACAGAAAGATCCAAGAGAAAATAAAAAAAAGTAGAATGGCTGAGTTGGACTAGAAAGCTCAGGAAAGCAGGAAAGGAAAGCATTAATCAGAGAAGCAACAGTGGTAACTCTTGAGGTGCAGCAGCTTCTGTGCAAAATGCCAGCAAAAATGGGACATGCCTTACAGAACTTGGGAGTTCAAATTATGGGGAGTTTTGGAATTAACTTGAACGAATTTTAAAGAGTATATGACTTTCCTTCTGCTTTGAACAAGTGCACTACTTTGTCCATCACATAAAAAGTGAAGACAGTAAAATTTGTGGTTTTGTGCACAAATTTTAGCAATGCACCGTAGAAGCAACTCTACCAGACACAAGAACGGCAACCGAAGTTCTCTCGTCACCATCTTTGATTGTTGTTTTTCTTTTCCAAACTTAATAGGTCATCTTGCAAAGCAAAATTACAGCAAGGAAACATACATCAATAACACTCACACTGACACACACAACTGTACTCTTTGGTGTGCTCTCCTCTTTGCTTTCTCTCCACATATCTCTTTGTTGTCCCGTAGGAGACCCGATCGACCCAACGATGTGCCTTGCCAACCAAACAACAACCCTGGTTCAGCTGAAACCAGATTATTCCAGTTCTCTGTGGGCTGTCACTGAGGGAGCGCAGTGTAAGAGAGGCGGGTGCCTCAGCTTCATCTCAACAACACACACACACACACACCCCCACACACCCACCCCCCACACACACACCCCCACACACATACACACACGCACATGCACACCTACACATTAACTTTCAAAGGGGAAACCTGAGTGTATTAACCGAGAGGTGTCCCCTTAGTTTTGGGTCACCTCTCTTTGTCTAAGAGGGAAACCGAGACCTCGGAGGTGGAGAAAGCACGTCCCCCACCTGCCGGTAGAATGTAACAGATGTAAATGCATTTTAGAAGAGACACATTGAGTGTAAATGGAAAAGGAAAGGAGGAAAGAATCGGGTGCAACAGAAAAACCAGACAAAAATAGAGCGACGACAACAGAAAATGGGAGGCTAGAAGAAGGAGATTGAAAAGGAAATGAGAATCAGCAGAATTGGGAAGACTTTATAGAAGAAAAGACTAAGAGGACTGATATGAAGGTGACGGAAGCAGACAAGAAAGTTCATGCTGAGGTGAAATTTGAGAACTGGGATCTGGAAAATGAACCTGAGTGCAGACGTTGAGAGAGGACAGCAACAGAAGGGTGGTACAACAGGGTCATGTCCTCATTTGCGTAACCGCCGCCCTGTACAACATGTGCTCAGGGGTACAATTGATTGGATTAGAAGCTAACAGCAGTTCAAACACATCAACAGATGGTTCCACATCAGCAGACGCATGTTGTGACACTCGAGTGGAACTGCGACTCTGCAACAAAAATTCAATATTTGTTCACAAAAACTAAAACTGTGAAGCAGATTAAGGCATTACCAGTGAGATTCCGAGAACGTCCCAACTTTGTGGTGGTTGATACTTGTTAGGCATCATCAACACCAACTATGTGAAGGGGAACTGCTTGCACCTGTTCCATGTTTGGCACACCATATACATGAATATTTATACATGTCTAAAAAGTTGAAGCAGTAGGCTATATGCTAAAACTCAAAGAAGAAGTCACAAGCTTACCCTGGCCATTAGAGTAGTAGTAGATCCACTTCTCTCTGGCCTGTGTTGGAGTCCCGGATGTCTTCTTATGAATCGCCTTCTCCATGATGCTGCTTGGGTCCTGCATTGGGCCCTTCTTCAGCACCCGAGAGCTCCTCTTGACGCTGCACACCACAATCACGACCAGCACCAGCAGGAGCAGCAGAACTATCATCCAGGGCAAATGCTCGTTGATGTCAAAGTGATCATGCATGGTCGGCCTTGGTGACCCCCTGCGGTTGGGCCTGTAGTAGTTGGAGGCTTCACCCGCATTCCCCGAGTTAACCACGTTACCGATGCCTGTTCCAACCCTGACTACTTCAGGGCCTGCTGGACCCTCCATTCTTGGTTTATTTGCCCCAGGCTCAGGATCAGCATCAGACTCGTCCAGTTCTTGCTTGAGGTCCATGGCTTGCTTTTGAGCCACCGACAAGGGAGTCCATGACGCTTCCTGATTTGGTGGGGTGGGGACGCCAGAATGGGCAAGCACTGACTCCGCTACTCCTTCTTCCCCGCTTACAGCTTTCCTCAGTTGAATGGCTGCTGACTGGCTCAAGGAACCTGCAATGTTTGACAGTGGATTTGATGGAGACAAAGATACGGTAATAAGAGGACGAAAAAGAACACAGAGATGGTACACAAGAGATAAGCAACAGAGGCACAGACATAGGGAATTAAATTCACTCAATCTTAGATATGTTCACCCTGATCATGAAAGCAGAAGGTATTACAGGAAGAAATCTTCCTCCACGCAAACAACCTGAGACACTGGCATTGTAACCAGTGGAAATTTATTTTCTCCTTTAACTGTGTGTGGCATTAACTCAGGAAGAGCCTAGTACGTCCGAGGTGTTGAGAAGGTGAGCACTATACCCAGCCAGAATACCTAGGTGGGCCCCATATGGGAAAAAGGAGGGCAGACAATATGGGTCACACATGGGTTTGTCCACGGTTTCCATGGTTGCCCCACACGGAGTTTGTCCATGTAGGGCCACTGCCTACATGGGCCCTATGGTGGCCCTACATGGGCAAACCTGTGTGGGTCCGCCATGGAAACCGTGGACAAACCCATGTGGGACCCATATTGTCTGCCCTCCTTTTCCCCATATGGGGCCCACCTATGTATGCTGGCTGGGATATTGTATAAAAACTAACCAAAAACTGATCCAATCAATTGAGGAAGAGTGCTGGTGCTGGATAAAACTTACCTTTGGTTATTATCCTTTGCTCGCATGAATCAGTATTCCATCGTGACATCTTGTGTTTCAATAGTTTAGGTTAAGCATATGTCCAATTGAGTGAATTTAATTTGATTTTCTACCTGTTACAATCAACAATACTGGAAACTGGCAAAGATTGAGTGACGCTCTTCCATCACTTGAGTTATAAGGTTTAGTAACTCGGCAATCGTCTAATACTCTGCAAGTGAGCGAGAGAAGTTAGAAGATATCAATTAGCTGACATGACTGCAGAGCAGGGGTCTCAAACTCCAGGTCTTGTGTCTTGCAACTTTTCAGCACACCTGGTACCAATATTAGGTCATTAGCAGAGCTCTGTAGAGCTTGGCTTCATACATGTCACACAGGTTAGGTGTGTAGGACATTTTCACTCCAGTCCACTAGGTCTATAATGATGTGATCGCACCATGCACTCCTGTTCAACCACACCCCAAAGGAGCACGTTGTCATATTTGGAAGCCAATCAGAAGGTTGGTACACTGCGGTCATAAAGGAACATGGTCAGCAAGAATATTCAGGTCGGGTGTTGTGCTTAAATGACGACACTTCGCAGTCTTGCAACTTGGGGGGGCAGTTAGGGTGGTGTGTTGCACCCAACACTAACAAACAGCTGCAGAGTCAATTAAACTTCTCCAGGCACGGAAGAGAAAAAGTGGTTTGTCGATGTCAGTGCGTCACTTCCTGCATTGATCATCGATGGCGATCTCTGGCACCTCCCCGCTGCTTCCTGTGCTTCATCACCCCTGATGATGATGGGATCTGAGTTGCATAATCTCTAAATTGTCATTCAGATGGGTAATAATCCTATTTGTCCTCTCATCGGCAGTACGCCCAGGTGTGACTCTAATCCAGAAATCAAAAGTGATATTGTGACGAGAACTCTGAGGCAGGGAGAGAAACTGCTCAGTGACACACAGGAGTTGTTGGGGGCATTTCAGAGTCTTTGGCTTCATACAGACACGCTTCTGACGATATCCCAGCCAGCATACCTATGTGGGCCCCATATGGGGAAAAGGAGGGCAGACAATATGGGTCCCACATAGGTTTCCAGGGTGGCTCCACACGGGTTTGCCCATGTAGGGCCATCGCCTACATGGGCCCTAAATGGCAGTGGCCCTGAATGGGCAAACCTGTGTGGGGTCACTATGGAGACCGCAGACAAATCCATGTGGGACCCATATTGTCTGCCCTCCTTTTCCCCATATGGGGCCCACATAGGTATGCTCGCTGGGTATGTAGCTGACAAACGTATGACACGTTATGCAGCTTGATTATCCTCCTAAACAAAAACTGTGAGAAAAATAAGGATGTATATGAACTCAATCAAAAGAGTTGGAGTATTGGAGTGAAAACCAATGGAGAACTTTGCATTAATTCTGCCAGCAGTGTAAAACCAAGTAATTTCTACTTATTGGACAACTGCTGGGCTCCAGATTTATGGGTCTCAAAGGAAAATAGGGTTAAACCCCCAGACGGCCGAGAGAAACAGCTTTGTCATCCGTCATTGCTGTTTGCAAATGTTGCTTGTGCGTCAGATTTACAGGCGTATCAGAAAAGCAATACAAAGGGTTCCTCCTCTGGGCTTTTGTATGTAAACGAGCAAATCGCATTAAAAAAAGTTCCCGCGTTAAGTTCCATGTTATTTAATGAACTGAATTCACTACGTTAAAGTCTCG
This sequence comes from Phalloptychus januarius, assembly GCA_902982915.1. Taxonomy (NCBI): domain Eukaryota; kingdom Metazoa; phylum Chordata; class Actinopteri; order Cyprinodontiformes; family Poeciliidae; genus Phalloptychus; species Phalloptychus januarius. The sequence goes on along the minus strand of CADWAE010000115.1, from coordinate 1,216,057 downwards.
GCTCTGGCTCAAATAAAACCCAAAGGGCCTGGAAAAGCCTATGGCCCACACTGTGTAAGGTGGATATAACAATCAATGCAACATCTCCGCTGAACATTTCTGGTTGCTAGGAGATGTGTGATGTAACCTCCAATTATCTGAGTTATAGAAAAAGAAAAAAAAAGGAACACAAACTGACTTTCTCTATGGAAACTTTACAAGTCAATCGAAGCTTCCTCTCCTTTCAGAATGAGAATGACCCCCCCACGCTCCTCTACCATCGGTAAATAGCAGGTGTAAGCTAACAGCCTCAACCACTCGCCCACCCCCCACCATCCTTCTTAACAGCTCAGACGGTGTCAAATTAACTGGCTCAAAGGCCATCGATCCCCTGCCAACACAAACAGCAGTGACAGTATTACGGCTGTGGGGGGGGTTCAGTGGAGGAGAGGTATGCTAGCTATGGACGGTTGATTCTGAGAAACGATTGCTTGGCTGGCTCAGACGAGCATGACATAAGAACTGGTAAGGACGAGTCAAACGGGAAAATGTAGGGGAACTACTGTTTTTTCCACCAACGGGAGAAAAAGAACAGAAGAAAGATTAAACAAGAGGACAGAAATCACCTTGAGTTCCCCTTGAAAATGCAATCATTCCTGGCATACCGGGGCAGCCTGCTGTTTCTGTGCCAACAGATATCCCACCTATGAGAATTCTAGCCTGGACGAGACGGGGTGGGGGCATTTGCGCAATGAGGATGCGGCACTTCGAAAAATTAATTATCTGCAGGCATGCAACAGTTTTCACAATGTTTCCACATTTCATCATGTGCAACCACAGGCCTTGATGTGCTTTACTGGGATTTTATGTAATAAACCAACAGAAATTAGCTCAGATTTAGTTTTAAACTTTCTTTTTTTACTAACAAAAACGTGAAATGCATTTTATGAGACGCATTTCTAAAGTCTAAGAAATGCGTCTACAAAGTCTAAGTCAAGACTTTGTAGAATCAGCTTTAATTCCAGCAACGTCTGTTGGCATTTGCTGGAATGTCGCTACCAGTTCACATTTGGACACGGAAAGTTTTTCTTTTCAAAGTAGCTACATGTCAGTCAATCCTTATGCAGAGAATACGCAAGCGTTTATTTCCAAATCTCGTCTCAGTTTTTGAGTTTTAGGTTTAGACTTTGACTAGGCCATTTTAACACATGAATAGGCTTTGATCTAAAACACTCAACTGTATGTTTGGGGATATTTTCTTAGCAGTAAGTGAACTATAAAACGTCATCCTCACTTTTAATTCTTCTAACAGGTTTTCTTAGGCTTTGTTCACACCAACGCCAACCAAATCCAAATTTTTTTTTTTTTTTTGCCATGTTCAACTTTTTATGGCACTGCTCAGCTGAATTTCACACAAAAAAAGTGGATTTGCACCACTTCCATACATGGCACTGAATCTGATATGCATCCTGTTGTTTTCAAAGCGCCTGTAGTCTGCAGTCATATCACATTTTATCCAACTTTTATGTCATTGGCATGAGATGTGCGTCATAATTCTGCACCAAAAGAAGCCAAATGTGGTAAAGCTGTCATAAACTAAGACTGAGGGAAATGGTCATATTTTATCCTCAGTCTGATATTCAAAGATGTTGACCTGAGACGTAAAGCTCTGCATCTCCTCCAGAGTTATCGCCGTCTTCCAGGCTATTTCCACTTCAGCTGCACTACTTTGTGTTGGTCGATCATGCAAATTCACAATAAAAAACCTTAAATTTTGAGGGTGTAATGTGAAAACATTTGGAAATATTTGAGGAATATGGATATTTCAACCAGAGTTAAAGGTCTCAAATTATTAAAAAGAAACCATAATGTGAAAAGGTTCAACTTCAATATGTGCAAATGCAGTCACTTATGTTTCGTGTCATTTCTAATCTAGGGAATTGCTTTTACTGAGACTAATAAATTCCAGGAAGTTCATCTTCTCAACAAAAGAGAAATGCATTATGGCCGCCTCACCTTTACCTGCGTGTCCATTCAACGATGGGGAGACCGAGGACATCATCGTCTCCTGCACAAACACAGCCTGTGCAGGCCCCAGTGGAGTGGTCGGGGGGACAGACGGCAAAGTGGCAGAAGGGGGTCCACACACGTTATCCATCTGTCTTGTCCCCGGTGTCAACAGCAGCCTTGCCAGAGCTTTGCAGTCAGTGTGATTTCGGCAACTCGTGGCGCTGGAATCCACCTGAGAAAACGTGCCCTTTGTGCACGGTTTGCAGAGAACGTCTTCCTTTTCGGTGCCGCGCTTTTTCACCCGAGTGCCCGGTGGGCACAGGGAGTGGGGCTTGCACTCCAGACCGCCGCCCTTCGACAGGAATGCGTTGGGTGGACAGGTGCAGACTCGGTCCTGGGTGGCCGTGCACGGCGCTTTCTCGACAAAGCCCGCGGGACACGGAGCCCGACAGCGGTGGCATTGCTGGACGCCGTTCTCGCCCCGTGTGAAGGTGCCCCTGGGGCAAGGGCTGCACTCCCTCACTGTTGTCGGAGAACAGTGGATGGAGACATAGGTGCCTGCTGGGCACTTGTCACAGACCAGCTGGGTGCCAGAGTCCCGGTCTGTGTGCTGGTAGTGGCGTGGAGAGAGGAGGGGTTGGTCGTCTGAGGTGGATGCGGTCAAAGCTCGGGCTGCGATGTCAGCCACCACCATGCACAGGAGCTGAGAGGAGAATAGGAAACAGCAGGTGAGTTGGTTTAGAATGAGAAATATTTTCTTGCTTTGGCAGGATTTCCTGACATCTGCTTTCTCTGTTCGGATGGTAGTTGAAGACATTAGTGCTAAAGTTACTAACGTCACTTTTTTTGTCCTGATTTGTCTTAAGTGGCTACACATGTAAAAACTGAAGGATGCTAAGTTTCAGTTATACCCCGAAACCTTTTCTATCGCAGAATTCCTCATAATGAAACTCATTGACTCATCTGTTGTCAATGAGCAGCAGAGTTTGTGGGCTTTTTGTCACAGCTGATGATTCATCCCCCAGTGAAGGCTGTAGTTGTTGCTTTGCCTCCACAGAATGCCCTCTCACCTCTGCTTGGAAGTGGTCAGCTTCCTGGATTTGGTGGAATGACACACACCTCTGGGTTCAACATCGCAGACATAGACTGAGTCATGCCTCTGTAACACTAGCTGGAACAGGAAAGGCACAGATCTTTCACTTTAGTGAAACTCAATGCACCGTTTTGTAGTTTCTTGAAGTTTTAATTTTCAAACTAGGAATGGTAAAAGCTGCTCTACGTAGTAAATCTGTGTGGATTCTGAAACTAATGGATCGTACAACCTGAACTACACCAGTTGACAGTGGTCTACTGTTAAGAAGTGTCATGTAATGTACACATGTACATAGACTGAGTCAGTTATTCAAAGTGCCCTTCATAGTCAGACATTCGGTTTCAGGATTTGCTGCAGGTACTCCAGGTTTTGCCACCATGTTTGACTGTATACATGATGCTGTTTCTCCTCAATCTTTTTAGTTTGGGAACTTTGTGGTTCATGGCACTGTTCCCCCAGTGAAAGAAGGTCCTGGGTTTAAACCCCAGTCAGGGATCTTCTTTCTGTGGATTCTGCATGCTTAACCATACATGTTCGATTCTCTGGTGTGTCTAATGTACCCTTAAGTATGAATGTGTGTCTGTGGCTGTCCATCCTGTGTGTCGATGTGTCGCTTCGCGATAGACTGGTGTCCTGTTCAAAGTGTACCCCGGTACAACACTGGACTGTTGAGCAGGTATTGAAAATGGATGTTTTAGTTTTACACCATCCAACAGGACAGAACCTTCTGAAGACTTTCGTCTCACCAGAATATGTCCCCAAAGATCATCGGATGTTTTTTTTAGCACATGTGCAATGGAACAGGGTGTTCTTTTGAGTCACTAGTGATTTTAGACTTGGAACTCTTCCATGGTACTATTCTTGCAGCTGAATCATGAACACTGACATTAACTGAGTAAAGCGAGGCCTGCGGTGCTTTAGGTGTTTGTCTTTTATGAATTCTAGGATAAGTCGCTCAACCAATAGGACATCAACTCCTATTGGAGTATTGTTGCTAGGCCAGTCCAATAACTGGAACGTTCCTTCTTCATACATGTTTTTAACATGTATGGATAATGGCTCTGACTCTGGTTTACTTGAGTCCCAAAGCTTTCAAAATGGCTTTTCAACCTCTTCCAGGCTGAGAAATGTAAATGACTGACTGTTCCACATAGGCTCAGGTTGGTCAGCATAGCTCAAATTTCTTTAATATAAATAAAATCATATTTTGTAAAGTGCATATTTAGTCTTTGGAGGTTATAGTCATTTTACAATGATAGTTGTTTTAAGTGTTTTTTTTTATCTGATACAGGGCACAATAACCCTTTTTAGCCTTATAATTTGTATTCCAGTCCATGTCACTTGGACACTTAGACTTTACCATAAAGATTTTACACACAGATCACATAGGAGTTGAAAGAAAGAATCGGAGGTATGATTGGAAATATTGAAAAAAAAAGTAATTTCCAAAAATCGATAGGAAATACAGTAATCACAGAAACACGAGCAATACCTTCAGAGCTGACAGGGTTGTCCCTTCATCCACCAGTCTGCTGCCCTTTCATCACCACAGCATCCATTGTGTTCATTCCCAGAACCTCATCCATAAACATCAGAGCGTGCAGTCAACATACAGCGTGCAACTCTGTTGCGTCAGTGATATCAATGCATTCATTCACATTCTTGTTCAAAGTGAAACATTCTGGCACGGAGCGCCTGTTGTGGGAAAATTAGAATATTCTGCTTGTTCCAGGGAACAATGGACAATCTGCCCTGGCTCTCTCCTCTGGTTTAGTCTTCAGAATGACCTTAGATTGACCCTTATTGTTGCGTACTTATTCACCAATCAGCATGAGTTTTGATCAAAAAACCTTAAATAAAGGATAAGGTACTAAATACTCAAATGTCATTCCAAGGTCAATGGGGAAATTTGGAATACTTCTGGAAAAATATTTGTTTTTTGTTGTTCACCCAAAAAGTGTATGCACCTGGGTTGAAGCACCATATCCCAGTATGACACCATCAGAAATGTTTGATGTCTGTCAGATGAAGGTCATTACCAAAGCTACGGCGTTCTAACAGACACAGGATGGTTTTGGGTTGGTACTGACTGGTATTCAAAAACTGTCAGAAAGAAACACAAATTTAAATTTCAAGTACGCACTTCACACATAATATTCTTGCAAATCCATCCGCGTTGCCGTCAGGCTCTTAGCAGCCATTTTGTTCCGTTTCAAACTTAGTTGACCTGCCACAGTGAAGTCCATTAAAGATGGCTAACTTCACTGTGCCATGGTGATCAGAAATCTCCATAACCGCTCATTTTTGTTTTCACGTAGAAAAGCATTGATAAATTACCAAAGAATGTCAATTCACAATAGTAAGGCAAATTTTTCTTAATAGCATTTTTAAAGCATACAGCGAATGTCTCAGACAGCAGGGATAAATATTGTTTGTATCCTTCTCTTGACTGATACCTTCCTACAGTGATGCTCCTCTGCAAACTGTTCACAAACTACTATGGCGTTACTAAAGAATGCAAATGAGTCGATATCAGGACAGTCCTTCAGGGACAGCAGAACTTTGACTACAGTCCATCAAATCAGCAAAGCATTCACATGAGGGAGTTCAGACTTGTGGAATCAGGCTTGTCTTCTACATTTTCAGATTCGAGACCCAGATTTTACATCACTGGTATTATAACCAAGGTGAGCATAGATCTTTGACCTGAATTTTGTTTGTCTTCTAGAAGAAATACTCACCAGTCCTTTTAAGACTACAAGGTTAAAAGGGGTGCTGATTGGTCCAGGTCAGGGCTGCATCTTCTGGACTTTCTAAGCAGACAGATAAAGATGCCTCTGCACTTTTTAACCATATGGTGCTAAGCACTGTGACAGCTGCTACTCAGCATGTTAAGTGCGATGGGCTAATGGCAGCTAAATACCTGGTCCTAATTGGCTGCTTGTTCATATCTGTGTCTCCTTCCCTGTGCGGTCAACAACCCCCCTGCCGTCATCGAGACTAAAATCATGCCCTGCCATTTAGAAACAAAAAAAATGTAAAATGCAAAGCCATGAAAGACACAAGGCAGAAGAGGAAACAAAGTGCAGTACTTGCATTTTCACATTACACACACATTTGGAAAATGCACACACAGCATGGAGATACTGTCTGGAGCCACTGTAGCAGCCACCTCTGCTGATCAGCACTACATTAATCCATTTCAGTCCTTCTGCTGCCAGGGTTGGGCCTTTCCTGCCAACTCCTCCTCAATCCGCCTGCACCGCTAAATACGTGATCTGCCTGGGGCAGAGGACGGCCAACCAATCAGAGACCATGATTCTAGATGGGTTAAGCCTGGGGACAGGGCAATTTTACTAACCCCAACCTCAACCGTCACTTCTGCATGCAAAATTGACATGCATGAGTTACCCTAACGTCTCTGAGTCCCAAGTCCGAACTCTTTCTGTCACAGGTTCAAAGGAAGGCTGAAGAATGCTGAAGAATATTAATACAAAAAAGAGCTCTTTGAGGTCTTTAGGTTATTGTGATTCCGCAGCAGTGGAAATTCAGATAAAATCAACAAAAATCAACCTGCATTTTGTTTGTGCGAATGCATAATGGTAAGTTTGTTGCAAAATTTTCCACAAGAAATTAGCGAAAACATTGTGTTTCAGTAAGTGCTACCTCCCACCAGCAGGTGGCAGTAGTTCTTATAGGCTCGAAAGGCAAAGTCTTTCCACTACCCGTGGAAAAACCCAGCACAAAAGTAACAGCGGCTCTTTGTTCTCCATTTTCAGCTACTGCTGTTCATTTTCACACTGCCTGCGGGGGCGCCGCAACAAAAACCAATTAAGGAAACAGCATGAGCATTTCTGAAGAAGAACTGAGCGGAAAATCCTTCTTAACAAAATGCAAACAAAAATTAAACTGTAGCATTTCCCTTTTGTCTTTGGCAAATGACCATAATCCATTTCTTCCTATACACACGCATTTGTTTTGGATGTATTTACCCAGAATGCCCTGTGTATTTATTGACTTTTGAAGGCAGTTGCTTGTACTGAATTTTATTTAAGGCCACCAGAGTGAATGCGAATGCATCCCACACTATCAGCATGTATTGTTTCACAGTGATGCCCTATTTTCTGTTGACCTATCTCATAACTCCCTAATAAAACGCATTGAGGTTTTTTAGGCGTAATGTGACAAACTGTCATACGGAAGCCTCTTTAGATTTCCTGTCAGGATTTCCTCCTGAAACAAAAACACCCACATGCGCACTCAAAGACAGGAATTGTCAACCTCCAGCAGCAGTTACAGTGTGATTCATCCAGCAACATGTCCAGCTCTCCATCTAATCGCATGTCAAGGCATGTGATTTAAACATAACCCCAATTGCTTCAACTTCCCTGTTTTTTTCTTCTCTTAAGAGTATAAAATAGTCTTAATATTTCCGGCATGTGATGGGCTGCCGAAGCAGTATCTATACTTCATCACCATGCAATGATTGTTTGGTCCCCTCTGTCAAACATGCTGAATCGTGTCCTGCATTTGATTAGAATCCAGACCACGGCTTCTTGGCTGGTGCACAAACCCTGTGGAAGTTAAGGACAAGTAAATCCAACCAGCAGACACATCCGATGAAGAACAGACAGCGGCGAACATGAGCGTCTTAACATTTCCTAACATCGTCCGAAAATAAACACCCATCACCACAACCGGCCTGACACTGACCAGATGTTTGTCTGCAAGGCGTTTGATACGGTTTCAGTCTTCTGACCTCTTTGATACAAATTTTAAGTCAGCATCAATCCACTGAAATCCCATGGAGGTGTACACCAGGGATTCATTCTCGTTCCTCCTATTTTTCCATATTACTTTCTTTGATTATTTTCTGTAAAAAAAAATAACCGTTGTCTTTTGGTGTTGTTTTATTTTTATTAGTATTTTTATCAGGTGTATCTTCTGCTGAAGAACATTGCTCTGTGAAGCTGTCTATCGGATTGCATTGTTCACAATTTGGATGGATGGATGGATGGATGGATCTTCATCCATCCATCCATTTATCATTACCAGGAACACACCAGAGTACAGTACACCTCCAGTATTCATAGGAGTTACGGTTACGATAATAGAAAAAAATGCTAAAAACTTTGCATTTTAATAATTCAGAACCCAAATATACCTTAATCTGCATATATATCACGAGAATATAGAATATTTTAGATATGCTCTGTGGAAAAACCCATAGAATGTGAATAGAGCTAAAGATTCAGCTTTAGCAAACAGCTCAAGAACAAAAGTCCTACCAAACAATGCCACTTCTGTTGTTGCTGTTACTTCATTAACCGTATATGCCGAGTCATCTCAAGCGCCACAAGTGGCTGTTTGAAACAAGTGTGTTACATAAAGACGCGTGTGCATGCATGGGTGGAGCGGCTCTGGCAGACATTCGGATGTCCTTACTGTTCAATTAAAGTATGGCTCACAACACACCCAGACAAATCAAAATCACATGAAAAGTACACACATCAGTACTTCCACTAATACACACACACACACCCCTACGCATTTGCCTGGCACCTGTTGCAGTGTGTCCCTGTGCTATCGTCCAGCACAGCTGAGAGAAAGAGGCTCTGTTTAGACTCATTCACACTGGATTTATCACTGACAATAATTGGCGACGATTATCTGTGGAGATGTTTCCACTTCTCTGCTAATGACGGAAGCGAGGAACGCTGCCAGCCGAGCTGTGCTCTTCCTTTGCGGCGAAAAATGACGTCCGAACTGTTAACTCTGGTTGCCCGGAATGTCTCTGTTGAACAATTTCTTACACTGTGGGCATGTCGGAATTAAAGTCACTGCATTGAAAGGGATTCTAAGCATAAAACTCAAGATTACAGACAAACCGAAAACCTAATTTAGAAGTCAGAATTTAGCACTAACAGTTTCCTGGTTGACTTTGTCAAATTTTGTGACATTAACGACTAGCCTGATTATGCTAGCCATTCGATTCTCATCTCAGCCTCAGTTCTTCGTCTGCGATTATTCCCACTGAGTTGGATTCCTCAGGATGCATTTCATCCTGGCCAACCATCAAACAGAAGGAGGCGAAGACATGAGATTTCTGCGCTGTTTTTTAATTGCAGTCTGGCTAGTTTAGCAACGCCAACATCGGCTTAACAACAAAGCCGATGCTTAGTTTAGAGCGTAAACACGACTATAAATAATGGATGGAGAGATTTCTAAAAACCACAATAAAAAAACCATCAAAACGCAAAACTTAACTTCTAATCGTTTCCTTACGCCACCACCACAAATGTCTGTATTTATTGGGATTTCATGTGATAGATTAAAGTACCCAGCCAGCATACCTACGTGGGCCCCATATGAGAAAAAGGAGGGCAGACAATATGGGTCCTCAGTTTTTTCCGGGTTTCCGCAGTTTCCATGGCGGCCCCACACGGGTTTACCCATGTAGGGCTCATGTAGGCGGTGGCCTAACATGGGCAAACCCGTGTGGGGCCACCATGGAAACCGCGGACAAACCCATGTGGGACCCATATTGTCTGCCCTCCTTTTACCCATATGGGGCCCACCTAGGTATCCTGGCTGGGTATAGTGCTCACCATCTCAACACCTCGGACGTACTAGGCTCTTCCTGAGTTAATGCCACGCACAGTTAAAGGAGAAAATAAATTTCCACTGGTTACAATGCCAGTGTCTCAGGTTGTTTGCGTGGAGAAAGATTTCTTTTTTCTGCCCTCCTTTCCCGCGTAAGGGGGCTGGGTAGTCTGTTTTGCAGCATGATGGTCATTTCACAATGGAGCCAGTGTGCTCAGGGCGGACCAAGTATTAATTTTGAAAATCACATGTAATTCTCCAACCACTTCTATTATGTACTACGTTGTGTCGATCCATCACACGAGATCCCAGTAAACAGGTAAACGGGTGGGAATACTTCTGCAGAGCAAATGCATATGTTTTGCATTGAATCCATTGAAATTACTGTCACAGATTTGTCATCAACATATGTTTACCAGCAATGCCTGTTGATGCATATTCAACGCATACCAAGGATCATGTTAACACAAGTGTACCTAGATTTGAAAATAGCACAATCAATACTTAGATGTACATTTGTTTTATGATTTATGTTCAATACTAACCTAACAATCAGTTTAACAAGAAAAAACTGATTTTTGTATAATGAATATATTCAGAAAGTAAGGAGCTAGCCTGCAATTATCACTGGATGTCATCAATCAATTTATGAACTTACTTAGAATTCTAATGATTTTCTTTTTTTATTATTATTATTATTCCAATCCAACAAATTCTATATCTGGACAATAAACCAGCAAACAGACTTTTGCAGCTTTTTCAGAACTGACTCTGGATAACAATTGACTGCTGGCTGCCCTTTCTTTGTCACCAACTGCAAACTTTTTTCCCCCTTTTGTTCTGTTCATCCGCTGTTAAATTTCCACCTAAGAATACTTTTCACTTACAACAAAATAAACTAATATGTTTTTGTCCATTTATCTCTTTTGATTTTTTTTTTTTACCATTTGACGGTCGTTTCAGTCAATTGGTTTCAAGTTGATTCAGAAATGTTCACAAAAACATGCGCTGTCCCTTTAAATGGAGAACCTGCCGAAGCAGCCCCTTAGAATAAACAATGAAAAGCAGCCCGTGGAGAGAGTTGGGTGGATATGTGATGAACTCACCACGGCGGACACATGAATGACAGACATCATCCTGAATCAGAGCGCACGGATGAGGGTCGAGCAAACGTCCTTGTCCAAGTTGTCTGCTTGAGTAACACTTCTCATCTCTAGACGTTACTGATCATCATCACCGTGGTCCTTCTCAGCACACCCGGAGGAGGGGGAGCAGGTCGGGGCTCTGGGCTGCTCTGTTTTATACTCTGTGTCTCCGGGTGGAGCGGGCTGAGGGCTCGATTCACTCAGGACGCTGCGCTTAATTCCCATAGCGATGATGGATGCCGCCTCGCCCCTGCCGCTTCAGTCGGTGTGCAGTGCGGCTCGCTGCCCGCTGCAGACCTCCACAGACAGCGCAGCGCTGACGTAAAAGCGAGTGGGCGGGACTTAGCGGCTCGTCTCGCCAATGGCAACCCCGCGAGAGGCTCGCACGTGCACCGAACCGCAGTTGTGAATCGAGACGGGAGGAGAAGAAGAAGATCCCCCGGTGAGATCTGTAATGTCATGTCCTCAGTGTGAGGAGACTGTGGGATGAGAGACTGACACTGTGTAGCAATCTGAGGCCAGGAACTTGTAATAAATACCTGCCCCAGTCCCATTAGTCCCATTCGGCTTGTGCCACCGGTAGTCAAGGCTCAACGCTGTTCTTCAATAAATCAAAATCCAAAATATAGCCTTTGTACGTATGGGGGACTGTTTAAAATGCTACATAATTGCACTTAAAGAAAAATTAACATTATTTTTAGATTATTTAGCCTGTCACGAAGGGATAAACAATGATGTAACTTGTAGCTAACTTGTATGTTAGCCAAATATTTAGCTTGGGTTAGCTAAATATTTAGTTAGCGTGTTAAATATTTAGCTAATGTCAATCACGCTAGCCTGCTAACTGGCAAATATTTACCTTCCAAGGTCCAAGCTAAATATTTAGCTTGAAAACTAAATACCTAGTTTGAAAATTAAATGTTTAGTTTGGAGCATAAATATTTTTGTTTGTATGTTAAATATTTAATTTTGGAACTAAGTATTTAGTTACCAAAAAGGTCAAACTGGTTGGAGACAGTTTCTTGCCCCACACCCAGCCAGCATACCTGGGTGGGCCCCATATGGGGAAAAGGAAGGCAGACAATATGGGTCCCACATGGGTTTGTCCGCAGTTTCCATGGTTTGGTAGGGACACCGCTTACATGGGCAAACCTGTGAGGCCACCATGGAAACTGCGGAAACCCATGTGGGACCCATATTGTCTGCTCTCCTTTTCCCCATATGGGGCCCACCTAGGTATGCTGGTAGGGACACTGACTCTTTGATTAACACAATGAACACCTTACAGATAGAGTAATCCACGTCTTTACTGCGAAGCTACATTGTGCTGACAACTGTTACATTTTCCTCTAATAACAAAAAAGTGGCAGCAAAACATTATTTTATTTTCTCTAAAGCTGATTCTGACTCTACATCCAGCTTTTACCATTGCTTCTGTTTCGGTCTAACCTTTCAAGCACTCAGACAGCTGGGTGTACTTCTTCCCCCTGTAGCCCATGTTCGGTGCATAGGCTGCATCCTCACACTCCGTTCATTAGGCTTCGCTGAGTCCTATCAATCATACAATCATATTCAGAAAGACTTGTGTTACCATTAAATCAGACTGATAATATTCCCTAAGTCATCAATTAGGAATTTATTATGAAAGCTGAGGCAATTTTAGAAAGTGCTTACTAACATAGAGCTATGCATGCATGAATAATTTAACAGGCCTGTCGACTGCATGCTTTAAATCTCCTGTTTACAAATAGCCTGCAAATCTCTATTTGGTGTGGAAAGGAGGTCATCTCTATCCTTTGATAGGATTTTTATGTGTAACGCCCGTGCAGCGAGCTGCTCCGATGCACTGAGAGCCCAAAGTCATTTAGACTGTGACAGATATGAAGAGATAACAGGATTGTTGTCTCTTGATCTATCACAAGACAGCTTCATTGTGTTAACTTGACATCTTGTGTCAGAAGTCCCTTCACCTTATCATGCAACAGATCTGTTCTCAGATTGGGGCTGACTGCGTAAGGCTCTGGGTGCCATTAATCTGCAACGTGCGAGTGGTTTAATTTTAACACTGTTCAGTTTCTCTCTGCCTTCTTTTCAACTAAAATCATGCATCAATAGAAGTTGTATGTTCTACAAAATTTCAAGGAAGTGACTTTAGAAGTGAGACATGTGATGGGGCCCTGCGACAGACTGGCGACCTGTCCAGGGTGACCCCGCCTTTCGCCCGGAACGTTGGCTTGAGATTTGCACCAGCAACCCTCCCGACCCCACTAAGGGACAAGGATGTTCAAAAACAGCTTTCCAAATCTTTTACATTTCATTACCAAGGCACATTAAAACAAACCTTTATCTTGGCTTTTGTCTATTCTTCCAATGTCTTTTCTCCCTCCCTGAAGGATAAATCATTTTTGACACATTGTTTTGCTTACTTAACTTCTGACCGGAGCTTTGGACGTGTGGACGCTCTGCTCATTTCACGGCAGCTCATGTCACCGGCGAAGCGTGCGGTACCTATCGCACGCTTCGCCACCAGGGAGCCACCAGGGGGCTCCCAACGAGCAATTTATTTTTTTCTTTTTATCAATAAAATAATAATTTCTACATACATGATCAAATATATATTATTGTAAAAACAAATAACTTCAGAGTGAAATTGTGTGTTTTTGATATTATAATGACAGAAATAATTACAAAAAAAAAAAAAAATCAGTTCCACTGATGGGGCCCCTTAGTGACCTTAGTTTGCTTATGTCTTGGTCCGGGCCTGGTATGAGGTAACATATAGATGAAGGAGCTGGTTTTTACCAGGCTAGGTCAGAGGTGGTCAGGTCTGGTCCTTAAGAACCGGTGTACATGTTTTAGTTGTGTTCACGATCCTACGATACTGATTCCTGACCCATTTATTGAAATCGGGTTAGCTAAAACACATAAGGCCCTCAAACATACAGATCAGTGGCGGTGGAGAACCGGAATGCCTCAGCGTGATGTCCTCGTTGCATTTCCAACCACCTGTTGTGGCAGCCCTGTCTTTACTGGACGTAATCCCTCAGTCTGAATCTTGAGACACCAACTGTCGGACATCCAGCGTCCCCTATGTTAGAGCTGAGCAAACCCTCCAGCTTTTTTTTTTTTTTTGCCAGGCAGGCGCTCAGTCATCTGCTCGGCCTAAACCGCCGTCCGTTCGCTTCCGGCCCTGCTTGTCGCGGGGGCACCGGCTTAGCCCGGGTCAGGCACGCACGCGACCCGGCGCGCTCGCGCTCTGGCGCGCTCACGGTCTCCGCAAATAACAGCAGCGGATAAAAAGGGTAGAGCACCATCTGCCCCGCACGTGGAGCAGAAAGGCGTGAAGGGGGAAAACAGATAACGGGATGAAAGACGCTACTCTGGTTTAACTGCCATGGGGACGAGCTAAGATGAAGTGGGTCACTGACTCAGCATTTAGAAAGGAAAATCCATGGTGAGTGGAAAGTTAAGGGTCGCTCGTGCCACAGGGCCCGAGCATTTCTGAGGTGCTTGTCGGCGAATGTGTTGGGCTGCGGGGGCCCACACATATCCTCGCGCTGCAGTTACTGGGTGAAGTTGCCTTTTATAGAACTGGAGTTCAAACAGCCTATTATGTGGGGAAACGGGGATCCGCGTGCGGAGACGTAAAGAGGGAGCACCAGTCTGCGCGAGAGGCGGGGAGAGAGCGCTTCCCGTCACCGGGGCATTTGTGCACGCGTTTTCCTTTTTATGAGCGCCTCTTAAACCAGATATGCTACAAAAGCTTCCACAGTGGTCTAACTCTCTTTCTCTCTGATATACGCACGCACGCACACACACACTCGCTCAAAAACCCAAACCCCAACAAGCTTCCATCCAAGCATTTACTATCAGCAGCCCACCCTGACACAAACAAGCACCTTGGCAAACATTTAAATCAATGCTGCTGTAATTCCCTCTGCAGGATAATTCCAGTTTATTACAGCCCAGGTCTATTATTTTCATAGCTTAATCAACATCTGTAAAAAGAAGTCAGGCAGAGAAAGGAACACAAATAGCAAACAAAATTTTAAAGGATTAAGATAGAAGAAACTGTTGCATTCCAGCCTGCTGATACTGTAAAAGAAAAAAACATCTGTATGATGATTGGATTGGTCTGTGTGGTCGCGGAATAGCAGCTGCATTTCCGTTATAAATGTGCTCAAAACTTTGTCAGTGTTAAGCTAATGTTAATAAGGGTCCCACACGGGTTTGGCCATGTAGGGCCCATGTAGGCGGTGCCGCTACCTGGGCAAACCCTTGTCAACCCATCTGGGACCCATATTGTCTGCCCTACTTTTCCCCATATTGGGCCCACCTAGGTATGCTGGCTGGGCTGTTGTCTTTTTTGCGCCAGTGGCAACATCCGGCTGTTAATCATGTGACTCGTGTGATGCGAGAAAATGGTAGCTTTATGAAATAGACCAATTTCAAAATGAATGACAAATCAACTCATCTTACCGCCAAAACCTTTTGTTGAGGGACACTTTTTTTTTTTAATCGGCATGTTTCAATTTCGCAAATTTATTTTACGAATTGTCAAATTGTGCAATGGAATGAGACACAGGCACACATACATTCGAGCATATGGATAATTTAGAGTAACAAACTAGCTGTGCCTGTTGTATCTCAGTAAATGTAAAAAAAATCATTTATATTTGCTAAACCAGAGCAACGGGGATTTGCCCAATTGTTTTCGTGTGAACACACTTTGTTCAGGTGAACGGGAAAAAAATGGAATTTTTGGACCTAAAGAAGAACAATCTAGAGTCACAACACAGCTTCAGCTATTGTGGCTAGAAACTTGTGATCAGGCCTAAAATCTGGGAGTAGTGATGGACTCAGACTTGAACCTTCAGAGTCACATAAAGACAGTTACAAAGTCAGCCTTCTGTCAACTGAAGAACATTTTCAGGATTAAAAGATCTAGAGAAACTCATCCGTGCTTTTATCTTTGGTCGCATTAATTACAGAGGTTCAGATTCTCTGTAGAACAAGAGGCTAGTTTTATATGTTTTATTCTAATAAACCTGACTTGACTGACTCAATAACTGCAGTATTTGGTAGTTATTTGATGTAGTTTCTTTTTAAACATGGTTCAAATTTCTTCAGTGCATATGCTTCTCAAAATAGTTTCCTACAATTTTGGAACATTGCTCCTGAAAGAACTGATTGGAACTGAAATCAGGACATTGTGATGCCCACTCCA